>OU343115.1:502500-1230000 GCA_910594885.2 Bibio marci | reverse complement strand
TTATTTTCTATTATTAGGCTGTAGTTTTAGCACTTGGAAAACAGAGAATTATGCCGCAGGGTATATATTCCCAACATATACTTTGTAAACAACAAGATCAGTTAATTGTACGTTTACGACAAGTTGAATTAGATCGTTTATTAGTTGAAAAATTAAAAAAATTAACCGAACAATTGTTGGATGGTGGACCAAGCAGTGGTTTAGGTAAATTCAATTAAATTTATTTAATTTATTTTATAAGTGTTTTGGTATTGATTTTTTTTTTATATTAAATATATAATATTTTGTAGGACTGTCTATTCATCCAGAATCTGTACCAATGCATACATTAGCTCGTTTTCTATTTGCATCGCTATTAAATCTATATCCTGATTTAGCATATCAAGTTGGATTCCGTGCCATGCGTTTTCCTATATTAGAAAATACTAATGAAATATCAATGGAAAATGGTATTGAATTAAATAATAATTATCAACGTGATGGTTTTATAACGTCACGGTATCCAAGGTAAATTATATAAATAAATAAAGACATTATTAATTATAATATATTGTATTAATATATTTATATATAAATTAGATGGTGGACATTCGGTCATTTAGAAACACAACAATGTTCATTAAGTTCAAATATGTTAAGTGCTGCCAAAACAGAAAAACGATTACTCGAAGTAAAAAAGAGTGCACTTCGTAATATACATAGTTCATCACATTTATTTAATTTAGCACGTGATGCTTTTCGTTATGCGGGATCGGAACCAAACCGTCCAATCGGTGCGCTGATACGCGTTGCATTTGAATTAGGTTTACAAGTAATGCGTATGACACTGACATGTTTAAATTGGCGTCGTCGTGAAATGGTACGTTGGTTAGTAACATGTGCCATCGAATTTGGTTTTGATGGACGATTAATATTAATGGAAAATTGGTCTGGACTATTTACACCGACTGAAGCTGCCGGTTTAGTAGCAACAGCAATTATGAGCCCAACTTCGCGCCAGGCTTTAACTATTAGAGTATGTATTTTATATAGTTGTTTGAATTTTTTTCATTTTTCATTTTTCGTATTTGTACCAAGTTAAAAGTATAAAAAAAAACACAAAACAATTATTATTATTATTTTAGCAAATAGACGAATTGGCACAATATTCAAGAAAGTTAGCGATTCAATGTGCCAAAAAAGATTCATCAAATTGTGCACTGAATGCATTAACATTATGTGAAAGTGATCCGCAATCATTTGAAACGGTATATCAAATTGTTATTGATTCTGCAACAGATGTTATGACATCAAATCAATTGTTTACAATTGCACGTTTTATGGAACAACGTGGTCAACATGTACGTGCATATAAATTAGCAATATTAGCTATGAAAAATGTACAATTGGCATATAATCAAGATTCACATCCGGCTATAAGTGATATTTATTGGGCATGTGCTATATGCCATTCATTGGGCAAACAAGAACTGTGTAATATTATACCATTGGTTATAAAAAATGTACAATGTGCTAATGTTTTAGCGGATATATTACGGAGATGTAGTGCACCACAAACATCACAATCAAATATGGTACATTTTGGTGGACCACGTGCAGGTATGTTTTTATATTTATATATATATAGAGTCACATATCTTCAAAAAAAAGGAATATTCTTAAAGTCGATATGAAACCCTATACTTTTATTCATATAAAACGAACCTAACTTATTTTGAGAGATTTTTAAAATATTTAAATGTTGCCAGGAGTAATGTTTGTGATTTCTTCTCATACACGCAGAAGCAATCTGCTACTCGTCAGTCATCTGCCTTGAAATGTGACAGAGTAATATCATCTAATTAGCCGATTTTTTCGAAATGCTAACTTAATTATTTAGTAATAAGTTCTAAAAGGTATGGTGAAAGTACGAGACAATACTCGCAATACTTTTGGATGGTTATCTGAATATTTCCAATGGAATTCCTCTAGAACCATTTATATTTTTGAAAATTAGGAATTAGGCATTACTAGGAAACATTGCAACCCACTCGTTTTTTATTCAATACTGCAGTATATGTCACAAGAATCATATTGTGTGCCTTTTTTTTCCTATTTCCCTACGTACGTATAATTTCTATAGTAATGCGATCCCACTATACTGGCAGCCTTTAGTTTTTATTTTAATACCATTGTTATTATATGAGAGGGTTTTCGATAGCATCATATATTGTTAGAAATTGAAAAATACACTTTTTATACTACTTATTATATTAAACATTTTTTATTCAGGTAATAATGTAAGACATTGTCAAAAATTAAGTTTTGATCGTGCACCACTTCGACAATTATTGGAAGCTGCTGTTTCGGCATACGTCAGTACAACCCATTTAAGGTACATATATAATACAATTAAAATTTATTACTTGTTTTTTGTTTGGAAATTAAAATGTAATATTTTTAAATGTATTTCTTTCAGACTTTCACATATTTCACCACGTCATTATGGTGATTTTGTTGATTTTTTGGGTAAAGCACGTGACACATTTTTATTGGCACGTGATGGGCCCGCACATTTTTCCCGTTTAATTGAAACAATAACGGTTGCATATAAAGGTAAAAAGAAATTGGTACGACAAGTTCGACAACGTTTTCAATATTAGTGTAACACCACAGTAACGAGTTTATGAAAAAGGATTAATTAATAACAATAATTAAATGTAAAATGTATATGTGTGAGTGGGTGCACACGTGAGTGTGTGTTTCTGTTGAGTGTATAATAACTATACAAATTAACAATTTTAAAAACAATATATAATTATAAAATATTATATAAAATTATAACTTTAATAAAATTGAAATAACAAAAATATGATTATTATTGCAAAAAATAACATTAAGAAAGGAAAAAAAATTCAAATTAAATGAATTATTATTATTTTTTCGTTCGCGATCACTTTAGAGATTTAATTAAATAATAATTAATTATTTTATTTCTTATCATAATTTTTTTTCTATTTTTCAAAAACGCTTATTTGTGATGAATTTTTTATTTTTATTTTTATTTTCTTTTTTAAATTGAATTGTTTATTATTATTATTTTTTTTCTTGAATTACTTATATTATTACAATGTTTTATTAGAATTGATAATGTCATGATGGAAAAAATAGTGTAGTGAAGAAATATATTTAAAATAAAATAATTAAATAATTAAGTTTAGTTTTTAAAATCAATATATTTGGTGCACATCCGTTTATACACACACACAGCCACACAAATAAACGAGCATGCATTTAGTACTTAAGAGACTTAAAATGTAAAACTTTATTATTATTAGCCCAACAATTGGTTTGGTGTGTGTGCGTGTGTGTGTGTGTGTGATGAAAGTACGCGATGGTAAATTGTTATTTTTAATAGATAATATTATTTGAAATTATTCTAAAGACATTTTATTTTAATTTGTTTTGATGTAACAAATTATTTACAATTGAAAAAATGTTTTCAAATTACATTATCACTATATTTTTATGGAAGCCCGAGTTGAAAGTAGACTCATAATGTTTATGAAAATAAAAAAAAATGTCTATGTCACGTTACTAAATTTTCTAAATTTTACGGGTCATAACATTGTAACGAATTTCCATTTTTGTATACAGAATTTCGATCCAATAATCAATTTCCAATGTCTGATAGAAGAGATTTATTAAAATCGATTCACTCATTCAAAAGATATAGATTTTCCGTTTGATGTCATTTAAATTTTATATGAAATTTGGTGGTACTGTATAATATATTTTGTGTACCATTCGATGGTTGTCATCTTTATATATAGTACCATAAAAATTTTTTTTAAATTTTCTCTGCCATCGTTTGGAAACTCGCTCTTGTGAACGGATGAATCGATTTTAAAAACGTCGTTTCTATGAAAGATTGGAAATTGATTATTGGTTCGAAATTCTGTATACAAAAATGAGGATGATAATTTGTAAAACTTAATTGGCCGGAGTAAAAAACGTAGTTAACCCCTTAAGGTTCTTGACCTTTTATGATGAAAGTCTTAAAAAGTGGAAAAACGACGAGATCAAACTATATTGACTCGTTATATGCCTTTTTTCAAAAATTCGTTAGGACGAGCCTGGCTCGTGCAAAAACCTTAAGGGGTTAAGGCGAACAACGCAAATTCTATTTCCTCATAATTTAATAGTCCTAATTTCAGCCAAGTTATAAGAAATCCATGTACGTAGTGATATTGTAAATTGAATGCTATTTCTCAGGCTTTGCCACTATAACTAATGGTATAGTTTTTTTTTTTTTATTTTTTTACTATATTTCAATTATAAAAGAAATATAATATTAGAATTAATTAATAATAGCCAATATGCCATGCACTCAAAATAAATATGTAAATGGTAATATGAAAAGATAAAATATCATAAAAATTTATGTTTTTTTTTATAAACAAATGGAATAAAATATGAAATAAAAACTGAATTATTATATTTAAGTTTGCTTTTGTCGTTCTGCGATAGATGAATTAAATATTCAGCAATTTAACTTTATACATACCCTTTAACAAACACATATAGGGTACAAGCATTAGCAACAGCAGGATATGGATACCAGTAGCTTGAACCACTTAGAGTGTGGTAGTAAAATAATTTTGTAAATTAAAATATTATAAATTAAACAATTTCAAAACAGTCGTTATTGTCATGCATTTTAATTTATAATATTTTTACTGTAACACTAAGCGGTCATATGTTACTGCTACTGCTGGACCAATTACTGATGCTTCTAGCCTATACCGATATCTTTGCTATTAGTGTGCTACTATACTATTTATCTATCTATATATTATTACTATATTATTATGACTTGATTTCTAATATTTTAACATTAAATATAATCAAAAAAGGCTGAATATATTAAATTATCTATTTATAAATTATATTATAATAATAATAATAATAATAATAATAATAATAATAATAATTAATGAAATAATGAATACGAATATGTAAATATAGAAATATTGATAGTAAATAAATTATAATATAATAAAACTACACCACATTTAATTAATATAAATTATTATTTAATTTTTCAAAATACACTAAAGAACAACTCATTTTTTGTTTGTTTTGTTTATTATTTTTTATTAAATATTATAAAATCAACGAAATGTAATGTAAAAGTATATATATATTGAATATCGGATGGATGATCTCACATTAAAATAATTAATAAAAAAAAAATATCAAACTAACAAAAAAACTATATTATTTTATTAAGAAATAGAATTGTATGCTAATCTTGCCAGAAAAAAAATTAATACATTCATTAAATATTAATAGAGAATATATTCACAGTATTTTATAAAATATAATTGAAATAAAAAATATAAATAAATTAAATATTTGTATTCAAAGTATTATTGGCGGCGGCGGCGGCGGTGGCATCGTGTCCAGTGTCACACTCAAACATCGATTTTTTTTTAATCTAAACGCATACACTAACAACTAACACTCAGTGATGATCGCAGCGGATTCATATGCTAATCAATGCTAATAAGTATTATAGCGGTGTCCTATTTGCAAAGCGCATCAATGGATCTCTGTATTTATAAAGAATTAAATGTTAAACGCCTTCGGTGGTAGAACCATTTGATTTTCCATTTTTCAACCGTGCGATGTTAAAACAAATAAATGTACACAACCGCGAATGTCAATGGAAGATAATAACAATATGAGTTTGATTTGAATATAGGAAAGGATGAGTCAAATATATATATATAAAGTTGCATGATATGAACCGAAGATATTGTATAGAACAATTCCACCATTGGTCTGCAATTATGTTTCGGTATATATAAAGGCATTTTTCATTAATTCCCGTACTTAATTTGTCCCGTACTTTGAAAAATCCACATATTTTCCATGCAAAAGATATATTGGAATTTGTCCAAAGAATGTCCATAGATTTTCCAATTTATAAAATAGTATTTATTATTTAGAGATCAATTAAAATTTTTGGATTGTCAGGCTAACATATGTGTTCAACAATATATCCGTACGGTATTGTATTCATAATTTATTTCACCAATTCATCTAAGACGGGTGGGTTCCAATTTTTTTATATTTCACTTATCTCACTCTTTTTATTTTATTTTCATAATTTTTAAAACAACCACCAACAACTCAAATCTATATATTTCCTAGCAATTTTGTAAGACTTCGTTCACCATCTTCATTCCGTGCTATGGTGAACTTCTGGTGTATCGGTAAAAAAAAACTGAATCAAATCGCGATCATTGGCATCATTGTCGTTGAAGAAAACTTATTCTGCTAATACGTACAATTCATGGGTATTACTTGTCAAAATACATGAACGATCCAAAGATATTTTTGTCAAATTCCGTGTAGATCTGCTCAAAAAAAAATTCTATATCGATATTCTGTGGAATAATAGCAACGAAAAATATACGGCTAACGAGAATTCGGAAATATACGGATAAGCCAATGACATTTTTTATACATCTCTGGACAACACTCATCATATAAAATTCCAGCGGACATCCGCGTAAGAAATCCATAGATATTTCCTCGGATTAAAACTATACGAACTACTATTATACATATAATGAGGACATTTTGCAGAAAAACTAAATGGACAGTGTTACTAGGGTATTGTCAACATGGATAACAAAAAATTAGTGTTACAATAATGGATAAATTAATAATGGTATTTATAGTGTCAAAATTTTGAAAATGATTTCATCGTATTAATTGTAAATGTATTATAAAATCTGAAAAATATTGTATGCATTTATTTAATATAGCCCGTTTTTAATAATTTTTATATTTTAACTAACAATTTGTGCATAATAATAATAATGCAGCGTACATAAGATCAGCATCTCTGAACTATGTTTATTAATAAATCTTTTCGGATCAACATTAAAAACCAGTTTAATGATTAAAAAATGCTATACAATATATATATATATATGGAAATACTTAAGTTATATACTAAACTAACTATAATATATAAATGGTAAATAGTGCGGGGATTGGAGAATTATAATAATGATTGCCAAATTAGTAATGGTATAATTTCTCATATTTATATTAATATGAATATTTATAATTTAGTTGATTTTAATCTTTCGTTCAATAAGCACTGCACTGTTTTCGTTTTTAACGCGTCCCAACAATAAATTATCGTAAATATGAATAAATATTTATCATTAATTTGTGTCATTTTAATAATAATAACATTATTAGGATGTTCAAAAGAATGTAATGGACAAATTCAACGTGATTTTATATCATCGTCACCGATAGTTAAACAACAACATCAACAAGATAAAAATGCATTCAATCAACAACAAGGTATAAATTACTAATTGTTTTATTATATATTTGTATTTGTATTGTATGTGTGTGACTATGTATTACCAGTATTACTGATGGATTATAATTAAATTCCATGTATGCTATTGTTGTGACTCTTATTTGACTTCCCAGAAATGGTTCATTATATTCTTATATGGATAATATCTTATTAAAAATTTTTATGTTAACGATTATGATAATCGATAATATTCTGGATTCAGGTTCCCTAAGAAAAAAAACCATATAATTACATTTGATGAATTCGACAAGGAACTATTATTATTATAAAATATATAGAGTTCACACACGCCTGTCTCTCGACGGCTATGGCTATATACAAATATTTATGCGAACATTTATTATTTATTACGTCAATAAAAATGGAAAATCCCTTGCATAAAAAAAAGTGTCAGAAGGTGCTAAGTTATAAATTGTCTTTTATATTTCTTAATAACTTAGTTATTCTCTAAATAATAGTGCGTGCAGCGTATACATATAAAAATGGTATTTGTATTATTCATATTGTAAATAATAGTGGTTGATTTGAATATTAATTATTTAATAAAGTTGATAACATTGAAATCAGAAGTGAAGAATGTAAATATATAAAATGTATAATATAAAACCAACAACAATGGCCATGTTAATTTATTTTTTTGTATTTTTTTTAACAAGAACACGAGTAATAATAAAGACATTCAGCACAGTCAGAATTACATATCCATATTAATAACAATACTGTTCCTATATAGATATTTATATTGTATATCGATATACGTGAGCAGTGCCTGTGTCCGAAAAATAACCGAAACTGAATTAAGAAATAAGGATTGTTTACTATTTTTATAAAAGTAACTTAATTACTTATAAGTGACTGATTAGAATATTCTTGGGTATATGGAGTCACGTTAATTGTTCAATGTCTGCAATTTGATCTAACCCATGATTTCCTTGCATCGCTAATAATGCAATGACTATAGCAAATGCATACATCCATAGGTATTATACAAATCGTTGTACCACTTTGCATAAATACTTTCTGGATAATAGCTTTGGAATTGCAAAAAATATACATTTTTTCAGTTAAAATCAATCCCATAAATGTTGTTTTTTTGTATATATCAAACTCCATTTCCTTGAATCTCATTGAAGATTGCTTGCTAATTTTCATAAAATGACAACACTTTTCGGATACTTTCTTATAGGAAATCGATGTTAATGATCGGTCTACACGTTCATCAGCATCCACATTTTCTATGCTGTTTTTGAATTATCGTAATCGCACTCAAAAACTTGTGTTTTGGATAAACAATTATCACAAACGATTTTAATCATTACAAGCGTTTCGGTATAGTATTTTTATCAATTTTAAAACCAAATTTAATATTAGATCGTTGTTCTTTATACATTTTTCGCATTGGCAAATCGTGAAAATTAGCATTCAGTTTGTAATATCACTATTTTTTTGTGGTAGTCTTGAATTGAGAATAGACTAAAAAATTGAAATTGAATTTTCACAAACAAATCTGTTCTATAAAATATTGGAAATTGATTATAATTTACAATTCTGTATATATACAAAAAATGGGAGACCGTTAAAACTATGCGGTCTATAATTAAAAAAGGAAGATTAGTTGGTTTACAATACATAAATGAATTAGTAATCATAATTTAGATGACGTTACCCCATAGATCCCCGTTTGCACACAACAATTAGAAAGAAGAAGAATTTCGATTATCTTTCGGACACATGTGTAATGGTTGTGTACTCTCTGAATCTGGCTATATCAATTTCATTACAATATATTGAAATTATATTATAAAAGTATAATATAATCATTGAAATGCAATTTGCATTGTAAAAGTAATAAATTTGCAATTTTGTCTGAAATAACACATAATCATTTATGGTATTTTTTTTAACTGCATTATGTTTGTACACATATCAATAAATCATGATAATACGCGCACACACATCTCAAAAAATAATATATATTGAATGTGGACAAAATGTAAGATTTATTGACATCACACATAAATTATAAATTTTTTTTATAAATCATTTTAAAACTTATGTTTCCTATAAAATTATAATTGTATTTAAATATATTATAGACGCAGCATGTGTTAAATGTGTGTACGCAATACCACACCACGGATTGACTAAATGCAAGGCATTAACATATGCGTAAACAAGTTATTGCAATTATGTATGCAGAAAAAGTGAATGTAGTACGTGTGCAGATACTAACAAATCCAAATATAGAATAGACGATTTTCCTTCAAAGAAGTTGGTGTGAGGTGGTTCTTGCCGTCTCTTAGACAGATACACGATGTTCTTGTGCTATATATGCAAACTATTCTCTGATCGGAAAAGATGCGATTGTGGCAAGGAGTAGAATTTGGAGAGTGTGTGGTGCGAATGTTACATAATTTCTCATTTTAGCATATTCAGTTTTTTTATGTTATCATGTCTTTTGTGTCTCACGCGTGTGTTTTGGCATTATCATCATGTTGGAAAATGACACCTTTTCGGAGGATTAAAAATAGATTATTGCTTTTATTTAATCTATTGAGTTGTTCACAATATACTTCTACGCAGTTGTTATTTAATTAATTTCCTGCAATTCCATCAAATACATAATATAAACACTTATATACATTGAACGCAAACCAGGAATTAACCATTGGTTCTGTATGTATTTTTTTCCTGTATTTTATTTCGTTGAACACTATAGGATTCAAAAAAAAAGTCTCGTCCAACTTTGAAAACAAAAAAACGGCTGTCCACATTCTGTTGAGCCGATTTCTTTCAGTCATGTAAGAAGACATAGGTAGCCGCACATCTTGTGTGATCGTATGCAGAGGATTGTGTGTGATAAAAGATCAAAAAATAATATAGACAATTTCTTTGTAATCGCATAAAATCTCTAAAATAATCTGATTTTGATGGGTATGAAAAGTTCATTCAGTTTTATCAAATGGATCATTTTTATTACGTTTACGTTAAACATATATTTAGGTAAAAAATCAACAATCACTGAAATGTATACAATCTTTTAGTGGTCAACCACCACAATATTTATCATTATTCATCATTTGTTCGTATATAGTGTACACGGCATGTGCCAATTTCTATAGATATTATACATGGTCCAATTTTAGTATTGAAATTTATGCATATATTTAATATTATCTAGAGGTGTATGGGTGCAGAGAATTACAATAATAATAACGCAATATAAATATTAATTATTTTTAAATTAAATCAAATAATAAATGTTTTTTGGAATAACCCCGCACCAAATTGGAATTCTAAAATTAATATTATAATATATTCATTAGAAATTAAAACCTATAACCACCACCATCACATATAATATTATTACATATTTAGAATTTAAATTAAATATTATATTAATTTAATTTATGTATATTATAAATATTTTAGCACTACAAGGAATTGCATTCGATGAAATTGTTGTTGAATCAAATTTAAATATTCGAAAGAAAGCAAATAGTGCACCACGGCGGATAACTAGAGGTTCAAGAATTTTTAATTAAAATAGTATAGCGGATATAAATTAAATTGGAAAATAATAGGTTGTTGGTTGGTTCCATTAATTTATTATTAATTGCTAATTATTTTATTTAAATGGAAGGAAGATGTGCAAACATAAAATTACTATAACTTAATATTTTCATATTTATTTGTTTTGCAAAATACATGTACTTGATATTAAAAAATATAATAATAATAAAAGATGAAATCACCTGAATATTTTTGATTTTATTATTAATATGTAAATGTATAAAACTAAATGTTGTTTAATTCAAATTTTCATATTTTAGATTAATAGTAATAAAATTATAAGTAAAAAAATGGTATGGGTGTGTGTTGTGTGTATGGATTAAATTAAAGTTAAATTAATCACATGATGGTCAATAAATACAAATACATATATTATAAAAAAATATAAATAAAAAATGATGTGGCCATGAAATGAATATTTACATAAATTGTCAAAAAATATAAAAACGAATTATCTATTGTTTTTATTTGATGTTGTTTTATAAGTCAAGAATTATTTATTTGAAAATTTTATATCGATATAATAATTAACGCCACGACGATAACAATGCGGTTCACAATTCATTTGTCATAGAAATAATTAAATCTCCCTAAATATCCGGCGATCAACGATAATAAGAATAACCGAAATGACTTGCAAATATATAGAGTTGTGGTAACGCTATGGAATTGTCGGCTGTTTGATTTTTATGTATTTTGTGAATCGACGATGTTAAGAAACTGTATCATGATATTTCTCTTCAGCATTATAATTAACAGAAGTTCGAGATTCATGAAAATATTAGAACAAAAACAACAATTCTAGATTCATTTTAATCAACAAAAAAAAAAAAAAATGTATATCCGAAAAGTGAATTTAAAATTTGTTTCACATCGCAATGCATGACCATAAAATGTGTACCAAATTAATCAGTAAAACTATGTGGAAGTGACTATACTATCTATACTGGAAGCTATTTTAATATATTATACCAACTAAAAACCTTCACCGCATCTAACAAGGCGACATCAGTCATATGTTATAATTAATATAGATGTTTTGTTGTGAACAGGATATCTGATTCCGAAACATTATATTTTTAATGGGAAAATTAGACGTCTATTTGTCTGAGAGAAGATCTTCAATATGGATTATATTAGTGATGGAGGGAGGTACGTGGTCTGTTTACTGTTGCGACATAAAATACACGTGAAATTTTACTAACGCAGCAATGGCTACTCATGGTGGTATACGAGTAAGTAAAAACGGATGCTAGAAGCATTGTGGTGGTTTCTGTGTACCATTGTAATTCCACAAGATAGGCGTGAAGCGAAGCGATAATGTGGATAATGTGCTATAGTTAAAAGATATACGAGACTTTGGGTAATTGAATGTGCGATATACCAATACAGAAATACGTACTGTAAATTTACACAAATTTGTAAATATATAGAAATAACATTACCATCGCATATGAATAGGAACGAACATTGTTGACAACCCAATGTTGATATACCATAGCATACGTATAAAAGGAGGTGATTGATGTTAAACAATGTGTAATGGAAATATGATGCGGTGGAACGAAAATCGAATTATTAGAATGTATAATGGATCAATTAAAAATGTATGTCTGCAGAGTCATATATATCGACGAATTTTCATATGGGAAAAAAAAAAGTGGTTGAAACTATATCAAAAATCTCGCGTTAGAGAATTTTGGATATATTTTGCATCGGAGACGGATTGGAAGATACATGTCCTGTTTTGATTATTATAAAAGAAAACACGGTTACTGCGGTATTCAATTTATCAATCAGCGAGTGTGTCTTTCAAATATAGATGCGCTGGAAATGATGAGACATACTGCTGTGATAATTTTTGAACTTTTATAATCGTTTGTTAAAGAAATCAAATTCCTATGGATATATGTGCGGCGGCGGTAGGTTGAAAATTTATATTAAATATAATAGATGAAGAGTATATTTTAAAATAGTGTTAAGCATCATCATATAAATATTTTAATACCCCATAGTTATTACACGAGTATTTAAATATTGCGGTGTGATTATTATACACTTCATGGATTGAATATGAAAATATATGTGAGTTTTATGTTGGATATTTTTTGATCTTTTTATTATTATTATTATTATTAATATTATTATTATTATAATGTAAATGGCGTAAATTATATTTATTATTCACACATTATGAGTCATTTTCTCTTTTAAATACAATAATAAATACAATGTATTATAAATTATAGAATATTCTTGACAACGATAAAATTTAAGATTGTCGTAAATTGTTGTACAACAAAAGTTCGTAGTATACCTGAATATGCATATGCAAAAAAATAAATAAAAATAAGATGTTACCGAGATTCTATCTTTTTCTTCTCGGAATAAATTGTCAAATATGCAAAAAGTCATTGTACCATATGGAGACGCGTTAGTTATTCACAAATTTTATTATTACAAGTACACGTATGAGTTTTTGTGTTTTTCTTCAAAATTAACTGATAATAATAACACATATTTCTTTTTTCCCATCTATTTTTAAAATTAAATAGCAAACTGAGACCATATATAGATAGAAAGAACAACGAAAAAATATAGTCTTTCATTAATATTATTATTATTAGTTGCACATATGCTGTTTTTTTTTTTTTTATAGGTCCGGCTATCAATTCAGAATACTAATTTAAAACCATTAAATATATATATCCAGTTCTGTGAGTAAGTAATGTGAGAATTATAAAAATTTTATTTCGATTGTATTTGAATAATTAAAAACAACGGGCATTGTTTCAAATTGGTACACAGCGAATTGATACGGTGATACTGAGTAAAAAGCAAATCAGCATCATGTTCGCCACCATATATTTCAAGTTCATATATTTATAATGAATGTTATTATCTAAAGATTATACACTTAAAATCTGTTATCGATAAAATAAAGATTGCTGTGGTTTTGGTACGTTTTTTTACGTATTTACTTTATCCCAAAATTAATTTATCATATTGTATACGTCCTCAATATAACAACATATTGTATAATATTGTTGTACACGTAATTAATAAATTCTTATGATTTTAATTTATTATATAATTAAAGAATGACTCATTTTTGAATACAATTTATAGATAGAATTTATAAATTAAATGCGATAAATTCAATAGATCAACCAAATAAAATGTTAAAACACTGTTTTGTATATAAAAGTTGTATACAATTAGCAGTAGTAAAAAGTGAATTCCATTCAATCGCGAGATTGTGAGTTCGATCCTCACCGACATGCAAATAGTTTTCTATATTTTTTACACTAAAAATTACAGAATTATCATTTGTTCAGTGTATCCTCCACTAAATCAATAAGCCAATATCTGTTTTGAAAATATGGTGTAGCAAACGATTACGATTATACAAAAATTAACAATACAATGGTATGCGGAAGATCACTTGAGTAAGAGTTAATATACCATATATGGATTATTAACCGTTCATAAAGATCTATATGCGTTTTTGTTGTGAACTCACGTATATGTCTCGTGTCGACCTGTGAACTATATGTGGTTGATAGCAGAGAAATATAAAAAATTCAACCGGCCACCACAATAGCGCAACTCATTTGTAAGGCATTCATAGCAAATGGTACAGCGAAAAGTTAATGTATTACTAAATATGTGTGATTATTTAACTTATTGATTTGCTGTAATTATATTTTCATGCAAGAAATTTTGTAACCAGTACCGAATAACAGATAGTTTCACAATTTTTCGTAGAACATCTCTATGTTACAGAGAACCAGAATATTAAGACATTGTTAATATTTGAGAATATATATATGGTTCAACACCATAATCCATAAATTGTAAATCTATAATCGCTTTTTATATTTAAATGGAAATAATTGATAATTCGGTTGAAAATAATATACAAACATATATGTGTCACCTGTGGAATTGTTTAAATGTGACGTTTCTTATACAATACAATAATTTCGTGACTTTATTTTTTGATTAGACAAATTTAAATTATTAACTATAAATTTAATGAAAAATAAATTTCTAAGTGCATAATGTAAAACTAAAATATAGATATCCTTGAATTTTGTTAAAAAATTAAAAATTGCAATAAATCATTAACTTGATTGAAAATCTTTATAATGAATAGAAACAAATATTGGTTTTTATTTGCTAAATATTCAAACACATATAAAATTTAATAATTTAATCAATTTTAACTAATAATTGCACATATACAACAGGCCATAAATATTGTTAATTAACGAAAATTCTCCGGATTCATTGGTATATGTTATCCGGAAATAAGTTTGATATAATTTCAAATGCAAAAGATTAATTTACAAAATTATAATACAATCTTTATTTATGGTAAAATATAACCTTCAGAAATCATCAGTTAAATTTCAACGCTAACAATGTTTTTATATATATTTTATATGCAACAGAAATTTTAAAATACATTTATGAGTTCAAGTGGTTCAAGTTAAGTCTCATTCATTTATAAGTGTCGTGTTAAGATTCCCCGTTAAATATTGTAAGCAAATATATGTGACGTAAGGCTGCTGGATCTCATTTCAAATGCAATGCATCACTTCTTTATTGTATCTATAGTAGTTCAATTTAACACGTGCTTTCGTTATATTTACATAAAAAGAGCCATAGAACGGCGAAGAGCTAGACGGAGTTACTAAAATTCAAAACATCTACGAATGCGTTGGGAAATATAAAAAAAAGGAAGAAAAATTCCATTTCGAACTGATACAAAATCGATGGTGTCCTTGTTGCGGTCAAGTTAAAAAGAAAATGTTTTCTGTGCGACGTATGCCGATAAAAATTAGATCTATACTTTGATAATCCGAAAATGGTAAAAAGCCATGAGTAAACCTAAGAATACCATCAACCATATACTGTAAAAAAACAATGAGGATAACAAAGTAATACGCTCTGCATTTGTGTATCGTATATGGAAATATTATATATAAAAGAAATATCCTATATACTGAAATAATGCCATCGTCATCGTCTTACAAAATAATTCCTTTTCAAACATTATATTGCCGCCGATTGTTAGCCAATCAAAGCAATTAAATTTAAATTGTTAAATTAAAATTTTAACGTTATTTTAAATATTTATTATTATTACCAAACTGTGTGAAAATTAGGAAGAAAAATACAAAAATTAACAATTCATTTAGTCTTCGAGAGGTAATGTATATAACCTAATTCTAATTCAAATGTCGTTCGCAAAAATGTAATAATATTATCATATTTAGTCGTACATTTTTATATTATATATAATTCTATATACTAAATATTCTTATATACTCATTGCCTATATACTCGTGTACAACAACAACAACAACATATTACATAAAAAATTTATACGAATAAATTATAAATCATTTAAACAAAATCAAAGAAACCAATCAAAATTTATCAATTTAATTTCGTATATGTGTACGCGAGATAATTTATATATTTTTATTCCTATCCAATTTAAGAATTTGGAGGTAGGATTTTTGATTTGGATTATACAATAATTATATAGAATTATATATTTGTATACATTCGATATATATACACCGTCTGTCCCATAATAAATCGGAATGGTTATAAGAAAAACCATATAGAACACATAGTTCACATAGTTTTAATTTTTTCGTGTGATTATGTTCGGTGAACCAGTGGCGAAGACTGAGCTATAGCATTCAATTTTCAATATCGCTATATTTTTCTAATAACCTGGGTGAAGTTAAACTAAATTATGAAAAAAAATCTGGGTGTTCACCAAATTAAATTTTCCGGAAAATCGATTTTTATAAATTATCATCTTTTTGAATTACGTGGGCCATAGTTTTAATGGATTTTCATTTTTGCTTACACCATTACAAATTATAATCAATTTCCAATCTCTGTTAGAAGAGGTTTTTTTTGAAATCTTGGACATTCCAATTTTTTTTCATAATCTAGTCTACTACGCGTCAACTCTCGTCTACCAGAAAAATATATAGTGATATTCAATAGCAATTTGAAAACATTTTTTTTTAACACGTCGACACTGCTGTGAACGTTCCTCAACAAATTGCCAAACAATTTCATGACATTACATTCGGTAAAAACCAAAAACAGCACATAAAGCTGTTCTCAACGGCATTCCAATTTCAAAGCCATATGAAAATCATTTGATTCACTTGTTAAACGTGCTCAATTCGATGCGATTCGTGTCTTCTTTAATCCATTCCGGATTAGGATGGGACAGACATTGGTATGTAGAAAAAAAAAAAAACCAAATTATTTTAATAATTCCAGCAAGTTTCAATAAAAATGTTATACAATTATGCATGCGATTGTTAAATATACAAGAACGAAACAAATCAAAATGTGATAAAAAAAAAATTACTAAATTAAAAAATAAAAAACGCAAATGCGAACAGTTTCTGAATACAAAACGGATATTTTTTCTTTCATTGTACACACAATTTATTTTCGTTTATTTTAATTTATGGTCGAACAATATAAAATAATTTATATATAAATCTAATAATTGTCTATTAAAATCATCATTTGTCTGGTGGAAACTTTAAGGATAAGTTTAGCTCCAACACACAATATTATTATTGTATTTAATTTTTTAAACATTCGTCATATTGTCAACAAAGGCGGTTCGCTATTATTATTATTATTTTAAATTATTTAAATTAACAAAATAATTATTTAAAAAACAATGTGTCGTTTAATTAATTTAAGTGCAATATTTGTAATTGTCATTAGTGTATTAAATTTGGTTTATACAATTCCATTACCACAAAATGGTAAGGTTTTTATATAATGTTTTTTTTTGTGATTATAATTAATGAAAAAATTACAAATTCAATTATTGGTATTTATTGTTTGTGGCGTGTGTGTGTGTGTTGTACGTTGCAAAAGTGCGATTTGATAAATATTTCAATACCACAAGTGAAATTATACCATTGCAAAAGAAAAATAATTAAAATACAAAAATTTGCTTTTAATTTTAAAAGAGAAATAGATTTCCGGAAGTTAGTATAGATCCATTGTGCTCTCCGTAATAGTCACTCCGAGGCAGACAATATACTTATAGGCATCTGCCAAGCCGGTTCTACTCCGACATCCATCTAATCTATAATATTGCAGTAATGTTGATAAATGTACTCCGCGAATGTGAGTATTTGTATAACAATGCACAAATTTGGCTTTGCCATTAGGTTTCGATTAATTATTCTTATGGGTGGATTGCCAATATACTTGGGTTTGTGTCATTCTGATAGATGCCTATACGATAATCATATTGTAATATTGAATATATATACAAAAACGTTTACGGTGCTGTTTTTCAATTAGGGATTAGTAATATTTCAAAAAAATACAAATGCAAAACTCATTATTAATCGTATTATCATCGGATGTCAATTGATGGAGCCTCCATATTTTATTGAATTATAATTTCAGTTAATTTTAATATAGTATTCTTTTTGATTTCTCTGACATTGGTAAATTATATCAATAGAATCATTTTCTTGAAATTACTCGCACTAATCTTTGAATTATACTGATTCATTTGCGGTCAATGTGTTACTTTCGTTAAATTCATCAAGAAAGAATATTTTTTAATAGACATCCATTTTTATATAATAAGTCTTAATAATTTTGAAGAACATTGAAACAATATATAGAATCAAACTGCAGTATCCGTCCGCATACACCAAGTTGATTTATAGCAATTTACCCAATTGGTCTGCATTTATGTTCTTTATAGATACAGATACATTATTAACCATCTGACAGCGCTGCATGTAGTCGCAAATATCCATATAAGTGTTCCTCATCTATACTAGTAGATATGTGACCATCACAGCAATGACAGTAATTTGATTTGAGTTTGAGATATGTACACGTTATAACAATTAATTAATAAAAATTCATATAGATATTCAATACAATATATTTCCTTATAATTATTGGTTCAGTGTCCGCATATCTAATCTTCAATTCATTATAAAAATAATAGAAAATGTGTGAGAAAAAAATTTGTGTGACGATTGGCGAAAATTTAAACTAAATTAAATAATTCATGGCGAAAAATTGGAGTGTGCAACAAACTAAATTTTCCAGAAAATCGTTTTTTCATTTTCCTGACTAATATTTTACGATACAGAATTTTAATCAATTTCCAAACATTAAACAATAAAATACATAATTAAAAACGATTTACGTGATCAATAAATACGGTTGATTTTCCGATCAGTGTGATCAGTGATCAGTGAAAAAATCTCATTTATGAAAACATAGGAAATTAACAAAAAATTTGTTTATTTTGTGGAGTTAAATTTAAAAATGCATTAATAATTTGTCGCAAAATACAAATATATTTCTAAAAAGCGTATAAAAACTACGGTTTTGTATAATTCAATGTTAATTTAGACTTTATAGTTTAGACATTATCTTTGTATTTCTACAAATTGAACATTTTTTTTTTTCAAATAAATAGGTATGTTTTACTATCAAACGCCAATGTATTATACACCAAATCAACAATCCGTACATCATGCAATGCTGTTACATTATGGACAACCGTATCAAGCCAATGGACGACGATCCAATGAAGGTGGATTATCAGCATTTGCATCTGGTGACACAATAGCGGCTGGTACTTATTTACGTGGTAAAAATTAATCTGTTAATTTTATATCAAATATATTTTGAATGTATATCGATCGTGTGTGTGTGCATTGCATTGTGCATATGCTGTAATAGATATTATATTAAATAATATATTATTGTAATAAATAATATATGTATTTTCATATAAATATATATATAATTAAATTAGATTGCAAACCAATAGATTCACAAGCAGCTGCAAATACGAGACAAATTATACATCCCGATGTACAACAAAATGAACCAGAAATTAATACGGCCGATGAAGACGATGAAAATACTGTAGCTGTAGCTGAAGCATTTCCAGGCGCCGAAGAACCCATCGAAAGCGATGGACAAAATAATGATGCCGAAGAAGGAGACGTCATAGAACAGCAACCAAATTACAATGAAGTTTTACCAACCCAACCAAATATTGGCATTAAAAAGAAAACACCAAAATATTTACCACCACCACCGGCACCAATTCAACCAACAGAATTTTTTGCTACAGAAAGTTCAACATCATATGAAATTGAAGCATCCGATACAACAATAATACCGCCACAAATAAATAATAATTCACGAAGACGACGAGTTCGCGTTGAATTGGAAACACCAACCGAAAATGATGCTGATGAAAATGATAATAATGAAAGTGATTTGTCACCATATTATCCTAGACAACGACCACAACAAAATGGTTCGGGACGACCCAGCCATAACAACAACAATAATAATCAACAAAATCCATGGCCAGTAAATACATTTTTCCCGGTAAATTTTGGTAAAACAGCTGGCGGTGCAATTGCTATTGCTAATAGTTATAGTACTGGTAAAGGTGGCAGTGCTACAAGTCATGCTACAGCATATGGTTCACCCGCTTCAAGACCACGTGCACGATTAACTAATGCACAATATTAACAATAGGACGAATTTTTACTGTTCAATCTAATTTTATTAAATATTATTTATTTGTTGCAATATATTGACCGACTGCCGTAATTGTTATATTATAAATTTCTTTATTTTTATTTGTGTGTGCTAAATTTATAGTTTCATTTAATTTATAATTATAGCACTATGATTTTTGATAAAATACGTGTACTTAATTATAGTTTGTTTTTTTTTTTTATAAATATATACATAAAAATAATCTTTTAATTTTAATATAATAAAGAATAAAGTGGTAAATAAATCAAATATTTTATAATTATTTGTGTTTATATTTGTTTCAATACGTATGGAAAAGGTGTGCTAATCCTAAAACAAATACCTAAAGAAATTTGATTTATTGTTTTGCAGCTAAGCTATAAAGATCAACAACAAAAAGTATAGGATTATTAGTAAAATTGACAAAACACGAATCAATGAATTTGAGAGAGAGTTGCTAAACTTAATATGTGTGCATAGGGTGGATAGTAAATTTATACCATCGCACTTAGACAGAGTAGGAAAAAATCGTTTCGAGTCTAGTAATTTTAAGCAATACAAAATCATGGTTGAACAAATGATAATGTGACAGTATTATAAATATAAATTAGCTATTGTGAAATTCCGCTGTGTACAGCATCAGTGGTTATTCGTGACATATGCCGAACCAATAAAAGGATAAGAACAAAAATATTAGATAATAAGTGTTAATAATCAAGTTATTAATTAAAGAAGGCGATAATCACAAAAACTAATTAATATATTGACCAACAAAGATATTAACCCCAGGAATGTTATTAATAAAGAATGGTTATAATATAATCGCAAGAATGGCTATAATAACGAAAAATGAGAAGCGTGTTGGAGAAAGCTATAACCGCACCTCGGTTATAATGCCATGGAATAAGTAAGTAAGTTAATAAAACACTTGACGATGACTTGATGAAAAACTTTCTATATTCACACTTAAATTAATTAATTTTTATATTTTTCCAATTCTATAAAACCTATATAGTTTCCGGTAACTATCTCTAACTTATACTTAATCGGAATGTTTACACTTTACGCATGATAAGTTGTACAAAAGTAAAAAAATCACTACACACAAAAATATAAATGTATCTAATTAATTAACACACAAAAGTGTATATATTTTTAAATTTATGATAAACAAAACCATTTGAATGGATTAGTTAATTATTTAATTGTATGTTAATTAGTTAGGATATTATATTAAATTTTTGCGACAATATTAACAATTAGCCTAACAAAATAGAGAATTATATTCATACAAATACAAAATAAAGACAGACCCCCATGCCCCATACCATACCAGAACATTTTGATAGTTTTAGAATTTGGAAAGATATAATGAACGATTTTATTGAATGACTAAATAAAAAAAAAAAAAACATTGAAACTATCAAACCTCATCCACACCATCGAACAAACTCTGTTCGAATATATTCCTAAAATCTAATTTCGTGATCAAATTAACAATTACAATTAATAGACAGACGGCGCGGAAAACGACAACAGATTTTATTGATTTTATTTTTTCTTACCATATATAATTTCTTATTAAACCAAAAAAAAAAAAAACTAGAAAGACTTAACACTTTTTAGGTAATTGTATTTACAAAAGAATTATTATATTTGGAATTTAAAGAAATAATAATAATAATAATAATAATAATAATAATTAATTTACAACTAAAAATTCCCCTTGAACACAAAAAATTAGAAGTTTTTATGTTTATTTATTTTTTATATTTATCGTTTTTATTTTTTTTTTTTCATATCTTTACGTCATCTATTATCGCAGATATTTTTTTTATCAATATAATATTCAAACAAAAAAAAAGGTATAAAAGATTAAGACGTTCATTAATTGGTTGCAGAAAGTTGTTATACTTTTAACAAGTGATTTGAAGTTAATATATTTAATTTGTAAGAGAAAATGAAGTTAATTATTGTGTTACTGTTTACAATAGGTGTAGTGTTGGCTATACCAAGTCCTCATGGCCGTGGTGGTGGTGGTGGCGGTGGTGGCGGTGGTTTCGGTGGCGGTGGTGGTGGTGGTTTTGGTGGCGGCGGTGGTTATGGTGGCGGCGGTGCGTATGGAGGAGGCGCAGGAGGTGGATATGGTGGTGGTGGATTAAGAGGAGGTGGATATAATCGAGGTGGTGGCGGTAGACGAAATGGAGGCGGTGGTAATCGTTATGCAGGACCTCAAGCTCAACCATATACATCAGGTTCATCATCAAATGCACAAGCTTCATCAACAAATATTAATTTAGGTGGTTTGCCCGGTTTAGGTGGTGGTTTATCTGTTTCATCATCACAAGCATCAGCTGGTTCACAAGGATTTGGTCGATAAATTGTAATTGTAAATTATAAGTACATATTTTTGAAGACTTAATTGTAATTCGTGTACGAAGTGAAATTATAAATAGCATGTTCAAATAACAATATATTATTGTTAATAAATTTAAATTTCGATATATAAATATAAAATATAAATAAATAATAAATGTGTAAATTAATAATAATTGATAATGAAACAAATTTTTTGATGATCAATTTTTACGGTTTACGTCTTCAATAATAAATATTCTTTCATTTTATTTTTCTCAATTATTTTATAGTCCAAGAAACGTGGCCATATAGAATTCAACGATTCATACTTTACAAATTATTTTGCTTTGCGTTTAGCATTACTATTATTATTATTGTTGATACGACTTCGATTGCTGGGAACATATAAATACCAGGATGATGTTACTTCCACAATTTTTAACGGAGTAGAACACTACGTAAAATAGAAATGTAACCATTTGGTATGGTTTAGCCTACTCACTTCCTACTGTATTATGAATTTTTACATGAGGTTTATGATTAAAACAAATCGATACAGTGTTCTAGGCATTTGTTTAAGATCTAAATCTGAAAGATCTACCGTGGATTATATGGGGTGTGTTACGTTTTGTCTTTTCATTTTTCTCAGGTGAATTTTCGTGCGAATAATTTATTTCACAAAATATACAAAATAAATTGAAAAACAAATAAAAAATAAAACTATAAAATAATAAATATAAAATTTTAAGCTCAATTATTTAAATATTTATAAATTTAAAAAATAATTGACACACAAAATAATTGTGCTAATAGCCATTGTCACAATAACTCAATTTTAACAGTTTGCAACCATTCTACATATAGTTCGACAATTTTGACAGCATCATTATCAAAAATCTATCCTCAAATCACACACAACAAAATATAATCTCTCAATTATTTCACACAAGAAAAACAAAAAAATCATTTTTAGTTTTTGATCTTTTTAAATTTCTTTTACAAACAATTAAATTATCATATTTAAATATGGCATCAAAAGGGCTACCAAATAGTAAAGTTTTTCAACCGGTAAGTAAAAAATTAATTATAAAAAAACATCTGTAAAGTTATACTAAAAATGGATTGCCTTCAACACCTCCACAAAATCAAAAAAAAAAAAACACAAAAAAAACTAAAATATAACCTCAATTTATAATAAAAAAAAAGAAAAATTAACTTCCAACCTCATTTCTAGGATTCTGATGTACATGTTACATATGAAGATCAATCAAAAATTAATAAATTTGCAAAACATAATGCAAGACTGGAAGAATTCAAAGAAGAATTACAAACTAAAAAAAATGATTTTCAAAATTTGGAAGAAGCAGCTGACGAAATTGCATTATTTGACGATGACGAACAAATACCATTTGCAAACGGTGAAGTGTTCATATCGAATAATTTAGCAACAACACAAGAATTATTGGCCGAAAACAAAACCAAAATACAATTACAAATTAAAGAAATAGATGAAAATTGTCGTAAAGTACAAAATGCAATGAATGAATTAAAAGCTCAATTGTATCATCGTTTTGGTAGTAATATATATTTGGAAAATGATGAATAAATCTTACGATAAGATACTTTACTTACAATATGTAATATTCAATGGAAAAATAAAAAATAAAATATTATAAAAAAAAGTTAATAAAAATAAATGTGTACTCACTTTTTCTGTTAAATGTTATTTTGATTTCGAAATATAAAATTGATATTATTCTGACAATTTGATAAACACATCAATTCTAATAGATTATCTTCAATTGGTGTTTTATAATGTTGCCATAACATTAATTCATGCATTTGTAATGAATTAATTATATTTTCATTATTATATAGCTGAATTTGATGTGGATTATCGCCAACAGGTTCACCACCTGGTTCTGATTTATTATTAATTGTATTTGCTGCATGTCCATCACCTGAACAATTACACTGTAATAATTCATGTGTACTACAAATATCAAAATTTGTAGGTATTGTAAATAAATCTTTTAATTCACTATCTGATAACTTTAACTTTTTATTATTATTATTTTCGTTTTTATGTGAAGAAAACTCATTATACTGTTGTTTTGATGACGAAACACTATCCCTTAATGAACTTTTCGATAATTGGCGCTGAAATATTTTTTCTTCAATTGTACCAGACGTTAACAAACGATAAATATAAACACTTTTTTTTTGTCCATCGCGCCATATTCTAGACATTGCTTGTAAATCCGTAGCTGGATTCCAATCATTATCATACAATATTAGACGTGATGCACCAATTAAATTTAAACCAATGCCACCAGCTCTTGCACTTAATAAAAATATAAAAGTATCATCATTAGGATTATTAAATTGATCGACTATCTTTTGACGATTTGACACTACTGTTCCGCCATCCAAACGGCAAAATTTATAATTATAAAAATTACATAATTCTTCAAACATATTTAATGTTTTTTGATAATATGATATCAATACCACTTTTTCACGTAATTTTAACAATTCAATTAATAAATGTTCCACGATTAATAATTTGACGGAATCATATGCACCCATTTCATTCAATGGCGGTAACTGGGATTGTAAATACATTATTAATGACTGTGGTGTAGTTGATGTTGACAATTGTTGTTGTTGCAATAATGATGGATGATTACATATTTTTTTTAATAACATTATTATTTCTAATGCTGTTATATCTTTATCTAAATTTAGTATTTCTTTTCCACTACATTGATTTTCATAATATTTCAATGTTTCTTTTGTTAATTTAATTTGTAATTCTGATGGTTTACAAAATATTACAAATTCTTGTTTTTTTGGCAAATACTTTCGAATAATATTTTGTGTACGTCTTAATATAAATTTTGATGTTATTTCATTTAATTCATGTGCACGTTGTTCACCAAATTCTAATATACTTGGTAATATATTTGGTTGTTGTGAATTTACTATTGGATTTTCATAATATTGTTTATATTCATTATATGTTCCTAAACAATTTGGGTTTACAAAATTTATTAACGAATAATATTCTTGTAAATCATTTTGTATTGGTGTCCCTGTGAACGTATAAATAAAATTGTTAATAAAAATACCAATTAATTAATTTAAATGTATATGATAGAATTTACGAAGAGCTCCACTTGGAGCAATATATGATTTAAAAAAGAAAATAAAAATAAAAATAATATACATATAATTAAAATTGAACATAAATATATACCTGTTAGAATAATTCTTCGTTTACAATCCAATTTATTTAATGATTGGGCACACTTTATGGTATCATTTTTTAAACGATGTCCTTCATCACACACTAATATATCAAATTGAATGTTATTTAATACATTATGATGTTTTGTAAACATTTCATATGATATAATTAAAAATGGAATATGATTATATTTAACATATTCTTCTAATTGATGTTTTCCATTAATCAGAAATGTTTGAATACGTTCTTTGCCTAACCATTTATCAATTTCTTTATTCCAATTTTCACATAAACTGCTTGGCGTTATAATTAACACACGCTTAATTATATTTTTACCGTATGGACCTTGTTTTAATAGTGTATAACATACTGTTATACATTGTAATGTTTTGCCTAAACCCATTTCGTCAGCTAATATACAGCCAAAAATTTCGTTATTATTAATAGTTTTAAATCCCATACAACATTCATATAAAAATTTAACACCATAACGTTGATGTTCACGTAATTCACGTGCTAAACATGGTACAATTGAAACTTCAGTGATCGTACGTTTCTCTGTATTATATTTCCATTGATGTTCATAATTTGGTGTTGGCATTATTAAAAGTTCATAATTTTTCAATGTATTACTCGTAGTGGTACTGTTATAAATTTTTTTATTTGAATTTGATAAAATTAAATTTGGACGAAATATTGTTTGATTTAATTTAAGTTTTTTCTGTGGTTTTTCAGCATCATCAACATCATCACTACAATCATATTCCGCACTATTTCGTATTATAGAAGTTTTATTTTCATCTAAATTATAATTACTATTCCTATCAATTATTTCAATTTCATTGTTACCAATGATAAACTGTTCACCTGATTCTAATTCTTCCGACTTTACTGTAATTCTTCCAATACATTTTCCATTTAAATCTTTTGCAATTGCTCGCTTACTATTAGAATTTATTTCTAAAATACCATCACCTTCCCATGTTTTATGTTTTTTTGTACTTCTTTTACCCCAAACTATATTATAATAGATTTGATTTTCTTTTGCTGATTGATTAATATTTAATGCAGTAGGCAGAATTGATCTATTGCTAGATGATAGATTTGCAGATTTTTCAGGAGATGTATCAGTTAATGGTGCAATACACATTTCAGAATCATCAATTTGTTCTAATAAATTTAATATGTTCTTTATAGATCTTACATTTTCAGAAATTTTTGTTTTATCTATGCAAAAAAATACTGTATTTTAATTGGTTCCTTTTCATTTGTTTTAAAATTATAAAAATTATTACCATTTATATTTGATGTGGCTGAGGTAGAACTTGAAGCAATCGGAATAAATTTACGTGAAGACGGTGCATTTGATCGTCTCATCTTAGTATTATAATAATTATATTTTAATTATTAAATTATTTTATTAAATTTTTTATATTTTATTTCTAAAATGATTAGCAAATTTTCATGAATTTTCTTCAACTTTCTTTTGTTTTAGAATGTGTGATGGAATGTATGTTAAAAATTATAACCGTATTATAGCGCGTAAAAATAATGACTGAAGTGTGGAACGAAACTGACTGTGGGCAAATTATTGGAGAAATGTCGCAGAAATTGCTACTTTGGCGCTACTATCACAAAAAATTTGAGAGAAAAATTATGGGATCTCTTCTCTTCCTAGTTCACTCTGTACTTCCATTGGAAAAGCTGTCAAAACACATGTCAAATACTCAAATGTATCAATTTTCGAACGGCATCGGCGCGATATGCCGGTTTTTGCAAGAGAAGTTAGCTTCTATATTCATACCATACGTCGTCTGCCTGCGCACCGCTGCGTTGTCAAAGATTGTCAATCAACGTTTCCACGAGCACATTTTATTTTTTTGTTGGTAAAAAATAATTGATCTTGCTATTTTTAATTCAGAAAAAGTAGAAATAATTGTAATTTCTATTAACATTTTTTAATTACATCCTAATTATCATATTAAAAACTAATAAAATTATTTGTTTAAAAATGGCTAAATTTGAATTAACTGCAGAAATATGTCAATATTTGGATCGTCATTTAACATTCCCATTGTTGGAGTTTTTATGTGACAAAAATGTATGTATTGCATTAATAAATATTATTTTACGATTATATAAATATATATATAATTTTTGTATAAAAGTTATGTGATAATTTAGAATTACTAATATTTTTATTACACATACATATAATAACATAACCTTAGTTAAAAAAATGTTAAAGCAGTCCATTTTTATTACTAACCATAATGTGTACGTGTTTGGTTGAGTCGATTGCGATTTAACAAAACAAAAAAAAAGATGAAAAATGTATTTGTTCAAATTTTATTTTATATATTAACATTTTCAGATTTATGCAAAAGATGTTTTACTTCATCACATTCTTGATATTGTAAATAAAACAAATATGATTGATTATACAATGGATATTAGAGGTCGTTTAGATTTAGGCGATGACCCACCAGAGGTAAATATTTCTTAATTTTATAATATTAATTCAAAAAATAAAAACAAATTAATATTAATTTTTTTATATTTATGTGCGATGAAGGATTTAATTCAACGCAAGCAGAAAGTTTTAACAACACTTGTTGAACTACAAAATGAAGTAAAACCGATAACAAAAGCCATTCAAACTTCTGAAGATTCAAATAATGATGTTAAAGATACCAAACAATTTTTATTAATTCTTCAAAAAGAGCATGATGTAAGTACAAATATTGTTTATATTTTGCAAATCTATATATATTTAAAGTAAAAATTAATATGTTTTAGTTCAAAATCGAATGGGTTGATAGTGCCTATAAAATGGGTAAATATTTTTATGAATGTGGACGTTATACCCAAGCAATTTCATATTTATATTTTTGTATTTTGGTAATGCAACCATCAGATAAGGTAATTTAATTTTATTTCATTTTTTTCTATTAATATATTTCAAAATTACAGTGAAAAAATACTATAATGATAAAGTGATTAAAATAAATACCGAAAAATTTCCTATGAAAAATAACGGAATTGAACCCGATATATATATATATTTCGGCGCTATGCAACTGCGCTACTAAGTGTTTAAATTAAATAGAGTTTTGTAATTCTTGATAAATAAATTCTATGTCAAGAAATTTTGAAATTGTTTAAGTTCAGCGTGCAGCCAGAATATAATAAATATTAAATATTGTATATGTAAATTTATATGCAAGAAATATTTAAATATAGTTATTTATAATAACAGAAAAATAAGACATTGTTAAAATGGGTGTGCAATGTTAAAAAAAAATTATTTATAGTTCGTACAATATCCAGAATTTTAAATCTACCTGTTAAATTTTTAATTAAAATTTCAAATAATAAAATATTAATAAAACATTTTTTTTTACTACAATTTAACAGAATTACCTAAATGTTTTATGGGGTATTCTAGCTGCTGAAATTTTAACACTTAATTGGACATCAGCGTTAGAAAATCTAGTACGTTTACGTGATTATATTGATAACAACAATTTCAGGTATACAAAAATTATATTATTTATCAATTGATGTAACATTCACATTTATTTACATATAAAATTTAAAAATAGCACAATTCAAGCACTTCAACAACGTACATGGTTAATTCATTGGAGTGTATTTGTATTTGTTAATCATGCAAAAGGACGTGATTTAATAATTGAAATGTTTTTATATAAACCATTATATTTAAACACAATCCAAACAATGTGTCCGCATATATTACGTTATTTGGCGGCCGCTGTTATTATAAATCCACAACGTCGTAATGCATTAAAAGACTTAATAAAAGTAATACAACAAGAATCATATACGTATAAAGATCCAATCACTGAATTTTTAGAACATTTATATGTTAATTTTGATTTCGAAGGTGCCCGTTTAAAGTTGCATGAATGTCAAACAGTTATTATAAATGATTTTTTCATTATTCCATGGTTAAACGATTTCATTGAAAATGCACGTTTAATGATTTTTGAAACATTTTGTCGTATTCATCAATGCATTACAATTGGGTATGCGTAAATGAATATTATTAACAGCTAATAAAATAAAATAATGTTAATATAATTATAATTACAGAATGCTAGCCGATAAATTAAACATGGATCCCAGTGAAGCTGAATGTTGGATTGTTAATTTGATACGTAATGCGCGCTTGGATGCAAAAATTGATTCTAAACTAGGACATGTTGTAATGGGAACGCAACCATTAAGTCCATATCAACAATTAGTTGAAAAAATTGATTCGTTATCGACACGCTCGGAGGCGTTAACAAATTTAGTTGAACGTAAATTAAAAGCCAAAAATCAAGATTCCAGCGATAATAATTGGAAATATTATTAACTTATATTTTACAATTGGTATTATTCTTTTTTCTTTATTCTTTATTCTCTCTCTCTCGGTAAAATTTTTGATTACAGAAAATAAACAATACGAAAATTAAAATACACTAAAATAATATGGCATTGATTATAATTATAATAGATTATTTAATTTTTAATAAATTTAATAATAATAATACAAAAAATATGGAATAATAATATTTATTCACTTAAAATGTCCTGTTCACTACTTTTCTGTTGTAAGCTTGCTGGTAAATCACATCCAATATAAGCATTATTTTGTATACAATATTCGATTAACAGTTTCCAATTTTGATCACATAATAATAAATGAGGATTACCAAACACAACAATAAGTGCTCTGTGAAAGAAAAGAAAAAGGAAATTACAATGACTTTTTAGCTTTATAAACAATTTTGTACATTCATTAATTTCCGATTTTGCAGGACACGACAGTATTACTTTCTTAAATGTCTCATTAGATTCATTTGTAATATATTTACTTTGATATTCTTAAAATATTCTAACTATTTATTATAAAAACTTTACAAGTTCTTCCATTCTCAAAATCCATGTTACATTTTAAATACACTTAAAATTGTCCTATTATTTGATTGGTTCTGGTAATCAAATAATCAAGACAACTCACAAGCATTCCATAGTATGACTTTAACAAACTCGATATTTTTGAAGTAATTTATGAGAACCTCTTACGATTCATGTATAACTTTTTCAAATTATAGAATACAGTTTATATGCATTGCGTATCACATATTATTTTGCTTTACACTCTTCTTAAGCCATCCACATTTATTGTTTTGAAAATATGACGTATTATCGAATTGTTCAATTTATCTTCACTTCGTATTTACAATGAACGCGTATTAAAAAGTAAATAAATAAATAAATGAATAAATACAATAATACATTAATTTTTACCTTCCTCTGGATATTGCAACATTTAAACGTTTTGCGTTTTTAACAAAACCTAATATAAATTTCGTATCTTGTGTAATTAATGTTGCTGCTGAACGAACAGTTGACATTAAAATAATCTTTCTTTCTTGTCCTTGAAATTCTTCAACACTTCCAATTTTTGGCAATTGTATGTTTGCATCATTTATAATTGTGCGTATAGCTTTGACCTGTTGTTGATATGGTGTTATAATACCGATGTCATCACAACTCATCCCGTTGTTATATAATTTTAATAAAAATAAAAATAACTGGATAATAAAAATTAATGAAAATATATCCAATAAAGTTAATTTGAAGAAAAAAATAAAAAATAAATAAAATACAAACACTTTTAGCCTCAGCACCATTGAACCACGACGGTGAATCTGTACATTGTTGATTTTTACCACGTACACCAATAAAGAATAATCCATGAGATTTATTAACCATTCCAGAATTTGGTAAAATAGCATTTAATTGAAGTAATAGTTTTGCTTCGGCACTATCCGTTTCCGATATCGTTGATATTAATTCAGATTCATAAAATAAATCATTGTACATTTTCATTACACTTGGTATTGAACGATAATTATAAATTAATTTCGTTACTAATCTTGAATCATAACCTTTTTCAAATCGCTAAAAATTTGAGAAAAAAATTTGTTTATCATTTATCCGGAAAGAACACAGACCAATTGAATGGCATAAATATTCTTACCGTATAATCTTTTTGATACGGAAAACGTTCTAATAATCGTACCAAAAATGATATATCCAAACCGCGTTCAAGTGCATGCCGACTCAATATTATTGGACCCAGTTGCATTGGATCACCCGATAAAATAATTTGCGATGTTTTATGATTTAATAAAACCAGTGGTATTAATGTTTCCGTTTCACGACATTGACCACATTCATCAATAATTGTATGGGTAAAATGATCTTTAGGAAAACTCATTTGAAATAAAGAACCCAATGATAAACATGTACCAATTGTTATTTTATGACGTCCTATAAATGTTCTATTACAACGTAATTTTAAACCAGAATCAGTTATTAACATATTATTACGTATCGTGCCTTCAGTAGCTATTTCACATGTTCCACAATATGGTAATAATCGTTCAGGTATTAATTCACGTTCAATATAATTATGTCCAACAATACGAATAAAATCACCAGGTTTTAAACATTGACTGTCTATTAAACGTTCGGTTATTAAATTTGCTGAACTATTGGATGGTGTACCAACCAATATTCGGCTATCATTTATATTCATACTAATTTGTAATATTGTTTCAACTAGAGTCATTGTTTTACCCGTTCCCGGTGGTCCAAATATAACGTAAGGCAATGGACGTGAAACACCTTTTAGAATATTTTTAATAGCTTCTTTTTGTACTTCATTTAACATTGAATTATACCATTTTAATGGTTTTTGTTCACACATAAGATTACCATTTACTAAATCAACATTTAATTGAGGATCTTGTAGATTAATTTTTGATGGAAATAAAATGTCAACACCCAATGTATTTAGACTTTTTTTGACAGCATAATGTTGTTTCCGCATTGATGAGCGTGAGAAAAAGAATTCAATTTTGTAATCTTCACCATTATATTTTTCATGAAAACTTTGTGTAAATTTTAATAGTATACGATCTTTTAATACTTTATGGATACAACCTTCATATGTATACTGTTTATTATTTGCTATCCATGGATTTGTAATTCGAACCGTATCTCCTTTATATTTGGAAATTTAATAAAAATATAAATATATAAATGCTAAATTTTTATGGAAATTTAAAATGTGTAAATCAAATTCTGATAAATTAAACTTTAGAGAAATTCTCTACAAACCATTTGAGATGGTGTTATTGTACAATAATCAATGGTAAATTTTTAGTTAATTTGTAATACAAAATAGAAAATTAAATAATGAAAATATATACACGTCACTTACCTAGAACAAGTGATGGACGTGTTTCAGCAATATTTTTCATTTCTAAGGCTAAATATTCACCGCTCTGTGTAAAATGATTACGTTCCATATCATATGAGCGCATATTATGAAATAATTGTATTTCTTCTAAATGTAATAAACTTTGAAAAACTTGTGCATAATTTTTTAATGTTAATGATTCCCGAAAAAATGGTAAACAATTATTTAAATATTCATTAATTTCGGTTGTTGTATTATATGATAAAATACGTTTTAAATGATCGGGCACTTCATATTGTGGTAATTGAACACCGATAAAATGTGGTGTACTTTTAACTTTAACACCAGGTATAATATCATATTTTTGATTCCATACCTTTTGTGTATAGTTTGTGTTACGATATGATGCTGGACCCGTACCAATTGCAGGCTTAGAAAAATCACCATCATTATCAACATTTATTTCAATATTACGTCCAATTTTAAAACCACCGACAAATGATATAACAATTGTTTCAACACTTTGTCCATAAAATCGTGAAGTTATTTCAATTGTATACTCAATCTCTTGACCCGGTTCAATGAAAAATTGATCATTGCGATTCGGCTGTTTTAAACACATTTGTGATTGTGAAAACTGGCCTAATATTACCGAACGTAAAACTTTATGACTTTGATTATTCGAAGTATTCGTAATTATCATTTTTAAAGTTTGTTTCTCATTAATTTTATTAAAGGTTGCCTTTAAATTATCAGTTATTATTATATCATTTTTATTTTGTGTCAACGTTGATTGATTTGAATTTGTATTTATATTATTAATATTTTCATTATCTTTATCTTTATAAGTATTTCTTTCGAACAATATTACTTTTATACATCTCCAATTATAAAGATTTTGATTGCTTTCAATGGCATCACCAATAACAATATCGCCAATAATTGGACGATAACCGGATGCAACGACATCCATTGTAAAAAAATATTTTTGATCAATCATACCATAATTTCCTGTCATTTCAGTTATAGTACCTTTAATATTTTTGGAACGCGTTGGAAACATTGATATTACTTCCAATATTTCACCAGACATATCAACAAATGATGTATCTGATTGTACATTACAATTTAAACAAATGTGATCACCAACAATTGGTACAAATTGTGATTGTATAGTTTCTAAATCAACCATCATTGTATTTTTATCACATTCCACTTTCATTTGACTTCCTTTACGTTCAATAATGCATCCTAAAATACTACGTTGATGTATGGTAAAATATTCAGGTTTTTCATTTTTTAAATTTTCTAATAATTCATCGGTTTGCTTAGCATTTGGTTTATCCCATGAATCATTTATTACGGTCAGAATTTTTACAACTTTTATTGGATTATCATCGGATATTTTATATGCTAAATATTCAATTTTACAACCAATTTCCAGATCACATAGCACATGTTGCGCCACTTCAACACCAAAATAATATACCTTATCAATTGTGCCATAATTTGCTTCTAGTGTTGTTATAATACCTGCGAAATAACAAAATTAATTTGTTTATTTTTGTCCAAATGCTAAATACAATAAAGACGCAATTATATACGAGTATTTGTATTGTGCGTATAGTGTTTTTAATATTATAATTTCATTATCTAACTATAAAATGTTTATGTAAATATAACATCTCACATTCTCACAATAATGGCAATGGCATTTAATGTTTTTATCAGTTTTTATAATATAATGAATGTATCTTTTATGCGTATTACACATTATTACAGACAGCATTGAATGTATACTCAATTTTAAATTATAAAATATTTATGCAATAAATACCTATTTTTTTAAAACAATCAGTATTTGATGATAATACATTATTTCTATGTATTGATTCATTAAGATTTGCTGTTCTAAAATATTCTTCGGATATACGAGATTCTAAATTAGCTAGTGCATTTGTTAAATCATCTTGCAATTCCTCTGGTGTTGAATTTATTTGAAATGTTACAAATGATCGTATGTAATTTATAAAATTAAATAAATAAGAAAACATTTTTGGGTAGTTTTCGCTTAAGTCACTTTTATTTTAACACAAAAAATTACGATGTCTTTACTTTTACTTTGTAGTGTAATGTAATAAAAAAAAAAAAAAAACGAATTTATTTTAAGAAGCTTGTCCAATATATTTTTCAATTGGTTCGTATTGCCAATCAGTTGCTTTTATATGATCTAATTCGTCTCTTAAATTTATTAAACGTCTTAAATGATTTTCTTTTTGTGTACGCTTTTCACCCATTTCAACACATAACATAAAATTATAACGAGCACTTTGCTGTTTTGTTACTAAATTATTATTATAAATAGTTGATGATTTAGTTTGACTGCCTGAGCCTGATGCTTCTTCTGTTCCTGAAGTTTCTACTGTTGTTGTTGCTGTTGATTGATTCTTTCTTGTCTAAAAAATCATAAAAAAAAACCCCAATAATTATAGATTCTAGAATGTGTAAAACTGTAAAAGTAAACGGTTTAAAAAAAATAAATTCACATTTATCACCCGGCATAAAATATACGTATTTGTAAACGTTAATTTATGAAATATACATACCTGGTTCTTTGAGCGGGTCGAAGCAGCTTCCATTTAGAAATCAGTTAGATGAGCGCTCGATTAAAGCTCTGAATTTTTTGAATTTTGTAATAGTTTTTGTAAATTTAAATTTAACTTAACGATTTAATTTGATTGATTGATAGATTTTTTCTTTTATACTCCTAGGTTCGATGGCCACATTGAGTCAACAATTTATTAAGTTCTTTTTTGTAGTAACTAAACTAAAAAATGCAAGCGCATGGAAATTTGATAGTTTTTCTACGCCCGACGCATTCGTTTCGCGCCGCTGTCCGTCCGTTATTTCGATTTTAATTGTCAAAAACGTGCTACCTAAAAAGTTAAACCGAATTTAGCTGTATGCAAACGAGTGCATGATTTACAGCGTCCGTAAATTTGGCATATTAAATAATTTTTATTATAAATTTTAAAAATTTTGATTGAACGCAACCAGCAAAAGTTTGACTAAAAAATTGACAGAAAATTGGAATAAAAAAAAAGTTTTTATGTGGGTCGTCCATTGAGAAAAGAAAGTGCGTTTTTTATTTTTTTGAAATTGAAAGATATATCGTGAAATTGTTGCTGGTTGCTGGACGTGTTGAACTAAGAAAAAATAAAATTAATTAAAAATTATTAGTGCAAAAAGTGATTAGAAATTATAATAAAAATGGAAGAAATAATATTAGCATTGATGGCGCCTGACAATGAAGTTATTCAAAAGGTAACACATAAAATTGTATTTCTTTAATGTTGGCCAAAAAATAGCACGTGGACCGGGAGCGGGTCATTTTAATTTTTTTTTTTTTTTTTGCGGCATTTTGTGTGTTTCAAGTTTTTTCTATTTCGTTAATAATTATATGATTATTTATGTTAATATCAATATAAAAGAAATAATAATCTATAAAATATTTATTTTGATAATTTTTTGAAATTGATATTATTTTGTTAATTTATTTTATCCATATTTTTTCCAAACGATTTTGATCACACAGTTCTCTCTCTCTGATCGCTCGTCCGTCATGTAAAATTCTTCTGACAATCTATTTTTAGAATTCCAATTCACATTTAATTTATTTAAACAAAATATATATATTAATTTTATATAGTTCATACAATTATTTTTTTTTTTTTTTAACTAATACAAAAAATGTAATGATTCATTTGTTAAAAATTCAAGTCTCGTTTTATTTTCCGGTTAATTAGAATATACATTACTTTATTATCATGATCATGATGATCATGATTATATCATCATTAATTTTAATATTGCTACAATTGGATTTGATGGTATTGTATTGTAACGATTGATAAATGTATTATGCATATTTTTTTTTAATACAGACGTGCGAGTAATTTCACACATGAAGAAGATATACTTGCAAAATATTTTTTTTTTTTTGTAAAACGATTGGCGAAGACAAAATGGAACAAAAATGGTAATTAATTTTGTACACGTTGCAAGAAATAGGTACCTATCTGAAATGTAACAAATATTTATTAATACTGTTTTTTTTTGTCTGTTTTATTTGATTTTGAAAGTTTTTGCTTTCTAATAGTTCGTTAGTGTATAAAATATTAAACCATTAAACAATATACCTGCATTGTTATATAATTTACATTATAATTATAATCTACTTACACCGACGTGCTATCATGTAACTAAATAAATTCTAGAGAGACTGATAATTTGCAAACACCGGCAGTGCCATTAATTAAATGACTGGGAAATGTATGTTTTAATAAGCGTGGGCATTATTATAGTTTGAATATAAATGTGTATATAACAATTATTTTTTACGCGATGATTGCGTATAAAAAGACATTATCAATTTTATAGGAACAAAAAAAAAAAAACATACAATATACGATAAAAAGAAAGAATATCTATTTAAAATGTTAACATGAACATATTGCCATAGTGGCGGACACGCTTGTCAGTGTTACCGATCTGAAGCAGATCAAGGCTCACCAAGAAAACATTTTTTTTTTATGCAAATTTCTTTCTCCCAATAACATTGAATTCAAATTCAAAATTTCAAGAAGCTGCATTTTATTGTATCGAAATAATTACTATTATTATTTAATATATTTAATTTATGGTATAGTGTAAAAGCGACTGTTCGAAATGTATCAGCTAAAATAATTTATGGATTGTGTCACATTTCATTAATATTGATCTTTGTCTATAGTCTAATGATATATTGGTGGAAATTACTTATTTAAATTTAAATCCTGGTGTGGTTTTAGCATTCTCCAATACGCTTCTCTAACCTGACCTATCTGCAACTAACGTCTTCCAATCCCGAATGTTAAGGATCTTAATATCATAATTCACTGCCATCTAGTCTCTGGTCTTCGATTGCCTAAATATGATATAAATTGCATTACTATTCGAGGAATTAAGTGGTACTGTCTTGTAAATAAATTCTTATTGAAATTATATTTTGTATCAATTTTTATTAATTATTACCAATTGCATATACACACACACACACACTTCTCTCCTCTCCTACATTATTAAAAATATACAATTTAAAGGAATCTATTATTAGAAAACTAAGAATTATAAATTGAGATGATATTTATAATAAAAATGTGTTTCTATGAGTTATAAGATTAATAAATAAATAATTAATTAAAAGTTATTATGTTACGCACAGTATGTCGTATATTGTACCACAATACCTTGCCATATTTTTAAGCCCATGAATAAAAACAAGTATTTTGTAGTTTTGGCTATGATCATTAATTGTTATATATAATTTTTTTTTTAATATTTAACTAAATCAAACTTTATTGAATGGTAAAAATAAAATTGTTTTCTAAAATATATTTGTTTTTCATGTATTTTCCATAAATTTATTACATATAGTTAATTAAGTTGATGAGGAGTTACCCAATCGTAATTATTCTCTGTACTCAGCCCAAATATTTTTATTTTGTTTCATTCTTCGTGTTACATTCTAATTGTTAAATATTCTTTCCGAAATGTGTTGGCAATATGGATAGAAACCTTTATAAATTTCAATTTCGAATTTTTGTTGTAAATATTATACATTTTTAATAATTATATTCATATTTGTCGAAATTAAATTCTATTATTTATTTATTGTAGGCAACTTCTGATTTACAAGAAGCATTTAAAAATCCAGAGAGTACGAAAATATTATGTGAAATAACTGTAGGATCAACTAATGCAGCTGTACGACAATATTCAGCAATATTATTACGTAAAAGATTTCTGAAATTACGTATTTGGCAAACAGTACCACCGTTAGATCAAGAATTGTAAGAAGACACATTTTTTCTTTTTGTATTTATATTATTTACTATAAAATTTTAATTGTTATTGTGTATAATTTCTATATTAGAATAAAAACGGGTATGCTAAATGCATTGTTAGTTGAACCGGAAAAATCCGTACGTAATAATATCGCACAATTTATTGGTGTATTAATAAAACATGAATTTAATAAACAAGATCAATGGATGCATAATGTTTTAAAATATATATATGATAGTTGTACTTCAAGTGATCCAACGCAAAGTGACATTGGTTCATCTGTATTTTCAATATTTACTGAAGTTGCATTTGATCAATTTGTACCACATTTGTCGGGCCTATGTGATATGTTTAGTGCAACATTATTGGCATATGAGGCCAATGGCAATATGGTAGTTCCAGTTATATTAAATATAATGATTGGTATGAGTAATTTAATACCATACATAATTGGTAATATTGTTGCTGAAAATACATATCAAAAAGCAGTACCATATATTATAAAAGCATTACAAGGTTTTGCTGTCCAACAACCAGATGAATTTGTAAAAGGATTTATTATAATTGAAACTTTATTAGAATTTATACCAAAATTATTAACTGTACATGTAAAATTGTTATTAGAATTTTGTTTAGAAGCATCACACAATGCACAGTTAAAAGATAATGTACGTATACGTACAGTACAATTTATTGGTGAATTGGTGCGTTTAAAGAAAAAAAGTATATTGAAACAGAAATTACTTGAACCAATTATACAAATTGTATTTAATTTAATGGCAACTAATCAAGATGGCGATGATAATAACGATGATGAAGAATATTTTGTTGGTTCGGATGATAATACAACACCAAAGACTGCAGCTACACAAACAATGGATTTGTTAGCATTGAATGTACCACCAGAAAAATTAATTCCACCATTATTAACACTTTTGGAACCGGCGTTAAAGGGTGATAATCCTCTGTATAAAAAAGGTGCATATTTATGTATTGCTGTTATTGCTGAAGGTTGTAGTGAAGCAATATGTGCAAAATATTTACGTCCCTTATTGGATTGTGTTAAAATTGGTATTGTTAATGAACATGTTATGGTACGTAATGCAGCATTTTTTGCTTTGGGACAATTTGCCGAACATTTACAACCAGAAATTACAAAATTTGCAAATGAAATATTACCAATACTTTTTACATATTTACAACATTTAACGACAGATATTCAAGTAATAATATTATACAATTATAATTTATATTTGGATATACATAAATTTAATTAATTAACCTTTTTTTTGTTGTATTTTTTATTTACAGAATAATGTCACTGAACCAAAACATATAACTCGAATGTTTTATGCATTAGAAACATTTATTGAAAATTTGGATGATATTGCACAATATCTGCCAACGTTAATGGAAAGATTATTTGAAATATTAGATACGAAGAATTCGGTACGTTTACGTGAATTAGCGTTATCGTGTGTATCGTCAACAGCCACCGCAGCTAAACAATTAATGTTACCATATTTTCAACAATTAATTGCAAATTTAAAAATATATTTAATTATATCAGAGAATGAAGATATATGTACATTAAGACCGGCTGCAATTGATGCGCTAGCATCGATCGCACGTACAATTGGTGCAGAAAATTTTGCACCATTAACACAAGATACATTGGAATTTGCATTAACGCTTATGGAAACGGTTGATGATCCTGAATTACGTACATGTTTATACAATTTAATAGCTGCGTTAGCAGAAGTGTTGCGTGGTGAAATTGCTATGTATTTACCAAAAATTATCTCACGTATGATAGATACAATACAAAATAGTGATGAAGTTGTACCAGAATATAAAGATGGAAATGTTATTAATGTATTTGATGGTTTAACCGAAGAAGATGATAACGAAGATATTAATGATGATGATATTGATATAGAGCATTCAATTAATGAAGCTGATGGTGATGATGATGTTGCTGGTATGTGATTAATTTTATTCTATTTATTCGTTACATTAATTAATTAATTACTATTATTTATTTTCCCTAAGGCTTCTCCGTTGAAAATGCATATTTAGACGAAAAAGAAGAGGCTATTTTAGCAATTAAACAAATTGCGGAACATACTGGGTAAACATTACAATACACATATATGTGTATAATTAATAATTAATATCATTATGAAAATACTTGACTTTATTAATATTTACATTTTCAGAACAATATTTGCACCGTATATTGATTCATCATTTCAAGCAATTTATAAACAAATTGATCATCCACAAGATGATATACGTAAAGTGGCAATTGAAGCGTTAACACAATTAACTGTAATATTAAATAATTTATGTGCGGATAAAACAAGTGTTATCAATGCCGTTAATATTTTGATACCAAAAATTGCTGAAATAATAAAAACTGATGAACAATGTTTAGTGGTTATTGCTGCAATGGATTCATATGCACAATTATTTTCAAATTTAAAAAATCATATAGTATTTGATGATAAATTAAAAGAGATTGTATTCGAGTGTATACAAATGGTATTGAATTCAAAAGTTATATGTCAATTTGATGAATATTCGGGTGGTCACGATGACGATGAACATGATGAAAGTGAATATGATGATGCATTAATTGAATTAACTGGTGATTTAGTACCAAAATTTGGTGCTGCAATAACACCAATTGAATTTGCAACATTTTTTGAACGTTTGTGTCCAATATTTATACAAAAAATTAATAAGATAAAAAATAATGTCGATTTGTCGTCACAGCGTAGTTTTGCATATGGTGCAATATCGGAATGCTTTAAACCGTTACAAGAGTATACGGGGAAATGGTTTAATATTTTATTACCAATTTATTTAAATGGTTTACAAGATAAATGTGAACAGGTACGTCATAATGCTGTATTTGGTTTGGGTGAATTAGTTTTATATTCTGGTGAAAAAGCATATGGTAATTATCCGGAAATATTACAAGCATTATCAAATGCTGTTTCAACGGAACAACATCCGGGCACATTAGATAATATATGTGGTGCGTTAGCACGTTTAATTATTGCCAACTATAAATTAATACCGTTAGAACAAGTATTACCAGTTTATGTTTCCAAATTACCGTTACGTGAAGATTTTGATGAAAATTCATCTGTATTTAAATCATTTAATATTTTATTTAATGATGGCGTTGATACTTTACTACAAGTTTTAGATAAAATTATTTACATTGGTTTATGTGTTTTATATAAAAAGGAATACAAAGACGAAGGTAAATATTCAAATAATATTATTAAATTAGAACAGTTTGTCTGTGGTTAATGTAATGTTCAGTCCATATTTATCCTCATTTCTTTTTTTGCAATTCATTGTAATTCTGTTTTTATTTAATTGTCAATTTGTGTTTCGGTTAAATTTGATCAAAACTTTAGGTTACAAAAATTTTAATAATATCACTGTTTACTGCATATATGCCAGCCTAAGATCTTCCGCCTTTTGGACTATCACTCAATAATTTTTGGTGGCACACGTTCTTCCTGCAAACGTGATACACGTGACCAAGCCATCTTAGTCTATTGATTTTAATTGTTTTGATAATATTTGGTTCACCATATAACCTGTCTATTTCGTTGTATCTTTGTTTGCAAACATTTTGTTATTTGACGTGGTAACAAATTGGCCATGGAGTAGTATTATTATTATATAATTTTTAATCAAAATATAATTATAATTGCCGCCATTATTAAATGAAATTAATTAATATTATTTTTTTGTGTTTTTAAATCTCCTTTTAGATGATCAACAATTTATAACGAATTTTTTGAAAAATGTACGTAATCGATTTGAAGATAAATTTCATGCTCTTGCAAATAGTGAACAAGAAATTGCCGAATTTGTTAAAACTTTATAAATTTAAATGTATTTCTATAAAATGTATTTATTTAAATTCAAACGAAAAAGGAATGTGATCCACACCACACATTCACATACACATACACACACACATATCGACATAAAAATTAACTGCTTGTGTGTGTGTGTGTGTGATTGTTATAAAATATAGTATGCATTATTACAATTTAATATTTTTAACGTTTATGATCATAATTATTATTATAATTAACTATTATTATTTTCATTACATATTTTCACATTCTTAATGTATTATTTTAAAACGAAAAGAAAAAAAAATTGCTTATAATAATTATTAGTTTATTTTTTTTTTTTATAATGACAAAATGAGGCTTTATTATATTCTTCAATGCATTTAATATTTTTATAATTGTTGATCCTATGACAACCACCACATTCAAATGCATATTAGTTTTAATTAATAGAATCACAAGAATTATACCTATTATATTTATATTATTATTTAAAATGCAATAATATGTTTGAAGTTCAGTACGGACATTAAAACTTACATATGTGCGTCGCATCGTTGTGAATAACTAATGCATGTATGAATGTGGTTGTGTCATCATACCACCCAGTGGAAACATAGCCTAATAAATAATATAATAATAATGGGTGGTGGTGGTGGTCATTCACTGTTTTTTTTCGTATGTCTCAATAAGTTATTTTTTATTCCATATTATTTACATTTTTTTATTTATTAATTGCTGTTGCTATCTGTATCTCAGGATTATTAAACAAAAGTCACAGAAATTCTCAAAGAAAACATCGTGAGATTTAGCTTATTTATTTATTTATTTATAATAAATAATTAAGTCTGATACAAAATATAATTTTGTATTTAATTTTATTTATTTTTTTTTTTTTTCGGACGACAATACTACGAATTATTAAAACATGAATTTTTATTATTATTTTATATGTCATTAATTAGATTTTAAAAATAAATAAAAATATATAATTAGTAATTACTAATAACGGCCGTCATAATAAGGTCGTATTGTTTAAAATTAAATATTGAAATTGAATTATCGGTCACGAATATATATATTTATTATCTACAATAAAATTTTGTTAAACAATTATTCAACTAATTAGTATAAAAATAAATTTCGTGATTATAACTAACCCCATTTCGCGCATTTACAAGTACATTTAAGTATAAATATATTTTTTTCATCTTGTAATTGTAATATAATTGAGAGTTTTATCAATTTTATTTAACATAATTATCATTTTAGAGATGTATTCTCCTATAATTATTTGGTTTAGATGGTGGTACATGCATCACCGTCACCGTAAATGATCGATAATTTCAAATATTTAATTTTAACTTATATAAAATTACGTTTATACTTTTAGATAGAGTATTATATTTAAAAATATGAATGAAATGAAATCATTTATTAAATTGATGTCCCTCATAATTGTATGGGATTTAATTTAATTGTTATTTATTGGATCATATGGTATCACCACCAAATTGTTGAATTTCAATTGTAATAAAATAGTGCAATAATAGAACAGCAATTGTAACGTTCCTATACGACATTGAATTAATTAAATTTAAAGCAGCATCATTTTTATATAGGGGATAATGTTGCCACTCAACTATTTGTATTTTACACACTCATAGAAAAAATATTATATATGGAAATTATAATTAAATTTAAACGACTTTAAATTATTTTGAATTTATTAAACAATTAAAATTTAACAAATTGTGTGGTGAGTTTTAATTTCAAAAGTTTAATGTATTAATGAAGCATAGGATCTTCTTAACGTATATAAATGTGTACAATTAATTAATTATAAATCTCATTGAAACACATAACAAATAAAAATTGTACTTTGACATTCTGGTGTGGTGTGTAAAGCGAGCGAGATTGAGTTTTGCTATAGCAGATTATTTTATAACTTTTCCAAAAATTGGATCTTATTATTTTATTACATTTTAATAGTAATAATAATAGAAAGAAAAATAAGTTAAAATTAAGGGAACATTATTGCAACTTTTATTTGTTAATCAAAATGTTTATGTGAATTAATTATTATTATTTTTTTATTTTATTAAATTTACATTTTATATAAAATTAAATAAAAACGAATTGAATTAGTAAAATAAATATTAAAAATTAAATTTTTCCAATTTTGATTTTAATAGCAATACATAAACTTGCTAATATTTATATCATCATCATCATCATCACCGGCAGGCAATTCAGCAAAACTATACGAGTTTTAATTATATTATAAAATATATTAATAAAAATAAATAACGATCATATTGAGCGAAGAAATATATTTAAAATTTAAAATATTATTATTATTATTATTATTATTATTATATGCTTATTCATATATAATTAGTTCAAATTGGACGTGTTTATGTGAATGTATATGGGCATGCTAATTAAAATTAATTCAACGTTTTTCTGCTTAAAGATAAAAAAATTTGTTTTCTTTGCATGCAACACTAAATATCGGAAATATTGGGCGAAATATAAGAAGATGTACTCAAAGCGAGTTGAACTTCAAATGTCCGCAATGATGATATACATTGCTGTGGAAGGACATGACATAAATTTTATCATTACAACCAATTAGTATATAGTTCACATTTTGGGGGGACGAAAAGGACATTTGATTTGCCTCGAACTATTTATTTATTTAATAATCGCCTTAAACGGTTTTGGCTTTGTTTTTCTTTTTGAATCTAACATCAAAAATTAAACAGTCTGGAAAATATGAACATTAAGTCGATTCAATTAACAATTTTTTTTAACTCAGCTGAAGTGAAACTAACCAGTGGAGGCAAACTGAAGGACAGATAAATGACCACAACCCAAATTTAATTATTAATTCAATATTCCCTCTATTCGGATTGTATGTTTAGCATACTTGCAAAGCCAGTTGCTACCGAACGCGTCCACAGGTTGCGGATAGTGGAACGGCCTATAATATAATGGGTTAGCTACGAATAAAAAATAAGTAGCCGCGGACAATCTGGCACCTGTGTATGAGAATTACTATGGGGTGTTGTGTGAAAACATCATCCGATTAAAACTTAGTTAATGATTCAGTGATTACACAGTATTAATGGCGAATCAGCGGCGACATTATAACCGCTTTCGGAAGAGGTTATATTTACCCCTGTAAATGCCCTACGGATTTACAGAATTATTCAGCATGATGAACGTATGCGGTTAACTACCAACTTCGGAAAAATAACCAGTTATGAAAAAAGTAAGTAAATAATATTCTCTCGATTCTATAAAATTCCGTGCACATGAGAAAATCGAAGTGGAGCTTATGGCAACTACTAAATATTCATTACAGCAAAGTTATGGTAAATTACTCCGCATGGAAGTATATAACAATTCACCAATTGTACTGCACACAATTAATGAAAGATAAATGGTTTTCATAATTCCATTATTTTTATATCGGTGATTAGACGAATAGTGATGCACATACCATAGATGAATATTCCTTTCCATTAAAAGCAAACGGTAATTCCTCTGGACTCGTAATAAAACATCCACAAAACATTTGTAGCGAACTTAAGAAATATGAATAATGTTTAAAAATATACACCTTAAACTTACTCATACTGTTTTTTTAGTACACTACAATTAAAATTTATGTGTATGAAAACTAGTATGAGTAAATTAACGAAAGTTGAGCAATGGTGAATTTAATAAAGGTAATAAATCGTAATAGAATGATTGGAAAGAGGAGAAATACATTGTTATTTTTACTTTTCGTTTTCTCATTTCTTATGAAAATAAAAAGAAATGACTTGTATTTGTTGTTTTTGTGGATGAAGCAAAATATAAATTTTTAATAAGAATTACTTATCAGAGAAATTGCATTGTATGAAGAAAAATCAATGATATAATTTCTTTTAAATGAAAATGCATGCTAATTTTATTAAATTAATATAAAAATTTTACTATTTATTGTAATCCTAAATTAATTTTAATGATTATGCATGCAAAAAAGCATTAATTTTAATACGTAGTATATAAATATTATTTTATTATTAAGAATTATCCTATGTAAACACACACACACACACACACACACAATTATTTTTATAATTGCTTTTCCTTCGACGAGTATTCCTATTCGTTGAAATTTCATATAGAAACATTAATTTTCCTATTACATATGAAAATTTCAAATGAAAATTCTGAGAAAACTCATGAAAATTTCGGTGTCCTCTGGTGGTAAAAAATGTTTCTAATATTATAAATAAATTAAATGGGAAATTTCATGGGAATCGATAAATTTTGAAAGTAAATTAGTGGAAAAATGATGATATATATTTGGCACACGGTAAAAATTATAGCTCAGCCATTTGAAGTGGTAGGAGGATGGGATTTGTTTTAAATGATAGGTAATTAAACTACCTAACTTTTTGTAAAAAAAAAACTTGGATTTTTCACCATGCATATGAAACCGTTATATGAAAATGCCGGGAAAACCCGTAAATAGATTCGGGTCCTCTAGTGGTAAAAAATGTTCCTAATATTCTAACTAAGACATCTGGAAAATTTCAGGAAAATCCGGAAAATTTTAATTTTAATCGGAAAATTCCGGGAAAACTGTAATAGTTAGGAAAAATTTTCAGTACCACTCCCTCAGTACATTTACCATCTATATCCATTTATGGCTATAAGACATCTGTAAGTCTTCTACTTTAGGCGGGAGAAATTTCCCGGAATTTCTGAAAACGGACTTTTTGATGTTTTCGAAAAAAATTTATTAGGTAGCCAATTTTTGTTCCAGCCATATTATAGAGGTTCTTAATGCGCACAACAAAGCTTCTGGACTTTTTCCGTGAAAAATCTATTACTCGACTTATGACCGATTTAAGATTTGGAAATTCTCGTGTAAGCCTAACTTTGGGCGCTCATTGTGAGAAAACCATTAGCCTTAGAGCGTTGTGGTGGGGCTTAAAGTACGTGGCATATAGTCTAATATCTGTGATAAATAGGGCATCGGGAAATTCCATTGGGAAAGTCGGAAAATTCCCAATTCAAAACATGCAAAAATCGATGTTTTTCGTTGTACCTGGAAAATCCGTATTTTCCACTGGAAAATTCAAAAAAAATATGAGGATAAACTATGGACTTTCCTTTACATTTCTGCATCATTGGATTTTTGGAAAATTCAATATTTCTCGACTTTCCAGTCATCGAAAGATTGGTCTGCAAACGATTTTCCGAAATTTAGGCACCCCTAGTTGGAAAACCCTTATAGATAGAAAGTCGCCCCCATAATATAATTTGTAGCCCTTGAGGAGGACTATCGCTGGTAAGAAGATCCTGGCAAAATATTGGGTATTTCCGGAGTTATAGGGGTGCAAAAGTGACCCATTTGGTACTTTCGAAGCCCCATAACTCCGCCCCCGGAGGGAAATCCGGCAAAAGGGTCGACAAATATTGTTTTTTTTCCGAGCTCTACAATCCCTGAAAATCTGAAGGTCCTACGGGCAAAAAAATTTTTTCGGCAGTGGGTTATAACCCACACTTTTGAAGGTCAAAAAAGTCCAAAAAAATAGGGCTGGAAATAGGCTTAAACGATGAAGGGGCATCGTGCGAACACGAATCCGTTGAGATATTTCGAAAATTCCGCCTCTAAGTGGGTCAAATTGGCAAAACAAAAAACGTGTCAAAAACCACTAAAAAAAAAAAATGGCTGGAAATAGGCTTAAACGATCGGGGGTCATCGTCCCAACAAGAATCCGGTGGAAAATCTGAAAAATTCCGTCTCTAAGTTGGTCAAATTGGCAATACAAAATTCGGCTAAAACACAGGTGAGTATCAGAAATCATGAGAAAAATAATGAGAAATTTAATTTTATTTTCTTTTTTCAGATTCCAATTGGATTTCCTTCAGGATATAATAATTAAAAAGACGAATGTTATTTTAATTAAACGATACTTTTAGTTTTTATTAATTAAATTGTTTATATTTGTACTATATATTTATATAAAAATAAACAACACATTACAAATTGTTTTAAATAGAATTGTGTTATTTTTTAAGAGTTAAATTAATTTTATATTAAATTTTAATGATGTCATTGAGATTATAATATAATAAAATAATATTCAATCAATAAAATTAAATAGATGCGCCATAATCATCAATTTTCAAATAACTAGTTAATAAATACCTGTAAAATCTTATGCTAAACCTACATACCAAATTAGATCGAAATTGGTGAAGAAATGATGCAGATATTCCCAATAACAGAACTGCATAGCATTACTACCCATTCATTCAAACACGGCAACTAAATAAATACGGAAAAAAAATTCGAAAAAATTCACAAAATGTACGATTTTATGAGATGAAGTATTAGGCGACCATAATCACATGCTAGTGGTAATGTTTTTTTTCATTTGTAAACACTACAAATGTCAATAAGGAATTATTATTATTCTAGTACTACTGATTATCTCATATATAAACCATGTACATATTCACCACTTTTCTCCAGCCAACAGTTTCGGAGATAATCTATTAGCCAGCAGATGTCACCATAGGTAATAAATATATTATACGGTTAAATACTCCTAAATTGTCTTTGATAAGTCACTACTAATTTCACCATTACCTCTCCTTAATTTTTCCATACTGTTTTTCATAGTCAATTTTTATAATTTTCACTCAATTGACCAATATGAAATTAAATAGAGATTTTGTGGAAATTTTATACTAAAGTTATTAGAATAAACAGAATTAGATTCGACTGTATTCATGGTCATAACGACCAAAAAACTGATATAAATATACAATATATATTAAAATCGGCATTCCGTACGAACTTCATTCAGACGTGGTCTTCACATGGGACTACAACGTAACATATAATTTTCCATGTAATATAATTCGCCGGTTATGAGTACAAAATTATTGCACATGCGAGAGTAGACCAATATTCACAAAGGTTAAAATTTGTGTTTTTTACCTATTTATATAGGGCAAATTTGCCTGCCTATGAATATGAATGTCTACAATCACATGAATAATCGTTTGGCAACCAGAACAAGGGTCGTGCGCGTGCCAGGCCTCAATTAACGCTAATTGATAAGTGCCACGACCCCGGCCATAACAAGGAAAACCTATTCACGATGGAAAAAAATATTTAGATAATGTAGCTCCCAATGATTACACTACTGTTGAAATTCAATAATTTCAGCCTGAAAATTCCGCGAAGGTGTTTGAATGGTATTAAAAGCCATACACGGGCTTGAATCTAACAAAATTAAAATGTGATCATTCACAGCTCAGAACGGTTTTATCGAAGAGCTCAGATTCCTTTGAATGTGAGCCCAAACCCTTATTTATAAAAATTAAAAATTATAGTTCAATCATTATTATGCTACTGGGAATTCCAAATTTTAAAATTAATATGCACAGGATAACATAAAAAAAATTTTTTTTTTTTTGTAGAAACTCGTTACTACAGCTTAGAACGGTTTTATCGGGAACCTCGGATATTCCTTTGCATGTGAGCCCGACCGCGTAATCACTTTGTTGGGCGGAGACAATCCCTGTACGTAACATATTAAAAGAATATGCCAAAGTGATTCCCGAAATTTAAATTTACAAAATCAAAAAGTATGAGAAAAAAATAACATTTTGACAATGTCATTTGAAAAAAAACTCATATACAAATTAAAATTAAAACTAAATTGAATTCAAATTAACGAATAAATTATAAATACGCGATCACGAATATATTATAATCTCAATATTTTATTGGTTTGTCTAACTACACAAATATTGGCTATTATGCCTCGTGTAGAGAGAGAGACCGACAAAATTATTGACAAAATATAAATAATATCCAGAGTGCTTGTGTTTTATTATTATTTGAAAATTGATTTTCAAATTTTTTCGATATAGTTTATTAAAAACAAATATTAATTAATATTAATAGATGTTGACAATAAAACACAAGCGTCTGGTTTGATTGAATCTTAAACTATTAACCAATACTATTTTTAATCTTAATTATAACTTAAAACTTATATATATGTAAGTTACTATTACAAAATTTTTATGAATAACAAAACACAAAATATACAATAGAAGCCTAAATGGTTAGAGATAATAGATATTCTTCCACAACGTACCAATTTATGTAAGTTATTAATTTTCCACGCAAAACAATTTCCAGGATGTGAGTGACCAGATCATTGCACATGCCTGAGAGATTACACCAATATTAAGTAACTAAACAATTAAAAACCGACCGATTTATAACCATTATATCAATTACAAATAAATAAAATTAGTACGTCTTTTTCCAATAAACCCTACCCACTATTAAGACTACCAGAATGAAATTCGTTCAAATGATATTACTCGTTCAATTTTACACACACACCCGATGGCTCGTTCATATCATAAATTATTAAGATCAGCCTCAGGAACGCATCCCCTATTCACAACAAGTGTTAATACAAATTTAATTAGATGACTTTCTACTCCCCTTACACCAACATTTTGAAGTTGAAACAATAAAATAACATGTTCTCTAAAAAAAACACTTCCACGCACATCCACTCGTTGTACATAGCAAATACTAGCGTTCGAAGAGTCAAAAAATTTGTAATTGAATAAACAACCAAATAATCAACCCGTGTATCAAACAATATTCGACTGATTTTGAGTTATTGTTACGATGCGTGTGTGTTTATTGATTTAAAGAAAACATTATAATATTTTTCAACCTAGGAGTGTACCATATGAGACGTGTGCGAAGACATACGCTAAGCCACCATTTCATAATAGTGCCACTCCTTGTTGTGCACATCCAATAAATATTACAGTCAAATTAGTAAATTACTCTCGTATGTGAGTTTGTAACAATTCACCAATTGAACTCCGTAATTTTGCATTAACAAAGTTATGACGTGTGACAAAATAACCTAATCAACTACGAATGCATAAAATTTTAGTTAGTAATACTTCTCGGAGACGATAACACCCCAATAGGAATTCTTTGTATAGCGATAGGATATAGCATTGAGAAAAAAACAATATAAAACTAATTTTACTTAGATGTTATTAAAATAATGGACAAGCAAAACAGTTAATTTACTTTATTTTTGTATACGAACGATCAATGGATCAAACGCGCACTTAACACACAGAATGCATTAGTGATAACTAGTTTAATATAAACTATGCTGACGATTTTTAACCCAACTACTGCATATTAAGTATTGATAACTCCGAAAAATTATTAAATGAATGAGAGTGGTTTATCTGAATAAGATTACATGTTTCTTACATATTCAAATAAAACGCTCTCATTTAAAATTGTAAATAAATTTTACATTTGACCTTTACTTGCGTTTTCGCGCAAAATTCTTTCAGAGAAATCACTACTAATATGGGGGTTAAACATGATCCGTATAGGAATGAGTATAGAACTCCGAATAATACAACATGTAAATAGAATGCCAATGAAGGCAACTTTGTACATATTAATTTAAATACAATTAATACTGCGTCAAAAGACGATTAAAAAAATTTGAAAATATAAATGTGTTTTATTTGGAATTGTATTCCTATTCGGAGCATGTTTACAAGCATTTAAAATAATGCCTTCGTTATTTCTATATCTAATATCGTTCAGCATGACTTTGGGAAAAACGTAAAAAGGAGCGACTAGATCCCATGACTGCGCACAACACAAGTGGCACAGTGGATAATGTCGACAATTTTCTAATTTCTTCACTTGTTTTCCATTCAAGTGAAAAAATTAGTACAATATAAAACTCTCAATTAGATTGGAATATATTAAAATTAAATCTGTAATATTGGTAGGCACAATCAGGCGTAGCCAATAAGCCCAGCCAACTAGAACCATGGGGGTCCCATGATGGGAACATCGCATGCAATGTCTAAATTTATTATCCTGCAACCATAATACTCTGATCGGTGAGTATTACAGCCATTAAATTCTAAATCGAGACATGAACACACGACGCGGCCCCAGGCCACAACACAAAAAGCTGTCAGCGAAGGAAAATATAAAAGTGATTACATAATGCAATCCCCGCGCGTAATTGATACTTTAATTTATACTTTAAAAAAACGTTATGTGGAATACCTATCTATCTCAGATATTTTAGTTTCTTAAAATCTAAATTGTGTCTTTTAAATTAATGAATTAAACTAATTAATAATTAAATGGAAATTAATTATTATTATTAGCTTAATTCATCCAATTTACTTAAAATTATTAAACTTAACCTATAACTTAAATATAAATAAATAACTTATAAATTAAAATCTTAAATTACACATCTTAAATTACACACATTATTTTCTTCATAGCAGCAAATTGTTTTTGTTTAAGTTTGTAAATGTCGATGATGTTTTGTTGTTTTGAAGCGTTTTGCTATACGAAAACAAATAATATAAAATATTATAATTAAACAAATTTTTAAAGATTACAGTTTATATAAAATATTATAACAACATTAAAGTCACCTTGTCGGTGTGGGTGCTTAAAGTCAAATCTTTCTCAAAGCTCTGTCAGGTAGATGATAAACTAAGCACTACGAAAATAGGTAATGCTGATAACAAATGAAATTTGTGCGTCAGGTGGCAAACAGGACGACAGTGTGATGGATTCACCCTCTTCACGGAAGTAGGTCCTATGGATTGCAGGATGGACCAAATAATTGTCATTAGTCATTTTAAGTATTTTTTGTTACTATTTTCTCGGTTTTAATTCATTTCTAGGCAAATTGGACCCACATGAGGTATACGAAAAAATGTTTGCACTTCAGTTACAGATCGATGGAGCACGAAATGCGATATTGTACGTTCGAAATTGTAGAAAATACAACAAAAAAAATAAAATGAAAATTTGTAGATTGCATTTTGGTAATGCCTGGTAGTTCTGAAATTGAACGATAAGTATTTCAATATTGATGCTGACTATTTATTGCATTTTGACTTCAGTTCAGTTGTTATTTTTGCTGATAAAAGAGTCAGAGCGATTCCTTGAAGTAGAAAGGAGTTGTCAGAAAGATGGCAAAAGGTCATCGAGCAAAGTGAATAAAGTTATTTCATAGTGTAAACAAAATAGGTTTTATAAAAAAAAAAAAAACTCAACCACTTATTTGTTACACTAAAATATTCATTAAAAGAAAAATTAATTACATTACTCACTTTTGTTTATTGGTCTCAGTAATCTATCAACTACGTTGAGCTTGGCATTAGGTATCTATCATAGTATTTTTACGGATATATGTAGACGTGTTGCATATTAAAGTTGCGCATCTAATATCGATATCTGAAAATGAAATATGTATTAAATTAAGGTTCTTTGCAAATATATACCATTCGATTTATATTATCACAGAATATAACCTTACTGGAGCAACACTTCATTTATATATTTACTTACATGTCTTAAAATATTTATTTTAGGCTGATGAATAACAAAGTTTTAAATACACGTAAGGCGAGAAATATTTTAAATATTTACATTTACAAAACTGCATAGTTATTATGTGTGTATTTAGAACGTTGTCATTCATGAGAATCAGCCTAAAATAAATATTTCATTACATATAAGTAAATCATATATACGAGTGTTGCTTTTGTAAGGTCACCTTTTATTTAATTATTTTATATTTAAACACCAAAAATATTGAGGTATGCATTTTTTTTTTTTTCTTAATTTTATGTTTATACGAAACACATAATTTTCTGTAGCTATTTGGCTGCCCTCTGACACAATTAACTGAATAATATACTTTTCATACTGAAAATAAATCAACATCAATTGCCGTCGGTTGTTGTTCGTTTATATGAAAATCTGATGAGGTTGAGCACTATTCCTCAAATTAACAAAGTCACAATATCATATGGCACAAATTTGCATTTTTTGTAGTTTGTAGTTTTATAGTTTAAGTGTGCGAAATGTTATTCATTAATTACAAAAATATTCCTAATTATACATTTATAGTTCGTCATTTATGTTGTTTTGATGGTTTTTTAATTTTCATTAAGTGATTTCCATTTATTTGATTTTACATTATATGATGCGTTGCATTTCACTTTCAAGCATAAATAAAACCCTAATTGGGTTTAATATTTACATTTAGCGTACTCTTTAAACCTCCGGATTAATATTATAATTCAATAAATGAAAACATTTATATATCGGCAAACTAATTTGTAAATTGTTATAAACACACCCATGGGTGGTGAAGATAATCTATTAACTTGACTGTAAGATTAATTTTAATGTGTGCTTCACATTTAACAATGAGTTTTACTGTTGAGTTGACAAAAGTGAGTAATATTATATCTCATGTTTTTACATTCGTTCGTTGTACAAATATTTGTGCACAACTCTACGTTGTATTGTAAATTTATTGGCGCTTATGGTAAAATTGATGCATTGATTATTAGCTGCTAGGTAAGCGACATTTATATTTCATGATGTTGATGGCACTGATGCTACTAATGATGGCATATTATTTGACATCATATAATTATTTTCCAAAATATTGTAAATGAAGATGATGCTGAAATGCTGGTAATTCAATATTTGAATATTCATTTGATTGTGATTGTAAATTCATTGACACATTCGGCGGATTAATATAAAATATCATTAATATCATAGTAGTTGTTGACAGCACGTGTTTGTTTGTTGTTTTGCTATTGTGCAGAATTCTACGTTGTATTTTAAATTTATTGGCGCTTATGGTAAAATTGATACATTGAATATTAGCTGCTAGATATGCTGCGTTTATAATTCACGATGTTGATGTCACTGATGCTACTAATGACGGCATATTATTTGACATCATATAATTATTTTCCAAAATATTGTAAATGAAGATGATGCTGTGGTGCTGGTAATTCAATATATGAATTTTCATTTGATTGTGGTTGTAAATTCATTGACACATTCGGTGGATTAATATAAAATGCCATCAATATTATAGTAGTTGTTAGCTGCACGTGTTGATTGGTTGTTTTGCTGTTGATCTATTAATTGCTGTATTAAAGATATTGATGCGAGAGTTTCTGTTATTGTAGAATGATTATTTATTTTGCAATTAAAATGATTGTTGTGATAATTAAGATGTAATTTTGTTGGCAGTGGTTATCTATCCACAATCAATATATTGTATATGGGGTGTGTTACAATATACAATTGAAACTTAAAATCTGCAAGTATTTAGTTTAAATGAATTGAATTAATACAGTAATTACATATAATTATTATAAATAAAACTTGCCTCTGTGATTTAACCAATAATAAAGTTATAGTTTGTGTACATTTAATCTTTTAGAGAGAGGCCGTGGTAATATAAATTAGTTTAAATATTTATATTGGATATATATTCCAAAAATTCTGCATGTCCAATTAAATTACAGGTTATGTTATAGTTTTTCTTTTCTTTTTATACTATTAATATTGATGCTGTTGTACGTGATGATGTTGCTAAATCCGTATCTTTATTATTTTATATCATATTTTAATAGATTATCTGCGATGATAAACACATATTTGAATCCATGAGCTGATAATACATGCACTGCAATGCCGGACACCATCACATTCTTAATATTTTGTGCACTATAAATCCAATAATAATTAAATATATATTAATATTAATTATATTTTTATTTTTATAATAATTTGTTAATTTATGTTTATTACTAAAATTAATTGCAATATTTTCTATTTTCTTAAATGCGAGGTCCGAAACAAAAGAAAATTAATGAGGAAAACAAAAAAACTATTAAAATATCAAAAATCCGTTATAACGTTATTCTACTACTACAAACGAATTTTTTTGTATATGTTTTTTATGATTATTTATGGTTTTTTAAATAAAGTAGTACAATAATACAGGTTATTACACCTTTTTTAAAGTAAATAGATGGCAATAGGATAAATAAGTGTATACCCTTCTCACTTATTATTATTATTTGAATCTTCATTTATGTCGCCATTGTTTCTACCGTACTTAATTTTCGTACTGTTTATACCATTCATAAATAATGGATTTTTGTTACGACATTTTATAAATAGTAAAAAATTTCACATCTGTCGACAGACCACCATGTGTCTAAAAAATAACGAAATCAATCAGCAACATAATAAATTGAGGATCATACACTGTTTTGCTACAAAATTCCCTCAATATTGATATCCAGGTCAGATCTATTGACCAGATCAACTGGATGATCTCTTGAACAATTACGACTTTGCTATTATGTTAATCAATAAAATGAGTGTAAAATTTTTCAATAGATTCACAACAAACAATTAAGAATATTGAAATGAAAATCGATCAAATAATATTACTGATTCAATTTTACATACACACACCAGTTTTTATGATAAATTATTAGGATCCGCTTCTGGAATCTAATTCCCCCTATTCACAACTAAGTAAATGTAAAATAAATTAAATGACATTCTTTCCGTTCATTTAATAATGTAAGTTGAAACAATAAAACGGCATTTTCTCTAAATAAAACCTCCAGACAATTTCGAAGAGATCAGTGAGTTTTTAATTTTCTAAAAGGTTGTAAATTGTTGAATCGCGATATCATAGTTACAAATAGAAAACATTATAAATATTTCATACCTTTTAGGGTGTATATAATCGCAATTAATATGAAAATTACAACTGATGAACCTAATGATTCATTGAAATAATACAAAAGGGATGCATACCACCCTACTAGAATTACTAACAAGATTGGACAAGTGCAAAGTATAACTTTGCATGCATGCGTATGTGTGTGTAGGTGTCTGTGGTGTAGGTGATAAAATATAAAATAAATGTGTGAAACATAAAAAATTTGTATAAATACTACTCACACTTCAATTCAAATTTAATGTTTCTATGATGATGTCGCCATAAATTGTTTATAATCACTGAAGTTAATATCAATATTTTTATAAACATGTGCGATAACCGTCCGTCTGTGTATTCAATCTATTTAAATAGATAAAACATCATTGATGTTTGTGTTTGGTAAGCCAATAATGATACAATTGAGCTGTGGTTGAAAATTCGTATTGAATTATTATACTAGATCAGTGGTACTGAAGCAAATATTTCATTTTTGTGTTTTGTTTGGTGACCCAATAACTCTGGCGAATTGCCAAATAATACAAATATTATCCATATCGTAATTAATTGTTGTTGTTTTTGTAATTGGAGTTGTAACATGTATAATAATTACGATCATTCAATTCAAATCATTGTAATTGAAAATTGGGATGTAATGTTGGTGGTGGTGATGGTTGTGGTGTACCCATATAAACTAAAAATTTGTTATAAAATTCAGTTGAAATAAATTAAATTTACAAAAACTATTTAAATATAATTAATTAATAATAATTTAATAATGATAAAACCTACCTGTGAGCTGTAATTTAACCAATAATAAAATTATATTTTGTAGATTTATTAAATACATTTGAGGTAAGTAGTAGTTATTTAAAATGGAAGCCATATTCTTATTCATATTCAATTTACAGGTTATGTTGACATGCTATTGAAATTTATGGCACGTTGTACGTGATGGTATTACAAAATCTGTATTATTTATTATACATTATGATTAATATATTTTGGAAACAATTTAATAATTTATTTTATAACAATAGATTACCTGTGATGATAAAAACATAATTTATGTGAATAAATCAGCACATGGTACATTCACCAATTTGAGGTACTGTATAGCAGTAAAAAGTTTATATTTAATTTATTATTTGTTAAGACATTTATTACGTAGAGGTGTGGTTTAATTGTAATGCACATATAAATTATAATTTAATTATTAGAAAACATATTAAAAATTATCAAAATTTGGTAAAACATATGAAAAAAAATCCAAATTAAAGAAAGCTAACACTAACCCACAATTTTTTCAATTTTTTTTATTAAATTTTATGATAATGAACCGGATTGACAGACGAACAATTTGATTTTAATTTTAAAATCTGACGTTTGTTAATTTTTGTATTTTTTCGTATGAATTGTATACATTATACTCAATGTAGTCATGTTCTCATATGGCCAATTGTCAAAATGTGAAAAATGAATAAATATTTACGATTTTGGCTTCGGCTCATGAACTCATGAACAAGTGGCTTAAAATGCGTTCAATAAAAGAGATATTCTTGTAGTTTTTGTTCAACTTTTTCTTTTCTACTGTCAACTGTCAACTCTCGGCTAAATGAATTCCACTCGAATCTTCATTCTCATATAAATATTATAATATACATCAAAAATTTTAAATGGCTGTAATTCGTGTGTGGTGTTTACGTGAAATATTATTTTCTTATTTGTTTTTAATTAAAAAAAATCAAATTTAACGATAATATTGATAATTATTGTTTATTTATTATTATGTTTCACAGTAATTTAATAATTTTAGTTTTTAATTAATTTTTTTTTTATATTTGGTTTTATTTTTATTGTGTTAATTTTTTTATTGGGTTTATTTTTTTTTTAATTGATTTTTATTTTTTTTTATTGGATGTTTGTTTTTATTATTTAATTTTTATGTCTTTTATTTGAATTGTTTTTTTTTATTTAATTTTTTGAGTTTTTTATTTGATTTATGTTTTTTTTTATTTGATCTTTGTTTTTTTATTTGATTTTTGTTTTTTTTTTTATTTATTTTTTTGTTTTTTATTTGATTTTTGTTTTTTTTTTATTTGATCTTTGTTTTTTTTTTGATTTTGGTATTTTTTTTTTTTTTATTTGAATTTTGTTTTTTTTTTTTTATTTTTTTTTACAGTTGCTGTTGCAGAAGCAAATTACAAAACAAAATACAAAATACAATGACAATATGAATGAAGCATGAAGTATACGCACGTAATTAATATATGTATTCGATTTTAAACGATATTAATAATTTCAATAAATATTATTTTTCTTCTAAATAGATGCAGTAAATAAAAAAAAAATAAATAATAATTGGATCATCCCATATTCATTTGTTTAATTTTTGGGCTATTGATGACACAATTTTGTAAAATAAAAAAAAAATTTAGAAGAGTACTATGACCATTAAATCGGTAAATTATTAATATTATTTTCCCCTTAAATTTTTATTTTACTAAAATAACCAGTATTATATCATTTTCTATAGAAAATCAATGGTGTCCAGCATCGCTTGTTATTGGCCTAAAACTGTCGGGCTATAAATAGTATTGTTGATTCACTTGTTGAATTAAAAGATAAACAAGAATTAGAGAATATGATGTACGTGTATGCTGAAAATGAATTAAAAAGTTTAGTAAGTATTTAATTTAAAAAAAAAATTTTAATCACACTGTTCCGTACGTAATTATTCGATATAGACCATCAATTTAACAACAGATTTATTGACAATTACACACATTATTTATTTGAACTGTACATTATATTTTGGGTCAATATCCTGGGTATTAATTCTTATAACACAAATTACAAAAATATGTCAAACTAAATGTAAAAATGTAGTCCCTTTTGATGGCATATTGGAGTGTAATATCGCAATAATTACTTCTAATTTTATTTTAAGATTCATATAAGAACAAGATCATTTATACATGTATTAATATTCAAATTAAAGGTTATAATTTTAATTAGAAATGTTTTAATGTTAAAAAGGAATCGTTTAGCTGCAGCAGTTTTTATTTATCTTCACTATTTTCGAGAAGTGAAGAATAATACTTACACCATAATTCAAACTTTAAACTGGCGCGTCTATATACTGGGAATGAAATCATCAGCTATTCAAGCCACCTTTTTTTGAAAAAAAGTTATATAAAATTATGCAAATATAGAAGAAATAAACCACTAACTGAGTAAAATTGTCACATTCATATGTCGCAGAGGTAAATATGTGTACATGTGTGTATTATCCGATCTAAATATCGATATAGAACTTCATTATAATTGTTCATTCAAGGTATGCAAATAGTGCTTTGACATGTGTATATGCATTTGAGCATCACGATTTGATGTTTTTTTAAAACGAGTTTTTGCAAATACAACAAATACTAGATCGATCTATTGGATACGCTGTGTAAAGTGTTCTTCAATTTCGATCATTAGTGTTAAATAATTCTTTACAATATTTACATCTTGAAATCTATGTAATAATAGAACAATCCCTAATATACGATTCAAAAATATTATAAAATGTATCTACCTTTTTTTGATATTTAGTGGTTTCTTCTTTTTTAGTGGACATATTTTTGTGTTATCAGCAGATATTGCAGATTCACGATTATCATTAAGAGATTAGATGTGAAGTAATGTTATTTAGATTTCTTTCACTATGTAATTATCTCTGTAATTTTTATCATCAGGTTTTTAAAATTTTATCCATCTATACTCTTGTAATTTTCATTGATTAAAATTCATTTTTAGTATGTATTCCATTTTTGGATATTTCAAAATTATCCGCTGTTCTACAAATTCAAATGATTTTATGTATATATTGCATTTAATGCCTTGTGATCTTTCAAATCTTTTACACGATCGGTACAACGATCTTACAAATATGTTGTTGTAATCCATCATTATTTGTTTATTAATTTTACAACTGAATGATTTTTTGAACAATTTTGTATCAATTTGGCAAGTTGGTTTTGTTTATTGATTACATTATTTCGAATGGAAAAGATAAAGTTAAATAAAAATGAATGACTTGCATGTGTTGTTTTCGTGTGTAAATTTTATTTTTCAAATAAGCCATATAAAAATTATGATTAAATAATATTCTAACATTACAAATTTTCTTTTACAGATGAACACACACACAATTAATTTTCTTTTTTACGATGAAGAACTTCACATGAAAATTAGGGGAAAGCCACTGAAAACATAGTGAAAAAAAATGCTTCTAATGTTTTATAACTAAGGTAATTTGGAAATTTCAGGAAATTCGAAAATACTGAAAGTCAAATTTGAAGGAACAATGATGGTGTAGTTGGTTCACGTATAGAATTCTAGCTCAGCTGTTTAAAGTGGTGGGAGGATGAATTAGGTATTAAAAATTAGATAATTAAATTATATATAAAAAGTAATTACACTAAACATAAATTTTCTTTTCTCTTTACAGAATCCAAATGGATTTTGTTATCTTCTGCTTTTATTTATAAGTTGTAACAGAAATGTATAGTATTACGTATACACATTCCTACCAATACATCAATACACAAAAAATTCGAAAAATAACCAAAATATACGATTTTTTAGTTGTAATATTAAGCGAGCAGAAATTGCAAGATTAATTTTAATTTGAATTTTTATTTATTTAAATATTTATCGTAGGCAAGATATAATATACAATAGCAAAGTTATTTTTTGTCAACTACAATATTTAAATTGTAAATTTTTGTGTTTCAACACAATTAGATACCTACGAAATATTTTCATATTTTCAATGAGAAATGAATGAAAGTTTTTAATGATTAATTAATTGAAATTTGATGAATGCCAATAATGTACGACGAACTCATAAAATATACAATTATATTTACCACTGACATTCGATAAAAATGCATTATGGGCTATTATTTTATGTTAGCCAATCATTCATATAAAAATAATTGAATTAAAAAGCAGCTATCTTTTGATAATTGTAGATCACAGGATAAATTGCTATATACTCCCATGAGGAGTATTTTACCAATTTGATTGTAGTGAATGTATGATGCATACCATTATAAGTTCCAGTTGAATTAACATGAATAAATGCCCTGTTAAAATGAATGGATTTTTGCAGGTACTAAAATTAATGATTAAAAACATTCATTCTCATTGTTTAATTGATTATTCTTCTAAAATACAATAATATCTTGGAGAAGGGGAAATGCTGCCACAATGCTATTGCTATCGATAAAAAAAAATTTGATCGCGTGTCGCATGTCAAAGTTGAAATAAAATTCAAAATAGTTGCTTGCAAAGTTTCACATTTGACACAACTTTTTATTTATTAATAGTGTTTTTTTATGGAATATTTGTTCAATTTGTTGTTTGCGTTTTGTTTTGGTTGTGCTAATTAAAATTATTGTAAATAAATAATAAATATTAATATTCTATAAAATGTAGATAAATAAATAAATGTGTGATATAATACAAATAGGTTTGGGATTGGGTGCAATGGAATCTGTATATATGTTTTAACCGCAGCAAAAAATAAAGATAATAGACAGCCTTACAGACATTCGTCTATGGCTCATTCATTGGCATTGAAATTACAAATTACAAACATGTAAACACAAAAGAAAGACTACAAGCAATACAATAATTAAAAATCGATTATAAAATAATTATTAAATTCTTCAATTTCATATTGTGATGGAAATGTATACAAATGCTGGAATGTAAAAAAAGATAAATTACAGAAAATTTATAATGAATATTTTTCAAGAGCCGACAAATTGTAATTAATTATATAAATTTATTAGGTATGACTTTCAATTGAAATCAAACTAATTATTATTTCATATTATTAATGTATTATTCCAATAATTATTTCATTTAGATTTGCAATTAAAAGAATCGATAATTAATGGTGCTGTTTTAAAATTATTATATTTAGCTGTTAATAAACATGGTATTAACTCCACATCATCTGTATTATCATCGTCACAGTCTTTATCAATGGGAACATTAAATTTATGGTATCTAAATAAATTAATGGAAATGTATAAAATTAATCAATTACAATATGAATGGATTGCATTAAATGGACGTTCTAAAACGCAAGCATTTCGTGATTTAGAAAATTTATTTGAAATATGAAAGTTGTCACAATTTAAAATCGAAAAAAACGTTAACTATTAATATACCATTGGATCGTGTATAATTCCAATTATTACATTATAATGCACCAGTAGCTGTATTAAATGATGCACATCATCGTTTGTTATTGACCCGAAAATGTCAGGCTATAGGATGTATAGTTGATTCACATGTTAAATTAAAAAATAAACAAGAATTAGAGAATTTAATTGAACAATTAACAAATGGTACCGATGTAGGGTTTTATGCTGAAAATGCATTAAAAAGTTTGGTAATTATTTAATTTTATAATAAAATATCTGCAACTTGCAAATACCATCTTAGCACTCGCATCTTTCAATTATCGACATTTGAGCAACAAGATACAATAACTTAAGTCGGATACAACCAATGAAACAGAAGTTTTATTTTGAATGATCTTTTGGACACACACAAAGAATAATTAAATATTAAATTATTAAAATAAGAAATATTGTTACAATATAACATTTAAATAATTATTTCGATGCAATTATTTTATAGTTGCTAGTATTTAAATTGTGAATTTTTGTGTTTCCACACAATTAGATACCTAGGAACAATTTGCATATTTTCAATGAGAAATAATCAATGAATGTTTTTAATTGTTAATATATTCAAATTTGATGATTGCCAATAATTTAATTAATAATAACGAACTCGTGAAATATACAATTATATTTACCACTGAAATTCGATAAAAATGTATTATGGGCTATTATTATTATTTTATGTTAGCCAATTATTCATATAAAAATAATTGAATTAAGAAAACAGCTAACTTTTGATAATTGTAGATCACAGGATATATTGCTATATACTCCCATGAGGAGTATTTTACCAATTTGATTGTAGTGAATGTATGATGCATACCATTATAAGTTCCAGTGGAATTAACAAGAATAAATGCCCTGTTAAAATTAATGGATTTTTGCAGGTACTAAAATTAATGATTAAAAACATTCATTCTCATTGTTTAATTGATTATTCTTCTAAAATACAATAATATCTTGGAGAAGGGGAAATGCTGCCACAATGCTATTGCTATCGATAAAAAAAAATTTGATCGCGTGTCGCATGTCAAAGTTGAAATAAAATTCAAAATAGTTGCTTGCAAAGTTTCACATTTGACACAACTTTATATTTATTAATAGTGTTTTTTTATGGAATATTTGTTCAATTTGTTGTTTGCGTTTTGTTTTGGTTGTGCTAATTAAAATTATTGTAAATAAATAATAAATATTAATATTCTATAAAATGTAGATAAATAAGTAAATGTGTGATATAATACAAATAGGTTTGGGATTGGGTGCCTTGGAATCTGTATATATGTTTTAACCGCAGCAAAAAATAAAGATAATAGACAGCCTTGCAGATATTCGTCTATAGCTTATTCATTGGCATTGAAATTACAAATTACAAAGATGTAAACACAAAAGAAAGACTACAAGCAATAGAATTCCATCTGAAGGTTTTGTTGATGTGTATAAAATTGTGAGTATAAAGTTAATAAATTTACAAAAATCAAAACGAAAAGTAACCTAATGTTTCATCACCTAATCCGAACGTATAAACTTTTTTATTTTCAGCATTTGGTGCCTTCCATATTCATCAATTATTGTTGTCAACATTTGGCTTCAATATAATATAAGGGATGATTGGTTGATTTCATATTCAAATCAAAACTTTACCAATATGAAATTTTTGAAGTGTGCTGCAAAAGTACAATGTTTTGGTTCTTTTTCAAAAAGGTATTTATTATTATTTTTATTTATTTAACGTATTTTAAGTGAATATTAGCTTAGGAATATTATTAAAAATAAAAAATTTAAAAAATATATAAAACATTCCAAATGAAGAAACGATCACTGGATATTTTTACGGCGACCAAGCGCCATAGTCACTACGCCACCGATCTTTTTGTTTTTTGGTATTTATTGTGCGTAGACATTGATTAATTGTTTATCAATTTTTTAAGTTGTTTTTATTTTTCGATTCCTATTTGAATTATTATACTATATCAGTGTTAATGAAGCAAATATTTCATTTCTGTGTTTTGTTTGGTGACCCAACAACTCGGGTGAATTGCCAAATAATTCAAATATTATCCATATCGTAATTAATTGTTGTTGTTTTCGTTATTGGAGTTGTAAGATGTATAATAATTACGATCATTCAATTCAAATCATTGTAATTGAAAATTGGGATCTAATGTTGGTGGTGGTTTATTGTTATAAAATTTATTTTAAATAAATTAAATTTACAAAAACTATTTAAATATAATTAATTAATAATAATTTAATAATGATAAAACCTACCTGTGAGCTGTAATTTAACCAATAATAAAATTATATTTTGTAGATTTATTAAATACATTTGAGATAAGTAGTAGTTATTTAAATGGCAGGCATATTCATATTCAATTGACAGGTTAACACATTTATTACGTGGAGATGTGGTTTAATTGTAATACACATATAAATTATAATTTAATTATTGGAAAACCTATTAAAAATTATCAAAATTTGGTAAAACAAATGAAAAAAAAATCCAAATTAACGAAAAATAACACTAACCCACAATTTTTTCAATTTTTTTTATTAAATTTTATGATAATGAACCGGATTGACAGACGAACAATTTGATTTTAATTTTAAAATCTGACGTTTGTTAATTTTTGTATTTTTTCGTATGAATTGTATACAAAAACTTATTATTATACTCAATGTACTCATGTTCTCATATGGCCAATTGTCAAAATGTCAAAAATGAATATTTACGATTTTGGCTTCGGCTTATGAACAAGTGGCTTAAAATGCGTTCAATAAAAGAGATATTCTTGTAGTTTTTGTTCAACTTTTTGCTCAACTGTCAACTCTCGGCTAAATAAATTCCACTCGACTCTTCATTCTCATATAATATAATAATAAACATCAAAAATCATAATGGCTGTAGTTCGTGTGTGGTGCGTACGATAAATTTTATTTTCTTAATACTTTTTAATTAAAAAACATAAATTTTTACAAAATTATGAATAATTATCGTTTATTTATTATTATATTTGACAGTAATTTATTAATTTTAGTTTATAATTAATTTTTTGTTTTTATTTATTTTTTTTTTTTTTGTTTTAGTTTTTTATTGGGTTTATTTTTTTTTTTAATTGATTTTTATTTTTTTTTATTGGATGTTTGTGTTTGTTATTTAATTTTTTTTTCTTTTATTTGAATTTTGTTTTTTTTTATTTGATTTTTGTTTTTTTTGTATTTGAATTTGGTTTTTCTGATTCGATTTTTGTTTTTTTTTTGGTTTGTTTTATGAAAATCGTGCATTTGAACTAAATTTATTTTTTTTTATTTGATTTTTTTTTTTTTTTATTTGATCTTGGTTTTTTTAAATTGATTATTGTTTTTTTATTTGATTTTTGTTTTGTTTTTTAATTAATTTTTGTTTTTTTATTTGATTTTTTTTAATTGTTGCTGTCACAGAAGCAGATTACAAAACAAAATACAACATTCAATGACAATATGGATGAAGCAGCAAATATAAGTATGTAATTAATATGTGTATTCGATTTTAAACAATATTAATAATTACAATAAATATTATTTTTCTTCTAAATAGATGCAGTAAATAAAAAAAAAAAATAATAATTTGATCATCCCATATTTATTTGTTTAATTTTTGGGCTATTGATGACACAAATTTGTAAAATAAAAAAAAAATTTAGAAGAGTACTATGAATTAAATCGGTAAATTATTTATATTATTTTCCCCTTAAATTTTTATTTTACTAAAATAACCAGTATTATATCATTTTCTATAGAAAATCAATGGTGTCCAGCATCGCTTGTTATTGGCCTAAAAATGTCAGGCTATAAACAGTATTGTTGATTCACTTGTTGAATTAAAAGATAAACAAGAATTAGAGAATATGATGTACGTGTATGCTGAAAATGAATTAAAAAGTTTAGTAAGTATTTAATTTAAAAAAAAAATTTTAATCACACTGTTCCGTACGTAATTATTCGATATAGACCATCAATTTAACAACAGATTTATTGACAATTACACTCAAAGTATTTATTTGAACTGTACATTATATTTTGGGTCAATATCCTGGGTATTAATTCTTATAACACAAATTACAAAAATATGTCAAACTAAATGTAAAAATGTAGTCCCTTTTGATGGCATATTGGAGTGTAATATCGCAATAATTACTTCTAATTTTATTTTAAGATTCATATAAGAACAAGATCATTTCTACATGCATTAATATTCAAATTAAAGGTTATAATTTTAATTAGAAATGTTTTAATGTTAAAAAGGAATCGTTTAGCTGCAGCAGTTTTTATTTATCTTCACTATTTTCTAGAAGTGAAGAATAATACTTACACCATAATTCAAACTTTAAACTGGCGCGTTTATATACTGGGAATGAAATCATCAGCTATTCAAGTCACCTTTTTTTGAAAAAAAGTTATATAAAATTATGCAAATATAGAAGGAATAAACCACTAACTGAGTAAAATTGTCACATTCATATGTCGCAGAGGTAAATATGTGTACATGTGTGTATTATCCGATCTAAATATCGATATAGAACTTCATTATAATTGTTCATTCAAGGTATGCAAATAGTGCTTTGACATGTGTATATGCATTTGAGCATCACGATTTGATGTTTTTTTAAAACGAGTTTTTGCAAATACAACAAATACTAGATCGATCTATTGGATACGCTGTGTAAAGTGTTCTTCAATTTCGATCATTAGTGTTAAATAATTCTTTACAATATTTACATCTTGAAATCTATGTAATAATAGAACAATCCCTAATATACGATTCAAAAATATTATAAAATGTATCTACCTTTTTTTGATATTTAGTGGTTTCTTCTTTTTTAGTGGACATATTTTTGTGTTATCAGCAGATATTGTAGATTCACGATTATCATTAAGAGATTAGATGTGAAGTAATGTTATTTAGATTTCTTTCACTATATAATTATCTCTGTAATTTTTATCATCAGGTTTTTAAAATTTTATCCATCTATACTCTTGTAATTTTCATTGATTAAAATTCATTTTTAGTATGTATTCCATTTTTGGATATTTCGAAATTATTCGCTGTTCTACAAATTCAAATGATTTTATGTATATATTGCATTTAATGCCTTATGATCTTTCAAATCTTTTACACGATCGGTACAACGATCTTACAAATATGTTGTTGTAATCCATCATTATTTGTTTATTAATTTTACAACTGAATGATTTTTTGAACAATTTTGTATCAATTTGGCAAGTTGGTTTTGTTTATTGATTACATTATTTCGAATGGAAAAGATAAAGTTAAATAAAAATGAATGACTTGCATGTGTTGTTTTCGTGTGTAAATTTTATTTTTCAAATAAGCCATATAAAAATTATGATTAAATAATATTCTAACATTACAAATTTTCTTTTACAGATGAACACACACACAATTAATTTTCTTTTTTACGATGAAGAACTTCACATGAAAATTAGGGGAAAGCCACTAAAAACATAGTGAAAAAATGCTTCTAATGTTTTATAATTAAGGTAATTTGGAAATTTCAGGAAATTCGAAAATACTGAAAGTCAAATTTGAAGGAATAATGATGGTGTAGTTGGTTCACGTTAAAAATTCTAGCTCAGCTGTTTGAAGTGGTGGGAGGTATTAAAAATTAGATAATTAAATTATATATAAAAAGTAATTACACTAAACATAAATTTTCTTTTCTCTTTACAGAATCCAAATGGATTTTGTTATCTTCTGCTTTTATTTATAAATTGTAACAGAAATGTATAGTATTACGTATACACATTCCTACCAATACATCAATACACAAAAAATTCGAAAAATAACCAAAATATACGATTTTTTAGTTGTAATATTAAGCGAGCAGAAATTGCAAGATTAATTTTAATTTGAATTTTTATTTATTTAAATATTTATCGTAGGCAAGATATAATATACAATAGCAAAGTTATTTTTTGTCAACTACAATATTTAAATTGTAAATTTTTGTGTTTCAACACAATTAGATACTTACGAAATATTTTCATATTTTCAATGAGAAATGAATGAAAGTTTTTAATGATTAATTAATTGAAATTTGATGAATGCCAATAATGTACGACGAACTCATAAAATATACAATTATATTTACCACTGACATTCGATAAAAATGCATTATGGGCTATTATTTTTATAATTATTATTTTATGTTAGCCAATCATTCATATAAAAATAATTGAATTAAAAAGCAGCTATCTTTTGATAATTGTAGATCACAGGATAAATTGCTATATACTCCCATGAGGAGTATTTTACAAATTTGATTGTAGTGAATGTATGATGCATACCATTATAAGTTCCAGTTGAATTAACATGAATAAATGCCCTGTTAAAATGAATGGATTTTTGCAGGTACTAAAATTAATGATTAAAAACATTCATTCTCATTGTTTAATTGATTATTCTTCTACAATACAATAATATCTTGGAGAAGGGGAAATGCTGCCACAATGCTATTGCTATCGATAAAAAAAAATTTGATCACGTGTCGCATGCCAAAGTTGAAATAAAATTCAAAATGGTTGCTTGCAAAGTTTCACATTTGACACAACTTTTTATTTATTATTAGTGTTTTTTATGGATTTGGAATATTTGTTCAATTTGTTGTTTGGGCTTTGTTTTGGTTGTGCTAATTAAAATTATTGTAAATAAATAATAAATATTAATATTCTAAAAAATGTAGATAAATAAGTAAATGTGTGATATAATACAAATAGGTTTGGGATTGGGTGCAATGGAATCTGTATATATGTTTTAACCGCAGCAAAAAATAAAGATAATAGACAGCCTTACAGACATTCGTCTATGGCTCATTCATTGGCATTGAAATTACAAATTACAAAGGTGTAAACATAAAAGAAAGACTACAAGCTATAGAATTCCATCTGAAGATTTTGTTGATGTGTATAAAATTGTGAGTATAAAGTTAATAAATTTACAAAAATTAAAACGAAAAGTAACCTAATGTTTCATCACCTAATCCTAACGTATAAACTTTTTTATTTTCAGCATTTGGTGCCTTCCATATTCATCAATTATTGGTGTCAACATTTGGCTTCAATATAATATAAGAGATGATTGGTTGGTTTCATATTCAAATCAAAACTTTACCAATATGAAATTTTTGAAGTGTGCTGCAAAAGTACAATGTTCCATATTATTTTGGTTCTTTTACGACACATTCAAAAAGGTATTTATTATTATTTTTATTTATTTAACGTATTTTAAGTGAATATTAGGTTAGGAATATTATTAAAAATAAGAAAAAATTTAAAAAAATATATAAAAACATGCCAAATGAAAAAACGAACACTGGACCAAGCGCCATAGTCATACGTCACCGATCTTTTTGTTTTTTGGTATTTATTGTGCGTTAATCAATGTCTTAATTATTTGTTTATCAATTTTTTAAGTTGTTTTTATTTTTCGCTTTCCATTTTTGTTGTTTTCTTTTTTTTTCTGTTTTTTTTTTCAAAGGAAAGGAAAGAATAATTTTGTAAAGTAAATTTTCAGTATTAACTTTTTAGTTTTCATTTACTTTGTTTTTGTATTATGGATTTGTGAATATTTCGGTGGTTCAATTATGCAGCAGTGCCTAGAATTGTTTTAATAATTGTTTTAATAATTGTTTTTTTATATAATATTTATTTATTTATTTATTATTTATTTATTTATTTATTATTTATTTATTTATTTTTAATTGTATTTGTTGTTTTCTTCTTTTTTTTCTCTGTGTGATCCCAACTTCATTGTTTCGTTGAAAAATGATATCAATTGAAATGAACAATATTGTATGAAATCTCAAACATTTTCCTGGAAGAAATACGTGTCGAAGTAATAAAAAATCAAATCTATATTATTTTTTTTTTCTCTTCGGGAGATAATCTTTTATATAAAAATATTAATGTAATAAAAATATATGACCATTATTTGTTGTTGTGTTGATTTTCCAAGAAATCATATTAAAAAAATATCATTAATTTTAATCTTATTCTGTAGATTTCAAGTCTTTTATTTACAAATAAAAAACACACACACACACACACACAAACACAATATTTTTTTTTAATTGTTATTCCGTCAACGAAAGAATTTCTTCCCATGATATTTCATATAAAAAAACATAATTTTTTTTCATACAAATGAAAAACTTTAAATGAAAATCCTGGGAAAACCCGTGAAAATTTCGATGTTCACTAGTGGTAAAATATGTTCCTAATATTTTAATTAAGATAATTGGAAATTTTCAGACAAATCGGACCAATAATTCAATTTAAAAAAAAAGGCACCGCAAAAGTTATGTCCGATTTTGACCAATTAATGGTACCTATAATTGTCCAGAACGTTAAAAAAACACTTTTTATGTAAGTTTTGGGACATTTCAATGAATTTCAAACACAATTTGAAAAAATCGTCTCATAACTTTTGTGGTGACGCAAAAACGGATCCAAATCATGAATTTTTCTGAGATTTTGAGTTTTAGAGCTAGCGCCTTTTCCTTTGGGAATCCAATAGAGGAGGACAAGGACCACAACTTTCCCCTGGGACCGCTTCTGGGAAAATTTAATTGTCGGAGTTATTAAGGGGTGAAATTTCGGTTTTTTTCGGTAAGCCTTACTTTGAGCAATTATTGTAGGACCATCATAATACATAGAGACGTGTATTATAGCTTAAACTACAGGTCATATAGTCTACTATATGGGATAATTAGGATTTTGGAAAATTCCATAGGGAAACCTGGAAAAATCCCATTGGAAAACATGCGAAAATCGATGTTTTTCGTTGTTCTAGGAAAATCCCCATTTCTCATCGGAAAATTCCAAAATAATTTTTTTCGTATAGATTAAACCTTCCTTTACCTTTCTGCATCATCAGATTTTAGGATATTTGAGTTTTTCCTAGAGTTCCATCCATCGGAAGAAAGGTCTACATTTGGATATCCACTCTTTGGGCAGCCATGCCCGGAAAACTGTAGTAGATGGAAAAAAATTTTCCTCCATAAATTGTAGCCCCAGGTGAGGACTACAACTGGTATTAGTCTTACTAGGATCCAATTGGTATTCCGGGAGTTAGGGGGTTCCAAAAGTCGCAAAAATGGGTACCGTAGAATGGCCATAGCTCCGCTCCCGGAGGGGTCATGGGTCCAGGACTTGCCTATAAACTGCGCATGGACATGCTCTACACTTTGTGAAAAAAATTAATTGGATCGGACGCTATGAGCTTTTTAGTGCCAAATGTTTAATTGACTTTTTTTCAGATCTGAAAAATGCAAAAAAGAAATTCCCTTTTCTTTTTCCCTTTTTTTTTTTCTGTTTACATTTTTTCTTATTTACTTTTTTTTTCTATTTACTTTTTTTCATATTTCTTTTCCACTCCGAAATTGTCAACACACCCGGCCGCGCCGCCTGTGTGAAACTTATTTTTTTTTTTTTACGAAATTTTTTTTTTCGATTTCGGCGAGAAATCGAACCCACACCACCCATACCACATATTGCTATACACACCCAGCAACTCTCTCGCATACACTATGCTTGTTATTAATATTAGTATGTCGGTCGCGATATATAAGGTACATATTTTTTTTTTCAGACAGGGTTCCCTAATATTACTGCCCGATTTACAGGCGTCCCCAGAAGAGCTGACTTATTTTTCATAAGTTTCGGGACTTGAAAAAAAATAAAATAATTAATTTTTCTTTTTTTTTTTTTTTCTTTTTTTCCTAGTACACTGCCAAATTGTAAACACTCAACCAAGACACCACCAAAGTTTTTTTTTTTATATTGAAAAAATATATGCGATCTATCACAACGCGTTTCGAACCCATGATATTCACATCACATATGAATTTACTCAACGCCTCTACCACATACATCACCAAACTTATTGGTGTTTGTGTGACGATTTACTTATGTATAGTATAGAAAATAGTGATATTTTAATATAAGTTATCTTTTTTTTCTCTTTTCAGATTTCAATGGAAGTTAAAGGTAGGGGATTAATTAAATTAACCAAATAATTAGACATGTATACCTTTTTTTAAATTAAATTAATTATACATTTAATAATATTAATAATTTTAATAAGTTTAAAATGTATGTGATAAATATGTAAAATTTGTTATTTTGAATTAAAATAAAGACCACATATAATTACTGATATTAGCCTATATTTATTTATATTATGTTATTGTTGTTATTTATATAATTTCATTCTTTTATCATTTCTGAGGTGTATATCATTTTCTTCTTCAATCGATTTATAAGAATATGATGTTTGTTTTTCATACGACTACAGAAAAGTCAATTGACTGTAATGCATTATGGCATGTGGAATGGATTAAACCACATGTGCTCCACTTGATGATACAAATCCAAGTTGATGGTGATGGCATTAGAAGTTTCGTGTAATCAATATTTCTTGCGTTTATTAAAGCGTTTCGCAGATCCTGAATTATTTGTCAAATAGTTATATATGATAATAATTGATACGATATATCTGAAATAGAAATAATAATACTTAATGTAATATTAAATATATAGACTATGCGAATTAAAAAAAAAACAAAATACTGAAATTTACCTCATTCTTCAAAATACGTAATTACATCGTTGATTTCGTGGTGGAACAAATATTGCAACATTATTCTACACTATATATATATTATGGTACATTTGTTGAAGTTGGTTATTGACTATTTAGCTACTAACTGAGAATTATTGGTACACGTTCACGTATTTGTTTTGTTGTCGATGAAATTATAGAAATATTTCCAATTTATTGCAATTGAAATGATAGTTCTGTTTGTAATTCAATAATATTTAAATTATTCAATTGAATGTGGTTGGTGAATGTTCCAATCATTGAATAAAATAATGTTATTATCAGTTTATTGGCGACACAGCCGGTGAACTAATATCAAAATGTCATCAATATCATAATAAATAGTTTGTTGTTGTGGTGAAAATACTCAGTTGTTATATTGCATAATTGTTTTTCTTGTCTTGTTGATTTAATAGTTGTCATTGTGTGTAATGTTGATATTGAAGATTGATTACGATTTTATAATTGAATTGGTTGCTGTTGTGATGATTGGTGCTGGTGGTTCTTGTTATGGTGGTGAACCCATTGGTATTATAGCAGTTGTAAAATGTGGCAATACAATGAAACTGAATCTGGTTGAACTGCATTTGACTAGAAATAGAATATATTTTATAATATTAAATACAATAATTATAAATAAAACGTACAATTTTAATAGTTGTAAACTGAATGAAAAAAATGTAATTACCATTTTATTTATGACACAGCCGTTGGACTAATATTCAAATGACATCAATTTCATAATAGTTTGTTGTTGTGGTGATAATACTCTGATGTTATTTTGCATATGATAAATACTGATTGTTGCTTTCCTGTTGATTTAATTGTTGTCATTGTGTGTTGGTAACAATGTAGATTAATTACGATTTCATAATTCTATTGGTTGCTGTGGTGATAATGATTGATGTTGGTAGTTCTTGTTATGGTGGTACGCCCATTGTATTGTAGCAGCTGTAAAATGTGGCAATACAATGAAACTGAATCTGGTTGAACTACATTTGACTAGAAATAGATTGATTATATTTTATAATATTAAATATAATAATTATAAATAAAACGTACAATTTTAATAGTTGTAAACTGAATGAAAAAAATTTAATTACCATTTTATTTATGACACAGCCGTTGGACTAATATTCAAATGACATCAATTTCATAATAGTTTGTTGTTGTGGTGATAATACTCTGATGTTATTTTGCATATGATAAATACTGATTGTTGCTTTCCTGTTGATTTAATTGTTGTCATTGTGTGTTGGTAACAATGTAGATTAATTACGATTTCATAATTCTATTGGTTGCTGTGGTGATAATGATTGATGTTGGTAGTTCTTGTTATGGTGGTACACCCATTGTATTGTAGCAGCTGTAAAATGTGGCAATACAATGAAACTGAATCTGGTTGAACTACATTTGACTAGAAATAGATTGATTATATTTTATAATATTAAATATAATAATTATAAATAAAACGTACAATTTTAATAGTTGTAAACTGAATGAAAAAAATGTAATTACCGTTTTATTGGCGACACAGCCGATGGACTAATATTCAAATGACATAAATTTCATAATAGTTTGTAGTTGTGGCGATAATACTCTGGTGTTATATTGCATATGATTGTTGTTTTTCTTGTTGATTTAATTGTTGTCATTGCGTGTTATGTGGATATTGTAGAGTAATTACAATTTCATAATTCAATTGGCGCCTTATTTTAGAAGTCGAAATTGTTTGAAAACTTGCTGTTAAAATAATGTAGCTATTGCTGCATCAGACGTTGATCTTTTCTTTTTTTAATATATCCCTTTTGTTGTTTAAATTAAATTATATAAAAAATGTTCAAATAAATTTATAAAATTTTAAAATGTATTTTTCCGTATACTAAGTTTAATTTCCACTTTAAATAAAATAATTCGAATACTAAGTTTAATTTTTCATTTTATTTATTTAAAGTGGGAATTAAACTTAGAATTCGAATAATATTTAGTTAAAGTGGAAATTAAACTTAGTATACGGAAAAATATGTATAGAAACTAAATGTTTTACATGAAACATTTCATTATTGTTTCAGTTATTGTAGTGGATGGTCGGACAATTTAAATAATAATTAATAACATATTCTACAGGAAAATCAAATAAATCAATTTAAAATAAATTCAGCTAAAAAGTAATATACAATTAATATAATAATTATTTTAGAATCTAATATCTAATCTTATAATAGGTTCAAGAAATTATTTATTTACCATAAATATACATATACTTACACCTACTACTACAAACAACACAATGGCAATAACAAAAATATATCGAACATTAATTCTTGGTGCACCAGCTAGTGGTAAAGGCACCATATCCAATGAAATAATAATACAATTTCAATTTAAATATATGGCAATGGGAGATATTTTAAGAAAAAATATTGAATTGTATTGGATATAAAGACCCAAAAGTGCCATTAATTGATGATGTAACTGGTGGACCATTGAGTCAACGAGCTGATGATAAACCAGATGTTTAGAAAACGTTTGGAAATTTACGATGGTGCAACAAAAGAGGTAATTGATTATTTTAAATATAAGGGTATTTTAAAAAATTTTCAGGGTGACACACCGGATGAGATATGGCCAAAAGTAAAAGAATTTATAAGAAAGGAATTAAATATAAAATATTAAAAAAATAATAATTTATTTTTAATTTTGATTTTGTTTCTGTTTCTATTTTGTTTTTGTTTTTCTTTTTGTTATTGTTATTGTTTTTGATTTTGTTTTACAACTTGTTATTACACTCAAACGTATTTTGCATTAACGGCAATTTCTCAAATTTTATACTCGGTATTATTAAATGTAAAAGGCGAAAGATTTATTCGACATTACAGGAAAGTCAAAATTTCGGATGGAATGTTGGGTATAGCATACTCGCAAAGCCAGATGCGACCGAACGCATCCACAGGTTGCGGATAGTGGAACGGCCTATAATATTATAGGTTAGCTACGAATAAAGAATAAGTAGCCGTGGACAATCTGGCAGCTGTGTATGAGAATTACTATGGGATGTTGTGTGAAAGCAGCATCCGATTAAAACATAGTTAATGCTTCAGTGATTACACAGTAACGTGTATTTATATATGGTAATTATCAATAGTCGATTATATTATCAGTTTGGTGCAGGCATACAAAGGAAATCTCTATATTTTAAAATTTTATTACGCAACACAAACGATCAATTTAGATTGCAACAATTAACGTATTTAAACAATGTAAACCGTTTTTTATGATTTAAACATAAGTTGTAACAAAAAAATAAATAATTAAATAACTCACCTCTATATCCTGTTACTGGTGGTGTGAGTAATCAATCAAATATGTTGAGTTTAGCACTACTTTTTAATCTTGTATTATTTCTGCAGACATCTGTACAAATGTTTCTTATTACAGGAGCTTATTAAAATCTGAAAATGAAACATGTGTTAAAGTTTTTTGTAAATAAATACAATTCGTGATCTATATATTATTTAATTACCTGTTATAGTTAATTACTAACAAAAATGTTCCTAATTACAAATTCATAGCTCGTTATTAAATTTATGTTTTGATGTTAAAATACGGCCGGCACCAATACTTTCTGATGAATATCTTGTGATGGTGCCCTAAAAATTATAATTTAATAATAATTAAATATATATTAATTTTAATTATATTTCTATTTTATTATTAATATTATTATTTATTTAATTATATGTTTTTTTTATTAAAATTACTTATAGCATTTTGTTTTTCCAACGAGCTAGAAAACAAAAGTCAATGAAGAAAAGAATTGCAAAAACAAAAGTTTTTTTGAAATTTTAAAAGTTGAAGTAGAAAAAATTTTATTCTATTACAATATCATCATATTTTCTACTACTACAACGAAATTTTTCATTAATCCTATATAAAAAGCCTCATATATTTTCACCACTGTTTCTCCGCAAACGTTTTTATATGGTTTTTATATCAAAATAATATTCATAGTTGTTCGTAATTTATGTAATCTGAAATCAATTATATTTAATTAATTTATTAAACATTAAATATAATATGGAATAACTAGGAATTTACCTACGATCAGATTTATATATTTCTATATTTCATTTATATTCCAAAAATATTAAATGTTCAATTTACGGGTTAGGTATAAATTATTTTTTTTTTTTGGAATATTGATGCTGGTGTACGTGATGATGTTCCAAAATCTGTATCTTTATTGTTTATTATACATTTTAATTAGTATATTAAATAAACAATTAAATCATTTATTTTATAACAATAGATTACCTGTGATGAGAAAAACATATTTCATGTGCTGATAATGGACGCTCCGGCCGGCACCAAAATTTTTTGATGAATATCTTGTGATTGTGCCCTAAAAATTATAATTTAATAACAATTAAATATATATTAATATTAATTGTATTTCTATTTTATTATTAATATTATTATTTATTTAATTATATGTTTTTTTATTAAAATTACTTACAGCCTTTTTTTTTTTCCAACGAGCTAGAAAACAAAAGTCAATGAAGAAAAGAATTACAAAAACAAAAATTGATTGAAATATCAAAATTTGAAGTATGGAAAAAGTGTATTCCATTACAACATCATATTTAACTTTCGATATTTTTGATGAAAAAGTTATATTCTTTTACATTGTGAAAGCCCCATTAATTGGCAAATTTCTAAACCAAACTTTGTATTGTGAATAAAACCAAATTTCAATTTGAACACGTCCACAAAATATGACATACGTTGAATATTGATAATTTTCTTTCTATTTACACATTTTATTATATACGGATAAAAGCATTTAGTTAGAGGATATGTTATTTATTATTAAATTTAGTTAAATTTTTTTAATTTATAAGTTAAATCCAAAAATAAAATATGTTATTAAAATGCTGATTAATAATTGTAATTAAAAAAAAATTATAGTATATTTTTTTTTAATTATAAAAATTATTAAAAAGTTTTTGTTGTGCGTGCAGTGCTTTTAGTGATTTAGTGTGCCTGCGTGTGTAAATAAATAATATAGAAAGTGTTGTAATTTATATCTATAAAGAAGGAAGTGAAAATTTGGAATTGTGATATAGAAAAATGGCAAGTCCACGAACGCGACGTGTGTTAAATGATTTACGTCCAATAAATGAAAATAATGTAATTTAAAAATAAAAAAAAAAATAAATTATTTCATATATTTCTATTCATCATAATTTCATAAATTTTCATTTTTACTTAGAAATGTTTTGAATGCGATGCACATAATCCACAATGGGTATCTGTTACATATGGTATTTGGATATGTTTAGAGTGTTCCGGAAAACATCGAGGATTAGGTGTACATTTATCATTTGTTCGATCTGTGTCAATGGATAAATGGAAAGATATTGAATTGGAAAAAATGAAAGTAATTATTTTTTGGTTATACTATATATTATATTTATGTGTGTCATTGAACTATATTTTTATATACACTTACTGACTGAGGCAAATACAAAAAACAAATACAATTACTGCATATTTATATAGCAAAAATATAAATAACTTATATTTCCTTTGTTTCAACAGGTTGGTGGTAATCAAAAAGCACGTATTTTTTTTGAAAGTCAATCCGATTGGGATGATTCTATGTCAATACAACAAAAATATAATACAAAAGCGGCTGCATTATATCGTGATAAAATTTTAACATTAGCTAATGGTAAAGAATGGTCATCGAAAACATCATCAGCACAAAATTATTCCAATAATTTGATGCAATCGTCGAATTCCTCAGCATCTTTTGATGGCGGAGTTGGTGGCAAAGGTGCCAGATCAATAACAAATTCAAAAAGTACTGGATCTATAAAACATAATTCCTATCAAGATTTCACCAATAATAATTATGATGGTTATCAAAATTTTAATTCACAAGAATTTCGTGAACAAAAAAATGAATTTTTTAATAAAAAACAGGAAGAAAATGCATCGAGACCAGAGTATGTGAATACGTTTTTTTTTGTTCTTATTTTTAATGACGTTACGTTTTATTTTTTTTTTAGAAAATACTAATTAAAGTATTAAAAACATTTTGAATATTTACTACCGAGAAGTTTTTTCAAGAAATTTGCTATCCAAAGAATATACAAAATATTTGGAAAGTTTGTTAGATTTCTGATTAATAACAATTTTATATTATTCGCGTGGATAGTATTCACGGATTTACACATAAACAAACAGCATACATTGCAAATTATTGCTACATTATATATATGCAAATCAATGAATATTCCCTAAAACATATATATTTTCTATGTGACGGTAACGTGTTGACTAATTAATTAGGTCAAGGTCGTATATGGTACTGTGTGCGTATGTTTGTAAATATCGATAATTTTCTATATTTTAAATTTTTAGTTAATGCAATAATAATACTATTGAAACGAAGTCTTAAAGGCAAATCATTTGTCTATATTCCTTTATAAAAAATCTTAGTGCTGTATATTTATTACTATTTTATTGCCATTACTCTGTTTATATTAGTTTAATTAAACAGTTTCTGTATTTGGAAAATTGTACATTCTGTAAAAACAAAATATTTAATTCACTGATCGGAACTGATATCAATATTTTTTAAGCAATGAATCTGCCAAAAAGGTATTAATTTGGTACATCGTTTATTTATAGTTTAGGGGATGTAATATAACTATAATTAATTTGTGATTATTTTTATTACTTAACGATTATATTTTATTCTATCTTTTCTTTTTCTAGTCACGTACCACCAAATCAAGGTGGAAAATATTCAGGATTTGGTTATACAATGGAACCACCGCCAAAAAGTCAATCGCAAGAAATTTTGGATTCAACTGTATCTTCGTTGGCTTCGGTTAGTGTTTAATTTATACAAAAATTCATATTATTAGATTAATTTTTCTAAATCTATTATTACATTTTTAATATTAAGGGTTGGAGCTTATTATCATTGGGTGCATCAAAAATTGCCAGCAGTGCTAAAGAAAATGCTGTAAAATATACAAGTCTTGCATCTCAGAAGGTATACTACGGATTTATTACTTATGTATTAATTAATACATACTTTTGTGTGTGTGTGTGTTTGTGTGTGATGTGATAAATCATTTACATATTTTATTTATTGTTTTCCATTATTATTTTATTTTATTTTATTTTATTTTATCTTATATTATTTAAAGGTTAAAGATGGTTCATTAATGGAAGATGTTAGTGCACAAGTTACAAGTATAGCTGCTAAGGTTATTTATTAGTATTATTATTATTATTATTATTTATATTATTATTGTAGATTTTATTTTACTGGTGGTGCATGCGTGTGATGGTGTTGTTATTTAAGAAATCTTTAAAATATGTGCACTGTTTTTGGTTTATTTTTAAATGCCATTTAATAAAATATAATATAATTTTGTTATAGGTTGGTGATATTAGTAAAAAGGGTTGGAGTACATTGGGTGGAACTAATCAACAGGGATCAACTACAGCAGCTGGTAATGGCGGTGGTGGTGGATATTATGATCCATCAAATAGTGAAAATAGTTATCAAAATATTTCACATCATAAGTCAAATTCATATGATGCTGGTTTAACAACAACATCACGGCATCAAAAAAATGATGGTTTTGATTGGATAGATGATAACACAAATTTTTCATAGTAATTAATATATTTTTACAATCACCAATAATAATAGTATTGATTTTATGATTTTATACGATTTCGTTCTTTTGTATTTTATTTATATATAGTCAAAATTCAACGGCCAAAAATAATGATGATGACGATTGGAATGGTTTTGAACCGAAATTGTCGGCTTCGATGGGTGGCACAACATCGGATTCATTTAATATAAAAGAAAAACGTAATATTAATTACAAAAATGATATAAAACCGGATTTATTTACTTCGTTAGATGTTAAATCATCAATTCCAAAGGTAAATAATAAAAATAAAAAAGTCGAAGATGATGCATGGGATTTATTAAATGATTAGTTGTGAATTGTAATTATAAATATTTATCGATATATTCAAAATTGCTATTTAAATTTAAAAAAAATGAAAAAAAAAAATGTATATTTAAAATATTATTATAAAATAATTATAATGATTTGAAAAACCGTTCCTATTTGTGAAATTTGTATAGTATATTGTTGTTTTTTTAAACGTAAACGCGCGCAAAAAGACCGAAACAATTTCATAAATGGTTAACGGAATTCGTCGAATGTAATATTTTCTGAAATATTTTATTTAATTCAAGTGTTTAAAAGATTGTGCGATAAAATAAAAATAAAGAAAAAGTTTTTAATAAAAAGTTGAGTTAAATTTTCATTAGCCTATTCCAACCTGACCTATCCGCAGTAAATGTCTTCCAATCCCGAATTTTAAGGATCTTTATTGCACAGTTAATTGCATCTATTCATTTTACCTTTCTAACATTCCAAGCTGCAAGTTTTAAATCATTGTGCTTAAATTTTCGTTACTTGAGTCGTTGCGCCGTTTATCCTGGCCGATCCGTGTTGTAGAATTTATAACTGGTTGTTGGTAGATAACCATACGTTCAACCTACATAATAATTCTGTAAGTAGGGCATTTTGTATATATATCACCTCTTCCGAAAGCAGTTATAATGGCGCCGCTAATTCGCCGTTAATATTGTGTAATCACTGAATCATTAACTATGTTTTAATCGGATGCTGTTTTCACACAACACCCCATAGTAATTCTCATACACAGATGCCAGATTGTCCGCGGCTACTTATTATTTATTCGTAGCTAACCCAATATATATTATAGGTCGTTCCACTATCCGCAACCTGTGGACGCGTTCGGTTGCAACTGGCTTTGCAAGTATGTTATACCCAACATACCATCCGAAATTCTTCTGTTTGCCTTGACTGAATTGTTCTGAAATACACTACTGCCTGCAGATGCTATGCTCTTGAAAATTATCGGAAATGCTGAGGTTAATCCTTTATACATCATGTTGTGCGCATGCTGGTCATCATAAATCGATGATTTATCATAATTTTAAATAACAATTAGAATAAATGAAAATTATTACTAATCGATATATCATTTATTGTAAAACTTGTGACATCATATAGAAAGAAGATCCGAATAAAAAATTATACCAACAATTTATAATGTACATATTTTTCATCTGTTTTTTATATATTCCATTCTATATATTAGATTCTTCAATAATATTTAATCAATATTTATATAATATTTTTCATAATTTAATTATTTCTAATAATATTTATTGTATAATTATGTATGTATATGTTTTACTTAAATAATTATATAATTTTAAATTATTTATATGGTACACAAAACATTATAATTATAATTAATAATAGAATTTTACTAACTTTATATAAGATATTTTATCTCATCTGTAGTTAATAATAATAATAATAATAATAATAATAATAATTTTATAATGGACGTGTTTCTATTTTATATTTTTATCTGTATATAAAACAATTTATTTCATTATAACTAACACGATATTGATATTACTCTAATGTATACGAATAAAAAATGACGTGAAAATTATACCACGATGAAATAAGTATAGGGTGTATCGGTAAGTGCCAACGACGTATTATTAATTAAAGAATATGTAGTAAATTATTCGTGAACATTATGGTCATACTTTATAATATAGTACATACGTATAAAAATTAACCAATTTAATAAAGATCAAATTATCTTCATATAGGCAAAAATCTGGGTGTATGTTCCTGTCGAGCACGCTCACATGCTGATCCTTGATTCAATATGAATTTCATTTATATTCCAAGTGGAGCTTATGGCATCTTATTAACATTCATTACAGCCAAGTTGGTAAATTACTTCGCATGGGAGTATATAACAATTTACCAATTGAACTGCAATTAACGAAAGATAGATGCTTTCATAATTATTTTTATATGGGTGATTAGCCCACATATTCATGTGGTGGTTAAGTTATTTATAAATATATATCGTTTTCGGTAATTATTATTTTAATATGAATTCAGTTAAATATTTCTATATTAGATTTAAATTATAGTTTAAAATAATAATAATAATAATAATAATCCCCGCACACTTGTGTCTATTAAATAAATTATATTTATTATTAATTCTTGAAATATAATTAAAAGTAAATTTGTTTCTGATTGTATTGTATGTAACAAAATCCAATGATTTTAAAATATTATTTAAAACTAAAACGAAATATACACATCATTTTAATTTAATTAACTTTAACTTTTATTCTTATGAGTACATATATTATATAAAAGCATAAAAATATATACAAAATGAAAATGTTATGATTGGAGTGATACAAAATCTAAATTTATTTATTTAATGATTTCCCGACTCGGTTTCGCAAAACCAGAAACAATATACCATCACCAAGGTCATTCAAAAGAGAAGCGACTATACAACAGAAATGATCCAACATTATCCAAGAACAATCGCAGATTGAAAATGTATGAATAAATAGCTGATACGGTAAACATGTCATTATATGGACGTCTGTCTATTTACATAACACATTTTTTACACAAACATTAAATTATTTACAAAAATAAAAGGAGATTATGTTGAAAAATATATTGTAAAAACGTTAAATATAATATATTCGTTCTCGTATACGGATACATTATACTCTTATACCGTTCAGGAATTCAGTCCATTAATTGAACTCTTGCCCTTTTTAAGTTTTCATTTTGTATTTATTTTCATATTTTTAAATATTTAAAAATCTTCTTAAAGTTTTTTCTTTTAAAATCATTTTTGTTTAACTTTAAATTGCACACAAATAAATTCTTTATACAAATTATTAGCAGGGGTATTTTTTAAATCATAAACACCGCCGAATCTTACAAATTTAAATTAAGAACAGCTCTTATAAATGCGTGATTTAATTTATATTGCTATTGGAAAAGTATGAAATGGGCATGATATATGAAAAACTAAATCTAAAGTTTTTGAATTAAATCAATTTTTTTTAATTTAACGACGTTTGTAAAAATTAAATTATATTAAATTTGGTGTTTCATTGATTTTTATTACCCCATATATTCAAGGGTGCCATTATGGTATATAGCATTGGCCTATTTACTACATTTTTTCCGCCACATCAAAACATATTCCTGTGCTTATTAATATTAATTAATTATAAAATTTTATTTATAAATATAATTTTTTAAAAATAAAATTCAAATAATTTTTAATTAAATATAGGCGCAATCAATTATAGCTATTAGTTTTGTATATTTTATTTCGTATATCCGCATCACTACCATCAATTGTTATCGCATACTAAAGGTAGCAGAATTTATCGCAGCAGCAACTCTATTATACTATCATCGATTTTGAATGGATAAGCGACTATAATCTGGTTACCAACACAATAGCAATTTATAGTTTTCGGCGTACGTTTTTCGAAAGCGGTACTTTATTTTGCATGTGCTAATTCTGGTATGTGTCGACAATTAAAATCGAGATACTCAAGTCGATAGTAGCTGACAGTTAACGGATCTCATTACATACAAGACTGCTTGAATATAATAGTAGTGGTGAAATGTTCCAGAATAGAAAAATGTTATTTACATAATTATTCATAAGGTAATAAAGGATTTATAATAGTTTATTATTTTAAATGTTAAAAATTTCCATGCATCTCAACTGAATTTTGTAACTATATTCTTAATGTCAACAATTAATTATACAATCGAACACATTTTAATGATTAATTATTTTGAAAAATAAAAATAGAGACAACTAAATACAAACGGTATAGTCGAGAAACAATATCGGCACTTTAATATTTGTCGTCCGTACGCTTTCCGTAACTATATTTAAATATTTTAGTTATTAATTATATAAGAATGGAAATTTATTAACTCTTACCAACAAAACCAAGCGATGTTGCGCGCTTACGAAAATTGCAAGTTGTTCTGTATGTATTCAAAGTAGAAAAAATAAATAAAATATATATTGTTGTTTGGATAACCGCGGGCTCTAGCGATACGAATTATGTACAATATATTTAAAAATAAATATATATGTGTAATCTCAATTATAATTTAATTAATGTCTAATAAAATTGCGTATTAATTAAAAAAAATTAAATAAATTAATTTAAAAAAATATTCTAATTTTATAATATCTTCCTTTTTTCATTTGTCTTTTTTGTCTTTATATATATAATATTTGTAATACATGATTTTGTAAAGGCATGTCCCATTTTATCTTTTTAAATTTCATTAATTTCTTAATCAAATATAAATTTATATTAAATTGTTATATACTTCTTATTAAATACTTATGTTTAAACGTGAATTTATATATTAATACAATATATTTATATATTAACTTAAAAGCAGCAGGTACAACAACAAAGAAGACCACTCTACAAACGTTTTTTTTTAAATTTTATAATTACTTATATTTATAAATTATATTTTATTGGTTGTGTCTTCATTTATTTCTTACAATTATATATTGTTAATTATAATTATAGGATAACTTACGAACTATATAGAAACAGAAATATTTAAATAAAAATATTGTACCTATAGCTGTATTTTATATTGTTGTAATTATAAAATTATAAATACCTAAACACTACTAATATTTTTTAATCTCGTTAACAATTTGTTTATTTTTTATTAAACTATTTAATTTATTGTTATATTATTTTATTATTATTAATTTATAAGAATGTTTTAATAATTATATATATATTTAGGGCAGTGTGTCGCATCATACCATAGTGTGCATATAGGAAATATCGTCGTCATGTTTTTCGGAATCAATTGGAGAAAAGAGAATGTTCACCAAAATATAATTTTCATTTTTCATGTTGGTTCAAAACCAAATAAGAAAATTTCAAGCGGCTGTAATTTGTGTAACGACGAGTGGGGTGGGTGTATTTTCTCTAGAGTTTGAAAATTGTAATTTTTTTCTTAAAAGTCCTAAAAACATGGCTTTATTATAAAATATATCGCAGCTATACATGGTAAAATGCGAAACTAATCTGCACTAATCTGTACTTCTGTACGAAGTACTAAACGATTAAATTTTACATCAATTAATTCTGCATGTTTGTTTACGTATCTAGACGATACATATACAATATATATTTGATTTACTATATACATAAGTCCTCGCCGGTTGTTATAATAACTTGTAATTTCTTTCCATTTTTGTGAAATAAATCTGATGACCGAAGCGCACAATGTTATATTGAATTGAATAATATATTTTTAATAACATATTCGTTCACAATTACATTGAATTTAATTATTTAAAAACAAAGGGAATGTTATTTTGTATGTTTAATTTGAATGAATAAAATAAATTATTATTAATTGTCTGAAATAGAGAGATAGAGTGATGTAAAAATAATATTTATCAGTTATATAACAATGCCATACAATCTCAGTTCAAATGATTATTAAATATTAAAAATATTATTATTATATTGCTCTAAAAATACTAATTTACATATTATATTATTTTTTAAGTTTATTATTATACCTGAAAAGATTCTTTGAACGCGTCCGATCGCACAATATATATATATATACAATACACATAACACCACACACCACATATACTAACTCTATCATTTTCATCTTCATTTTCCGTTGCATTGTGTACTTTGTTGTCACATTTTAACATTTTCATTGATTCCATTAGTATTATTATAATTATTATTTCTGTGTAACTGTGGATGATTATTATTTTGGTTTATTGGATTAATAATAGAAGATGTTATTTTTGTCGTTGACGTCTTTAAATCATTAGCTTCTTCTGACTCTGAAGATGATGATGATGACGATGCTGATGATGATGATGAAGCTAAATATGATAATGATGATGATATACCAGTATTTCTGTTATTATATTTTAATTTATTTTGATGATGAATATTATTATTATTATTATTATTATTTTGAACATAAGATGATGATTGATGTTGTTGTGATTTATTTATATAGCGTTGTTTATGTATTGCTTTAATAGCTGATGCACTTATTGTTGTCGCTGTTGGTGGATATATCTCGGGGTTACTTTCTAGCGTTGAATGTTGACTTGACGGACAACGACTACATTCCGATGTATTTTCTTCATCTGATAATATATTATTATTGTTTATATTAGATCGAAATGATGCATTTGATGTATACGATACTGCGGTTGCTGTTGCTGTTGATGTGCATGTTGTTGTTGACGTCGTCTTATATCTTCTTTGACGTACACCACGTCCAATCGGTAATCTTGATATACTGTTTTTGATGATATTATAATTTTAAGATTAATAATAATATTTCTTAAAAAGAAAAATATAAATTATAGCTATTTTTTATAAATTTTATTTACTGTAAAATAAATGTGGTATTAGTAAAAATTTACAATCAAATAAAATAAGAAATATACGATGATCTTAATGATTAAGAGTTAAAGTATCATGAATCAGTGTCCGTTACTATATATAACCCTGGGTGTAGATGATATAACTAGCGAATCTTTGGTGTGGAATCCACAAGGCAGTATAGGAGAGTGGGTTGACCAAAAGATACGTGGCGCAGAAGTGTATATACATTTATTTATTTCAAAGTATTGTCAGAATTAAGTAAATTTCTGGAAAAAATTAACATCCAGAGGGTACAGTTTTTCAACGAAATTACACAACTTGATAACATTTTAATCATTTCTCAAACCGATTTTGATGAGATTTTGCGTGAAATGTTAAAAAAAAAATGCAGTTAAATATGTGTATGAACATTTCGTTAATATAGTTCTGGAAAAACGACACCCACCTTCCGTTTTCTGATTTGCATAGAGCCGACAATAGACACACCATATAAAATCATCATCTTTCAGGATATTATAATGTTTGAAATATAAAATATATTGAAATTAAAATTTTATATAGATTTAACAAAAATTAAAATTTAATACAAACCTTCGTCGGCGTAATGAATAATTAAAATCATCCGGATCTTCACCCTCCTCATCCGTCCAACTATCATCACATACATCATCTTTAGATTTTTTTTTAATATTGCCATTAACTAAATATTTTGAACTATTATTATAATTATTGTTATTATTAATATTATTATTATTATTATTATTATTATTATTATTATTATTATTTTTGTTATTGTTATTACTATTAATATTATTGTTATTATTATTATTACTATTATTATTATTATTATTGCAATATATACATTGAAGTGTTGTATTAATAATATCATTTATAATATCATTATTATTATCACTAATAATAATTGTTTGATCATCGTTCGTACTATTATTATTATTATTATTATTACAAACACATCTAGCTGTTGTATTTGTTGTTAATGTTGCAATTGCAGCTGCCGTTAATTCTTGTATTGTCGTCGTTGTCGATGCTATTGTTTTTAATGTATTATCTGAATGATTAACATCATATATATTATTATTATTATTATTATTATTATCATTATTATGAATAGAATTATTATCAATCATTCCATGCGATGGTGTCGTTGAATTTGACTGTATTGATAAACGATTTTCACTTATAAATTTACTAACTTTATGACCTAATTTTTCTAAATTTTCATTATCACTTGTTACATTACTATTCATTGCATCTTCAATTATTTTATATGGATCATCAGGACTAGAACATGCATCTTGAAATGTTATATCACTATTACTCATTGAATTATTACCGTTGTTATTATTATTATTATTAGTTGTGTTATTATCATTATCAATATTAGGACTAACAACGGCTGAATTTTGATTTGTTGTTGTTGCTGTTGTAGTTGTTGTTTCCATTATTTCTATACCATCACAATTATTATTATGATTATTCGTTTGATTATAATTATACATTTTTGAAAATTTTTCATTTAATATATCTTCATAATTTATATCATTTAAATTTATTGTATTAGTATCACCACCATCACGTAAACATAATGATAATTCATGTGATGCAAAATTTACTGTTGATGGACTACATAGATCTGGTTCACTTATATCCATCGTTTCGGTCTGTGTTTGTGTATCCACCAATTTTCCTTTACGATTTTCTGGTTCACTTTGGGTTGAACGACGATCACGCACTGGACTTGCTTTACCCGGTATTGCATAACCACCAGAACCAATGCGACGATGTGTTTTATATTTTCTTGATTTTTGATTAGACGAAACAATGGCTATGGATTTTGGTTGTTGTGATGTAGTATCTAATTCAGCATATAATATTGCTTTTACAGGACTCTGAAATAATTATTAATTATTAATAATATATGTTCGCGCACGTTGTATTATATAAACACTTACATCGGGTGTTGTCTTTGGACTTGGTGTTGTTGTTGAATGATGTTCGGGTGAAGAAGATGATGGTGTTTGATTATTATTGCCACCATTATTATAATTATTATTATTATTATTATTATTATTATTATTATTGTTATTATTATTATTGCTGGCAAAACGTTTTCTATACATTTGCATTTTATTTAATGAATTCCCTAAACGTCGACACATTTTATTATGACCGGGGAATTTTTTCTCACGTCTAAAAATAAATATATATATATTAGCCAAATGCAAAATGCAAGAAATATTCAATTTAATTATTAAAAAATTCTAAATTATTTGTAATAACTTACTCTGCAATTTCACGTTCACGTTCTTGCAAATACGTCATACATTCACTTAATTCCATATATAATTTATTTGTTTTTTCTAGTTTATCTTCATACACTAAACGTATGTCCTGAGCATGTTTCCATTCTTCGGTACGTTTTTTTATTAAATCATGTTCAAATTTATGTATATTTGTACCATTTTGATTCATTTGCATCATATGCGTACGTATTTCTTCTTTCCATGATTTTTGTGTTTCAAAATATTCTTTATTTGATTGTTTCAGTAATTCTAAGCCGGCAATGTCTAAATGTGTTGATATTAATTTAAATGATGGACGATTTTTTGGTTTCTCATTCCAACATAATGTTACAATTAATTTAAAACCTTCCGGACACGTTGACGGTATTGGTAAATGTAATGAATTATTACCAACACCCCATATTATAGCCGATGAATCAACATCTTTATAGGGTATTTCACATGTTAACATTTCCCATAATACAACACCATATGACCATATATCAACTTTTTCGGAACACGGTTCGTTACGTATAACTTCGGGAGCCATCCATGCAACCGTTCCGGCAAAACTCATTTTAGTACTAATTTCATTCCATTCACGACTTGTACCAAAATCACTTATTTTTACAATTTCATGTTTACCAATTAGAATGCTAACAATAGAAAAATAGAAAATTTTTATTAATATAATATACCGACAAAAATAATGTTTACAAATATATGCGGTGTTAGATGATATTCAGAGAATTCAGCAAAAATGTCATTCCACACAGAGTTGTATTCGCATCAATTATATAAAAATTATTGGATTAGCTGAATATCTATATGTCGAAAAGATAATAAAATGTATTGTATACAAAAAAAAAAGCATTTCAAAATGAATCGCCTCGCGATACGTCTCGTATGGAACAATTTCATCTAACGAAATCGTGTATATAGAAATCAAATAATGTAACTGGGTGGATTTACAATCGCGGCTTAAATGAATTGTTCTTGGCATTTTAAATAGGGATTCATTCTTCGAATTTTAACGATAGACTTCCCCATAGTAAAATTATTACTCATGTGTAATTTTATAGAGAATGCTGTAGGGTATTGCATCCGTGTTTGTGCACTGTATTTACAAGAGGATTTTATTGTGTTCATTATTATTGTTCAACATCGTTCTGTGGATTGTGTAATAAATGACATATATGTTAATGCGATTTTTTGACACACACACAAATCTATTGACTGACCTCGGTCGGCTGAGCACATCTTCAGTTTTTTTTCCATATACATTTTTAAAGTTTTAGGTATAATAAACAAAATAGTAATATACTTACTTTGGACTTTTTAAATCTCTATGTATAATTTTATGTGAATGTAAATATTGCATTCCAGATGCAATTTGCTTTGCCCAAGATACTATACGTGTTGGCAAAACTGATTGTTCATCTTTTAAAATATTTTGTAATGGACCATATGCACAATATTCCATAATAATACAAAATATAGGTGCTTGTGTGGTTACACCTCTATAGACGACGACAAATGCACACCATAAAGGAATAAACGGAAATAAACAATTAAAATATTACATTAAATATTATTAATTCAATTTATAATAAATAAATATACTAACTTAAATTTTATTATATTTTCATGATCTAATTTTCGTAAATGTTTTATATCAGTTTCTTTAACGTCTCGAACTTTTTTTACGGCAACAATTTCATTTTTAAATTCACCACTAAATACAGCACCTTGGGCACCGGAACCAATCCATTCTAAATTTGTGATTGCATCAAATTGTATTTCCCATTCTTCCGTTGATTTATTTCGCATTTCGATAACACCCGATTTTCCAATAAATGATAATACTGGACGCATACATCCAAATATACCATCAATCCAACCGCTTGTTGATTTTCCACTTGCACCAAAATCTACAACATTTGGTGGCCATCGATTTGGACATGTATTATTATTTTCTGCACTACTATCCGTTACACATTCATTTGATTTATATTGTATGTTGTTACCACTGTTGTTATCATTATTAATACCATTATTATTATTATTATTATTATTATTATTGTTAGGATTTTGAATAACACCCAAATGATCTAATTCCTTTTGTATACATGCCATACTATAATAATATATGGAAAAATTGGAAATAAAATATAAATTAAATTAATTATTTATTAAAATTATATGTAAAAAACACACACAAGTGTTTTTAATTAATATTATAAAAACAAAATATCTGTTTGGAACTTCCAATTTTTTGGTTTTATTATTTAAAAATATGTATGTCAACACTTTGCTACTTATAACTATTAAATTTTTCATTTAAAATATGATCACATCTGCAAAATGTTTACATACAATTAATTATATAGAATAAGTTTTTTACGTTACGATAGTATAAACGTATTTTATTTATTTATAAAATATAATACATAAACACACGGTAATTAAGTGGATTGACTTTGTGGAATAATGTAATAACATATATTTGTGTACTAAAATAGCGATGGATTATTAATTAATTTGTTTAGTTATTGATCCTGACTCAGTGACTGTGAGTTTATCCACTTTTAAAGCTACGTGGCTTTATGGCGTTGGTAACTGTGCACGAAGAAGATCAAATAGTAAATGGTTCTCTGCAATAACAACATCTCCTCAATCACTTCTACTCGTATCCGCGCTAAACGTAAACCTCTACGATGCTTTAATATAGACGCTCCAACACGATCTGTGTGATGCAAATTAAAACACTCAAAAGTAGGAAATTCTCTGGGTACGTTTACCATCCGAACTTATTCGCATCATTATTTGTATAATATTGCTGTCTCTAATAGAACGCAGGTTTTGCAGGACAGAAAAAAATTTCTAATGATTTTGTTTGGTTTTGTTATCAAAGGTGTGTGTGTGTGTGTGTGTGTGATCATTTCTCGACAAATTTTTGTAAATAAGTGGCTTAGAATAAGAATCCTTCGTGTACGATTGGTTGAAACAATTGGACAAAATATGCAAAGAACAAACAAGAATTATTATTTACATCAAATGGCGAAAATGGAAATTAATTATGGTCATATGTTTATGAGAAGGAATGTGGAATATATTACAAAAGAATTCTTGTGCAGTGGTGTCGATAGGAAAGATGAATGTTGGTTAACAAGTGGGTCAGATGTGTAATTGCCCAGGTAAAACCTATAACGAGAGGAAAAAACTTCGGGTCAAAATAGAATAAGATGGAACTATTTTATTGAATGCTCTCCATCGTGGAGTCACAGAAACAAATATGATGATATCAGAAGAATGGCAAACTAAACACTACAAATTCCTATTATAAAATTGAGTAGAAATCAGTAAAAAAAATTATAATAATTATAATAATTTGACATTCTTTGTCATGTGATGATGGGGGAAGTAATTTATTTATATATTAATATTGAATGCATTTCAAAAAAATTATATCTTCAAATACAACAGAAAAAATGGTTATCAGCAAACACAACAATTATTGGAATAGTATTTATTTTAAATGAATGTTGTTTAGAGCATATACTAATATATTTATTGAACATATTAAGTATTTTATTATCTTATCTTAAATTTTTTTATACTGAATACAGCGTTTTTTTTACTTTTATTTTGTCTTTCATTTTGCACTTTTTGCTTTATCAATATACGAAAAAAACAATAATAAATTTTGTATTGTCTTTTAAAATTGATAATAACAATTTTTTGTAATTAATAATATATTTATATATACACCGCACCAGAGATAGGTATCAAATTATTGAAATAATTGTAATGAGAATGTGAGTAATACAATTTTTCTAAATATGTTACATAAATACAATTATATAATTTTATAATTAACAACAATCATATGAATTAGTAATTCTGGAATAATATTTATATTAATAGATTTGCAAATAAAAATGTGATCGACCTTAAATTGTTACGAAAGTCTTATTGCATTTCCTGTAGCATTCGATAAAATACAATGCATTTAGTTGCAGTGTAGTTTTTGTGCATCGGTTGAACAGTGTACAAAATGATACCTCTAGAAATGCTTAAGGTGTATTCAAAACACACGATTTTTAGTGGCATCGACGATTCGATGTGTATTTCGGTTTGGGAAGAATAAAACCATTCTAAAAATAACCGGGATAATCGGACAGAATATAATATAATTTATCGCTGAATGAATTTTGTGCGGACATATAATATTATACATAGTGTTTTGGTATATTATAATTGAGTGATTGTAAGTGCGTATACAATTATTTAGATTATGCGAATATTAATCGCATAAAGTGATCATTATTGATAATGATATCCGGCTGATATTCCATCGATAATATATAATATTTGTCAGCCATAGTTTTGTATCACTTTAATAATGAATCACAAAATTTTAATAGAATGATATGATTGTTTTTGGGACATAATTGGATTATTTTTGAATGTATATGATATAGTGGTGGACATTGTGATATTAAACTATAGAAATATAATTATAATTTATTATCACTGCCGTCACGAAAGACATGAATTTTTTTTATGAAACAATGTAAGAATTTATCAATGGTAAGGAATTATGTTAATGGTATAGAAATGTTTGCTGAAGAGTATACGCGAGTTGTGTTATTCAATTGCTTTTAATTGCATTATAATTTAGAATATTTTTTTATCAAATTTATACCAAACCCCATCATATCGTAAATATATATTCCCCATTAAAATATAAATCTAATACAATATTTAGTTAATTTATTTAAGCTTACTGTAGCTGCTAACATTGAGGACCAATATATTTGGGAATTTACACGTATGCATTCAGTAAATGTATATGTTAAAAGAGAGGATTGGTTTATCCAAAGGAATCGTTATCCCAAAGTTTTTGTAGATGAGCTAAATGCGAAACGTGGGTATCCTAAGAATAATATACATATAATTTTAACTATAATAATTAAACACAGTTCATTTGATGAAATTTAAATGCGAAATTTTTTGGTATTTATTTTAATTCCAATTAATATTTTTCAGCCGCCTGGGTTACCATTTGTTCATAAATGGAATAAGAAAAAAAACGAATATCCTTGAAAATATGGTGTTAAACGGTATACTCAAAGAATAACAAATATCTGCACATACTCAAATAAAAATAATATGGAATTAAGGAAAAATCTAACCATTCAATGTGATTGCAGACCAACTGATGAATTTTTATATAAACTCTGTGGCGGAGTAATCTACCAATTTGACTGTAATGCTTTAGTAGATGCCATAATCGACACATGGAATAACAACGTTTTTGTGTAATACTTTGTTAAATATATTCAAATAATAACGCATCTTTCTCACATATGGTTTAAGATTAGCAACGCTTTATCCATCTCAAATTTGGTATAGAACCAAATCTAATTATTTTTCTGAGTGTACACATAAACACGCAGTCAATGTGATATATAATTCCTAATTTGTTTTTCTGTTTTTATGTTGTTACCTTGAATATGAAAGAGAAATCGTGTGCTGCTAAAATATACATATAAATTCATATAGAAATATTATAGGCCATTTATACTAATTCACATATTATAATATATACTTAAGTTATGTAAACATATGAATTACATATACTACTACAAAATACCTGAGATTATAGAAATGTAGTTGGTATACAGCCTAACTAATTTATATAGGCCGAGTGGCCGAGTATATTAAGCAAATACTACGAAATGGTATAGATTGCGTATATAGAAGTTCTTGCGATGTCATATAAGTATACACCACTCTTGGTGTACCATGTCTTTTGCTGATGAAATCCCTTATTTATGGTATTAAAATAATTATTTAACTACACGAAAATTGTATAATTTTAATGATTTTATCTTTATATATCCATATGGATATTTTATTTTGTATTGTTTGGTATCTCATTAAATATAGAAAAAAAAACATTTCAGTTTTGCCTTATCATTAAAATTGCCAATATGTATCATTTAAATACATATGCAGTCGTCGTACACGTATACACCATGTACAGAGCAGCACACATATTAAATACACTCAACTCAACACTGACTATGTGTAATTAGTTTTTTAGTTGTTTTGTTCTTATTATCTCGCATTTATTATTTTCATTGCGTAAAAAGTAAAATTATGTATACAGTGTGTTCCACAGCAGACATAAATAATAGACAACAACAAACGTTCCGACATAATTTCAACTAATTTATTGGTATATTCAAGAGTACACAATTACATAGTTTACTTACGAATACAAATCATACTTTAAAAGATTTACACGGGCGACCGAGTTCTATATCTATATTTATATATGAATGGGCTACTAAACAATCCATCTCTATAATCTCTTTTTATCAGTTACAGCAAACTGTTGAACAGACTGTATTTCATAGTATTTTTTATTTTTTCTATATAGTCAAACATTTCATATGATATTGTTGTTTCTAAATAACGATATTTAATTTAGCTAAAAGCTAATATAATAGTAATATAGTTTATAACACTAGCAAATATTGTATACTTAATAGCAACACCAACATATGTCCGTAAAATAGTAAATATAGAAACATATGCTAATAATTGTAACGCCGCAGTCACCACAATCATTGTCAATCGAATTGATTGTGAAATAAATTATGTAATTAATTCTTTTAAATTCGGGATTGGAAGATGTTAGCTGCGCGCACATAGATCCGGTTTGATAAAGTTATAACTGAATCTGTGGGTTTTAATGTATAGTAAGTAACTAAGTGTATATATATAGTCAATCCGGATATGCGGCTATTTCAATTACCCCCGATAATTCATTGTACGTTTATGAAATCAGAAAACAAATGTCTTTGAAAATATGGTATATTTGTTGATGTGTTGGACGCCACTCATATATATGAGAATATTTGAATAAATAATTAAAGTGTCTTTGAAAATACTTAACTGCAGATCGTAATTGGTGGTGAATTGTTAAATATACTCATCATACAAAAGAGTAATATTATCAACACCATCGCAGTTGTGTCTGAAGGATGTCTTAAAACGAGTGGCACAATGGTAAACCACAATACATTTCTATATGGCTGCGTAAAATGTGTCCGAAGGCTAAACAGGATTACGAATCGGAATGATGATACCGCATACGGGTTTGAGAATGGAGACACTCAGCTTTTAGGTAATCTACATATAAACACACACTAATAAATATGGAGTGACAAACGCTTACAGAGTTGTTGACAATATTGTTACGAGACATTGTTTTTTTGAGGGGATCATCTGAGACGAATGGGAATTCTATATAAAAGGTGTATAGATTAATGTATGAAAGATGTGATAGAAGATTGCTGCACGTCATATGTTACATGGGCATTGACAACCATAATGTTTAGTATTATCAAACTCAAAGAGATTGCGGTGGTGTTGGCGTGCATTCGATGGAATACGCATTATATTTTAATTTTTTCATAATATATAAACCATCGAGCTGTGGATGACCTTATTCTAATAAGTTATTGGGTTTTTTTTAGTAGTATATGGAGGCCGCCCGTCTTCATTTATTTCCCAGAACCATATTGTGTAATTGGACGCGATATTGTTCCCATATGTTCCTTTTTATTTTTTTAATCAATCTATTACAACGAAATGTAAACAAATATATAAAACTTTAATACGTCCAATATCAAAATTAGTTTGGTCACGCGTATAACGTACGTGTGGATGTTTGCCGTTGAATTGTGTTATGTTTGCAAGGAGGACGCCTAAGGCTATATAGATGCGATTTACACAAAACTCTTTGGAATACGTTACTATACTGCGGATAGGTCCGGTTACGCAAAAGCATGCTAAATATATGGAAAAGACTACAATCACTGCCGGGCAGTAAATAAATGAGTACATTTGTATATATGATAATAAATATATTAATGTTAAAAGATTTTTCTCTGTGTAGGAAGCCAACACCACCACCACACCATCAAATATAGAAATACAAAAAATAATCTTTCTACGTGTGTATTTTATTATTTTTATTTTTTTCCTTTGTACAATAAAAGTTGTCGAATAATTTTTTTTTTCCTTATTTTATATTTCGATTTACCTTTTTTTAACTGATTTATTATCAATTTTATCTGGTGGTTCACTTGGCGGTCGATTCCAAAATGATATATGAAATACCATTTTTCTATGCAGAAAAAAATGGTATAATAACTCTCAACACTAAAAATCAATTAATATTTTAAATTTAAAATAGTTTTATATACGCACTAAAATTTTCCTGTCTTTTCTTATTGTATGTACGCGCGCTTCTAATGTTATTAAAAATAATTAATATCCGCACTCTATAAATTCCTGTGAGCACTCAACTAATTACACAAAGAGTTATATTGCCGTTTGCACATTTGCACAAAATTTAGTTAATGTGTGTACATTTTTTTTTAATTTTTTTAATAGCACCTTAACATAATAAATATTATGATATTAATATTTTATAAAAAACTAACAATCACCACATTAATTTCCGATCAATCTTTATTTATTGTGTATTGTTGTTGGGTTGTATGTTTTGTGTTTATTAGATAAATGACGTAAAATGAGGTGGTTTCAAGAACATCGAACCATTGACGATATAAATATATATTATTATATGTGTGTTGTTATAAATAATATTTATATATTTATATGGGAAAGCTCACACAATACACCGCCAACAACAACGTTAAATAATTTTTATTTAAATATATTGATTTTTCTGATGGGTACCGCTAACATCACACAATGAATGTACAAGTAATACTAAAGAAAATATTATAATATTATTAATATTTTTCTGTTCCAAAAAAATGGTGGGCACTTATATTTTAAATACATATATTGCAAATTTTTTTTAATATTTTTATATGTGACACACACACAAACACACACAACTGTTGTACACAGAGAATTATCATTTTTTTGGTTTATGTTTGTGTTTGTGGTTTAATAAATGAAAATATGCGATTTTTTTTTTAAAATACAAAAGTGTTTTGATATTGATTTTTTGTTATTGTAATACAATATTAAGTTAATATTTTAATTTTTATATTAAATACATGTGAACACCCAGAGGCTGTAAACAAATACCATAACGAAAAATATATATAAATTAAATTTAAATATTCAATTTATTATTATTATTATTATAGTCATGAAACAGTGAACTTGTTTTCGAATAGCTATAACCAACAACTAAAATACAATATATACGCGCGCAGTGTATGTGTAAATTCTTATTTAAAATTATATCGGCAGGTAATCTATAACTAAATATTTTTTGAATGTACACATACAAGAGATTTTAGATGTAGATTCATAAATAAATTACCTTTTTCTTTGACTCTACACTATTATATTTATTATAACAACACGTGCGCCACTTAAATAAATGCCATATTAAATGTATGTACCAAATTAATTAAAACTTATCAATAAGAATATTTTAACAAAAATTTCACGAATCTCCTGTCTCTAAATGAATTACATATTTTCAAAGACAAAACAATATATGTCTTAAATAAATTTGAGTACAAAGTCTATATACAACTGTGCAGGCAATCGTATAATTTTGATTATCCACAATTCAAATCAGAGAAATATTCTCAATGTACGGAGGATTCAAATCTATATTTATAATCTTGTTAATCGAATAAAACGGTAACCGCACGCAATGAACATATGCAACAATTTAAGGATAGAACAGACTAAACGCTAAAATGATATGGAAACATTCCAATCCAATCCAAATCATTGTATAATTAAATTTAAATTAAATGTTATTAATGAAATGATTGGATCAAATGTAGTATTAAAATTTTTGCAAAAATAGTGCCAGACATATTATATAAGAAATTGTTACTGAATCGCAGTCCTCCTTAATACGTTGTTATTTTATATATAGCTATAAATTGGAAAAGGGAAACCACAAAATCCAAAAGATTATATCTCTGAAAATATAGGAGTTGGATACAAGCCGCATTCATAACATTCACTCATATGTAAATAATTGAATTATATATGGAAACATAATTGTTGACCACCAATTGGTGAATTATTATATCGACTCACACACACACCTTAGTAACAATTTGTCCAATTTGTGGAAATTTTGCAGATAAACTAGGGTATACGCAGAGTAAAGCTTTGGTTTTTTTTCCAGGATGTTTAAAGTCAAAGTCAATGTGTGTGTGAGTGTGTGTATAATAACTTCTCGGTTATAGAAAACATTCAACAAATACAATTATGATCATTTTCATACTTTAAAATTACATTATATGTGACACACACACAATACAATAACTCGGGCAAAAAACCTTAGCAATTGTGAAGGGAAATGTAAAATCGGAATTAAATGGATGATCCAATAAATCTATGCGTAATTTAATAATTGTTATTCCATCATCAACTTTCTTATGAATATGACTTAAATGATATGATGACACACAAGTGTATAGAGTTAGAAATGTACAAGCAAATTATGAGGTTTTCAACAATATCAACATTTTGGGATAATTATTTGCAGCAATCTCAACAGTATTCAGAAAAATTTTCATATAAACACGTAGTTTTTTTTAAGGAAATCGAATCTCGAAAGGAAAAAAAATGAATTTCTAAAATATCCAATTGTGGGCTATAATATAATAATGTGGCAGTTATGCAGAAAGAGAATGTTGTTGAAACTGTTCAGCTTATTATAGTGCGCTTTGTAAATATAAATAACTTGCGTGTAAGGTTTCCAACTGCCAGTCTGTTCGTATATTGATTATCCCCTCAAATATATATAAATAGTAATGCAGGTGCTGAAGATGGATTGAGAAAATATTACATTTTCCAAAATCTACGTATAATTGTAATAATAATTATAAATAATAATAATATCGCATTATTATTTTTAAATGTATTTATACGTTACGACTTTATGCGGATCATTAACTTATACGAATTTGTACAAACATATATTGCGTTGTTCTTTCATATAGCATTTAAAAACTTGGAAAATACTCTTGTAAATGTACTAACACAACGTGGATATCCGCGTATATAGATAGAAATGTCTTCTTCATCTTGTTGTGTTAGGTTCAATATTATATTTATATATGTAAAATATATTTGTTTAGCAAATGATAATAATAAATACGCAATGCTAAATATTTTAATGAAATTATTTCATTCAAACGACGATATAATGTTTACTATAACTGAACGACGATAATTTTCTTTGTATATTATAATAATAATAATAATAATAATAATAATAATAATAATAAATAATAATAAAATATATTTGTATTTTATATATTTTTTTTATGTTTTTGTGTATCTGTTATCAGCAGTTTATCAACAAAGTTTCGTTTTTATATATATATTTTTTTCAATACAATATTATACACAAAATTATAAATATACAAAGTCATTTATTTCTTATTAGTTTTATAAATGTATACATGGGTGAGCACAGATACAGAGGAAAAAAGTAATCGCTGGTAATGTAGAGTCATCTAGGAATGTAACCGGTGCCCATGGTTCATATCATCTGTTGTTACCACGTATATCATCGACGTTTTGTGAGAGCGTTAAAAGTTTTATATACTTTTTATAGCTTCGGGTGATCTTCAAATAAGCGCATCGATATACATATAAAAAAAAAAAAAAGTGAAAATCGAAATCCAAAGATCAAAATACAAAGAAACAATTAAATCGATAAAATATTTCGCAAATACCAATTAATACAAATATACGGTCTGTAATAATCAAAAGATAATCATTTCCTTAATTCCATTTCATTGTATATGATGGGCGATAGTGAATATAGATTAACTATAAAGTCTATGATGTGTGAGGAAATTGTGTTATTGTTAAAAATTGGAATTTATTTATTGCTATTTATTGTAATATTATTGAATTTTAAACGCACGTACACACACCCCAACAATGCATGGCATGTAATAATGCGGTTTTATAATAACAATAGTTAAATCATGTCTGATTTATTGTTTATATATATAAAAAGAAACATTCGAGAGCATTGTATTGCAAAAATATTTATTTTATAGTTAAATTTAAATCGACGCCATATAGAAATTGTATATATTTGTACAAATGGATCGAGAGTCCGTCATATTGATGGAAAATATTCAACTCCTCACTCTTTCAATTTATTTTCATAATTTTTAAAACAACCAACAACTCAAATCTATATATTTCTAGGAATTTTGTAAGAATTTTTATGGAGATTTTATTGGCGGTTTTTTGTTCTTGTTTATTACAACAAAAAAATGCACAATCGATGCTATGCTTCAACATCTTTATTCCGTGCTTATACAACGTCTGTTCTATCGGTAAAAACTGAATCAAACCGCGATCATTGGCATCATCGCAATAAGAAAATTTATTCTGCTAATACGGACAATTCACGGGTATTACTTGCAAAAATACATAGACGATCCAAAGATATTTTTGTTAAAATCCGCTTTGATCTGCTCACAAAAAATATGCATATCAACGCTGTTTAACACTTACGAAATGTTTACAACATATTTCTTGTATATATATTTTAAGACGTCTTGAGACATTGATTAAATATGGCAGGGACATCATATATCCTGATTGTGATATCCTATATACGCTGACGTTCGTAGATATCATGGAACATTATCTGGTCATTGAGCACGAATATCATAAATTTTGAATATATCAACAATTGTCGGTGAAATGATGAGACGTAAAAAAACGTGATCATAAGGAGATCCTATACAGAAATTTCCATGTGGATGTGGTGAAATATTATTTGGTTATCGCAGGGATCCCACATAAATACCGTATGACCGTAATGAATATTAGAATATATATGCGTATTTTGCTAAAAGTATTTTTAGTGAATGTTTACCAATAACCTTCTTTATTAATATGCTTTTCACAACACTGTATGAAATTCCATATTTGCAATACAATACGATGTATAGGTTTAAAAATAATAGAAGAATACTCAACCATTGTTCTTGACAGTGTAGCGTTTAAACAAGCAGACGTCTACTTTCTATTCTGTGATCGATTGAAAAGTAAGACAACAACCCCGCAGCACTTCATTCTATATGCATATTCTCTATCAACATGGAATCGCAAAAGTTGGTATATAGAATGTGGCGAATAATATATATGCAATAGGAAAGTATGGATTCGGATCGGACGCCGAAATTATGAATTTACATATGCAAAAGTAGAATTAATAAAATAATAATAATAATTAAAAAAAACATTATTTTGATATACCTTTTACGAAGATTTTCCTTTTCATGAGCCGCGGCCAAACCACCAAAATCACTATTATTATTAATATTAATATTAAGATTATCCAATGATGTTGCTGATTTATAATTTTCACCACGATTTCCTTCCATTGTTCCATTTAACGGATGCATTTCAAATAATTTCAAATATGATATTGGTGTATAGATGATGCGAAACATTTATTTTCATTGCAGCAAATTAATACAGATGGATAATATTGCCGGTGCTGGCATAATGTTGTCATCATAAATGCAATCACAAACATACGATATATTTAACATTTTTTTGCAAACACTTATATTTTAATAACACTGTTCACTTTTATTATTATTATTATTATGAATTCTTCTAAATGTTTCTATATTATATTTAACAAAAAACTTCTTAACACAACAAATTATTATTATTATTATTATTATTATCATCCGTCAAAAATAAATTACCCAAAATAATAACAATATATTTTTAAATTATAATGTTTTTAACTATTTAATACTACAAAAATAAGTATTTTTCTATTTCACATTTATTATTGTTGTTGTTATATTTATTTATTTATTTATTTATTTATTTACATGTGATTATTGCATTTCATGTCGTTATCTGTTCTGTGAATAAAAGAAAAAAATAAAATAAATAACAAATTAACGCATATATTGACAATTTTTCTATTTATATAAATTTAATAATAACAATAATAAATAATAATAAATAAAATAAATTACTTAAAATTTAATTAATTTGTTTTCTTATTTTTTCCATCGCAAAAGATTTAAAATAAAATATTAACAACTTCTGCCTGATGGTCAACAAATAATAATACTAACTAAAATAAAATTATAAATAATCTATCGTTCGCTGTACGTTCGCCGCTGAACTAAGAATATCAGGTAAAAAAATAAAAATGGTATTGTTATTTTATAATTTAAAATTGAAATTGTATATTGTAATTTTTCTATACTTGAGTCTCTTCAACACCCCCGATGTATTAAATATAAAGAAAGAAAATTAGAAATATTTTATTTTTTGATAATAATAAAAAAAAAAAAAAAGGACGACGCACGTAAAAAGTTTACAAAAGAAATTTTTTATATTTTGAAAAAGAATAAAATAATGCATATTAATCTTTTGTATATATTAAGTTAGAATCTATTATAAGCAACTGGACACCTAAATCATGTTATATCATGACATGGGTTGGCTTAGTTTCATATATTTTTAAATATATATTTTTGAAATACCGCGCACACAACAACAACTGAAATAAAAGATCATCTTTTTGTTACGCTTTTTTTATATAATATTTTAAAAAATACTATAATAGGATAATATAGTAAACCAAAAAGGATGTTTTATGGAAACATAAAATTTTAAAAATAAGTAAATATAATATAATAATAATAATAATAACGATGCAAATAGGGTCAAAGTACTGTTTGGTCACACTCACTTCATTTCATTGTGTTACTAAAAATATATTATTTACGTAATTTGTCCTTTTTCCGATAAGTCAATTGCCCATCATATTTCAGAACTTTGTCTATACACAGGATGCGGTGCCGTTTTACATATACTGAAAGCGGGTATATCATATGCATTGTGTGTTACAATTTGTATGGCGATGCTATAGTTAGTCAACACAACAGGACGTTTTTCAAAATACATACATATTTTTAGCATCTCCATAACAATAGCTTATATCAAAGAATTTCTCAATAAACCGGACAACCCTGTACACATATACTTGATAAGTTACATAACAATTTTAATTATATTATATACAATATTTCAAGGACATTTTATTCTTTTATTTCTTTCATATATTTTTTAATTTAATTTAAAGTTTTTTTGATTTTCTTCAATATTTTAAGAAAAAAAAAAAATTATTTGAAAAATTTTAAACACTTGAAACACCATGGGCGATTACCATTAAGGCGGCTGCAATATGAAATGGAATTCACAACTATATGTGTATAGCATTCCGAAATGAAATGAAATCTATATATACGAGTACGTTGTTTAATAATCAATAAGATGATAATCACGAAAATTATTTTAGTTTTTAACAATGAAGTTGATACAATCAAGAATGTTATTAATACAAAAGGATATAAAATTAAGAATGATAAATTATGTAAGCATTCCTTATATTAACACAAACATTATATTCTTTATAAATTATTGAGTTGCGGGCACCAACAACATATAATGTTCATGTATTTGCTACAATTAAACATGCTAGAATCAGTTTTTTTTTAGTTGTTATAAATAGCCATTCTTAATTATAATCGTCTGTATTAATTGTTATCATATTTGTTTCTATGTAGATTGATTGTCATGTTGTGAACAATTTCCGAAATTCAGATGTGCCCACCGAATCAATTTTTACTATTGTTATATAGCCATTCTTAATTATATAGCCTTTTTGGTATTAATAACATTCTTGCTCTGCATAACTTCGTTGTTAAAAACAAACAATTTTTGTGATTATCACCTTCTTGATTATTGAACTTCTCGGCTATAACCTGTGCCGTTTTGTATAGACTAATAGTAAGAAAAAAAATACATTATAACAATTAACTATAATTGATAATTGATAAAATGCATAAAAATATTTAATTCACTAAAGCTTTGATCTTCGTCGGCGTGATAATAATATATGTGTCAATATACATGGGCCGGAATTAATCAGATACTATATTAAGCACACATTGATAATTAAATAAAATCTTATAAATGATAATGATGATGATCAATGTTATATATGTGCGTTACTTCAAATGGACCGTGTATATGGTATCTGGAAACGTGCATTACAATCGTATGCCATTGGTATAAATTACTCCACACACATTGTATAACAATTCATCACCACAATTATATAATGTGACGATAGATGATTTTTTAATTCAATTATTCTTATATTTGACATTATGTGTGTGGTGTTGTATCCTCTTTTTTTTGCCATTCCATATAAACCTGTGTACACAACAAATGGTAAAAGTTAGTTGTAGTATGTTAATATTATATATATAAAAATCAAAAGATTTGATATGGAAATTTTTTTGGAAATTAAACCACCGACTTGTTTTAATAATAATGAATAAAAAACACATCAAAATATTGGCTATCCATTGCCGTCGTAGTGCGAACCATAAATCTCCTGATGAACAGTATACAAGTATCTTCTAAATTATGGTTTCCCATCCGTCTATAATTAATTAAATTCATACAAAGAACTACTAATTTCTTAATTATTTTAATATGAAAAAAATCAATATTATTGATTTTTTATTATTATTATTATTATTATTATTATTAGTATTATTATATTATTATTCATTTCGTATAAATTTAGTGTTTCGCTATAAATACATATTACTATATTTAGTAATTTACTATTGTATTATAATATGTGATAAAAAGGAAAATAATAAATAAAAATAAGGATATAATATAAAAAGGAAATAAGTAAAACAGGTATTATATAAAATAAATATAAAAATTGAAAGGTGAATAAATAAACCTGCAATTTTTTGTTAAAATATACACTCCGCGGGTGTGTGTGTGTTGGGGTGTGTATAGGCTATACATTTATATTTTTTACAAAAAGGGTCTTCTTCTCTTTTAACATTATATTTTTATTTATATTTTATTTATTTTCTATACTATTTTCTTTCTTATTTCTGGACTTTAGCCAGTACCATACCCGCACCTCAGAGAAAGAATATATTTATTATCGTTTAATTTGTTACAGCACCACCTAACTAAATCTATTCTTTATTCTTCAATGTTACCTTTTCAATTTGTTAAGCAACAATAACAATAAAAATAATAACAAAAGACTTTTTAAACAACATATTTTGTACAGGTAGTTATTTTAATTAAAAGAAAAAAAAAACTATGTTGTCAAATTTATTATTATAAAAATATTAAAATATAATAATTAGAATACGTTTTTATATTAATTAAATTATTATTATTATTATTATTGTTATTCTTGATATATAATTGTATTATTATATCCGCATATATTAACGGGGTCGACAAACACAAAACACAAAATTATACTAATTATTATTGTTATTATTATTATTACAAAAAAAAGTAAAATAAATCTTAATTTAACTATATTATTTTAAAATGATACTTATTGGTTTTTAATCATTAAATTATTCAAAATTACATTATTACATTAAAATATGAACTGGACACGCACACACACACACACACACGCATAGCAAAAAAACAATTTCTCGATCTGCGTGTAACCAAAAAATATAAAAATTATAACACGCGGAAATACATAAAATAACTAAACTTTTTTTGGATATGCTAATAAATTTAATACTCTCGCTCAAAATATACACACAGAAATAAAAAAAAAAAAAACTGAAGAGATTATGAAGTAAATTTTTATGTTATTTTACTTGCAGCCATAAACAGAAACCATCATTAATAGCACGGCGGCGCACCACACCATCATCAAAACTCTTTTTAACATCACAAACTTAACAAACAACAAAATGGCGTCGAATAACAAAAAAAATATACATATTTTTAATTTAATTTTTTTTATATTTTACCAATAACTTCTTTTACTAAATATTACTAGTGTTAGAGTTATTAGTATTTTATTTTTTTTTTCAATTCTGCATATAAAATTACAGAATACAGAAAAACCTGTTTCGTTGCGCGTACAATATTTAATAATAACAAAACATACATTTGTATACGCCATCAACACAACAAAGAGTTTGTCTCGCGGTAGGTATCGGGAGTACTATTTCATTTACTATACAGATAAATACAGATAGATATAGTCATAGAAGTTGGTGTGGTATATAACAGAAAGAAGAGATATATTTATACAGAGAGTTTAAAATTGATTAAATTAAATGAAACACCTTTACCACCACCTGAGATCGACCTGAGCTGAGGTTCTCGTTGCTTATTGTATTATGTATTTATTTTTTTCCTTACAGATAAACTACAACTCTGTTACTGCAGCACAAACAACATAAAAACAAGTTATAAATTAAATATTAAAATTAGAAAAAAAAAAAAACCATCAAACAACACCGAAAAAATAAATAATCTTTTGATCATTAAAAGAAACTAAAAAAATTCAATTATCTAACTATAAAATCAGCGCAGTTCCTTTTTGGTTTAATGATGATGTGTGTGTGTGTGGAGTAATAGCAGTTGTAGTAGTAGTAGTAACGACAAGTAAAATAAAAAAAAAAAAGGATTATTAAATCGATATGTAAAAATAATATACAATTTTATGTATATGTGCGATTACATAATATCATAAATACATAACATTGGCACAAAAAATTGAAAAAAAAACAACATATATTAATTGGTAAAAATATTGACTTTTCTAATTTTAACATTGCGTGCCTCCCGCTACCCCCACTAAAACAAAAACAAAAAAAAATTATTAATTAATATTCCGAATATGCAAATTGATGAGTGAAAGAACTATATAAAATAAAATTTTAAAATGTATAATTAATTAATTAATTAATAAATGTATGTGTAAATTATAAGGGTTCGTCGTTTCACACGTAGCCCTCCCCCAAACCAACCGTCCATTATTATTATTATTATTATTATTATTATTAAATGAACAATTTATTAACAAAAAAATAATAATACTACCTTTCATTTCAAATACCACACAATGCAACCACAACACACACAACATTACATAAATTTAATTGTACTTAACACTAACTACTAGCACTAATTTATTAATTAAATATTTTATCATGGAATACTAAACTCTTAATCCCATATATTTATAAAAATGAATGAGATGACATAAGGATATAAAATATTGTTCTAATATAAATGAGTACATTCCATTGGATAAACAATACGTCAACTGAATTGAATGAAATAGGAAAATAATTATATTCTCAGAAAAATTTTATTTCCAATTCATTCAGTAGTAATGTCATATAACCAATATAATATAAGAAGAGCGTGGAATAAAACGAAAAAAGGATGCGTGCGCTGTGCTTTTTTATTTCCTTTTCTTATAGCGTATTTATTTTATTTTGTTTTTTTTTGGAGGGGTGAAATTGTGGAAAAGCATAATATGAAATGCAGATAAAATTTCTAAGAATTTTATTGAATACACACTAACACGCACGCACGTAACCCACGCATAAATTTAATCTATATATCTATTTACTTATTTATTGTATATATATAGATAACATTATAATACATACGCACGCGGCACGCATACACAAATATATAAAAGCGCCATCAAAGCTTACCTATATATTTACCATTGTCTTATATACACTGCGCAGCGCACTGTATATAACATATAGTGTTCATTTTTAGTTGTATATAGAGTTGTTATGTATATAGATGTCATTATATAATATTATATACAATTTTTTGTCGCCTATTTATTACTTCCTTATTTATTTATACAACACTTTAAAATGCAGTGTGTTTTTTTTTTAGGATTAATTGAACATAAAATTGATGATATACAATTTGATGATGATGATGATTGTTAAAAGAAAGAAAAATAATTAAATGAATTTCAAATACTCAGAGTTGGAACTCTTTTATATATTACTCGTGCATAATCGCCGACATTCACATAAAAAGTGCCATGTCGATTCCTATATACGAGCACACATCAAAGATTTACAACAAAAATTGGAGATTTGTAACAAAAATTCTTCTTTCTAAACATTCCCAACCACATAGAAGCAGCTTAACTGGGTACAAAACCGAACCACATGGTATGTACTTCTCATTTATCCATACCTATATCGTTGTGCACCACCGTATGGAATTAATGAAAACCGGTATATACCCATTTGTTCAACACCACTATCACTGTACATAAGTAGCAGGTATCCAAAAAAAAAAGCATTCATTTAATAACCTACATTTGATCTTCGTTTCGATTTGGTGCCATCACAGTACACTAGTACAGCGACCTGGATATTGTTACGATTACCTATATGATTCGGCGTTAGAACTAATAATTATTATTCAGGTGACAAGATTCATTGCTGATCTGTCCCATCTTATATTTTATACCGAAATCTTCTTCACAAATTTATTCGTTAAGTGTTGTAGACAGGAATACTACTGTTATTAATATAACTTTGACGATTCTCCAGTGTAATTTTTCATGAGTTGATATGTTTAATGTTAGCATAATGCTGATTCATTACATTTGATCTGGTGCTGTTGGTACTGATGAATTTTTTTAAACGGTATATAGTTGCCATCTAACATTTTGTAAGCGTGCAGCGTACAGTGTTCAGTAAACTGTGTGAAATCGGCCTTGTACGATGATTGTAATATATATTTCCATATTTTTACATACATATGTATTGCATTATAGTTATCATCTGATTATATAAATAACAACACGCTATATACAATAATTTTGCAAGGGTGAATACATTATTATTCGTTTATATGTGTATGCCTATGTATTTTAGTTAAAATGAAATAGGGATGAATATTTTCATTTTATCCATTACATTATTACATAAACGTATCTATATGCAATCAATTTGTAATTCATTTTCAATGTTTATATTTACTTAATGCCATATCAAATATTTTTTGTTATTTCACATTATTTTGGTGCTTTAATCACATGGAATAGTGCGAATTTAAGCATGTAAAGTTAAATATAACTTTTTTTTATCCAAAAATTTATCAAAATTCGTATAATAATAGCGTAATCTATTATAATAACAACAAATGTGTGTCGTTGATCCTTTCGAGAATATTTAATTGCGGTATACGAATTGACTGGTACTCTTTACTATAGTAAATGTATTGAAGGTAATAGCGTCTCCAAAATTACTTACGAAATAGTAATGAAAATACAATTTATAAATAATAAATATAAAAATCAATATAACGTAATGTGTCGTGTGTCGTCGCGTGTATACATTTACGTCAGACAATATATATTTATACAACTATATATTGTATAAAATGACAACAATAAAAGCTTAAAATATAATATGGACACAGACAGAATGAAATCAAATTCATATCAAGTATTACTATTATTATTTATACAATAACAATAAGTACATTGAGTTTGTACATCCGTTTTGTATTATGTTTAGCAAGACATAATTATAGGTCGGTCTCTGGTTGGCGGCCTTGGGTACAAACTTATTTACTTACATTGCACACTATAACTATTAACTGATTCAAGAAATTTATCAATGCGACCGGACATCAATGATTTGAAGAACAACAATTAAAAATAACTAAAACCTTACCTATTTTATCAGCAGTTGAGAGTTTTACGGAACTCTATATATATAATATAAATTTAAATATTTCAAATATATTTTCATTTTCGTTAATTTTTCACACATATATTTATACTTCTATTACTATTTTATATTATAATTTAACAAACAAACATTCATACACAATTAATTATCTGTAAAGAAGAAAGAAAATGTTGGTCAATAATTGGATTAATTTAAGTTAATAAATAATTAATAAATATTTAATGTTTATATATTTTATTTTAATATTTCATCAAAATGTTTTTATATTTTTATATTTATTTTATAATATAAAATTAAAACTGTGTGTTCACAAATACATATTAGTGTAACTTTTTCGATTTTAATCACAATGGCGTACAATGAGAAATCGTGTTGAGATATCCATTAAACTTATTGAGACATATAACGTTAAACTTATTAGACATGGTTGAAGGTAAATTTTTAAACTAGTAATCAATTTATGGAAGAAATTTGAAATACTCTTTTTGAATTATTCAATAAAATTGCTTCAAGAAAATGTTATTTACATTATTTATTTTATTTTTTATGATTTCAACACGATTTACCATGTGCCGTTGTCTATGTTTATAATTGAAAAAGTAACGACAATATCTATTCGTGAAAACTTCAAGAGTTAAATACAAAAACTGAAAAGAATAACGAGAAAAAAAAAAAAAGAAAAAATAAAACTAAACTAAAAATTGTAAAAACTATGAATGAAACTATTTCATATTATTTTTTTTTTTAAAACTACAGGAAGTTTTTCTTTTTGTATTGAATTCATGTGTTTTAAATTGTTGAAAGGAAAAAAAAAAATTATTAATTAAATTTAAAAGAAATATTTAAGCTGTACTTTCGATTATTAAAGTTGGATCATTTTCCATTGAATTTTCTTCTTCATTCATTAAATTAGCAACAGCTTCTTCATCTAATTCGGGTTCATCATCTTCTTCAACTTCATCTTCTTCTTCTTCTTCTTCTTCCTCCTCAGCAATTGGTTTTTCTGCATCAGGCGATTTTAAATTTTCTACACCATCAATTTTTTTCTTATTGGCTAAATCTTTTTCCTTTTTAATTTTATCTATTTTATCACTATTTTTAAAACGATCATACCTATCGATAAATAGAATAGAATAAAAATATTTAAATAAATATTAAATAAAATCAAAATTACATTTATTTCGCGTTCGCAACACAAAAATGATAATACACCAAAATGCGACCTTGTCAGAAGATATCAAAGTGGTTAAAAATGTATTCCTTCGCCCCGTGGCATTGACATGGGGGAAAACAAGAAAGTATTTTGCAATAATATAAATTTAAAACTTATCTACCAACGTTCATAGGCAACTCCAACTATTACTATCGTATATTTATAACAGAAAAACATTTTAGATTAATAATAATACGTAATTACTATTACATTCGTTGATTCGCTGATACTGCAATCATACCTATTGATAATCACAACTAAACAACTACTGAGAAATTTCAAACGTGCACCAATCAAATGAATGGACAGATAAAGAAGCAGTGAATAAAATTTAATAACAAAATAAATACAAAAACAGACGAAGAATAAAAAAACAGAAAATTTAATCTATTGGCTGGTGCGAGAAGACACTTCCAATTATCAATAATACAATAATACAATAAGATATTAAAATCAATATGGCAGTACAACCTTAGGGACGTAACAAGAAAAACAACATACAAATGATTCAAACATTGTAGATCAAAGTATTATGCTGTAAATTTATTGCACTGTTGTATATTCGTAATAAAATATTTATTCATCGTGATCTAAACCAATACCAATGGTTAGCCGATAAAATTCACAAATTTGCGGAAAGACATAAACAACTATTATTACAGGCTCCCCAAAATCAACTGATGCCAGAAAGCTGCTAGTGGTATAAGAATACCAAAAAATTACTAGACTTTAATAAATAAAAATCATTTGTTCGTTTATCGAATTGTTTTGAAGATGAAATGATATTGGAAACTATTCGAAGATTTACTTAAATGCAGATCAATTGGTTAATTGTAACATAACTAATTTACCAGATTTTACAGATGAATATATAAAATTAAACCAACATATTGTTTACTACTTAAATTGATCAACAAAAAATATCAATCCATTCTTTTGGTTTTCTCTACTAATTTGTATTTTCTAATTACATTACGAATTCGGGTGTTTTCATGGAGTGACAATTTATCTTATCACATTGTTGACCGGTGACGAATAACTTCGTCATTGCACTTACATTATCTATTTCAATTTATGAAGCCTAGGACGATATAGAATAGTTAAATTACCAGTCAATATTGTGTTAAGATACACATTTTAATCATGTTATCAATTATTCTATTTTGAAACAACTTAAATGTGTTTTTGCTTTACGTACGCCTTGAAACATTTGGTTTATTAATAGCCAACAAATAATTTGACAATTAGCAAAGCAGCTACACACCCATGGCCCATCATTATCAATGTGAAAATTTCTTACCTTTCAGTTGTCTTTATAGAATCTTCGTCTTCCTCTTCATCAATGGCAATTTTACTATATTGCACAATATCAGCTAAATCTTTATCAACAACAGTCCATGTTTTGTCATCACCAATTTTTTCATCATTATTTGCAATTTTAGATGTCTCAGTTTCTTCTTTGTTAATCACATTTGCTAACGCTTCGGATTTGATTTTATCTTATTGTTAATATAAACAAAACATAATTTATAATTAATAAATAGTTAATAATAAAAAAAAAGAAATTTAAAAAAAAATACTAACTTTCTTTTTCTTTTTTAGCTTCGCGTTGTTCTTGATGTCGTCGATGTATTTTTTCAGCTGCTGCACGTAAATTTTGATTTTCCTTAAAACGTAAATATGAACGTAAATGACTACGTGTTGCACAATGTTTACGTAATGCAATTTCATATTCTTCTTTCATCGGTAAATAATACCGACATAATTCACAATAATAGACTTCAACTTTTTTAACATGTTCATTGCCGACATTAACATCTTGTACAGCTGAACGTGATTTGCTGGTGGTTGTATTTCCTACATTATTATCATCATTTGTATCTTTATTATTTTTTTCATTGTTAGTTCCATCATCATCGACACCAATGTCTATACAATCCACATCACCAATTGAATCAACTGTCATAAATTGTTCTAGATCAACTTCTCTTTCATCATCTTCACTACATTCATTACTTAAATCTTGACGTGCCTTTTTCTATACATATTCATATGATTTGTGAAACCCAAATTAGAGCAAAGAAAAAATAAAAAAATAATAATAATAATAATAAAAATTATAATAAAATGTATAAGCGATAGAAAGAAAGAAGAAGAAGAAGAAAAAAAAACACTTATTTAAATTAATACTGGGTTAATTAAGATTTATACGTTTATTGGTTGATGGTATTTCTTTGGACACACTTTTTGCTTTCCCTATTCCATTTTATTTTAATGTGTTGTACTGTAAATTTATCTATTTTTGTTTTTGTAACGTAGTGGCGGTGGTATTTTTTCTATTTGTTAATTTATGCAATACACAATCTCACATCTTTTATATACTTTTTCTACTTTATATTAAGAGTAATTGTAAAAATTCTAATTTTTTTCTATTTTATTTATGTTTTTTTAAGTTTATTTTTTGATTCCAATTAATAAATAATTTCATAATTTAATTTATGTATTGTCGAATAATTTTTATTTATCTTTATTTATTTATATCTTGATATTATGTTACCATCACTCGGAAAAAAAAACACTCAAGTGATTCAGCGCTGATGTTCATTAATCATGAAATATAGCAGCTTCAATGCCCGCTATTTTCATGGGAAATTTTTCAGTTGGGTGACCATTTCGTTCGTTTATGAAATAAAAAGAAAAACCGATATCGTGGAAAATATAGTATTGGAAGCTACTCAAAGATTAACTATGGACTAATCACCCATATAAAAAACAATAGAATTATGAAAACAACTGTTTTTAATTAATTGTTATATACTTTTGGATACCATAGGCTCCAGTTGGAGTTAATACATGACTTGAAAGGAGACATTTGTGAACGTGAAATATACTCTCTTAATAAATTTCGATATGTTGGAATGTAGATAACGAAAGAAAGAAAAATAAATTACATATAGATAATTTGGGAAAAAGTAAATTCAAAAAATTAGACATTATAAATTTTAGAGAGAAATATGAATATAAATAGAGGTAAAAAAAATTGGATGGTCGTGAATCGTGTATGAAGGGGGTCACCGTCATGCATTGAATAGACTTGCACATATTATTTTATACCAATATTTAAAAATCGCTTTATTACCAATATATTTTGTTTAATAATTTTGTTACGTTCTAAATTTGTTGGTACATTTTTTGTTTCCTATTTTGATAACACTTCAGATTCATATGATTAATTATATCATTGCTTTGTACAATTTTCCATATCCCTGTTTAATTATCGAATATTATGTAATTTCAATTTATTCCTTTTTATACTATTTATTTATGTCGTCATTATCATCATAATTGTTATTAACAAAATTAATTAATTGTTTATCTGTTTTAATTTATTTCAGGCATCATCTTTCATAAACTTATGCACAATTTTAATGTAAATATGTAGAACATAAATTAAATATTGGTGTATCGATTTTAATACAATTACTTGATTGCACGTGCGGAATCCTTTGGAAATTAATTGCAAACAAATTGAAGTGCCCCCGATAATGATTACCAGCAATGAAATTTTGCATAAAATGGGTTGCATCATTTTTGAATGTATTAATTTAGTGACAACATTCGTCTATCATAGATTGATTATTAATTGTTGTTAATTTATATTTTGAATTTCTTTTAGTTTAGACATATATCCAAATAATATCTTAATTGTAAATGTTAAAATGTCTATAAAATGAATATCATCACATTAGAATGAATCAACACAACGCTTGAGTAGTTCATCATTTTTTTTTGTCATATTTATTCATTTTTATTCTATACATTTATTATTAACGTAATCTGTATGAATGTGGTGGTGGTAATATTTATATACTATTTGACACACTACGAAATATAAAGGTTCCTTTATTTATTTTTGCCTTCAATCATTTTGATAAATTTACTGATTATTGAACTTATTGAATTTTGAAGATACAATTTAAAGGTGTTTCATATTATAAATTTAATTTTTCAAAATCTTGTTAGTACCCGTAATTTCATTATATGTTACACGACATAAGACGGTTATAGAATTATTTTAGGGAATGGAATTTTTAGGAATGTATTTGATATCGGAAAATCTATAAAACTTAAGGTTTGGATAAAACCATAATGTTACGAGTGGATCGTTAAAATAACAATAATTAAATGAAATATTAAATAATGAACATAGTACAAATTAAAAGCAATTCGATCGAGTGTGTGGGATTTATAGTATCAGTTCAAAAATCAAAGGACATCGGCTTGACCGTAGGGCGACATCGATAACCTGTGACTCACCAACGTACAACTTGGGTAAGTTTATATATTTTATTTATTTATCATATTATCGTAAAAATATTTTGGAAAAAAAACCGATGGGATTATTTTCAAAATATGTATTATATGAATCAGCTGAAAGTTCAAGTATTATTATATGTATAGTATTTATTAAAGCTATATATTAATCTGAATTAATTTAATTTAACATGGAGTTCGAGTGCGGCTTATTGAAATTGGATACACGGGTTTCCAGAAATAACTGCCGAAACTGGTTAGAATAATATTTTGTGTATGTATGTATGTTGTCCAAAAGATCCGATCGCATTGATAATTTCACACATGCGAACCGTACGAATCTAACTTATTCAAAAACATAGAGATCGCCATCTATCCATTATGCACAACAGAACAAAAAGAAGTAGCATTTAATTCTACACAACTACAACTAAAAAAAACAATCAGTAGCGCAGTGGTATAGCGCCGAAATATAAATTATTAATCATGAAATTTGTAAACATCTATCTTTCATTTATTGCACAACAATTGGTAAATTGTTACATACTCCCATGAGCGGAGTAATTTACCAACTTAAGGAACGGTTCATTAGATGACATAAAGCTCCACTTGGAGCAATATATGATATAAAACAAACAAAAAAAAAATAAGCAATATTGTCGAATATCTAAAGGTAAATACAAAGCGTAATTGTAGATTTATATGAATTATAAAACACAAAAGTTTATTTAGGATGGTACCAGTTACATCCTACTTTTTAAACTGTGATGGCGACGAATGCAATTAAATCGGTTTCATATATTTAATATGTGAAAAAATAACGAAAAAAAAAAAAGCAAAACCTTACCTTGATATGTTCCAATGAACTACGATGTGTTTCATAGGACATTGGACTTTTAAATGCAATACGACATATTGCACAATATGGCATTAAAAATTTTTTCATATTACGATGCGCTTCGGATAACTGATGATTAACTTTTGATGAACGATAATTTAAATGGCATAATAAGCAAAAATGTGACATCTCATCTTCGGTATCTTTTGATTGTTCTTCAATTTCACGTTGTGTATTTCGTTGTGCTAAACGCATATGTGCTAATTGTGCCTTTTGTCGTACTGCCAAGCGTCGTAATGCCATAATATGTGGTCGACCATATAAATGTTTGCTGTATTCCTAATAAATTGATTCAATTTGATTTTCTTATGCAATTTATAATATATAGATTTTTTATATTTTTGATGTTTATATATGTTTATATAATTTGATTGTTGACAAAAGTGATTATTTATTACCTTAAATGTTAAACATTTCAAACGACAATGAACGCATGTTAATTTTATGAATGTTTTTCTGGGTGAGAAACGTCTTGGTGATGGCTCTTTATCGATCAATTTTTTACAACTTCCATCAATATTATTATTATTATTATGGTTGCTGTTGTTATCTCCATCTTCATTATTATTAATTTCAATATCAGAACCACCATCAGTTTTGTTTAAAGCATCTGTAGCGTCTTCATCATTTGATTTTGTTGATTTAATTGGTGTTATTTTGGTTGAAGATTTTTTTGGTGTTGCTCCTTCAATTGATCCACTTGATGTATTGTTGATATTATTGCTTACACTTGAACCACTACTATCTACTTTATCATTATGAATTTTACTTAACTTTTTCTCTTGTTTATCAAGATTATTATTATTGCTATTATTATTATTATTATTATTATTAATATTATCATCATCATCATCATCATCTTCATCATGACCATGATCATAATGATCCCATGATTTTTCACCTCTATCGGATGTACTTCGTCTTCTTATTGTTGAGCTGATTATATTATAATTGTAATTATAATACATATTATTATTAATCAGAAAGAGAGAAAAGTAAAATATAAACAAATTATCATACAATTTTTTTTTTTTGTGTATTACAACAACAATAAACTTAAATTTTTTTCTAAAAATCTTGTTTCTAACAAAATTATACATTTTTAGTAATTATTATTATATAATAATTAATATTGGCATGTAGTTTTGTGTGTCATTTCGTTATTAACATTTACTGTTTATTTTATTTAAATTCTAATTTGATTAATTATTATGTAATTTATTTGTTTTATACAATACCTCCGAATACGTGACATTTTAAATCTGCGTATACTTTCACGTGCTTTCAATGCTATGAATCTTCGTCTCATAATTTCATTGCTACGTGTAATTAAACCACGTGGTCTGCGTATACCTCTTATTGTACTACCACGTCCACGATAGGTTGACGTAGATGATGATGATAAACTACCTCGAAAACGACGTGGTGGTACACTTTTTGGTGGTCCCATACGTTCACGCGAACGTGGTGACGATGACATATCATCTCGATGACTACGAAATGATGAACGAGTTGATGAAAAGCTTGGTGGTGATGAACGACGACTGTTAATACCGCCGCCACCACTACTATTACTAATACCACCGCCTAAACCGCCTGTTCCACTACCGCCACCACCGCCACTACCACTCCGATCAATACGACGGCTACTATAAGAACTTCCTTCATACCGACTACTTGTTCCATAATCATTAGATGATGTACCACCACCATAATCAATGCTTCGCCTTGAACCACCGGCCTACATATTTTATATATTTTATAATATTTATTATATATTATTTGATAGTTTTTAAATTCCAGCTATAATTTATTTATGTACATATTTATATGTATGTAAATTTATAAATAATTGTTATTTTTATTATATTTATTTAATTATTTTATTTGAATAAAAAAAAATAATAATAATAATAAAATAGGAAACCCAAAAAATAGGAATATTTAATTTTTATAAATTATTCTGGATTTTTCTTTCCTATATATTACTACTTCGGTAGGTATATATATATTGGGTATAACATTTATGTAATCTTACAAACTTTCATTTATTTATTTAATTATTTATTTATTGATTTTTGTATATTGTAGATTCTGTGTGAAATGGAGTTGTTTATATTATTATTGTTATTATATTATCGTATTACAAAAACAACAACTGTTACAAACAAATAAGAGTAATAAATGGTATTGTAGATTGATTAGCACATTTTGCTATTGATAAATTTCATTTATAATTTTGTTTAGGAAAGTAGATTGAAAATAATATTTAACAAAAAAAATAGCACCAGTTCTTGTTACATTGCTGATTTCATATGTTTTTAAATTAATTCATTCATTATTATTTATTATACATTAAATTTCTTTTCAATCTATTTCCTAATTTTTAAGATGCTTAAGATGAATTCAGACTCTATTTGTTTGTGGTTGATATGTTCTATACAATTTCGTTATTGTATCGTGTGTTATTCACACAAATTTTCATTTATTCACATTATCTGTGATAATTATATTTATTTATCATATTATGATAATCACTATTTCAAGTTATAGCCGCTTTTATAATATATTTAGTACAACGGTTTTAATTTATTGTCTATATTTTTTTTTGTGTGAACACTTTTGGTTGTTCTCTAATTTGTGGTTATAGCAAAGAAATTTTATAAGTCAATATTAATAGTTTCAATAAATTATTTAAAAAATTTAAATAAATGTTTTTATAAACAATTTTTTTTTTTTTATATCTAATTTTTTCTTTTTCATTTAAATTGATTTTTATTAAATTAATTAAAATTTCAAAAATAAATTACCTCAGTTCTAGAACGTTTACGATCTGGTGAACGATCACGTGATGACTGCTAAATAAAAAAAAATTTTATAATTAAATATTGAAATAAGTTAATGCTGTTTTAGTTATAATTACTCTATAGGAACGTTTATGATCATCATTATGTCGACTACTGCTACTATAACGATCTGATGAACTTTGATATCTTGAAGATGATGGTCGGCTACTATACGAGTCATAGCCACCACTGTTACTGCCACGACCACCACCGCTACTGCCATATCGACTGCTACTACCAATATGACTACTACTTGGTCCACTTCCATAACTGCCGCCATGTCCACCGTATGATGACCGGCCACCGGTTGAACTACGATAATTTGAACTAGAGCTACCACGATACGATGATCCACCACCTCGTCCACCCCTTGAATATGTTCTTCCACCTCTCATTTCCAGTGTTTTATTTTTTATTTTCACGATTGTGTATTAATCAATGAGTTTTACCTAGAATTAAGTAATTATTGAAAACAAAACCGTAACACAAATAAACAGGTGTTATCCTAATCTCAAAAACAAAAAAAAATGATTTTTTTTTAGTGAATTTGTACAATATTGATCAATTATCGTTATTTTATGGAGTCGGTACGTACAGATCTATAAAAAGTTGTTGTTTGTTGTACACATTTAATAAAATACAAATATAAAATATTTGAGAAGCATTAAAATTTAATATGTAATTTGTTTGTATGAGTGACTATTGTAGCGGGTTTTATACTTCTTTGTAATGCCCCAAAATTTATTCATGTTACATTTTTATATAACATTGTCTTATGTCTTATGTCTATACTAACAATATGATCTAATGAAAATGTTTGCCTGTTTTGTTAGGTTAGGTTTTTTTTTTCTTAAATTTTATAGTTTTATAACCATTATAAAAAAAAAAAAAAATACGCAAAGAAACTCCGTAAAAAAAAAAAAAAGACGCAAACTCCATAAAAAAAAAAAACGCGCTATAAAATAAAAAATTATAAAATGTATTTTTACACCATATTAAAATGTTCTTTTGTTTTGCATGAAATTAAATCAAAAAAAATTTAATTTTTATTACACTACAGATATAAAATTAATCAAAATATGTAAAAATATATATTATTCACAATCCATAACTATTGAGATATACGGGAAGGAAGATGGTAATTTTCCGGCCATTTTGACATATTAAAAAATAGTTATGGGCATTCCCTACCCAATTTTTTCATTTAACATTTTTTGTATAATAAAATACAAAAACTTTTATAATTATTATGTTAAAATAATCTTTATACCTTTATTAGTTGATTTTTAATATTTTAAACAATTAATTAAGCAGAAATATGTAAAAATTTTATTTAAATTTAATATACAAATGAATGCACGCACCACGCTACCAAAGAAACGAAAACTTTTTACTTTTTCATTTTTTGTTTCACGAATTACGATCAAGTACGGCATTCACGAACAGTGCTTGATTTTGATAGATGAATGGAATATATTACTAAAATATGACTGTCATTGTGGTACTCATTTTTATACGTAAACGGTGACATCTGTTGTCGAATCACAGAATTTATAAATTTGTAAAAGTTCGACTTGGGAGTTTTTTTTACAATATTTTTATTAGATTTTTCGGGATTTTCATCACTTTGATATATCTTGTTTTTCACTATCAGTATCAGTGAGGTAAACATGCTAACATGATCTATATTGTTTTAGTGATGTTTTGGTATTTCAACCATTCAACATCCCATTCCAACAACAAATTGATATTTATTTGTCTCAAAACACATCATTTCAAATTACAATTCATCCTTAATTGATTCTTATTTCAACATATGTTATTCTATTTTATCCAATTTTATCTTGTGTGCGCATCATCACATAATAGTATATTTTGGAAATATACGAGAAAAACTGAAAAAGAGCATATTCAGGAAAAAAACTGTTGAGTATGAGAGACAGTTTTTGCATGATTTATTTGCAATCAGAAATAATTTGCGATTGATTTGTTGCCAGCCATGTCCACAAATGCTTGAAAGACTACTTCGGGAGAAAAATAAAGATGAAAAATAACAAACTCGACTAAAAGATCCGAAAAAAATTGTCATTGCACCACGTACGTACACCGTAATCAAAAATAAATACACAAATTTTACTTATTTACTACAGAACTTCAAATTTAATTAAATAAAATAACATTATTTTATTATCAGTGTATTATTTAATTTAAAAAAATAAAAATAACAGATTGTCCCAACCAAAAAAAAAATATAAATATAATTATAGATAATTTTTTTGTATACACCAATATCATTTCATATGTGGAATTAATAATTTTTCTTAAATAGCTTTCTTTTTATCATCAACATTTTCTTCGGTATCCTTTTCATTATTTTTTTGAATTTTTCCACCACCCTAAAAGGAATTTTATTGTTATTGTTATGGTATCTGAATTTTGTTGAGGAAACAGTATTTGTATATTTTATAGGATAATAATATAAATATTATTTTGTTCTTCGACTTGGAATTACCTTAATTTGTTGACGCACTTTCATTGACCATGATAAACTCATTAACCGATAACGTTCTTTAACACGTTCACGCATTTTTTGTGGTATTACTAACATTGTTGTTGTTGCATTACCAATAAATAATAATAAAAATAATATACTTAAAAATGAAATTTGCCATGATGCTTCTGGGTGATAAGATAATTTATACAAAACCCATGCATTATATGCTTGAAACATATAACCGATAAATAAAAATGGTATTAGAAAACTCAGTCCACGCCACATCCATGAATGAAAACCTTCAATTGTTATATCCATGTTATGGCGTTCACCAAGTGCTTTCAATCGATACAAAACACCTTTTTGATATCGAAATTGTAAATATTGTACAATGCCTATTTATATTCATAAAAAAAATCTACATTAATATGTATTCGGATTATTAAATAACAATAAAACTTACTTATATATGCATTAAAATACATAAATTGTGATCGAAATAGTTGCCATGTTTCACCTTGTGGCCATACTAACAACACACCAGCACATACCGTTGATATAAAATGATGGGTTCGCCACCAACCCTTTATTCTAGAACCATTAACTTTTAATATTGACTCACGTATAGTTAACGTACAATAATACCACACAAGTAAAAATATAAATGAAAGTTCTAAAACTCTATACAAATAAAGAAATAATTAACACAAATCTTAACCAAAAAGAAATTATTAAAAACAATACAACAACAAAATACCTGCTATTATATAATAAATTAATTATAGCCATACATAAACCAATACCATTTAAAATTAATTTAAATTTTTCATAATCATCTTTATAACGTACTTTATCATTACGATTTAATATTGAAACATTTACATTACCTAGAATTATCTGCAAATTTTGGATGTTTTATTAATATACAGACAGAAATTGTAAATGTTAATTCTTTCGGTTATTACCTTTAAATATAAACTATTTTTTTGTGGAAGTGATTGTTCCATTTCATAAAGTTGTGCTTTACGTTTCATAATATTTTTTTCCAATTCATTAATAGTTTCTTTATTAGTAACATTATTGCCTGATGGTTTTTTTGCGTCGCTTTTTAAAAATCTAATAATAATAACAATAACAAAACAAAAGAAATTAGTCTACCTTATAAGAATAACATTGTGATAAGTTGTAAGAAATTGAAATGTCTTATCAAAAAATTGCAAAAAAAAAACAAAAATTATTAATTGATAACAAAATAGTTACATAATAACAAAATGTTAATTCCTTACTTTTTTAAATTTGAACTAATTTGTCCCAAGCGATAACGTTGATGTTTTATATCTTTTGTACAACGTTCTTGTAAACCATTTAAATGTTCTAATTGTTCTAAATATGTATTATTTATTGTCTAAAATAAAGAAAACTATCAATAACTTATTATTCCATATAAATTACAAAGTTAAACAATTAATTACTTCTAGGCTTTTATATTCGTCGGACAGTTCATCATAATCCGTAAGTAATTGTTCTAAAATTCCAGTCATCGTTTTTCTCTAATCTGGCTGAGATGATGCGTCCTTTCTTCGTCTTTAGTTTAATTAGTTTTTAGTAGAATATCTTTTATATTTATTGAATTTGAAAAGACAAAGAAAGTTGTTTAACATTTAAATTAATAACATTATAATAAAATATGTAATTAATTTTTATAAATTTTTTAAACTTTTTCGATTGTACTTTTTTGTATATTGTATCAATTTAAATTAATTTTATATTGTTTATAAATTTATTTTGCTATAAATTTGATAAGAAATAATTTTTATCTGTGTTTATTTTTTATTATTCAATCAAGAGATTTCATTGGTTTAAAAAAGGTAAAGGTCAATGTTCATTTACTTTTTTTTTAATATGACAATGGTGAGTGAGGTGAGGTGAGATGATGAAATTTGATTGGATTGGAGTTGTAGTAGTTAATAAAAATAATTAAATTAAAGTTTTAAAAGAAATATGAATAGAAAATAGAATACGTATAATTAATATTTTATACGTTTCAATTATCAATGTTAATTATGAATATATGTAATATAATAAAAATGTTTACTTATTGTTATTTAAATTAATAAAACTATAAAATTTGCAATTTTTTATCACAGTCAAAATCGCACGATGGAAACAACAAAACAAATGTCAAATACCACCAACAAAAAAGACTACACAAATACAAAAATCCAAATGACGCAAATAAATAAACCGCACCGTAACAATATTCTCTCTTTTTTGACATATCGTTAAAAAGCTTAGTTTTGATGGAACATTTGGCGTGTGATATACGGTAACGAAGTTGGTGAATATAACAAAAAACTACACAATGCAAACGACATTCAATAAAAGAGTAAATAAAATTAATTGCTTTTTAATTATAAAAACCATATGATACAATTTCAATTTTATAATAAATCATAATCATCTCGCTAGAAAAATTAAAAGAAAAATATTATATTAATATTTAAATAAATATTATTGAAATAATATGTAATTAAATATGTATACCATATTATTATATTCTAAAACATGTTTCCTAATTGCAGATCCATCAACCCATGTCACAAAATCTTCTAACGTTCGTGTTACTAAAAATGCTGGATCTTTTATTAATTCTGCACCCACTCTTACGTGTCCTTGTTCAATTAAATCTGTAGCATTTTTTATGTTTTCCGACATTTTATCTTTAGAAAATAATTATAAATTCAATAAATTCTTATTTATTATTTTTTTATACAATTAAAATAAAACATACTTCGAACCATAACAACTGGTAAACGGCGTCGACAAAAACTACTTGCTGAAACATTTGATGCATTTTGTAAATCCCATTTTGTTGGTATTAAACCAAGTATGTATAATTTTTCTAAAAATTGTGCACTACACGTGGTACGAAATGGATCTTTAGCATCTAATTCACTAATTTTTTGTGCCAATTCTCTAATATTACGTGATAATTTATTATATCTGTAATTATTTTTTTGCATATAATAACAATATGAGATAATTTATATTAATTAAAGTGTTATTATATTTTATAAACGATTATAAATAATAGTAGAAAAATAAATAATACTTGGTATAATCTTCACGTTTTCTTATATGATATTTTCTTAATACTTTTGCTTCACTTAAATTATTATCAACTTGCCATGATATAAAATCAACCTTTTTTAGCAATTTTTGTTCGTGATATTTTAATTTTCGTACCATTTTTTATTAATATTTATTATAATAATAAAATTAAATCTTATTGTTAAATTTCAAAACAATAACAAACAAAAACGAATACGAATATATGACCAAGGCAAATAAATAAATACCAAAATGTGGAAAATATGACGTTAAAATGAGCTACTGTGCGGTGCCGGTGGCCGGTGCAGCATCCAGCTTTTTTTGACTTTTCTGTTGGAATGAAGGGGAAAAAGGTAATTTTTTGCTTTAATCTCATCTCTTTTATTGTCATTCAACTGACAGTTGTTGATGGGACCGGCGCGTGGGCAATGCAGTATAGCGATTTGATTCTACTATTTTGCAAGGAAATAGGGTAAAGTGAAGTAAATTTATACGTAGAGAAAGTTATTAATCCAGAATTTTTTACATTTTTTCTTTGTTAGAGTTGGGAATGATAAATTAATTCGTTGTCTAATGGATCAAATGAAGTTATACCAAACGAACTGGCTAACTAAAATATCAGTTATGAAACATGTATTGTATATTGGTTTTATTTATATTATTGAATACATCATTTTTATTTGTGTATTATCACATGAAAATTTCTTCATTTCATCTAATGTCTCATTTTTTCTACCACAGACTATAATACATTTATGATCCATCGTCATCATCATCATCCATTAGTGCCGTTACATCTATATGCATTATGCTCTGGCTGGCTAGTATTGTGGCCTGTGTGTGAGTGGTATGGAATGGTATGAACTGTGATGATTTGCAAAAAGTAAAGTAAAATTTAAAATTTATTCATAGCATAGAGGCATCATATGATAAGAGCAGAATCAGAGGACAGAAAAGACAAAGGTACGGTATGGTAAACAAAAATTGCCTATTATATTTTTTACCTTCTGAACATATTTTATTTACAACCTTACATGCAATGGTAGCATAACATTAGCACGAAGCTATACAGATTATTAACTGCAATTTACATTCAATACATAAATAAATTCAATTGCATTCAATATATAAAAATAAATATATGTTTTTAGTTTAGTTAGTTTTTTCTTTAGTTTAGTTATAAATTGGAAGTCGGTTGTGGTGGAGTGGAAGACAAAAACTTTTTTTTTTCTTGCAAGTGTTTTATTTTATTTACGACATTTACGATTTACGTAAATTTGCAATTTTGTGTTTTTGTTTTTCACAATTTATATAAAAATATTAAAACAATTTAATTGTAAACGTTTAATTTTCTTTTCTATTATTATTAAAAAAATTGTTTTTGTAACGTGTGTTTTTTAAAGAACATTTTGTTTTTTATTTTTTGTTTTTTTGTTTTTTGTTTTTTTTTTTTCTGGTGGTGTTTTAAATTAAATTGCATTAAATTTTGTGGTTGATGAAATAAAAATTCTAAAACTTAATTTTAATTAAATTTAATTATGGTTTGATTTAATAAATAAAATTTTCTGTTTTTTATAAATAGGAAAAAAATAGAAAATAATAATAAAATAAACGTAACGTTTTAATTATTATTTTAAAACAAATTTAATTACAACAAAAAAAAAAAAAAATGACAACAACACCACCGTTACCATTATCATCACCACCACCAGCAGCACCAATAATGTTATTATCATCACCATCACAACATCAACAAAAAAGTGCCGATTTAACAAATTTTAAAAGTTCATTTGCTCGTTCGTTATCATTTAGTAATACGAATCAAACAAAATCATTAGATTTTGAAATTAGTTTAAAAATAGCTGGAAATTGTGTGGATGATAATAGTGTTCATAATAATCCATCCACATCATATACAAATAATAATAATAATAATAATAATAATTTTATAGATAATATAAAATTACATCATTCACCACCACAACAACAATATTCTTCTTCGTCATCTGTAAAAATTGGTGAACCATCATCAATAACAACAGATGTACATAACATTTTTAATTGGCCTAGATTACAACAGGTGTGTGTGTGTGTTTTAAATTTTATTTATAATTTATTATATTTTTTTGTGTACATTTATTCCCTGAATATTAATTTTATTCTTTTTTTTTCTGGACAGGATACATCAAAAAATGCATTTACAACTGAAATTGAAGTTTTACGTTTACGAAAAGTAAGTTTTTTGGTTTTTTTTTTCTTTATAATTCATTTTATTTATTTATTTTCATTACCTTCTTGAGACACTTTGCATTAATCTATATAAACAGAGAATATATAATTTAATTATAAAGGATATATATTCAATTTCTCGTAGCTCGTGTAGATGCTGCTTGATCTTTTTAATTGGTTGTATTAATGCGGGCTTGGTTCCAATTTATTTTGTGGGTAACGGGTTGACTCCAAATCATTTAGTTATATTTAAAATATCTGATGAATGTGTGACAGTCATATTTGTATGGTAAAATGTTTATATGATAAAATTTTCGTCAGGCACTGTCTTTTGTGTGGGTGTTCTTAATTCAGATAACAATAATTGTTATTTGTTCATTTTATGATAACTTTTTACGATGAGAATGGGAATATTACTGTAAACAAAACTTTGTGGTTTTATTAGGTGATACTTAAACTACTGAACCATCATAATTATAACTTGATATATATAAGATGCAAATAATTCTTACAAATACCACATGAACATAGTATATTATAATAATTTGTAGATGTGATTGTTCAACGACAGTAATTAATTATTATAGTTTTCATAATTATGTATATATTTTCCAGCTATATATGTTACATATGTTGTGTAGCATAAAAATATACACGTATACATGAAGCCTTTCCAATTTTTACAATTTACAACATACCTATTAACAATGGCAAACAAAGAAATGTAAATGTCCCTCTCATTAATTAATGTATCTAACTCTGTAATGTAATTCCACATAATTTATAATCTACATACACCTACTACAAGTATTTAATTAATTTAATATAAATTATTAATTCTTTGTTACATATTTTATATAAAACATATACAATTCTTGCATAGTATAATTATTTATCTTAAAAACAATTGTGTGTGTGTGTGTTTGTATATAATTTCCTCCTCCTCCTTTACCATCTTATAATTACCATTTATAAAGTACATAATAAATTATATACATTGTTTGAGATGAAATAGATTCACATTCATAGTAGATATCGGCGTATTTCTTTAACTTTAATATGCAAGCAGATATATTTTACCACACTCATCTTTTGTTATAACTTCAGCAATACATATTAATTAAGAAATCTAAAATAGCAAATCTTAACTTACCTTATGAGTAGTACCTATAAGAAAAAATTATAATAATAATAAGAAAACCAAATGAAGATTTTTTTTTTTTTTTATAAGAAAGATTTGCAAGAAAATAAATATAAATACTCATATTTTGTACAATAGATAAAAATAAATAGTAAAATTAATTTCCGCTATTTCTTTATTGTTTATACTTTATTTTCTATTTGAATTGTAATATATATTATCCATATAATTGTATATTTACCCTCTGTCCGACCACACATACTGCAAAAAGCATTCCACTAATTTGCCTCAACTGAAATACGCATATATATTGTGGTGTCGTTACCACAGTTTTCGGTTTTTCAATACACATAAATCAATCAACAGCCAATAGTGCTACCACATCTATTCTATAAATTAGAAAGTTATTCCGACTATTTTTCGGACACAGAATTTTGTCTGTATTTTATGTACTCGAAATTATTTATTTAAAAATTATTGTTATTATACTTATTACAAAAAAGTTATATACGGAAAATACGAATAATATGCGAACTACTATAAATTATGTTGGGTTTTTCAATGTTTCAATGCAAATAAATAAAATGAAAATGTTAAAGGTTTTTACTTTTAAATTTAAATAATATTTCATAAATAATTTTATCACACAATTTAATATAATAATATTGTTTCATCATATGTGTACCTATATATAGGGTGTGTCCGAAAGACCAGATAACCATTACGGAATAATACATTTTGCGGCTAACAACCTTCGCCCATTTTTCCGGTAATTCACAGATTCACTCTCTGTAGAAGTTTGGCTTGTTGGAGTCGATACTAGATATTTCAGATAGAGCTGACTGAATCGATCGGAACAAATGATAATTTAAAGGATGTGGAAAAGAAATGAAATAATATTCAAATAATAAAACTTGTTTACAAAAGACAGAGAAAAAATTTGGAAATTATTGTGAATTGGAAGATCAACGGATGCGAGAAAGACAACACGCATTCCACACAATGTGGCTAAAATTTAAAGATGCTGTTATGGAAAATGCTCACATACAACTAAGACCAGTTTCAGAAATATTGTCTAAAGTCGTAGTGCCGATAATTCTTAGTCTGCACATTGAACTCTGTGTGTGTGTGTTTTAGTGTTGGAATAAAAACAACATTAAACAAAAAACGTAACCTATTTTTTTTATTAACATTTATATTGTTATGAACAATTTATTTATACCTGGAATTTATCTATGATTATTTTTTGGTATTTTTTGCACACACACCCATATTTTATTATGGAAATTTAAAACAGAAAAAATACTAACTAAAAATATTGCGTTGCGTTCCACCCAATAAATACCATATTCAATTTCTATATTTAAAATCTAAACTCTAAACGCTTACTAAATATTGACAAACTGGTTTTTGTAACCAAAATTGATCGGCGGCCAAACTTAACCATTGTAAATAGCTAAAATTACATCGTTGATTATTCCGTCCATTTGTTAATGGATAAAAAAATTGTGAATTTGGTTGTTCTGCACGTTGATCAAATTCATTTTTAGTTTCATATTTATGATGTTGTAGTAATGGTGATGGTTGGTTTGTTGTTACATTTTGTTGTTGATCTTCGTTGTTGAAATAGTATCGGATCAATGATGAACTATTTGTTTGTCGCAATATTGAATGTAATTGTGTGGCGGCAGGAATCACCTGAATTATTGGTACATTGTTATAATTACCATCATCTGAACGATCTATCAAATTATTATTATTTTGTTTAACATTATTATTGTCACGTAAAATGCGATAGGGACATTCTTCTTGATACACATCAATTATAAAACCTTGAATCGCATTATTATTATTATTAATAGTATGTTGTAAACCATTTATATGCATACGTATAATTTTCACACCAATACCCCATTGTGAAATGTATTGGACACCACTTTGACAGCCACACAATCGTTTGCCATCAATTTCTATGAAATTATCATAGCAATTATTTAATCGATTATCGTAAAATCCAAAGAGGAAAAATTTCAATTCAATTCTTAAACGACATATATTCGGATTGTTACGTTCAATCATAAATAAACAATCAATATTTTGTCTGGGCAAACGATTCGGAAAACCAGGACTCACTAAATAGAAACGTTTTTGTCTGAATGTATTTCGGCAACATTGTGGTATTATCGATGGTATAATTTGTGATTGACTATCAATATCTATGGCGGGTTGTTGTCCATTTGAGTCTATATTTGGAACATTATTATTATTATTATTAAAATTACCGCCATCAAATGGTGTTATTTCATATATTGGTGGCTGTTGAGGCGGATACTGAGGTGATTGTGGTGGTGGTATGTTTGGATAATTTGGATATATTGGAGGCTGTGGATATTGAGGATATGTTGGTGGTGGTGGTGGTGGATAATTTGGTGTATTCGGATATTGAGGATATGTTGGTGGTGGATAATTCGGTGCATTTGGATATTGTGGATAATGATTTGGATGTTGTGAAGGAATACAATTATGTGGTATATATCCAAATGGTGGAGAATAAGGATAGCCTCCTGGTAGTATATTTGTTGTTGTTGTTGGTGGTGGTGGTTGCTGGGGTAATACTGGTTGTTGTCCTGGTATTTGTGGTGCACACCCATTAAAACAACCTGATGGATTATACTGTGGATAATATTGATTGGATTTTGGTGGCATATCTATTTGTTCTATTGGTGGCGGTAAATATTGATTATTGCTTGAATGAAATGATTTTATATATTGCCTGCGATCAGCAATACTATCATTATTATTATTATGTGGTGGTAATAAATCAGCTGATGGTTTATTGCTATTATTATTATGATTCTTATTTTTGTGATAGGGAACTAATGTGTCGTGTTGGTATGTGTAATTGTTCAATAACATTTTTGTTTGTATGTACTCGGTTGTAAATTCCATTTCGGTGTTCGGTGTAAATTCCGTTAATGGGTTTCTCTTAAAAATAGGATAAATTGTTGAATAATCTTGTGCAGGTGACACAGTCCCGCGAATGCATGACAAACGTGTAACAATTATATTAAAACCTTTGTCTTCCAATGTGTTATCTGTTTTAAATATAATTTTAAGTATTCCATTTAATGTTTTGTATTTCATTATACCAATAACATGACCACATAAAATTTCATTGTGTCCAATTTTCAACTGATCTTTATAACAATTGGGTGACGATTCAAGCGAAAAATTTAAAAATTGAATATGAAATTCATTTGGACATGAAAACGGTGATTTAAAAATATATTCACAATATAAATTTGTTGGATATTTTGGTAGCGATGGATAACCAGGTGATTGAATTATTGTTTGTAGATCTTTAAAGGTGCCGCCACACTTGTGTTCGTTACCTTGCCACGACACATTGATATTAAAACATATTATAATTATAAAAATTAATTTAACATTTAAACTGTGACACATTTTACTATTGAATTTTTATTTTCTTCTTAACAATTATACGATTGAAAACAAACTGATTTATTTTACAATATTTTCTCACCTTATAAAAAGTTTTATGGAAAACGAATTGTTAATTATTTTGTAATATTTTACAATAAATACACTACACTATTTACCGAAAGTATACAGATAAAAAATTTATTCGTATATTATAAATATTCTTATCTTTTGTGTGTTTATCAATATACATTAATTTTTGGATGTCAATATCTATTGGTCATATTCGTAATATGAAATCATTGAAATTTTAACACATTTCGATTATTAGAGAGGATATCCGTGTCAATAGATTTTAGGTTTCGTTTTTGGTGGGTCATAGGTGTGAACGTATGTATGCGGCTGAGTGAGTGCTTTGTATTTTTGTTAGTATATTCATATACAGTTTGTGTTTTGTAAGATCGTGCATCGTTGCATTATTTTTTATTTTTATATTAAAATTATCTTATTTTGGAATTGTATTTAGAAATATAGAAATGCCTTAGTTTTTGTATTACATAGATGTCTATAGTAGGTATATTGGCTTAGTACTGGTAATCCCATTTCGTAATTTCAATTCAGATATATACACACACATTATGTTTGACTTACAAAACAACAAGAACAAGAATCGTCAACCTTTCACTTACTGTTGGTTGCACGTTTATATCTTCGCTAGTTGCTGACATATTGTATGCACCAGAACCAAATTATAGAGATGGATATTGTTTCATGCTGCTGGATAAGTTTGTAATCCTCTGCCATATCGATATTCCCAAATTTATCTGCAATAATACTGTAATAATGCGTGTACATAAATAAAATAATCGATTTGAATTTTAACAAAATAGTGAAAACTTTATAATAGTTACGTTGTTTCAGAAATTTTTACAATTTATGAATGTATTAGCCACGCAAAAAATAGCATAGTCTCTAATTTAAAATTAAATTTTATATAATTAATCGTGTAAGAAAACATCGTTAGTTTTTTTTTTTCCATTTCTTTTCTTTTCTCTTACATTTTTCTTTCAAATATTCTGTTTAAAGATATAATAAAATTGTACATTTAATTTCACGCACACATTCCTTACCAAAAATATATAATAATAACAAAAAAAAAATAAAATACTTACATTATTATCTTATTTTATTATGGAACAAACTGTCAAATTCATTGCAAAATTCACTCTCGTCTCGTGTTTATTTTATTTTTTCTTCTTATACTACAATTTTATACAAAATATATTTTTTATAATTTATTATATGAAAAGAGAAAAGTGTTAAATAAATAATGTTGTTTCAAATTGGAACTGGCTTCACCAGTTTTTTTTCTAAACAAAATACACGTATTATTAGTTAAAATAAAATATTATTTCCTGTCTGTGTTTGGGTAGCAAAATTATAATAGCAAAGAATTAAAAATCATTGTTATTTATTATATGTTACAACTAAACTTATTTGGTACTTATTTTATGATAGGCACAGTTAAATTACAAGTATATGTAATTTAATGTATCTGATGTTGTAACGCGTAAATGTCTACAACGAATCCTATGCACGATATATAAAAATGTTATTTTAACCCCATCGCATTTTAAGATTTATAAACATTAACATAAACGTTTATAAAGGTTTATTATATGATTTTATAATAAAATTACCATAATATAAATCGTAGCATAAAATATCAAATTTCTTAATAATATCTATTGAATTGGTGCTAATGCGGTACGTATGTGTTTGTGTGGATTTTGATTTTATATATTATTTATTATTTGCATATAATATCAAAACGAAATTAATATACGAAGGTCTATAGAAAAGTTGTGAACAAATATAAGAAGAAGATATCGTGTCTCTGTTAACGTAATCATTCAACAACTCATATACAAATACATTGCACACCCTTCGCATTCCATTGCATACACAGGACCGATGGGTTTGCCATGATCCTTAGATCCTTCAAAAGATCACTGAAATAATTTCATCCAGCAGCTATGCGAGGTGTCTAAAAATAGGTTAACAATGTTATTTTTTAAATTGCCTACAGATTATGACTAAACATTCCTGCTTCCGCCAAGGACGGAATTTAATGAGAGTTCAGTACACTTATTAAGACTTTTGTATAACACTTTATTATAGATTCTATATAAATTCATCGGTTCACAAGAAATTATGCCAACATTTTACCAACGTTCAAAAAACATTTTCATTGTAAAATTGCATTCATCTTAAATTGATGTTTTACACTACCATTCTTCGATAATTTTCCTTCTGTCTACGACATCTATTAATTATTTCCTATTAATTATAGGAAATATACCATATACAAATTCTAGTAATATCTTGTCTACTATATATTGATCTCATTGGTGGCGTGGGGCAACAATAGCAATATGGGCTGATATGTATCGAACTATATTTTTTAGTTTCTGACAATTTCTAAATTATTTGAATCTATTTTAAAACCATAATATTTTAATATTATGTCGCTAACTTTGCTCGGAACAGAATGCGTTTTATAAATGGCAACGATCAACAATTTTTTCGGAACAATAACTTTATTCGGATGTTAAATATATTTACGGAAATATTCTTCTAGTACATACATTTGGATTATATAAATTTTTTATTAACTATGCTTGATTGAATTTATTACACTGATTTACTTGCCCAATGTTGTATAGACACTTAAGGATAACGTCATAAAATGTGATGCATTCTATGAATTTTTCAATTTTTTGTTGTATATACTTCCACCATTAGTTTTACGATTCCCACGCACGCACAAATATTTATTAATTTCACATATTTCACTTTTAATATTGCAAAATATGCATTCAAATGATTATAACAGATTTATAATTGAAAGTATGTGTATGAAAAAATAAGATGAAGATGAAGAGGAGTAAAGGTATTTCTTTGCATCATGTGGGAATTTTAAGTTTTTCTAATTCTGGTAATTTATACTATTTGATTTATAAAATATTAGAGTAAACTTCCATTTCCCATTTGTTTTTTTTATAATAATAAGTTGATTTAGTTGATTTCATTATACGTGAAATTTATATTAATAAACTTATCCTCTTCATTCATATTCATGTTTCGTTATTTTTATCTATTTTTAGTTATAGATTATTATCATATACGAGCCGCAGTGACGAAGTTAATGAAAGATTTTTAAAATCGATTCACATTTTCAACAGTCGATAGACTTTTGACGATTAGATTTTCTAATCGATGGCCAATGAAAATTTAAAGAAATTTATGGTACTGTATATAAAGATGACAACCACCGGAATGGTACTAAAAATGTATACATTATTTTATATAAACATTTCACTGCCATCAAACGGTCATATCTTTTGAACGTGTGAATCGATTATAAAAATTGTTTTCTATATCACTGGATTGGAAATTGATTTTTATTTGAAATTCTGTATGTACAAACATCCCTTAAAACTATATATGGCCTGTAATACAAAAAGATTATAATTTTGAATGGTCGATTTTCCGGAAAATTTAGTTCGTCGGTGAGAGCACCCAAATTTAATCTAATTTCATCACCCAAGCCATAACAAAAATTATAGTGATATTAAAAACTATTTCTCTGGCTTCGCCACTGATATACGAGACGTACACGTATGGAATCATACAAAATATAATTATAACCGGTAATAATTCAACTGGTTAATATTACATGTATTATAAAAATAACCTATAAATTATACAAATGTTATAAAATATAGTAACACTTTTAACATGACAAAATCTCTGCGACTAGACTTTATTTATTGTATTTATTTATTTATTTATTTTATATAAATACAAACTTAATGAAATTGTTTAGGTTATACAAAATATGCATATTATTATAGTACAATAATTTATTTATACTCGTTAATAATAGGTCTATATCGGCCTAATATAAATATTATAAGAAGAACCATTGCTTACAATTTCTTCTATAATATCATATTTATAACTACAAGTTGTTGTTGGTGTTGGTGTTGGTGTTGTAAGACATATTATAAATAAATGTTGTATCATCTTGTTTTTGATTTAGAGTCTAACAAATTATAGACTATTTTTTTGTAATTATACAAAAAATTTTATTAGTGGTATAATTTTTCTTAGTCCGCGGACTTAAATATATTTGATAATAAATTCTTCGTTTGTTATTTGTCGTGTCGTGAACGCGTAATATTTTATAAAAATTTATTATTTTTCTAATACAGAATTTGAAAAAGGAAAGTTATTGTATTGTTATATACGTTTTTATTTGTCTGCCACTGTTTAAATAACAATATCTGAAATAAATAAATAAAACAATGCAATGCAATGGTAATGCAATGGCAATGCAATGAATTTTAACAAGTCATCCATTGATGGTTGATGGGCTAATGTGAAAATACATATATTACGCATACGTTAACGACTTTATAGCTCATCCATAACAAATCAGACTTTTATTGCGTATAATAAAAATACTAATAAATTTATAATATTTTTATTAAATGAAAGTCCTTTTAGACAACAAGGATTTTTATATATCTCCGCATATATCCTTTTTTCCTTATAAGTTACTATTACATGCATTAATATCAATTGCTAGATTTGTTTTTAGTTCTTTTTAATAACAAACTAACACCTACCAATAACCCACCAATTCAAAGATATTTATTTGTGAGACATTGCGGAATGTGTATAAGTCACAACTCAGTTATAATTTATAATATACAATTTAGAATGTAAACAATTAATATTATTAATATTGGGAATTATTTTTGATATTATTATTATTTTTGTTTTCAAATTCAGGGTTGTGTGTATGATTTTATAATTACAAAAACCAAAATATTGTTACATAAAATATGACTAACGTCCGGTTTTATTTCATTTTAATTTAATAGTTATTTTTCTCTTTTATTATTTTATTTAAAAATTCATGAAAAAAATGAAGATACTGAAAGTGAATGTTTGTTATTAATTTAAAATTTTTTCCTATGTACACCTAAAAATACGCATATTATTTAAATTTTGAAGGATATGAGAATATTATAATAATAATAATAATAATAATAATGAAAACATCCATCTGATGATGAAATTCCATTGGTTTTTGAAGTCTTTAATTTTTATTTTAGTTTTATAATATAACAAAAGTTAACGAAAAATATTTGTGTGCGATTTTATTTGTTATGATTATGGCACTCACGTTTGTATAAATAATTATATTAAGACGTTTTGCCAATAATTCAATAGTCTCCCATTTATAAAGTGTAATTCGTATAAGTTCTGCAAAAATATCCATCTGTGGCTGGACACATACAGAATTTCAAATTATAATCAATTTCCAATCTGATGATAGAAGAGTTTTTTTTAAAATCGATTCACACATTCAATGGATATGATCGGATTTTTCGTTTGTTGTCTTGTGAAACGTTTGTATGAAATAAAAACACCTGTATAAATTTTTTGTACCATTCGGTGGTGGTCAACTTTATACACAGTACCACAAATTTCTTTAATTTTTGCTCTGCCATCGATTGGAAAATCGGTCATACCCTAATAACACTGTCCTTAGTTTGTCCGCCAAATTTCCGCATTAGATATAGTTTCAATCCGAGGAAATATCTATGGATTTCTTACGCTGATGTTCGCCACAATTTTATATGATGAGTGGTGTCCAGAGCTGTCCATGGATTTTTATATAAAAAAAAGGTCCTTGAAATATCCATATATATTTCCGATGATAATTTCTACATATTCTCCTTAGAAGTATTTCTATCGTTGCTATTATTCCAAACAGAATATCCATAGAAATTATTTTCATATTTTTTGTGAGCAGATCCACGAATTTTTCCATGTATTTTAGCAAGTAATGAACCCATGAATTGTCCGTATTAGTAGAATAAATTTTCTTATGACCATAATGCCAATGATCGCGCTTTTAATTCCGGTTTTTACCGATAGCACAGAAGTTCTATGAAAATATATAATTCTGTGGTGTTTACTGCATTATTTCCGATAACATAATTTTGCAAATGAAGAGTGGAACGTTTTTATTCGTTCGGCTACGAACATTTTATCTATGTCCATTCTAACGCACCGCTTACTATAGAGTTCATTATAATTTTTGCTGTTTCAATTACAGTTGCGGTCTTTGTATCTATTTTAAAGTAATACTATGAACACAAATCCACTCAATGTTAATAATTAGTTTTTTAAATATTGTAAATAAATAATGGATTTTCTATAAACAGATAATTTTATTACGTTTATTAAACAAATTAATAATGCAAAATTGCAAAGAAAAAATGCCCCCAATAGAGTGAATGTGTGAATAATATGGAAAACATTTATATTTTATACGAACGAGTATTATTATAAAATGTTAAAATATAATATAATTATTTTATTTAAGTCAAGGGCTATCCTATCGTCTAATCTTCATGTATACATAAGAAGCATTGTATATCAACCGAGTATTTATAGCTGATATATTCATAAAAAACATATATATACACAAACCCATAAACTCATAAATGCATAATTTATGTATAGCCATAAAAATATAAATATGCAAATTCATTATATATTTTAATTTTATGTAACTGCGAAATGATATGGAATACATATTTTTCTATAGAAATTAATATTTTTAATATTACATTTGTTCTATTGTCAATTTAATTATACAATACCAATAGGAACGAGTACTTACGTACATTTGTAATTGTATTCAAATTAAGTATTATTCTATTCACATCATATATTTTGTATGAAATTTTGATACACTAAAATGAATTAATATAGAAAATACTGCATAGTCACTTGTTTGATTCCCACTGCTCCCATTTTCCATTTCCATAATCTTTGTAAAAATACATTGAAAATTCATATCTCGACATAAAATTATATAACGTTGGACTTGTAGTGTAGGGCTTTGTGAACGACTCGTGACGATCTAGGCGCTCGAGAGACGATTAAGATGTCTTGCCGAAGGCACCCATTGACTTTAAAGGATTTTTCGTCAACGATCGCTTGTATTTGTTCAATAAATTGTGTAGTTTTAATAGTGTCCGAACGATCCTCATGCTTTTTTTGTATTTTGCAACAGCATGTGTATCTCCTCATCTGATGCAAGGTGAATCTTATGTATGTATACGAATGATTGAGGAAATTCATCGGTGAATTCTTTATTGAACTTATAGTTGATGAAATCGCTGTTGGTGAATTTTAATTTATGAAATTGGAAGTACTTTATGTGTGCCATTCATTGAAGAAATTGGAATTGCATAATACAAGAAGTCCCATTGGCGGATATAATGTAATCGTATGTGTACACGGTATACATAAGAATATATAGTAATTACAATTGATGGAGGCACTGAATAGAAATGTTCCATATGCTATTTTTCCATATTATATTATTACATTGGTATTGTATTTTTTATGTTATAAATTTTCGTTATGCTTCTTAACATTTTCAAAAAAGAAACAAAAATTAATATAATTATAAAATAAAATTATTATATTTTAATTATTAAGAAACATGTTTCAATGAGATCGTCGTCCGTCGTGCATTGTTTGTACTATACTACAATATAACGCATAACGTATACAATACAGAAAATATTTGTATTATTATACTCGGTACACATGGAAATACTCGTGCATTCATAAAAATATTATTATTATTATTAACCTCTTTTTTTTATTATCGTTTGTATTTTGTTATTGTTTTATTATTATATAATAAGTTGAAAACAATCTTAAAAAAATGATTTAATTATATCTTAAAAAAAAAACAATAAACTTAACGTAAAAATTATAAAGATGATCATTTTATAAATAATAATAAAATTGCTGATTATCGATATAAGAAATAACACCGAATTTTTGGGACTGCGGATGAAAGGGAAACAATTGTTACAATTGCGTGAAATCGTTGCGGTAGAACGGTGCATCAGTGTTTTTAATTATCAACAAATTGGTTCATATATTGTATTGTGAAAGAAAAGTAAACAAATAGGAATGAGCATAAGTCACACAACTGCTCGTATGTGAATAGTTTGTTTTTTGTAAATTCTACAAAGACAGAGTATGTTGTGTGCTATTTTTATCGCATTCTAATTCATTATTTACAATTCACCCCAAATCTATCACATGCACTTTGCAGAATTTATACGCAAATGCACATTTGGAATTCGTACTTATTCCTTGCTTCCATCAATTCTATTGATATATGAAATTTCTGCTTCCCGTTGTACGTGCACATTCCTATATGCTTTTATAAATAAGCTATTTCGAGGGCCGTGATGTCCACCAACAATAGTTATTTTATTATTTGTTGTGGTTTTTCTTTCTCTTTCAAAATAAAACCACCCCATCGGATTTATTTCACTTTTTTTATATATACATCGATTTGTGGAATTGTCTGCAAAGCCGGTGTTAAAGATTTTACATTTTTTTTTTGATTATGGAAATAAAGTGGCAGAGGATGCTAAAGTCATGCAAAAACGATACATCCAATAATATAATTCAACACGCACACTAATATTTTATTATTGGTAATAAAAAGTACCGTCTTTGTTGTATGTGTCGCAGCAAGCAAATATAATCGGTAAAATCGTGGTCCTCCAGTTGTTTAAATACTCATATTTATGTACCATGAAACGATGGAATTAACGAATCTTATGGTAGCACTGACAGTAGACAGTTGTGCTGATGAATAATATAAGAGTTTTGTGAAAGAATATAATATGCAAATTGTAAGTAAATCGAATTAATCAAATTATATCTGTGTATTCGTTGACTGTATACGGTCACAGACGGTTTTTTTTTTAAATATCTATCCTGGCCATATAGATGCGATAGAATCGAGAAATAAATGGTGTTTGAAAGATTAAATTCTCTAGTTTTAGGAATTGTTTCCTTAAATATAGTTGATATCTACAAACAAGATTGTATAGAAATATTTTTAAATTAGATCAGAATTGGTCAAGTTCCATTGCGGTACAGGAAATCTGTTTGGTTAACTATCTTTATAATTAAATATGAATATATTGATGTTCTCAAAATAGGATACGAATTTCGTCAGGAAATCAGTTTGGGTATATGAATTTTCGTTAACTATCTGTAAAATTATACCGCAGTGGAATATGGCCATCATCGGATCTAATTTTAAAATATTTCTATATATAGAATTTGGTTTATAAAACTGCGTTGAATATATTGATGTTGTCAAAAAGGGGTTACAAATTGGTCAAATTCCATAAATTTCTACAATCTACAATAGCTGATAAAACTATCTACCAATTTTTCTTATACATAGAACGTCTGTGTATGGCAATAATTTTTCGATAAACAACTTCTAAATTGATAACGTTGATCGTCGGATATGTCTTGAATTTTTATTTTGGATTGAATGTACGCAATTCGTTTATATCAATATTCACTGCGTTTTGTATAACACAAAATCTTTTATATTTAATTAAATATTTAACAAAAAAACTATATATGCACACGGACGACGGTGTACGCGTGTATTAGGCCACCACCACCACTACCAAATGTTTCTTTTTATTTAAAAATAAATATATTATTTTATATTTTTTTGTTGTTTGAAATTAATTTAATTTAAATTGAATAATTTTTCATGAAGCAAAAAATATAAAAAAACCAATAAATTCTTTAAATTCAAAATAGTGATCCGAAACAAATTGAAAATTTGTCATTTATTTTTATGTTGTGTTTAAATCAATTGCTGTTTTTATTGTTACAAAATATTTAAAACAATGGTCTTATTATTTTAATATTAGAAATACACACCACGGTATTTGGTTGGTATATGGTATGGAATATAGCCAGAGAGAAATGTTCCGGTTTCTCTACTTCATTTCTAATATGAATATTGTAATATTCATTTTATTTGTGTTGTTATAATTATATTAACTGCGATTTATTTGTTGGTATTTTTATTGTTTTTATATTAAATTAATTTAATGTAATTTTCACACTTTTTTTTTAGTTTTAAGTTTTTCGTTACACTAAGAAACATATAATTTAATCGCAGTCTTAATTATCTTCTTTTGGAAAATAACATATTTAATAAATTTTTCGTTCGTTCGTTCGTTTTTTTTTGGAATATAAAAGTGTGACCACATAAATGTTTTGGAAATTATCTATTTTTGTATATTTCGTCCGTCAGTCAGTCACTCTCTTCTCTGCACACACAAACACACAGTGCAGACTCACAGTTTAATTTAATTCAAATGAATATGTTTGTTTTTTTTCATTTTAGAATATTTAAATATAGATTTTTATTCAATCTATAAATACACAATTTTATAATTTTACAAAAAAAATTGACCCATTTTTCATTGTACAATAATATAATATTACAATATCTACCAATTTATCTCAATATACTTTAATATAATGTACAGGAATGAAGAAATATTTCCGAACATTAAATTTTTTAATAACATTGCAGCAACCAAATGTATGAATGAAAATTAAAATTTACTGGTGTGTGTGTGTTAACTCTAGTGCTTTGTAATATGCAAATATAAAAATAACATAAAAATATATTTTTCGCATTGCAGACAAATAATAAAGGAAAACAAAAAAATGTTTCATTTAAGTTATTCATTTTATTATTAGAAAATGTTTAATCAATAAAAGGATAAGAAACAACAAAAAAAAATCCTTTTTATATATGTGTCCGCAGTGCAAATGAAATAATATTGTAGAAATAAAAGGAAATTTAAAGGAAATGGTAAAACTTTTATGTGGAAATTCTTTTATATAAATTAATTGATATTGAACCATAAATAATTATAGAATAAAAACTAAAATATTTGTATAAAACTGCACTGCTGCATTCATTAATCATTGACTTGATTGCAGTTATTTTAGATTTATATTTGTTTAAATGTACACCGTCACCATATATTACATAGAATTTTGTAGTTTGTATAGTCACTTACTTACTTATTACTCAGGTGCAGTTTTAACCTTCTACAACACGCATCTCCAACCTAACCTATCCGCCAATGTCAATGTCTTCTAATCCCAATAATTTTAACGACCTTTTATATCACAATTTACTGCACGTACAATTTACTTGCACGTACAATTTACTTGCACGTAGGAATTCCGGCTCTCCTTCTACCTTCTGGATTACCATTCAACAGTTTTTTTGGCACACGCTCCTTCCTCCACCATGCGTAATACGTGTCCAAGCTATCTATTAATTTTTATTGTTTTGACAATCAATTTGGTTGACCGTACAACTTGTTTAATTCAAAATTGTATCTTTGCCTCCAACCATTCTGTTGTGTTTGACGGGACCAAATATACCACGGAGTATCTTTCGTTCAAAAATCCATAGTAATTGTTTCTGGTTGTGTGTCATGCATGTTAAACCTCCTCCGATCCATACGTTAATATTGAACATATTAATATTGTATTTATAGATTGCACTTAAGATCTCGTTGTAATGTTTTCAATTGGAATTTATAGAGTCAATATATTCCAAATTCGATTAAAAAATATATTGGGTATTTAAATAATGAATCCGTCCTTTTATTATATAATAAATGTTGTTAATGTCCTGTGACTTGTATATTTTTAAAATCCCTTCATTAGAGCAAGACATTTTATTATAATAAAAACAAACAGTTTTATTACATTACATTTTAATTTGCAAAGAAAATTGTATCGTTTTTTTTTTATAGAAATTTATTAATTTTAACTTTTTATAAATTATGATTTTGACACAAGTGGAGAAAATCACAAAAACATAAATTTGTAGATGCAAAATTGGAAGCAATACATTCGCATGTAGATCCATTTCCAAACTCAATCATAGAATAGCAGGTTGCATTAAATGTTACTAAATATTTGACAGCTACAGAATATATGCGAGAGAATGCGGTTCAAAAAATATAGCTACTCTGCAGATGAATTAAAAGGAAAATGCATTGAATATCAAAAAAACATTTTTGAAATGCTACTGATTTCCATCAAATTATTACGGCGGTAATAAAAAATCGATACATTACGAGAATCCTATAATGGCATAAGACATTTTTTGGTGAAACACCATGGTTGCAGCCGCGTCCATAACGTAACCAAAACAAAATTTTCATTGTGCTCTGTATTTTGGGAGATGTTAAAGGTGCAACTCATATTAAATGTGCCGGAAACTATGTAAAATTATTACGGGGGCTGTATGTCTACACCGACGACACCAGATATTTCGCGTTTGAAGCAATCTACAATATATGATGATGATTATTGGAATCAGTGTATCGATCGAACTATAAATACATGGCGACTATATTGTTTTTGTTAATTTATGTTAAACAATTAAGTTCTATTTTGAATTTATTCATCATAATCATCACCTCGTCTATTATCATCTAATCTAAATTATGAAAAAATAAAACTGTATCCAATAATTGGTTTAAAAGACAAGTCATCAAAGTATTTTTCCATTCAAAAAAACAAACAGTAAATAATTGTTTAAAATATTCTGCTGATGCTTCTTCTTTCTTCCATCATCATTATTATTATTATTATTATTCACACAGTTTGGTTTTTTTATTGTATTTTATTTATTTAATGAACACATAAAATTTTGTGTATGGGGAACAACTAATTTTTTGGAGCATTATCAACTAACCAATACACAAATAATACATATGTACGAACCGCGTACCATTTAAATTAAAATCATAAAATATATATATTTTGTATTGTATAGTAATAAACTGAAGGTATGGTATGGTGAGTATTATATCTATAAAAAGTAAAGTTGTAATGGTGTAATGGTGGGTTGTTGAAGCGGATATCAAAACGGTTACACTTCACAGCTCTTGAGTTTTGAAAAAAAAAATAGTTGTTCCATCGTTAGTAGTTTGTATTTTGATTACTCTGTCTGTGTTGACTGTTCTGCTGGTTTTTTTTTATTTCTATTTTTTTCTATTATTATTATACTATTTTTATTTATTTATTATTATTTATTAAGAGCAGGGATTGAATATAATTATTACAATATTATTGTTTATCTAGAGAAATATATGTATATAAGTACAGCGAAACCTCTGTTCAACGTAATGGGGATGGGCACGTATGATAGCCACGTTTACGTACGGTCGAGGTACTATTTTATATGAAACCGACTATTTTTTTCTCATCACACAGGTTATTCGTATGACACAGGCTTCACTGTATACATAATAATATAAACATTTTGTCTATTCATAATAGGTGAATATTATTTAATATCCCATTTTACCGAAATCTTATACATTTATGAAATATCGTAACCTATTAGTTCATTCACTCAATTTTTTAAATTATCATACAATTTATAGAGTCTTTATTTTATCCCAAAAAACCGTGAATCATATATAATTGAATTAAAGTCTCGACGAATATGCGTTAAATTTCTAATGCATAACGAACTTTTATTTAAATTAGAATATATGAGATGAGAAAAACACAATGTTTCCTAAATTAAATATAAATTTAAATTTATTTTAACGTATAACTGCATGCACTGCAGTTTTAATTAGTCTGTCTGTTTATTCACTTTATATATATTGTTGCAGCTGTTTACCTAAAAATGTAACTTGATGTGTTTAGGTGAGAGGGTTGCGAAGAATTCATCTACAGACCCAAACAGAAACCTGCGAAAATTGTAAATGTTGAATAATATTGCAAATTACGTATAGGAGCAAATTACGTGCGATGTTCTCCATGGTAAAATGTCCATAGAATAAATTATTAATTCGACTGTAATATTTGCCATCGATGCCATCGTATATGCTCCGCTGCTACTATAATGACACATTTGATTAAAATCGAAACCTTTTAACAACCATTTGATATAGAAACTAAATTAATATTCATTTCATAATTACCAAACTAATTTGGTGGTATACACCGATGATGGTGTGGTGTAATAAACCGGCTATTAAATTGTCTTGTGAATTAGCTAAATTAGCACAAAGTTATTAACTTATATAAATTAATAATTTTAGTAAATTGCAGTTATACACAACTCGAACAGGTTCTATAAATCTATAGTTTTTTTTGTAAAAATTTTTGACACTCATAAAATATTCAAAAAAAAAATTAACAATTCTTGGAATTTTGTGTTGTTGTTTAACAAAATAATGCAAAAATAAAATTTAAATTATATGTATATTTTTATTTGCTGTATTTGTGTATTTGCGAGCACACACTCAAACACATAAATTTCATTTATTCATTTCATCAGAATAATATACAATATTACGTGTATTTTAATATTCATTTATACAGCACGGACTCTGAATGACCACCGCAAGCGATCATATTATTAATTCTCATATTTTTAAGATCGCATACTAAATTTCATTCAAATTGATCGCAACAGCATATCAGTTTTTTTGATGTGAATTTGGAGTAGTAGAAGTACAAAGTACATGAATTTTTAATGGTCTTTTTTTTACCTTCTCGGTGTGGCAAATCTTTGTAATTTCGATCGTTTAGCTAAACTTAAAATTTCGCACTGGTGATTGACCGATACGATTCATCGGAACGGAAAAAAAGTTATCCTCTTCAAACAAATCCACTTGAAGAAACAATATACAACAGTATCGAATAATAAGAATTTCACGACCACAGAATTTACAAAGAAGCTATGGCGATTGTTAGAAACTAGAAAATATTTGCTTAGAATATAGTCAGCAATATGGAGAACATTTGTTTGATTCAAATGTGTCGGGGTTTGTTAGAGCTGCTGTAGTTGTTTTATCCCACTGTACAACGCAGAGTCCACTGTAACACTAAATCCTATTATAGTATAACTAAATTTCAACATACCCATCATAAATAAAGACATCATTAATTTGTCTTTCTTATATGTTAAATAAAAATTGTATATATAAAATAAGAATGTAAATATTAAATACAATTTTATGATGGTGTTACGTTACATTATTATAACAAAATTTTAAAGTTAAGGTCATTAAAGTTAAGATTTATTGTATTATAAAAACATTCATATTTATTTACACTTGTTCGTATATCTATCTCTATACACGTTACCTTACCCATAAATTGCAAACAATGCTCGTCTACAACAAAATGTTAACAAAAAAAAATATTTATATAAAAACCGTCACCTCATTTCATTCAAAAGAAAAAAAAATGACATAAAACGCATAAATTATGCGATGGGAGTGATATATGAAACCTTTTTTTTATATTTCAATTATTTCATATAATTTTAATATATGATTAATTGGTGTGCCGGTCGGTAATAAAATTGCAGCCATAACATATTTTGTTTAGTAATTTATTGTCTTGTCGCCCAATAATACGTGTTACGTGTATACGTCTGCCGTAGTGTGTCGTGGATTATTTTAAAAATTTATTATTATTATTATTATTTTCTTCGAAAAACGAAACATTTTTCTTTATTTAAAATCAATTATTTATTCGTTTTTTGTTTGTGTGCACCCAAAAAAATTATATTTTTATATTTTTTCCCACAATTATTTTATTTGCAATTGGTATTTTGTTTAATTCATTATAATACTCTTCAAAAAAGAATAGGAAACATTTTGTGTAAATAATAATAATAATAATAATAATATAGTGAATTTAAAAAAACAATTCTCAGGTTCAGGTGTTTTAACTTTTAACACAACAAAACTAATTTAAAATATTTTGTATATTTTTTTTGTGTTGTGTCGTGCCAATCACCCCAATCTCCCACTAAAAATAGAATAAATTATACAAAAATCCATTGTTTTTAATTTTATTTATTTATTTATTTATGTGCTTTTTCAAAATTTAAAATTTGTATTATAAATTTTTAAAATTAATTGTTATTAATATTAATATTATAAATTGTACGGTGTTTTGTGTATATTTTCTATAGTTGATTTTAAAATGAATACAAATAATTTAATAATAAATATATATATATTCCCTAGTAACAACACTGGCCGTAGTGGTGTGTCCGCCCAAAAAAATATTTACGCATTATATGTTTAGTGCTCCGTATTGTATCAAATCCGAAGAAATATCTATGGATTTGTAACGTGGATGTCCGCCGGAAATTTTATATGATCAGAGTAACCCTGTCCATGGATTTTTATAGAAAAAAAAAAAGGTCCTTGAAATATCCGTATATTTTCGATGATATTTTCTACGCTTTCTCCTTATAGAATTATTTCTATCGTTGTTATTATTCCACACAGAATATCCATAGAATTTACATTCAAATTTTTTGTGAGCAAATCTACGCCGATTTTGACAAAAATATCTTTGGATCTTCCATGTATTTTATGGCAAGTAATACCCGTGAATTGTCTGTATTAGTAGAATAACTTTTCTTATGACGATGATGCCAATGATCGCCGGTTTAATTCAGTTTTTTTGCCGATAGACCAGAAGTTCTATGAGCACGGAATGGCAAAAATACATCGATTTTGCAGTTTTTTTTTCTTCTAATAAACCAGAACAAAAAACCGCGAAGGATAAAATCCTTAAGAAATTACTAGCAAAATATGTTGCTGGTTGTTTTAAAAATTATGAAAATAAATTAAAAAAAGTGAGGATAATATTTTCAAAATTTAAACCACTGTCTTGGATAATTGATGATTTAAATTATGAATACAATACCGTGGATATATGTTGGACATATGTTACCCTGACAATCAAAACCATTCAATTGATCTCTAAATAATAAATACTATTTATTATTAAGTGGAAAATCTATGGACATTCTTTGGACAAATTTCAATTGATCTTTTCCATGGAAAATATATGGATTTTATTCACGGAAATTTTCCTCATTTTTTAAAGTATATGAACAAATTGTTACTATAGGGAATACAAATATTTTACAATTGACCTAAATAAAATGCTATTATATAAATTATGTGGAAAATCTATGAACATTCTTTGGACGACAAATTCCAATGAATCTTTTGCATGGCAAATATATGTGGATTTTTTCCTCACGGTAACTTTCCTCATTTTTTAAAGTATACGAACAAATTGTTACTATAGGCGGGTTTATTTAAATTTTGTTGATCCACTTAAATCCTAATTTAAATCTCATTAAATTATATACTGCTGTGGTGTGTGTGTGCATGTAATTAATTATAAATCCATATTATAATCAATTTTCAATCGTTCATAGACGAGATTTTTAAAATCCAAGTTCACGCATTCAAAAGATGTAACCAATTTTACTGTCACATAATTTTGTTGTGCCGTTTAGACGTTCGTTTTATCTCACAAATGTTTTAATTTAAATGCTAATCCTTTTGTATATAATACAATAATTTATAATAACAAACGAAGATCCTTTTATACATTTATACAAAGGCGCCGTTTGTTAAACCTATTTTTTTTTCTGAATTTTATTAGTATCAATATATTTTTAAATTAAGAAAACTTGATATATAAATAATAATAATTAAGTTAAAAAATAGACTTGAATCAAATTAATCAAATTAAATTATGATTCCAATGTTAAATTTTAAATTATCATTACATCGTCGTATTCAGGTAAGATTTTTATATAAAAAAAAAATGTTGTTGTTTTATTGTGTGTGTGTGTGTGTGTGTGATGATGATGTTAATAATATATCTTATATACTTTTTAATATATAAACTAACTAAATCTATATACTTAGCAGATATATAGTACAATTAAATACAAATAATATATTTTCTTGTTATCACATTACAAACATTATAGTTTTTACTTTCATTTTTCATTGTGGTTTTTTTGATGCATACGAGGGAAGATTGAAAATGATTTGAGTTTGTGACGAGATGTTAAAATTTCCAAACACATAAGAAACACACTGAATAATTACTGAAAATTGTAACACATTGTTGTGGTAATATTTTTTTATTCGAATAAATATAATTCATAGAATATTGTGGTAATTACAAGGTTTGTGTCTTACTTCCGTATATTATTACTATCATAACTATTCTCTGGATGCCTAACGTTAAGTATGGTAAAACTATAACACCCGGCGTTCTGCAAATTATATTATACATTAGGTATTTAGATCATATTCAGCCCGTTCTCTTGCCATACATTGCATTTAGATACATTAATATTTATATTGAATATTTTTATCAGCATACTATAATTTTGAAAAAAAAATAGAGAAGTGTATAAATATTAATTAATTAATTTATTGATATATTTTTATAATTATCCCATCAACAATAGATACGTCGTGGTACTGTTAATAAGCTCTTGTTATTCAATATATATGTGAAAATATGAAAGTAACAGAGATTTTTGTATGTGCACCTCTTTTATTTTACTATTTTTTTTCTAATAATAATAATAATAATATTAATAGTAATATTAAATTACCATTGAAATTCCCTTTAAATAATGAATGCGAGAAACTGTACAACATGTCATTAAATTATTCTATGGTAATTGAATAAAAAGAAATGTATATGTTTGTCGAGGAGTGTATGCTGCCTGCAACTTGAAGTTCATTAAATGTTGACGGTGTCTTCAATGTTATGTTTTTAAAATTCTAATGTGCTATTCTATTATAATATCAAACTAAATTTAGATATAGTTTACATATTATACGATCGTAGTTAATAGGTGTGTGCATGAATTTTATGTATTGTATATAGTTGTTGTTTACGCGTATAATATAAATTTCAGTCATTTATAAAACTACTTTCATTCAAATATGAATCGTATTTTGTTTTGTTATCGGAATAAGAACATATCGAATGTGGTCAGAAAGTGTCATTACGTACGTGTATAGTGGAATCGGTGGAGATAAAGAAATCATCCACAATATATATGAGATTTTCAAAGCTACTACACCGGTGACTAACTATAAATACAATATATAAATGTTAATGGTTATCGAATTTAAATGGTAGTGCCATTGAATCTTGGACCAATGAAGCTGCTGAGATTAAAGCATATATGTCATTCAATCCGAAGGTTATGAGTTCAATTCATCGGAGGGGCATAACAGAAAATTTTCAGTATATTTTGTATTCGATACTTGTATTCGAAAATGAATTAATGACTAATTTATCTCACAACCGCACTACAATCAGCTTCTATCGCATTGGCAACATGTAAGCTATGCCATAAAAATGGTAAAATAGCGTAGGCGTTAAATGGCGAATATTTAAAAAAAATTTACCATTGTCTTTTGTTGTGTGTTTAGTTGTTTATAATAAATTTGATAAATAAATTATAGAATATCCATTCACACGCACCTAATTCTAATGCATATATGTTGAGAAGTGAGAACAAAACAAATACATACACAATAAAAATTGGTATATAATTTTATATAGAAATTATTCTTTTGTACGCTGTTTATATACACAGTAAGATGTCAGTGACCTTTAAATTATATTAAATAATAATATAAAAAGGTACATTTATATTAAAACAATGAAACGAACAAGTTAATTTATATTATTACAATTAATTAACATTTAACCTTAAAACCGTGTACATGTAAAACAACTTAAAATCGGCCAGCGAAAACAACTTCTTCATCAATTTTATCGGACGCCGTTACATCTTCATTTGTCCGCGGTAACAATGGTATGGCAAACCCTAACATAATCTTTATAGCACATGTCGGTTTGATGCAAGGTTGTGGTTTTGGTATCACCCTTTGTGCCCTTGCGATTCGGTTTACAGTCTTCACACCGTATCGGTATTTTGTTGTTCGGCTGTATTGTGGATAGACGATCAAACTCTCGATGGAATTACCAATCAATTTAATGGCTTTCAATGCAAATATCCCGAGATTTACTTGTTCTACTCGATCGTTGATATGTCGTTCAACAAATTCAGTTGCAAATGATTTCAGAAAAATTTGGCGTTTGCCGGACCCCGGACACCATGTGTGAAAGAGAATTAACCAACATAGAATACGAGTATAGTTGATGTTTTAATGGATTAAGAAACGCTTCAAAGATCGCACAAGAATTTTTTTTTTAAATTGAACATGTGCAATTCATGTGAAAGAAAAACAAAAAATTTAGTACACCTTATCGTATCAAGGACATTTTTAAGGATCTTATAAAAATAAATTACGTCTTATATATTTTATTACAATATTGCAATTACCGTACAAATTCAAAGGAATTCTTTTACGTTTGAGTATATTATTATTATTATTATTATTTTAAATAAAAAAATACGATGACACTTTCATTTATAAATGAAAAGAAAATATAAATTTTATAGTAAGATGTTTTTATCATCTTAATGAGAATGCGATAATAATAATAATAATAGATATATATTCACATACATAAACAATGGAGTACATTATAACATATAAGAACTGTCTCAAACTACTAACAATAATAAAATATGATGCGGGACGGTAATAATCCTCATTTAAAAGAACAAAAGAAATAATTCTACCGTGTTAAAGTCTTTGCGATCTATTTTGCTATTATACATTCGTATACTCGTAAGTCAATGTCTAAGACATATATAAAAGTATGAGTAATATTATTTTAACAATACTAAGAATATGTAATTGCCGTTATTATTATAGATTTCAAAGAAAATGTCATTGCCTTTGAGATAATTTAAAAAACATGTGATTCAGAAATTCTTATTTTTATTTTTTACCTTTAACTATATTTAACTGTTATTAAATTAAATTAAATTAAATTAAATTATTACATTTTACAATTGCAAATTAGATTTTTATTTTGGTTTCTCTATAATTTGTGTCGGATTAGTTATGGAACCGATTGTTTTTATGGTATTGTATATAATAAAAAACCTAAACTTCCAATATATTGGTAATAATAATTCGAATTTAAAGTGCTATATAAAAATTATTAATTATATACAATTGAAGTTACATTAGCACACATTTAATTAAAAAAAATTAAAATTATGTCAATATTATTTTTTATTTTAAACTGGCCGGACGATGAATCGCCGTGTGTGTATGCTGCGACAGCATATGAAGGTGGAAATAATTCAAATAAAAAATGATTTATAAAATATTAAATATCCATTTGATGGTAATGGCGTTTAAATGAAATCATCGTAATCATAATTCTATGGTAAAAAATTTTGTAGGTATATGTGACAAGATTAACAAAGATTAAAACGCCGCTCGCGATCTTGCCATCGATTGTATTGTATATAAAAAATATATATTAATAAAAAATTAAGAATAAGAAAAGAAGTCAATTACCTTATATACTTTTTTTTTCTTATTTTTAACATTTATCTCCTACGCTGTGATCTCTTTTATTTTCTGCAACGGATGATATAATAATAATAATAATAATGATGATGACCTTAATATTATTATTATTATTATTATTATAAATACGATTTCTTATAATTGATGAATTTAAGAGAAAAACAAGTTATTTTTAATTTTATTATTTTTCTTATGCGATTGTGGTATGAAAATGGTTAAAAAAGTTATATATTATTATTATAAACAATAAAGGTATAATATTCAAATTGATAAAAATATGATAATAACCGAGTTTTTAAAATATAAATTATACAATAACTTAAAGTTTTATGCACGAGAACATTACAATAGGAACACTGCTTCTGTTTAATAAAAATGTAATATTTATTGAAAGTGTGTTAACTGTCTTAAAGAAATATTTAATTTTAATATGATTCACATCTAGACGCCTCTCTGAAGGATGTCCAAATAACATATGACATCATTTGAATGTTATCTGTGATTTACTTATGGTAATCAGATGGATATCATCTATGGGGATTTTCAAGTATGATAATCTACAATCACTGGTTTGTTCAATAAATGTCTCGTGACGACCTGAAATTACTGAGGGAAATTTTGCTGAGAATCAGTAAGGGATAGGTTCTTCATATATTTTTTAAGTTTTGTCTGGCGTATGTGTGTTCTCTGTCTCGATATATATAATCGTTATAGAGTTCAACAGGAAATTGTTGCGAATGAAATTTGAAGTTTTTGTTATATGGATTCAAAAAAACATTCGGAACATCTTTAAAAACATATATGATGATCTTTATTATATTATATTAACATTATCAGCACACAACACAAACACCGATATCAACTATTCAACTATAAATATTACATATGAACATAATCCTCCAAGTGGATGATGATTAGGTCCTATATATATTCTTTCTTTGTTATACATTAATGACTTGTCTTAAGTTTTTAAGTACATTTTGGAATATAAAATCCTACATTCACTGATAAAATTTATAGTTCCATTGGCTTCTTACATATTTAATTCTCAGTTATTATACATTCAGAGTCAATAAAAATCCATATCCACAATATTCGTATACCAATTAAATAGATGATAATGAGTATATCAATCGTAAATTTACCTTCAAATACTGCATACGTTGTGTTTTGTTTGGTTGATACGATTTGAAGTTCTTTAACCTGCATATTTATAAGTTGTTTGGTCACTTTATATATATCATTCATTCCATTGATTTAAGGTTTGGTTGGTATATCAATTCATAGTTAAGATTTGCTTTGTTTTATAAAAATTTCGTTGGAGTAGTCGTCCGCGCTGAAATTTTCTATATACTTGTGAAAATACCTTACATTATAAAGACACTTATGGATTTTATATACACACACTATTGTCCCTTATTTGTGGCACTGTATGCCATTAGGTCCTATATTCTCTATATGTTATACATTAATGATAGATGAAGATTATATTTATTTAATAATTATAATTATAATAAATAATTGTTTGTTTTTTGTTATAGGAATGCCAAAATTTAATCGAAGATAATCGTCGTTTAATGAATGTGGCTGCATCCTGTTCATCGTCAGCATCGTTGGCATCATCGTCAGCCTCATCGTCCACTAGTCGATCATCAACTAATAATGAGGAAAATATGTATTGTGAAAATAGTAATACAATAACAACAAGCGTTGAAGAGGCAATGCTACAAACACAAGTTGAATCACTCCAATGGCAATTGAAACAGGTAATAAAAACCAATATTTAAATATCTATTGCATATTATTGTAATAAAATAATAATAATAAATTAGAAAATAAATGAAATTAATAAAATTTCAAAAGAGATTTTTTATTTGTTGTTGTATATTACACCACAACAACAACAACAAATATAACAATTACAATAAATAAGAATTATTAATAATTTTTCATAATATAATTCGTGTAATTATACAGCAACAAATAATTAATAATAAAATGTGCGTAATTTTTAATGTTTTGTTATTTAACAATATGTGGGAGTATAAACAACGCTATACGAATACGCACCAATGGTTAGCGCATTTTCTGTATACGCTCAGGTGGTATAAGCCACATATTGTATTTATTTCTTAATTTTATTGTAACACAACACTAATTTTTTATGTTTTCCAAATAATAATAAAAGGAAAGATAAAATGTTAATTAAAATTTCCATTAATTTAAAAAAATATACTAAAAATATGTAAATTCGGCAAATTTTTGTAATGTACAAAAATATACGTTTAATTTTATTATTATTATTTAAATATTATTATCTCTCTATTACAAGACATAATAAAGTTTATATATATATTTAAAAAGGAAGTGGTAATTTCCTGTAAGGTGTTTTTTTATATTATCTTATTATTTAACTGCGTTGTGTGTGTGTGTGTGTTTGTAGTCATCAATTATGTTTATTTATTTATTTATTTCTTTTTTTATTAATACAATAGAAAATATATTTTTATATTTAAAAAGTTATTCTCTGTTTATTCGGTTTTTAATTTTCAGGTTGAATCCAGTCGACAAATGTATCATGCTGTTATGGTAGAAGTTGTACGTTTTTTAGAACGATGTCATCTTAGTTTAAATGCAATACAACAATTACAACACCAACAAACGCCACAACAAAATCAAATTTATACACGTTCAAAAAGTGTTAATCACGTTTATCTACAAGATTATAGTAAAATACATAAGAGTACAAATGATATACAACACCATCAACAGCAGCAGCAGCAGCAGCAGCAGCAGCAGCATCAACAAAATAAAAATTCATATTTGAATGAGTCAACGTCATCAAAAATACATGCAACTGGTGTAGGTGGAGGTGGAGGAGGCGGAGGAGGAGGAGGATATCCAAATAAAATAAATGATAATTCAACATATTCAACATTTAGGGATTATACATGGTAAATTTTGTATACAAAATATATTGTAAGTGCAAAGTGAAATGAAATGATAAATGCCATTAAATGATATTAGGCAAGTAATTTTATAGTATCGTTGCAGACTCCACTTAAACAATCTTCTCATATGATCTTTATGCGACGAATATGTAAGATATGCCCGTATGTAACTACGATTGCTTAAAACATTAGCAGATGATACAAATGTAATAACAATGCATGCAAACAGACGTTATTGATATACGGTTCGGTAGAATTTTTAGCGATAGTAAAACAAAATTTCATGTCCGTCGGTTCACAATATAAAAATGAATCAGTATACAATACGTTAACCATATATTACAAAGTTATTCCGGTTATTTATCAGACAGATGGTATACACAAGTGCATCTGTATGTATTTTATTCCTTAACGTTAATGATGTACTTTATTTTTTGACCTTCTCTTACAAATTAAAATACATTAAGAAAATAAAAACTATAATGACAAATTTTAATTTATTTAACATTAAACTTATTCCTCACATTTATTATTTTGTGATTATAGTAAAAAAAAAGAAGGTGGTCGCCCTTCTTAATATAAAAACCTTGCGATAATAAATATGTATAGAATAAATTTATAAAGAATCTCTGTGATCGGGTAGCAATCAAAATATTTAATAAATTATGCACTTATACATCGTTTAACGACGACAATATGCAATTTCTGGTGTAACACTTTGTATCCATGGTATAAATGGTGCTACTCTTGTATTTACAGAAGGATAATTGGTTGCACAAGCCGTACCATAACTTACCACTCCAACAATGTATAAACGATCATATTGAAACCATAATGGACCACCAGAATCTTTCTATAATTTATTAATATATAATTAAACTGTATTTTATTCCAATATCATATTAGCAATTAATTAAATTTAGATATACTTGGCATGTGTCTGCATATGGTGTATATGTACATAATTGTGTGTCATCAACATCTGGATAATATGCATTACAATAACTTGTGGATGTAACATTCAAATTTGTGTATAATAATGTTGGTGTGTCGGGACCACTATATGCTGTTGTGCCCCAACCAGATGCCTGTACTGTACTACCTTCAAATGATGTCGAACTGTATATATAAAATAAAAATATATAACAAATTTTTGTTATCATAATCATTATAATCAAATTTTAACATACACATATGAAAATGGTAAACATGCTGGTCCAACAGCCTTTGACCATACTATGTCAGTAGCAGTTCGTAACACAGCTATATCATTTTTATATGTTGTTAAGTCGAATTGTGGATGCTCTGTTATACTTTCAACATAATAAAGTGCTGAATATTGGGTATCAGATGCTGCTTATATGAAATAAAATTTTAATAATAAATAATTGTAGGCATGAATAATTTAAGGGAATATTGTTAAGGGAATATTGAACCAAACAAACCCCAGCCCTCTGAATATATAGTCGGACAAGAAACTATATATACATATTTATAGTTTGTTATTATGTGAATATCATATTCTACTATTATTGTGACAAAATGCAATTACTTTGTGTCCAAGCCAATAGAAAGATCACAATAAAATGTAGTATATACACAATAACTTACTAATTAAATAATTTTGATCACCAACAAGTACACCAATTTCAGATGGATTTCCATATAAACGAGTACAATGTGCAGCTGTTAATACATATCGATTAGCAATAATTGTGGCACCACAATATACAGTAGAATCACCTAAATTAATTAATGCTGCCATCGGTGTATATTGATTTGCATATGTTTCAGTACCACCAACAATTCTAGTCTACATAAATAATGTACATTTTTTTATTGTTACAAATTACAATGTAAATTATTATTATTATTATTATTATTTAAATTTTACATTAACATTCCATCCACAATTACATGCAGTAATTTGACATGTAAATGAACCACCTAATCCCGAACCACTTTGACTTGTTGATGTATATGCTATTGATATATTTGGTATTCATATTTATTTTTTTAAATTATTGCGTGTATTGTATAATATATATAAAAATATCTTACCAATTACTAAATTATTACTTATTGAATTTTGCGTAACCGGTCCATTTCCACAATAATAATTTGCATTTGTTAAATAAATATTACCATCGGTAGCAATATAAAAATATTCAGTTGAACAAGCACCATTTGCCTATAAATGAGAATTGTATTAATGACAACTGTCGAATTTTAATGAAACATTAGGAAGTATTTTTAATTATATGTTAGACGCAGTACAGTATCTAAGTTAATTGAACATTGTGCTGTTATTTGATAACCGGCTGGTGCATTAAATGAATAACGACATGATGATCCAGATGAATATTTTCCATTATAATTGGGTGATCTAATTGTAATTGGATTTTGATCTGGATAAACTGTATAACTGTTATCACAATTTTCAAACCAACCGAATGCGGTGTGAATTAGTGAAATAAATATTAACGAAAGTATTGCTAATAAATAAATGAACAATATTTTTATTTTAATTATTATTATTATCTAAAAAATATTAATAATCAAATTTATTATAAATTATAATTTATATCAAACCAAAAAAAATCATTCTCTCCGTTTATTTTTTTTAATCACTGTTTAATGTCGACTATTTAAAAAGACTAATTATACTTTTTTTGAAATTTTCTTATTTTATTTTCACATTATTATATACTTTTATTATAAATATTCATACAATATATTATCATTCGTTATTTTTTAAATAATGGTAATAATAAAGCATTTTTATGTAAATATATTTAATTTTATTGTATTTCTAATTGGTAATAATTGTATTGTACAATAATATAAAAATTAAAGAAAGAAAAAAGAAGAGGACACACTTGATCATGTGACGTATTTATTAGATCTAATTTTAGTTTAATATCACATCATTTGAATATATTCGCAAGTATAATAATAAAATAATGTGAATTTATCTTGCACTGATAAAAGTTAATTTTGTTGATTTTAGGTTTATTTGAAAAAAATAATAATAAAAAGCAAATAATAATTAATTATAAAGAATAGTCTAAGATATACGATCAACGTTTTTACAAAATCTAAAGTGGAATTATTTATCTTAGCTAATTAGTGACTATATATCACCATCATTTTTAGCGACACGTTGACATACAATAAAAGTGATGGTGATAATTACTAATAACTCAGATCATAATTTCACATCCAATTATCGATGATGATGACAGTTATTATTTATCGTTTTACATTGAATATGCCTCAAAATTATATAAACAATTGTATGGAGATAGTTAGTTAATAATTTGTGCGCATTTTTTGGCTATCAAACGAAATTGTTTATTTATGTTCTTGGCTGCGGTCGCACCATCATCGTCCACGATACAATGTGATGCTGCAGCCGCACATAGGTAGTATCGTTTCGTGTATCGTGGTTTGCCTTGCACTACAGTTCTATCTAGTATCAGTATCAATGGTTTTTGCATTAATTATTTATATACTTTAATTTGTATACACTTTTTATAGATTTATAAATACTATATAAAAACAGATTTCTATATATAGGCGAGATAAAATATATATAAATCGAAAAAAGATACTAAATATATACCCGTCGTACCCTGTGTGGCCTAATTTCATTTCACTTAAATGTATTATATTATAAATAATTAGTTTAACAGATATGTACTTATATAATATTGCTTTTTTCTCAACTCAAACTAATTTAGATTATTTATCTTTTGTTTTTTTTTTGTTTCAGGCGAAGATCACCAAAACGTTCAATATCGTTATCGTCGTCGTCATCATCAAATGAAAATATTGAATTGGACATTGATAAGCTATCACAAGAATCATTTCGTTTATATCGTACAGTACAAAATTTATTAAATTTAAAAGAACCAATTTTATGTGAATCAAAATCAATATTATTAAAAAATCATCAATTATTTGAACAAAATAGTCATCATCAACAAAATAATAATAATAATAATAATAAACTATTAATAAATTCAACAAATTTTTATCAAACATCATCATCATCAACATCATCAGCCACTACAACATTACAACGAAAGTTAAATGCAAGGGATCGTCGTTTATCAATTCCAATTAATATTGATGATTTAACAAATACATTTTCATCGTTACAATCATCATCACCAATATTATCATCGTTAAATAATATGTTGATAACAACAGATATTGATGAGGAAAATGATACATTAATATCAACACCATTAACATCACCGAATCGCAAATCAGCAACATCATCATTATCGTCGCCATCATCTTCATCATCATCAACATTTTGTGGACAATTATTACAGCATGATGATGATACAGAAGTATTACGTAAAAATTTTAATAAAACAATGGAACTACAGCAGCAGCAGCAGCAACAACAACAGCTACAACAACGACAGCCAATTGAAACAACTGATGAAAGTGGATTTAGTTCAATGAATTCATTTCAAGAAATTGGTTTACCATTGATAAGTTCAACAATGTTATCAACGACAAATGAATTGTTAAATGATTTTAATATTAATAATAGTAATAGTAATAATAATAGTATTTTATCAAATTGTAGTTTTAATAATTTTAATAATTTACAAAATAATAATACAATATTAGAAAATAAAAATATAACAAAATGTCTGGAAATGCCATCAAAAAATGCATCTTCTTATATTCATAATAATAATAAGAAAAATAATAAGAAATGGGATGAATCAACTTCATATATATCAACGAAACAACGTAGTTTAACAACATTTGCATGTTCTTCAGAAAATGATGAAATTGGAAAAGTTTTGTGGGTATAATATAAATTGCGTTAACATATACATTTTTTTTTTTTTTAATTAACCAAATGGAAACTTTCTTTAAATGTATATATAATTTTATTTTTAAATCTTTTAACTAAATTGTTTGACCAAAAATAAACGGATAATTTTACATTTAATAATAATAATTATTTATTTTAAATATTCTTTGATTGTTTTTTTTTTTTTTTGTATTTGTCAACAAATATTAAATTAAGAATTCTTTAAATTTTAAGAAAAAAACAAAAAACCTTTATTCAAATTAATTGAATATTATTATTTGTGTACAAATTCATTTATCATTTTTATTATATAATTAAGATTTTGTAATATTTTTTTCTAAATATATTTAAATAATAATAAAATAAAATCATACGATAATTAAGTTTGACGGACAAGTTGGTAAATTACACCTCATATCATATTACAATTCCACAATTAGTTATTAATATTTATTTGCTTTTAATTGTATATTTCAGCTAGAAGTTAATACTTTCAGTTGGCGGATTATTTTCACGACAATCAAATAATTTTGGAATTTAAAATGAAACATATATTTTATTTTTTCTAGCTTTATTTTAAAATGACAGTGATCTTTAATAGATTTTTCATGCGTTCACTTTTTTTCCCCACCATTACCGACAAAAGTGTTTTCAGTAAGTTAAATAAATATCATTTAGATTATGACCTAAAAATTATCGAAAATAAGTTTAGCTCAATATTTTCCTATTATTAATGACAGTTGTGAACTGGTGTCGTTCATTCGACTTTCCAATATTTCCATTCACAATTCATTATGCAATAGGTCATTGTGAGATTGCCACGCCCACACATACTTTTCTTTCAATAAAATATTTTGAGAACCAATGACTCTCATACGCGCCATTATTAAATTAGTTGTAAAATTAATTTCGCGTATGATAGTCCGTAATTTAATCTCTGAAAAATTTTGTTTTAATTTCATTTAATTTTCCTCATTTTTTTTTTTAGTTATTTTAATAATTATTACATTATTTTTGTACATTATAAAATTGTAGTGTTTTTTAAGTGTTTGCAATTCTTTTAATTCTATAGTTTTGTGCAATTTTACATGGTTTTTTGTTAACACAGTTACAGTGTAGGACGTAACTTTAGCTTTCATACAAAGTTACATTAAATTTTCTATATATAATTTAATATTAATCTATTTAAATTTTATGTTAATGTATTGTGTTTAAATTTAATTAAAAATTGAAAATAATCTTAAATAAAATATAAAAAAAAGTGTTGTGTTAAATTTAGTTCCTATGATAATTGTTTTGTGCGGTAACGCTTGCCATTTACGTACGAAAAAAAACTATGTAAAAACTAATGGCGGACATTTTGGATATAGCGAAAAAAAAAGGGAAAGTAACAAAAGGAATCATCAAAATTTGTATTTCTAAAATATAGATATCTTTTCGATTAGATGTAACTATTTCAAGTTAGCAATTTTATATTATTTTATTTAATTTTTTTTTTTTTACATAACTATTTCTATGATATTTTTCAATATTACAATGGCGTCGTTTGTAAAAATGCCATTTAATATAAAATATCTATTAATACAAAAAAAAAATGCCTACGTGACTATAGTATTTTTCTGCTTTACACTTTTTATCGGCAGAGCACAACACAGAACGAAACATTTGTTGTGCTTTTTATTTATCGTTAAGATTGTTTTAAAAAAGCTTTATATATGTTTTATAATTCACACATGCAAATATTATGGCGCTCATGTCATAAAATACTTGATTTTTTTTTTATCTCTTTCTTTTTTTTTTTCTGTATTTTATTGTTGTTATTGTTTTGTTTTTCTCTTATTTTTTTTTTTTTATTTGATAATTGGAAAGAAAACTATAAATTATATTTAATTTTAATATGTCAAATTATTATTATGCGTTTGCGTATTTTTACAAATTTTATGATATATTTTTTAAATATGATTCTATGTAGAATAGCAATTATGTTCTCATTAATGACAATTATTGTGACTTCAAATTCTCTTCTTCTTTTGAAAATTGCAAAGCATCTGACTTTTATGACCTTTTTTTTTTTAATTTTATTGCTTTTTTGTTTTTGTTTTTGTTTTTATATAGCATAACAAAAAAAAAACAGTGCCGAAGTATAACGATTTTATTATAAATAAATTATATTCTTGCTGTGTGCTGTTTGTGAGTGTGTATGTGTGTGTACGTTTTTTTTTTATTCTCTTATAAAAAAAAATTGATAAAAAAATTTGTGTAAATTTTATTTATATTTATATTTATATTTTGAATGTATTTGTGAATGCGTGATATTTTGTAATTGAAAATTATTTAATTTATTTTATAATTATATTTTCAAATGTATATGTGCAATAGAAATTCTAGTAGAAAAACATACACTTGTGATGATAGAAAAAAAAAGCCTTTGATATGTGTTTTTAGTGTATTTGTGTAAACTGTGTGTTGTGTGTGTATAGTAATTTTTGTTCTTAAATATTTATTTTGTGATGTGTTGTGTTTTTATATGAAATTGTGTCTAGTGTAAGTATTAGTTTAAAAGACAAGTTTTTCTTGAGAAGGTGCTTTTTCATAGATCATCTCTTTTGATCTCGGCATTTCGGCACATTCGGCTAAAACGGGTTGAGTTTTATTTTCATAAATTTATTTATTTTTTTTTTTCTAAATGTGCAATTGAGAATTTTTATTGTACGCAAAAAAAAATCATTTTTTTTGCGCAAAGCGGCGGCAAGTGTTTTTTACTGTTGTTATTCTTCTTTTCAATTAATAATCTATAATAAATTAGGAAAAATCAAAGTGTATTTTTTTTATTTAACATATTTTGGGTGTCGCGTGCTTTGTATAAATTTTTTTTTTTACAAAAACGAATTTTCCTATTTTTTTTAATGGTGAATGATTGTTATTGCAGTTGTCTCTCCAAAATTTTTGTCGTCATCATTGCGCCGTCATAAATAACATATATTGTCTCTATTTCTCTCACACTTATCATTTATAATTGCTGCATAAAAAAATCAACCCTATTATTTTTTTTTTTACCACCCTCAATAATCCAATACACATACATTGTTTTTTTGTTTTTTTTTTTTGTATATTCATAGTGCGCGCGGTTGGTTTGGTGCTGCTATTTTTCCATTAGAAAATTAAATACTGGAAAATAGCAACAAAATAAAATAAAATAAAAAGAATACATTGAAAATAGAATTCTTTTTGAAATAAAAAAAAAAAAAAAACAAGTTTGTGCTCAAAATTGTGTGTTTTTTTCTTTTTTTTTTTGCGAAAATATTTAGTAGTGGAAAATAAATTAATAAGTGGTAAAAGTATAGTGGGTGGTTGTGGCTGCGGAGATAGTGGAGAAGTCTCGAATGTGTTTAGAAAAAGGACGTGGTGGTGAAAGAAGAAGAGTAGTAAGAGCGGTACAAAAATTGGTAGCTGTAGTTGTGGAACAACTGTATTTTACAAAGTTTTTTAGTGTCCTATAATTAAAGTGATTTTTTTTTTGTTTTTGTTTTGTTTTGTTTCCCTTTTTTATTTTTATCATCATCATCATCATCATCATCATCAACAACATCATCATCATATAATTTGAAATGAGTGACAGGGACCGATCGTCTCCAACATTAATTGATTCGGGATTAAAAAATTTAATTGGTGGACGTGATTATCCATTGATTAGTGGTATAAATGGTAAGTCACTAATATTGCTATTAAAATTATTCAATGAAAAAAATATATTATGTTTAACACCGAACAGAAATCAATTTTTACATTTTTCTACACACATTTATACACTAAAAATGACTAAACTAAATAAACTAAAACTGGATAATATGATGATATTCAATTAAATCAATAAAAATATATATGATCTATAATTGAATTTAGGAAAAAATTAGTAGAATTTATATTAATGTGTTCAATATTATTAAAAAAAAAAAAAAATCACATTTTATATATATTTTTTTATCAGTTTTATCAACTAAAAAAATAAAACCATGTGATTATTTTTTTTTAATTTGATAAAAAGCTAAATGAAGAAAAATTTAATATCTATGCTCAATTTATATTAATAATATGATTTGATTTGTGAAAAATTAAAGTAAAAAATTAAATTACAAGAAAAAATGAGTTATTTTGTGCAGAAAATTGCACACACTTTTCTCTTGTGTAATTTCCCTTAGTTATTCCATTAATTTTCCGCTGGAATATGTATTAAAATTGACATGCCAATGTAATTTTTTATTCTCATATGAATAATATAAATATTAGACGGTCAAATTGAGTTAATAAATCGTTCGTCTTTGAGGATATAGTATTTTTTTTTTCTAAACCTTTGAGATTTGTGCATTTTTTGTTATTTATTTAATTTGACTATATTTTATTAACGCATTCAATTTAATTGTTTAATATATGATTCGAATTTCGGTCGTTTCAAATAGAAAATTAATTAGTTAAAATTATAAGTTAGGTATTTAGTAAAGACAAACTGACTTGAGGTGAGATACTAACGTGTGTAGCCTGAGGTTATAATCTTACTGCATAAACAATGATAGGTTCTACGATATGGTTTAGCCACTGTTTCGATTTTTTTTATCAGTATCCGGTGTGTAGTGATAAATCAATAAATCGACATAAAAATTTCTGATCATTAGAGATGTTTTTCCAAGTGTGCAGCTATCACACACATTTTTAGTTTTAGTGGTCGCCCAACACGATTGCATAGACTTTCCTGATCATCATCTGTTTTGCTAACAATTTTGAGGTTCATTGAAACGTGCGCCGCTGTTCTTCTTTAACTACTCAGTTTTAAAATATTAGATTTACTACTTTGTATTTTCGTATTTAAATAAAAAAAAAACTGTTGGAAAATTGTTATTATAATTCAAATTTAAAAGCAATTGAGTTTTATTGTCGTCATTAAATTTATTCTGGGATTTTTTTTTCTGAATATATTATATTTTACAAATTTCACGGTCATATTCTTTTTTTTATCATCGTTTTTTTTTTTTTTTTTTTTTGTGTTCTTAAGAAATAATATTAAAATGTACAAGGTTCAAAAATTTTCTGTCAGCAAAATTTTTCGCACTTTTTCTATTTCATTTTAGTACGTACTGTGCTGTGAGGAGGTATGTGCGGTGTGGTAATTACCCTATGCAAAAAGAAAAATAATAAAATAGAAATTTACAATGTTTCATTCAAATTTAAAATATAAATATGAAATTTGTTATTAAATAAATAATAAATAGTTTTCTAAGTCGTTTTAAACAAATAAGCGCCAGTCACTGTTTAAGAACGTCTACACAAAAATTTTAAATATATACAATATTGTCGATATTTGTTATTGCATTGTTCATAATTTTATGTACACAGTGTGTCGAAGAATTTTTAATACTATGGATCAGATGAAATAAAATGGAATGCCTATTCCAGTTTACTTTACAGAATTGCCTTTCAAGGACACGTCGAAACTATGTTTATGTAAATCGAAACATAATCAGAAATAACAGGCTATTAACTTCAGTTTTATTTTTTTTACCAATAAAGAGAAGTCATGGATTATTCAACAAACTGACGATATACACGAATACATTTTCAATACTTGCAGGTGTCTGTGACGAAACAGCTTCCATCTTATTATATTAAATTATATATCTGCAGGTTTATCAGATATATGCGACAGACATTGACTACCAGTATTAAAAATTAATCGGCACACTGTGTACATATTGTTCAATATTATATACGTTAGTTATACTTTTATGTTTTTATAATCTTATTTAAAATAAAAGAAGGTATTATTTATAAATATTATAATAATAATAAACGACTATGGAATAGAAATTGCACATATAGTGTCTGAAAAATGATCCATTGAAATATATTCGATGAACTTTATTGTGGTGTATTGTACTGTTTATTACCGGCGCGGAAGATTTAATCGAATGCCAAAGCGAAATTATTCACTCAAAAAGAATGAGTAACAAAGAAATGTGAATGCAGTGTATTTTAATGTTGATCGCATGTTCGTATGGGAGTGAACCATCCATAAATTTATTTAAATTGTCCGTCTACCTCGTATACAGCCAAAATTGGTAGAGGTGATACACTGATACCCAATTTATATCAATCGTCAATTTGAGGCAATTTTTATCGTTGTAATGATGCATGAACTAAAAGAATATATACATTTATTCAATCACATGACTCTATAAAAAAAAAATTCGTCAGTCATATACCCGTCGATGTGAGTAAAATAGAATATATAGTATTTGAAAACTCATTGAAAATGACTGACTTCTTCTTATCTATTGTAAACTTCTCATAATGACTATAATAAAATAAACTAATTATGTGGATTTGATTTTTTCAAGAAATTAATAAAATAATATTGATTTGGTTAGCTTAAGTGGCATACGTCAAATGCAGTTAATGTTAGCAATTACATTTTAATCTTAATTCGAATATCAGACGTTGCAGAAGTTATACTCACCCACAATTGAACTGGATATTATTTTATTCCATACTGTTGTTGTTTATAAAGTTGTCATCTGACTACAACACTGTAATTTTCCATTATAAAAATAAAATAATTAACACATTTTCAGTTACTATACGCAAATATAGACACACACACACACGCACGTTTAATACTTTGATAAATACGTTTACGATTTATTTAATTAAATATTTTCTCAATAATAATATAATGTATGGGTAAATTCTCTTGAAAATTATGAAAATTTAAAATAAAATGTACAAAAAAACGAATTGATTAATAGAAAATACCTTTGGGTATAGTTACTGGTACATTGATATTGAGTTGTAGGCACGTGATAAAATTTATTGTTGTACACGTACATATAAGTTCTGTTAATGTGCGTGCATTACTACTTATAAGATTGTGTATAATTATAAAAGTTATCACCTTTTTTTGTAATTTACCATTAGAAGACAGACCTGCTGCAATACAATTTCGATTCATAAAAGTAAAAAAAAAAGTCATGAGAGAGAAAAATTATGTTTTTGATTCAAGTTATATATTTTATTATTAGTTGTAGATTTTTATTGTTGTTATCAGCAATAAATATTTTTAAGTTTTCTCTGTTATAATTAAGAAAATAATATAATTTTAGTTCTGCCATTAAATATTTTCATTGTTACTAAAATTAACATACAATTTTACATGTGTCATGTGATTCATTTTTATACTATATCTATAGAATAGACACTACTGCTGTGCCATATAATATATTTGTATGTGATTTTATTATAGCTTTATTTATTTATTTTATAATATATATACTATATTTAATTTGTTTATTATAGATAGATAGAGAGACACAAATGTACAATATAAATAGTATAGCGTTTAGTAGCGTAGCGAGCAAAACTCTTGTACTATGCCTATGCGCGCACACACATGACATTAAGTAATATATTTTTATTTTTCCTATAATATTACTCGTTACCGACATGTAATAAAAATAAATGTTTGCGCTCTGTTTTGTTGGTTGTATGGGACGAGAACGCATATATATTTATATATTATCGTCAGTCAAATATTCACAATATTCTTCGGTTTGTCTTTTTTTCGTCGACGAGATGGACGAGCCCATCCATGCCATGCTAATTTTAAAATGTGTATTTTATATTTCTTATATATTTCTTATATATTTCTTTTTACAATAAAAGTATATACATAATAATGTGTAAGCAAAATTAAATTGATAATATGTGTGCTGTAGTAAATATCATTCAACAATATCATATATATTATTATTATTATTATTATTATTATTATTACTACTACTACTACTACTACTACTACTACTACTACTGCTACTACTACTACTACTACTGCTACTACTACTTATTACTATTACTTACCATTTATTTTAATATATATTGAGTGTTTGTGTTGTGTGTATATATAATTGTTACAACAAATTTACATGGTACACTTCGATTAAAATTTTGAAATAAATCATACTTTCAAAATGAACTGTTTGATATGGATTTTGTGCCAAAATGTGTTTGGGATCACACAACGATTATGATAATAAATGTTAACGATAATGCTAGCTTCAACCTCAACTTCTTCATATGATTTGCTTCATAATAAATCTATCCAACATTATTTGTAATTAAATTATTTATTATATCAACGATATTTTGTTAAGTATATATCTGCTCATATACACCCTGTGTCACCACAAACATATTATTGTGTCGGACAAATCGTACTAATAAATAACAATATAATACACACACACACACAAACACTTTAACTTTTAATCATATGATTTATCAAAATAAATTATTAAAAATATAAAATTAATTTAATGTTGTGTGAAATGTTGAATTAGAATTTATGAAAAAAAATTAATAATGTATTTATTATTTTAATAATAAATAGTATTTTATTATAGAGACTATAAAAACAATTTATTGTTAGTATATATATTTAGTATTAATTGATGAATTAAGAAGAAGCTTGCCATATTATTAAATTTAGTAATTGACTATATGCGGCTGACTTTTATGACTCGTGATTATGATTGCGTTTTTGTGATACTTTATACAATACCTCTGCTGACTCTGTATGTTGTTTATATATATATTAGTTTTTCATTTAATTATACATTTTCATATATGTGTTCTGTAGTGTTGATTAGTATAGAAATGATGTCGACAGTCGACGACGCCGACGACGACTACAACCAACAGCAACAACAATATGACATCGATGATAATATATAAAATATAATAAATTAATTTGTACTTGAATTTTATATTATTATTTAATTTTTCGCTTTATTACACACAAAATGCATGGAATTTAATATGTAAATTTTCCTTTGGAAAAATTATACCAACAGTGAAACAGATTGAGAGCGAGTGAGAAAAACAATGTGACAAAAAAAAATTATCAAGAAAAACTAATTCTATACTATTCTACAAATATAAGACAAAATGTTTGATTTGAACATTTCTTTACATTTTTACTTTTTTCTCGTCATGTACAATCTTTTATTATTTATATGTTCTACTTTTTTGGAACAGTGCCCAAAAATAATATATTTGTATAGCGAAACATATATCAATTTATCATATATTAAGATATTTTTCTTTTAAATGCATATAGGACTTTTTAAAATTTCACACATTAGTTTCGAAGTTGTTGTAATAACCTTTTAATTATATATTATAGTGATTTGATATTTAAAACAATATATTGAACATCATTTTCTTGTGTGAAATTTTCACTATATTCACCATCATCATTTTGACATATTCTATATATATTTATAAAATAAATTATGTTACAAATGTGATGGTAACCAAAATGTCTTACAATACGATACCATTTCTGCCTGATGGAATAGTAAAAACCATTGTCGTATAAATTCCAGTTTTCGTTAAATAATACACACAGAGATATGTTGATGTAGCCACATTGTTTTTATTTAATAGTTTAATATCAAACACAATTTTTTTATGTTGATGAAAAATGGAAAAGAAATAGAAAAAAATAGAAATAGTTAGAGTATAAATTTATTTAGCCAAAAAACTCAATTTAGAAAACAGCAAAATATTCATACACAATTACGTATTGTGTATAGAATAAGTCTACGATAAATACGTACAATGTATTAAGGAACAACAAGAAAAAAAATCACATGCATTATTTATCTAACTACACCCTCTATCCGAAAAATAATCGGAATTATATGAATGTGGTAGCGTTGCTGATTGATTTATCTGTTGTAAGATTGTACGCAAAAGTTTCATGATACTTCAAGTTCAGTGTAAACCAAAATAAAATGCATTAAGTGACAGTAGGTTTTGTGCATCAGTCGACAATTGTATATTAGGATGGAACATTAAATTTTATATTAAAATAGAGATGCGTTTAATTATGATGAAAGTTGAACAACGATTAACGAAAAAAATACGTGATTACGTGAAAGTTAGCAAGAAATCTTCAATGAGATTTATTTGAAAACGGAATTTGATATAAGGAAAACAAAAATGTTTACATATTTTTACTGAAAACAAATGTTCTACGAAAGGTGAATTCGATATTTGTTCCGCACACCAATCGACTGATGGCCACTGAATTTTTTCATGCTAAATAGTTAAAAATGCTTGAAATGACGATAATTTTTGTAACATCACCATTGTAATAAAACAAGTTAATGGTTAAATTGATGTATTGAAGGTTTTGCTATTGATTGTGTTCCTCCTGAAAATCGAAAGTCAGACTGTTGGCGATTACTGCGCATTAATGCATTTTATTATCGCGTGACAATTATCGCTGGTTTTTTTTTATTGGTTTATAATTTACCTATAATCTAATGATTAATATTTTCCCGATTTAGCTCTATATGACTATCATTCTATTCCCTATACACTTGATTTGAAAAGAAAACTGTTTTTTGTATTAATTGAAAACGTTAAACAATTAACGTTCGTCACATTCAACAACATTTCAATTAACTAAGCAATGCGGAAGATTGTTTTGTATTAATAAAGTTAACTTCTTTCCTAATATCCATTTCGATTGTTTTCCGGCCAGACGGGTGTGTGTGTGTGTGTGTGTGTGTGTAGTCGGAAAACAAAAAAAAAACCTATAATAAAGGCTTGTCTGCTGAATGTGACTACGTGAATAAATACGGAATACAACACAAACAAAATACTATTTTATTTCTAATTTATTTTCTGTTTAATTGTATTTGTTGTATTATAAATATTTTTTTAAAAACTCATTAAAGATTAAATCATTTTTTTTTATTCCGTCCACGATGACGTGCCAAATATAATCTTTTCTTTTTTTTTATTTTTTTGGAGTTGTCTAATCACATTTTTATTTTAAATATTAATATCATATTACTTTTAAAATCATAATTCTAACAACAGATCCCAATTAAGTATTAAAATGAAATACACAAACATTTTCGATGCAACTACTATCTCATGCATATTTTTTATGATTTTATGGTACGCCACAAGTCATCCAATTGCAATGATTTGCTCCTAAGGGTTATAACAGTGCAGACATCAAATTGGTATAAATTACAAAGTATATATATAACAATTTAGTAATTGGTTAATTACGTTTGTGTGGATTGATCGTAAATCTCTGAATAGTTTATAAAGTGTATTTATTTTCAAAGATATATTCTCTGATTTGTTTCGTTATTAAGAAATTTGGTGGCTGTAAGGTGGATTCATATATTTATTCACCCTGTTAAAAATATTTACTATATTTTTATATTTTATGACGTCTTTGCCATTACCATTTTGTAAATTTATGAACAATTAAAAGTATACATATGTAAATTCATACAGCAGCTGTATCAATATCACAATATATAAATAATTCATATGCACAAATAGTTTTTGTTTGTGATGGCGGTGCTATAATTTATATGAATAGAAATATCTAAAATTAGTTAATAATTAAATAATATTTGTTTATTTGTTTTTTACACTACGACGACGACGACGACGACGTATGCGGCGGTATATTATTTAAAGTATTGCGTTAAATCATTGATTAAATATATATTAAATTGTAATTAATAATTTATATTTAACAACTTTTACGCTGTCAAATATTGTGATGATGCATTAAAAATAATCAATAGTTGAATTTTAACCATTTTATATTCATAGAGTTTCCATAATGTTGACACTATTAAAAATAATGGGTCTACATAGATTTTGTCGTCAATTTCTATCGATTTATTGTTGGCTCAATATAAAAGTGGTGCTAAATATTTAACAATCGCATAGATGTAATTAAATGGACATTTTCAAGTGGTAGCATATTTTTTTCCCCAATTGTTATATAATGTTGTCAACAAAAAAACGATAAAATATATTAAATTCGAATTGTTTGGTAATATTATTGCAAATCACCCTGCATATTGCATAAAATTTGTTAAACAAATTCAAAATAATAAATCCAATTAAAATATTAGCTTTATTAATTTTTGTATTTTGGCTGTATTTCTGTAAATGTACTTTATACTCATTATTAATATTATTATTATATGGTTTTTGTTAAAGTATATGTATTATATTGAATTTATGTATACAGTGACTCCGCGTCCAACAAATCAATCAAAAATATTTCAATGGAATTATTAAAAAAACCAAAAAAAAAAACTTTACTTAATTATATTAACACATCACCGCCAATATTTAATCAAAATAAATAGAAAAAAAAAATTAAAAACGGACATTGTATTACAGATTTTTATTTCGTATACTATACAACCTACACTCAAGCAAAAAATAGAAAAAAAACACTGATTATTTAAAGTTATTGCGTCAACAACATAAAATTACAATTGTCGATAATTATTTATACCTTTTCACCGCAAAAGTAAGTACAGAGACGGACAACTTTTAATAATATTTAATTATTTCTTATAATTATACGTAAGTACACAACAATGACGAAATATTACACACATATACTTAGGTGAATAAAATGGTATGACCAATTTTAATTTAATTACATATCGAGTCGGTATTTTATACTTTATATACATTCAGTTTTCTATTAACAATTTATTATCACATGTTTTTGAGAGAATTATTATTTGCATGATTATCCATATATCCATATAGCTCTGCTACACACCTACAACACCCAAACACACATGATCTGTCCGAAAAATAACCGAAATGGATGGATTATGATAAAAGTATTTCGGTCAATTTATTTTCCCTGCCCAGAAATACATTTTGAAATGTTTAAAACCACACTCAAAAATAAGCATTTTACCAATTTTAAAATGATTCTATGTTTTTATAAATTTTGTGACCCCGGTGCACAAGAACAACTGCCATATGTTGATGCGTTTTGGTTTACAACACTGATAAAATAGTCAAAATACATAAATAAATCAACAGCCAATTCGAAACGATGACCATAGATCCATAGATATTCGATATATTAATTTTACTGGACTATTAGAAAAATGTAATTAATTTTAAATGATTTCATTAAAATATGAGATTCAAATTTTGCCCATAAGTTTTGTTATCCTCTTGTATTACTACATTGGAAATGTATTTTAGTTGCATAATGATATGATTCCATCCACAAAAATGACAATAAATAATTTAACTATTTAATGATCCAAATCGATTTCAACAATATATATGTGGAGCCACTCATACAAAGCAGCTACTGTGCGGGGGTACACTAAATCCTTGTATATAATTTTCATTTACCATATAAATATATGAACATTTATTGATATAGTCTGTCGTGCACTCATAACGTATTATAATACGTGAGGTTTATTTAAATTGACGTCATTACACAAATATTATACATATTTTTTTTATATATAATATCATTTTGGTTTTGTACTTTATTTACAATAATTTTTTCTTGTCCATATGATTATTTATGAACACATAAACAAGGAGTTTTTTTAAGAGCGATACAACTTTGATATACCACCAACGGTGAAAAATTGTTCCGTATTCCATAAAGTACCATTTATAGATATGAACTTCTTGTATGGATATAAATGTAAATATATAATGAACGGATACTATCCAAGTCATGGATGTTGCATCAACAGTAGCTATATGTTTTCTTCGGTATGAACGTTATTATCTGTTGTTATTGTTGTTACAATATGTTATCGTAACATATATAAAATGAATAAATAGCGAAAAATCTATCAATAATATTTCCATTTCAGTTGGTGAATTGTGTATAGCATAGTGGAAATTTATGCTACAAAGAGATTTTTAAAATAAATTTGTAAGCGTTTGTTTGAAGGTATTAGAAAACATTCCATTGATATAATTATTTCACAATAAATATATATACTAAAACTGAACATTACATTATGATTTAAGAAGCGACTGGAATTGGAATTGGACATTGTATCTGTCGTAAAAGAACACCTTGTGTGTGTGTGTGTATACTAATTGTTATATACATAATAAAAATATTTAATTATCTTACACTTGAATATTTGCGTTTTACTTTAGCCACCATTTCCATTGCCGTCGTGTCACACTCTCAACATTGCTTCGCAATATACATACAATATATATATATAGACTACCGCTCACACATTACAATCTCGCGCGTTATAATAAAAATTTATTAAAATATCACGTTCATTTGCATCATTATTTCTAATATATATATTGTATTTATGTTAATGTTATTATTATTTGTTGTTGTTGTTGTTGTTGTTGTTGTTGTTGTTGTTGTTTTGTTATCATTTATTTTCGTCATATTATTTATTTTTGTACCGCACCGGCTTAATTTATATGTACTCACTCTGCAGTAATAATAATAAAAATTATAAATAAATAGTAAAAAAAATTATAGAATTTTTCATTTATCGCAGTCACACAATTTATCTTATATGCGGAATTAAAATTATTTTAAAATTGTTTGTGGATAATAATTTTGCTGGCATTGTTGGTATATGTGTGTCGGCTATACAGTGAATATACATAAAAAGATATATACTACACAAGGATCAATTGTTAATCCTTTATAATGTTTATATATATTCTATTGAAGTATAAAATTACCGTATGATAATATATTTTGCGACTTTAACTGTTCTGTTTATGAGCGATGAAACATAAATATATATTATATATGGAATTTTTTCTGATATTTCTGGTGTATCTTTCCATAATTTCGTAGACTGTAATTATAATGTTTGGTATATATGCACCCCACTTAGTGTAACTTGATTTGATGATGATGATTATGACGAATGATTTAAATCATAATAATATATCAAAATCGATTTCACAGGAATAATGAATAATTTCCTAATCATTTACACATTATCATTTTAGGATATTTGAGAGTAAAAGAAAAAAAAAACCTCATCATCAATGTCTTTTCTATTTTTTTTATTTATTTATAATAAGTTATAAAATTAGATGTGAAGGTTATTCTTATAATGTCTTGTAACAAAATAATAATATCATGTGATTAAAATAGAGGCAGTACATGTGTTGTGACTTGTGTGTGTGTGTGGTTTTTCTGAAATAAAAATGTGTAAAATAAATTTTATAACGTGTACTTTAACAATTATCTACTTCTACTGCCTGCCAGAATATATATTTCTATATAAAAATACGTTCCATATTTAAAAATCATTTTTGTATCATACGCAGCCAATATATTATTAGAATCCTGTACATTATTTTTATGTTATCAAAATTTTGAGCAGTGGTAACACATAATTGGCAAATAAAAAGAATTAACAATTATAACTTACGTTATAAAAACACCTCTAAATGTGATGCACTATCGTCTCACACAGATCTCACAAAATCATATATGGCATAGAGATCTAAACTCATCAAACTCTTACAAACTGGGAAAATTTTTACCTTCACCTGTATATATATTTAGGAATTGAGATGACAAATTACACCCACCACATCCTCAATATTATACTATTAATCACATACGTTACGTACTATAAATTAAATTACTATCAATACTATTACACTAATGTTATTATAAACCTATTTTAAAAAATAACACTTATAATATTGGATATTTCTTCTCTTTGCGCTAATAACATATTTTGCAATTCACATATAAATTATAATATAAAAATGCATACAATTTACAATTTACAATATATAGAAAAACAAATATTCGTGAAAATATTTTTAACATATTCATTGTAATTAATTTAATTAATTATTTAAATATTACCTATACTACTATATTATACACTGTCCAACATATACATAATTTAATAATAGACTATATATATTTATAATAGAGGATCACTGTGCGATTGTACGTTATAATATTCATATTATAGATTTCAAAATTTCAAATATATGTAAAATGTCAGTGTATTTTATTCTATTTATTCCGATATTGGGCTACGTGTAAAATTAAATACCTTAAAAGTTCAATCTAATGTCTATAAAATGTTTCCACTGTAATATGCATAAAACAACTTTACCATAAGATGGATACTCTTTGAATACTGTACCATATATTTGCACGTATATTAATGTGAATTGTGAATTGACGTTCATCTTCTTATACATTGTATATAGATAGGTGTGGGTGTAGGTGTAGATGATGAAATGATAAATCTACCAAAAAAATAAATTTTAGTAGTACACCTGAATAAAATATAAGAACAGCTCCCTTTACAGATATTTATTTAGTTTTTTCTTTTCGTATATCCGAATTCAATTGTTTTGAAAGCGACACTTTGGTGTGGCAATCGATATTTTGACAGTAAAATAGATGAATGAATGATGATTCACCGCCTTCATCTCTATTTATGCGGTCTGCGTTATGCGTAACCAAAATGAAGCTTATATACCATCTTGCAACAATGTATCAATTATGTTCTGCAATTATCGAAAGATGTTTCCTGAATTACAGAATTTTTAGATGAATGATTCGGCCGCTAATGTACGCTATAATTGTTAGTCTAAATTTTTGTGTGTGGCTTCCTGCTGCATATTGTTTTAGACAAATTTATTAACGATCAAAATACACCCTGTATCAAATTAAAAAACAGGTTCATCCATTTTTTTTCTTTAGCCAAATAATTTAGTCACCTTGAAACCAAAAGTCGTTTTATTATAATATATTTGTTTTGTTTTTTTTTTTTTATCAATTGTCAATAAAAAAATGATCCATTGAGCAAAAAATTGAATAACTAATGATCCAAGATATAGTACAATATATATATATAAGGCACTTCGATACACACAAATACAATTACATTTTATTTTTTATTTTTTTGGTGACGTCTTGATTGATGTGTGATAGATCTATAGCAATTTTTTTCGGAAAGATATAATGTGTTAAATTTACAAATATGTTCACAATTTTAATTTAATACAAATGAAAGAAAAGGATAACTTATTTATTAATTGAATTATTTTTATGGAGTCAATCGCCGGACAGAGCCTTGTCTTTGGAAATATTTTTAATTTCTCAATAGCATACGTCGACGAACACCATATTTTCAAATATCCGTTGCTTTCTGATTTCATAAACGTAATGTATTGTATGAAAAATATTTTCATTATCATACCAGGGAATTGAATCTGTGGATTTAATGATATGTGCTTCAGTCACTGCCGCACTATACCAATTCAATTAAGTATTCTTAAAATTTGTAAGGATATTATCTGTAAGTGTAAATGTAGTCTATGTAATTATGTGATTATACTTGATCTTAATATTGTGGCCAACATAAAATAATTGCCATCGATCGCGTATATTTGAGAATCCAATTCTCATGGTATAATTAAATTAAATTTTATAATATACTCTAACTCCAACTAACACAATAAGACAAAAATGGTTTAATAATAATCGTATGCTTTTCATCTCTCTATATATAAAATTATTAAATGCAGAGGATAATATTTATAATATAACGAGTATAAATAGGTATTATTTGTACATCTATATCATATTTTCCATCATATAAATCACGTGTATTGTATCGTGAATAGAAAATAATCACGTGAATTTATATTTCATGGATGTATATTTATTTAATCAAAAATAGAAAATGAAGAAAATTCTTTATGTGTGTCCGATATATTATATTTCATAATGGAAATACTAAATGATGTTTTAAAAACATATATAAAATTACAATATATAATTAAAAAGTATTTTCAAATGCATTACATCTAATCCAATATAAAATTGGTACGCCGGTACGTTTACTTTAACACCGTGTATTTACTTAATATAGGATTTTAAAATAAATAATTAATATATTGTATGTTAGTATAAAAACTCAACACTGTTTGGCGCTGATGACGATAAGATGTTGAGCAAAACATTAAAAAAATGTTAAAAAATTCATTCACTAAATTATTACGAATTTTTTTTGCTTTATTTAAATTAATATTATAAATAAATAAATAAATAATAATAAAATTAATATATTGTTATTTTGTGTGGCTGTATGAGGTTTTATTTATTTTTTTTTACTACCTCTGCAATACACATTTTAATATTTTATGTTTGTATTATTTTCATTTTGATTCGGAGAATCTAGCACGTGGACAGGTAACGTGAATGTTTAGTTATTATATTTATATTGTACGTATTTTGTGGGAATGTGTGAGGTATTCGTATATTAATATTTATTTGTATGTTGAATGGATGGACGGACATATGATTATTGTTTTTTTGTATATATGGAAATTTATAATAAATAAATAAATATAATATATTTATGAGAAAAATTATAGTTCATGTAGTTGTTTAGTAAATGATGTATATATGTTGAGCTATCAAGATAAAATACAAACAAAAATACACATTGGGTACTTGAATGAAATTATTGACGTTTTTTTTTCCCCCATTTTTAATAAATAAGTATTTTCCCATCAATGTTATTCATTGTTTATGTCGATAAAATTTGCAGACATCTATTTGGAAACGATCGCCTGTGACACCGGTCACGATAGTTTTGAAGCAAACACAAAATCATCATCGGATGATGTCAAGTTATTAAGTCAAAATGTTAATGTAATATATAAAGATATATAAAACTACTCTTGAAAAATACAAATCTGTATTCGCGTTTAGTCCACACAGTTGAAACAGCTCGCCAAAACCATTGTCGCACGTGTTATGCAATTCAGTAATAACGATAGATTCAGAGTAATCGATAAACATATCCTAAGCACTGTAAAATATTCTTCTCAAAAATCACTAAATAATGCATTGGTAAATAATTTACCAATTGGTCACAATGCACTCAGCACCAGGACAAATAACATATTGAGATCTAAACGCAAGTAATTATTAAGCACAAATATGGGTCACAACAACATACGACAAGAATTTATTTCAATACACCAACAGACACATGGTAAATCTACAACATTGCTGGCATGAGACCATTCGATATCATACTGCCGCAACGGTTATTAATTTAAGATTATATATTTATATTTATATATGACTTTTAAATTTTTTAAAGACACTTCAATATATTATGGTTTATTAATTTTTTGGAATCAAAAAAATTTCTCTTTTATTTTTTTTTATATTTAAATTGCAAAAAATAATACTTCCTTAAACATAACAGAAAAAAAAGAAGAATAATCAGGTTAAATATTGTCTTGCCAGTAGTATGTATTATTATTATTATGGTGGTGGATCATGTGATGGTATGGAATACTATAAAAAATCTATATTTATTTACGCTAAACATACGAAAAAAATTACAAAAAACAAACCACTTATTTATAATTTTACTCGAATTTTTAAAAATTGATTAATTTTTATACTATCATTTGCATAAAAATTAAATTAAATTTATAATAAATTTATAAATTTTTAATATTATTTGAATATAGCCAATAACTTTTATGTTTATTTAATATAGAATTATGTAATTTTAAAATATTATGCGATGGTAATTAATGTGTGTGTGGTCCAGTGCAAGTGAAAGAGATACATGTGTTATTTATTTTTTTTTTAAATTAAATATTAATTAATTAATGTAAATATTGTAAATAATTTGCATATATATATTTATGGTAAATTAATGAATTGAATATATTCGACTATTTACACAAGCTATTTAACATAGCATTCTTATTTTATATAGGTGTTTTCATTGTAATATGCAATTTTTTTGAGATTTTCGCTTAACTATTTTGAGGTTGATTCGTTGCTACAATAGTTTTATCAATAACATTATACATTTTGCACCAACGTCCGTAGCTATGCCCTGCACTCTAACTAAACCATTACATTGCTGCCGCTAAATTTTTGCACAGGTTTTACGCGGCGTTGATTAAATGCAGTATTTCATTATCGTCAAATTTTTTGGATTACCATTCCATAAAAATTAAAGCAAAAGTAACATCATTCCAATAAACTTAATGGATATTATTGTGCACACAAACATATTTTGTTATCATATATGCTTTTGTTATTTCACGATTCTGATAAGAAAATTATAAGAAATTTAGTGCAAAATACTATTTATTTATATTTTATATCTGTGCGCAAATCCGAATGCACACGGCTGTGGTTGGTGGTACATTGAAGAATCAACATTCATAATTTGGCGTGTAATTATTTCGTTTAATATATTTTATGAACTTTTATGTAACTATTTCTTATTGTGTATATTATAATCTTTAACAGCGCACACCTTGACCAACAAAATGTGTGTGTGTGTGTCTCTATTTCGAATTAAGTAAACTTATATCTTTCACACAAAAATACAACAATATATAAATGTAATTAAATAAATAGATAAATTGAACCTTTAATTAAATTTATATAGGGTTTTTTTTTTTTTAAATAGATTGATTTATAATTTAATACTAATGCTACAAAACACACCACCACCACCACGGATCTATATTCAAAAATAGTTGATGGATATAAATAAGAATATATATTATTATTATTATCATCCAATCCATGGTATGCCACGTGCTTTTAAAAACATCAACTATATATTTACCATCTATAGATAAAAATATATACAAATTGTGATATATTGTTGTATTAGGAATAAGAGATACGTATACATTCAATTGAGTCTATATAGAAATGTACAACATTTAAATCGTATATACGATACGAATATATTATTATAAAGGATTTGCCATACAAATATCCACGTGCAAAAATATACATATATGAATTATAATAATAATAATAATAATAATATTCTACCCCTATATCACATCGTTATAATATGGGTGGGTTCTATGATGTATTGTACTTATATTGTTATACAAATACACCTGTATTATATGTATAATAAATATAGTTATATATGTATTTGAAAAATACCGGGTTTTTTGCTAACATTTTGTGTCAGTATCTATCAGGACTTCAATATGAATTGAGTTTTTATTCTAGACATATTTATACTTAAAAAAATGTTTTAATAAATATACCCTTAAAAATCAATGTGTTTTCTTTTCGTTTTTTTGTTTCAATATCTATGAATTTCATTAAGGCTTAAAAAAAGTAAAAATTTATCTACAAGAAACTATAATAAGGACATTAATTAATTGTTCAAAAAATTAGTTAAGTGAATTATATAGCGATTATTATTAATTGGTTGTATTTTAATTTATTTAAAAATTTATAGTTAAATTTGTGTATAAAGTTACAAAGAAAAGCTTAAAAATAAAATGTTGTTCAATCTTTTGATTTAAAAATTGTATTGTGTCCTGCCGAGGAAGAGCTATTTCTTAAAACTTCCTGAAATATTATTTTATGTTATTTTTTGTATTTATTATATTGCATAAATAAAGTGCGAGTGTTTATGTTATTTTGTTTCTCTGCCAGTATAAAAACTGCAATATATGAGTGGGCTGTAAAAATAAAATCAAAAATTATTAAATTGTTTATTTTCCCGAAATTATTCAATTAAATAATTAAAATCTTTAACATTACATTTACTATCGCTGAATTTCTCCTTGTTTCTATATAAACCTATTTATTTTTTTGGTTGATATGTATTTATTGCACTTAAAGCTGAATTAATTTAATTTTTTCTATATTAATTACAATAAAATGCTCGTCCATAATTACATCAATATATGTTGAACAAAAGGAGGAATACTATTTTTTAGTAATAAATTGTTATAATTGATTTGATTTTTTTTTTTTACATACAAAACTTACGAACGAAAAATATATAAAAAATGAGTTCATCGGAAATAAATTCACATCAACAATTGCGTTATTCAAATAATGAACAACAATATTATCAATCGACATCGGCACCGGCCGATCCACCTATAAATAATTCAAATGAAAATGATGAAACTAATAATAATAATAATAATAATAATAGTAATCGATGGAACAATAATATTAATAATAATAATAATAATAATAATAATAATAATAATAATAATAATACTCCAAATAATAATAATAATCAATCTTTGTTTGAATTAATTGCTGGACAAAGAAGTTCATGGAATTTTGGCAATATGGCTTCGTGTTATCAACGAAATTATAATGAAAATAATTCATTTAATATAACAACAATAAATTTACAAAATTTACAAATTGATGGTCAACAGCAACAGTCACAGCAGCAACAGCAACTACAGGAACGGCATCAAAATCAACACGAACGAAATCAACATCAGCAACAAATGCACGAATCACAACAACAACAACAACAACAACTTATCCAACATAATAATAATAATAGCACGAATAGCACTAATATTAATAATAATAACAATAATAACAATAATAATAATACCAATAATAATAATAATAACCATCAATGTCCTAGTAGTAATCATAAATATCGTCATTCAGGTTTGTGTTATAATGTTATACAAATTTATTCATTTTAAAATAATAGCTTCCCTCTGTAATGAATGTGTACCACATTTCTCAAATATATCCTATAGAATATCGTTTCCATAAAAATATAAACATATTTTTGTACTCTAGAAAAATAATACAATAAATAATAATTTTTCTGTAAACAATTTTAATTTAATTTGTGAGATTCATTTTCTATGTTCATCACATCACTTTGAATATATTGTATATTATAAAATTCAGTACTTCCATTCAGTTGATAATAATTTATTTATTCTGAATATTATCATATGGGAATATTTACAAAATTATTCGAATGCATATAACCAATAATATTTGATAATCAAATGAGATTATATATAAAACTATATTTATATTTAATACATTTCATAAAAAATTGTATAAATAGATTGTGATGCAAATTTATTTAGACAAATTGATTATAAAAATATTCAAATAAATTTAATATTTTTAAATCGATTATATTATTATAATGGTTATTATGCAAATGATGATGACGTAAAAGGATTTTGTTTGTGAATCAATACTATTTGCTATCATCACATAACTTTGTTGTTTAATAAATAGTTCAGAAAAAATGTAATACTATTTCTTTATGCTTAAAATAGAGGGAATCAATAATTTCTTTTAAACGCACTGCTGCACTTCGTTAACATTGAACGAAAAATCGAGCAAGTGATGCGATTTTTAAAAATTTCTTCTACAAAAATTTTGGGAATTAATTGAATTTAGAAATCAGAAATCTGAATTTTTCTATTTTCAAACGCACATCATCTAATTTCTGGTAACTATGTGCAAACATAAATATATTATCCATTGCATTATTTTCTTGTATAATTAAAGTGCACTTTCTTGTTACCGGATATATATTCTATATTTAAAAGAAAAACAAAATATATTGTCCATATAAATGAATGTTAATCGGTTAGCATGATTTACTTATTAAATTAGTAAATATTTACCTCAACATATATAATACATTGACTAAGGTATAAAAATTCCTATCCACACACTAATGCTTTCCGACTGTGCTGGTGAAAAGTGTCGGTGTGCTTATTACCTGTGAAATAACAACAATAATATATTACTAATAAATGTACACATGTGTTTGTGTGTAACTGGACCATTGAAGCGCATATACATTAACATGTACTGACTGACTTAGTATATTGTATAAATAAACTAAAATATAATATATCATTTAAATTATTTATTTCCAATTAGTGCATTTACATACATGCCTGGTGTCCCATAATAAACCGGAATGGATAAAAAAAAAAAAAAATAAACCACCATCCAGTACTTTTACGTTTGGTTTTCTGGTTCATAGTGCAAAGCACCGTTTTTATCATCACCGCAGTAACAATAGATTTCAAGAAATTTTTATCACATCGATCCAGTTCAATGACGGCTTTGTAATGAGACGTGAACATAATCTCACAAATAAACTATACTGGCCATTTCAGTTTATTATGCGACACAGGGTGTACATATACTTTAACTGATGTTTATAGTGAAATTTAATACATTTGAATTATGATGTGATATGCACAATTTATTTCAAAATTATCGTATCGTATTATGTGGTGAAATAATTTTTGATCATTTTGTGAAAAGTGAAATTGTACATGTTTTTATTTATTTATTTATTTATATTTTACATGAATCCATATCGTTCCTTTTAATTTTTAACCATTTCCATTTTCATGTTTTTAACTTCTTTTATTTATTATTACAATATATAGAGTTGGGTATATATTGTACTTTTACCATAGATATGGCGATGGTTATGCTAATTAATCATTTCTTCGCATTGTATTTCCTTAACATTCCGCTTGATTTATTTATAATTTATTATTATTATAGTTTTCCTCTTAAATAATTATTTTATTTTGATATATTTTTATCATTATCATGCCATTGTGTCTTTATTTGTATATATGCACACGCAGAGAGATAGCAACGCGGCGGTTGGTTGTGTGTGTATTTTCAATATTATAAAGTAGGAAATATATGATATATGTTTTGTGGTAAATAATATAAAAATATGCGTTTACATAGAAAATATATTAGTAAAATGTTTTAATGTTGCACCAGTCTGCCATGCGAACAAAATAAATGGAAGTATGAATAAAATAACAAAGAAATAAAATTATAGATGTAAAAATTTTTAGACTCGCATTGTCTGTCTGTGGTTGGGTTGAATTTAATTCGCAAAAACACAGAAAACAAACTATATTATCTAATATGCGGTAAAATAATATTAGATTATAATAAGATTAATTTTTTTTTATACAGATTTAAATTAAAGATATCGATATTATACCACATATAAATATATATGGTTCAGTCATTCGTGGTACGTACACACATACACAAATTTACTCTGCGAAAATCCAAATATTTTTTTAAAAAATATATAAACAAGTGAAAGTTTTATAAAAATCGTAAATAGTCTATTTTGAAAAATTAGTTATTTATTATTTTACGCCAAATTTATTTGCAAAATGTAATATTCATTTTTGTCTATAACAAATTCTCATTATTTATGTTTTTTGTCTTATAATTATAAGAAATCAATAAAAGATCGTTTATATTATCATCATCGTTTTTACGCAATGGATTTAGTGTTGAGATATAAAATCGGACGGCATAATTTGGTTGGAACTACTAACCTTCATGTATCCAACAAATAATATACACCTGTAGCTGTCTGCTCAAAATAATGTAGTAGTAATTGTGAAAAAAAAAAAATAGCCAGTGATGTTAGTCCACGTGGAGCAGATATTTAATATATTGGAGTAGAAATATCGACAATTTATTTATTTTTTTTTTACCTACAACATATTTTCCTCGCACAAATTGAAATCTGAAAACATTTTTTCACACCAATTAGTTTAATATTAACGGAGGATAACACGTTAATTAAATTTACCAATGTTTATACTCTTTAATTCTCGCCTATTATAATTGGCCAATGAAAAATTCCACAAAACTGTTAAAAATGGTATATGTTTTAAAAAAATACATTTTTATTGGAATAATATTTTTTGGCGGTATGATTGTAAATGATATGGACGCACTGCTAGTTTTCTTCCGGTAACGTGTATCAACGTCTCAATTGGATTTCTATAAAATACCTGCTGTTAAAATATTCACATTCATAAAATGAAATATGGACCCGTGTGTGGTAAGAAAAAGACAAATTCTTGATAAAAATTATTTACCACCTAAAAATGTGAATTAATTCCAGACTGTGCTGACATGGTTTTTGGTGGTGGTTAAGTTAACACACAAACAAACAATTGATTATTCTAAAATTACGATGTAACAATTAACAAGAAATAATTAAAATATTCATTTTGCAAAAATTATATATACAAAAAATACGGATGATGAATGTGGAGTTCGTATTTTATTACAGATAACGAACGAGTTTTTGGTATAGGTAGGCAGTAGTTAAGTATTTAACATAAAATATATTTTTTATATATTACAATACCTAGAGCTACACACTTAATTAAGAAAATTTCACTTTTTCAGATGAAATCGAAAGTTAATAATTTTTTTTTGTATTTTTTATTTTTGGTTGTATTATATTTTATTGTTAATATTATTTGTATTACATTTTTTTTCGTACATTCTTTTTATGTTAAGACGAGTGTCTGCGTATAATATATTGTACTTTATAATAATGAATCACGCAGACACAATCTCTGTATACTCTGTCTATATTATAAATAATATAGTTTTGATATGGAACAAATGAACGAACACACGTTTATAGTTATAATAAATAATACAAGTATTTTAATGTATGTTGTAAATTGTAAGTAAATAATTTTACTTTAATAAAAACTTTAACATACTCTCGGTATTTATACCTCTATGGCATCTATACTTACATGCACATTAACTTAAACGTAATTCAATTTTTGATATTTTAATATTTGGGTCAAAATTACAACCAAAAAAAATCTGAACGTTATGTTGTTTATATATGGTGTTGAAGTTCCATCGTGCATTGAAATAGTGCCACAAATCGTTGTTTTTGAAGCACCTAGCAAATAATGGTTTTTCTAATAATCCTATGAAAACAAAAACATTGCGAGTTTCTATAACGCCTAATAAAACTGTTACTGTGATAATGTTGTTTATGTCAACGTCAATAATTAAACCAAGAAATTATTGTGAAATACCAACAATATCCGGCTGGTAAATGCATCCGAATTGTTACAAATGGTATACAATGGATATGTAGATTAAATTGATCAACAATTGTACAATAGAAAGTGAAAATTGACGTATACAAAAATCACAAATCTTCATCATCTTGCTCTGATAAACAAATGTGTTGTCTAAACTACTTCCCCGGTGAGGTAGTTAATTTTTAAAAATATAGAAGAATTAAACTAGGTAACATTTGTGTTGTACTCAATTGGCTGCAATTTTTATCGTATCGTCTGCATTGAATTTTGTTAAAATATTTTGATGATAAACATGTAAAACATTTTTTTACTGAGCGGTAACCTTTCGTACATATTATTTTACATTGTCTTCATTTTATCATGAAAAATTGCCGGTAAAATTTGGCCTAATTTTGCAAATATACTTGAAGTTATTTATTAAAGAAATAAGAAAATAAAAAAATCCGATAAATAAGAGGAAGAAGATGTGCTCGCGGGGATACCTTTTTATAATTCTTTTCTTTTAATCCATTTCATCCATAGATGCAATAAATTTAAAGTGTGTGTGTGTGTGTGTTAATATTTCGGATGGATTTCCTCAACAACGAAAAAATTAATTAAATTATTGTTGTGTGTTGTTCGTTCGCTATCCACCCCGCCACCGCCACTAATTATAATTAACAAAAAATTATTATTATTATTATTATTATTTTTGCACTCGTCCAACAACTCTCACTTTTATAATTCTCCAGCAAGACGATGGCACACAATTTTTTTTGTCTTAAACATCATTATTTATTATAAAATGAATACATGAATTGTTTTTTTGTTTTTGTTTTACTTTTTCTGAATATTTTAAAAAATTATAATTAAGAGACCTATCATCTGTAGAAGAAAAATATATAGGCGAGTTGTTGTTGTTATATAGACAGACACAGAGAAGAGACATAACACAAACAAGGTGTATATATCGATGCGATGGATATAAAATACAGATACAATTTCGTTTGCAAATAAATTTATAAACAAAAAAATAGTGTTTGTATATAATTCAATTTATAAATTTGGAAGTGGTAACAAAATTATTATGGTTCGGTTAAAAGTGGTGGTAAAATATAAAATCAACTAAAAATTGATGGTATATAGAATTTTATTAAAATGTATTAAAAAATATACCGGCAAAAGAAGCGGTACCGTTTTTTTTTTGTGGTTTTTGTTGGTGCTCGGTGGTGTGGTGTTTATACGAATTTATTTTTATTTAGTTATTGTTGGCGGTGTTGTTAACAAAGAAAAAAAAAAAAAACACAGTTTGGTTGTGTTGAGGAGCGATTGAGTGGTGGTGGTGGTGCGAGCGGCTTTGTAAACTTATGTTTGGTAAAAAATTTATAATAAACATTTTATTTACTTTGAAACGATGGAACGGAACTCATCATTTTAGTATTATTGTTATTAAACAATACAGAGATATTATTATATTTAAAAATTTATATAAATATTAAAGTGTATTTATTTTAAAAATGAATTGAATTCTCTTTTTATTCATCGTCAAGTGGGTTTTTTTTCTTATTTGTGTGATGTGAACAGGTTTTTTTTTATTTTTAACATTTTAATAATTATTTATTTATTGTGAGTGGAGTGCGATTAATGAAAAAAAAAAATTGGTGTGTTTACAGACAGCACCCGCGCATAATTTGAATTAGTTTGTGATAAGAAAACATTATTTTATCACATTTTATGGGGATGATAAATAAATAAAAAAACCCATGAGAAAGCTTCTACAATAATTAGAACCATCAAAAATTGGTTTGAAATACAAAATAGAATGGTTATTCTTTTTTTCGTGTGTGCACAATGATTGTGTATTAATAAAAACTAAACAAAGATTCTAAAGATATATATTTATTTTTTGTATAATTAGAAATTTATTTGCAAATTTATTAAAATTATAATTTTTATTTTTTTAATAAAATTTTGTTCGTGTGTGTGTGTAAACAATTTATTTTTAATGGATACAAAAAATTTCTTTATTATTTTTCAATATTTTATTTATATGTTTGAAACGCATGGAATAGCATTTACAAGGTCGAACACAAATTATTTACTTGTTACTATACAATTAAAAAAAAATAATAAATAAATAAATAAATAAATAAATAATTCTATAATTGAATAGAATTTTAGAATTGAATTGAATTGAATAGAATAGAATAGAATAAACATTATATTTTGATTGTGATGCGATTTTTAATGTTTTTTTTTTTTTTTTTTGTGTTTTCACTGTGTGTGTGTCGTGTCGGTCGGTATTTTTAATCATTATTTAATTTTAATTTAAATTTCTATACAAATACATTTTGAAAATAATATAATTAATTATTAAATTGCAATTTATCCATCAACAATAAAAATTCTATATCATTAACTGTTTAAAATTTGTGCAGTGATTATATTCGTTTTTATTTGTCACACCATCAACACCACCAACCACCAAAAGCAAGCATTGTTTAAAAATCAAATTATTGTTGTTAAGTGTTTTTTTTTTTTTGTGAAGTGTATTTAGAAAATTTGTGTATTTTTACACAAAATATTTATTCAAAATGATGATAATTTTCATACAAATTAAATTATTAATTAACTCGCAATAGTTTCCGGGAAATATGATTTATAGTTAGAGAAACACAAATTCCCTATTGCAATTACATAATAATTAGCTTAGCTTTTATATCGAAATATATATGAAAAACATTATTAGATAAATAATAAATAAAAATAAACGCATTATATAAAAAGAAAACAATGGATTATCAACAATTACCACCGGCGGCTGTTGCAGCAATGTCAATTGGTGGTGGAGGAGGAGGAGGAGGAGGAGGCGGCGGCGGCGGAGGAGGTGGAGGCGCATTATTAACATCAATATCATCTGTAGCAAATAATATTAATAATAATAATAATAATAATCAAAATAATACAATTATACCATCACAACATTTACAACAATTAATGCAAAATAATGCAATAAATAATGTACAAATTATAACAAATATGCCACCGCCGCCACCACCACCAATAACAAGTCAACAAGCAATTTCATTAGTACCTAATGTAAATCCATTATCATCATTACAACAAGGTGTTCACATATTATCAACACATAATACAGGAACTAATAATCAAAATAATAATCAAAATAATAATAATAATAATAATAATAGTAATACAAATAATAGTAATAGTAATAATAATCATAGCAATAATAATAATAATAATAATAATAATAGTAATAATGTACAAAATAATCATAATAATCATCAAAGTTTACCGCCACCATCACATCTGCTGCAACAATTGCATCATAACAATAATAATAATAATAACCATAATAATAATAATAATAATAGTAATGAGGATGGTAATCGTTGGACACAATTTCAGGTACAACAATTATGGAGACATCATGCATATTTAAACGGTAATTTATTAGTTTTATTTATAATTTTTGGTGGATTTTTGAATAAAATTTTTTGGGAAAAAAAACAAAACGAACTTAAGCGTGTGTATAATTTTACTTCCTTAGTGTACCACCAACCAACCAACAACGTCGACGTATAGCTAAATTATTATTAATCGCATTGTGTACTATATCTTTTTTGTATACGTTGCTCGTGTCGTGGTACGGTCACATATATATTTTTATTATATCCAAAAAACAATCATCAATATATAATTTTACTTTCATTCTTTAACAAATGCACATGTGTGTGTGTGTGTGTGTGTGTTAAAAGAAAGAAAGAAAAAAAACTAAAGCACAAAACTTTCACTTTTTCTTTATTTTACCATTTTTTTTTTCCTCTGTCTGTTACTATTTAAAAAAAAAAAACATTTTATATCGAGATGGAAAGTAATAAAATAGATGTGTGTGTGTGTGTTTTTTGGTTTTTTCTATACCACAATATAAGATTTTATAGTTATTTATTTATTGGTTGATGATAATGTTGTACATAGCCATCATCACCGTATAAATTATTTACCATTAATTTATTTAATATGCAAAAACATTTTATGTGTGTGTGTGTGTGTGTTAATTTATTTTTTTAACTAATTTATACAATATATTTTAGCAATATTTATTTTATTGTGGATAATTTACGTTAATTTTTTTAATGATTTATTTATTTATTTATTTATTTATTTGTCTATTTTAAATTTCTATTAAATTATTATTATTTATTTTGATTTAATAAAATCAGTGCGATAAAAAATTTATTATAATAATTTTAATTTTAAATATTGTAATTATACGTATTTTTTATTAGGAATTTTATACTTACCCATACTGTCTATGCAAAGCAAAAACAGGGTGGCTGATAGTTTGGGGTGTTACATCTGCTGTATGTTTGACAACAAAAATTATTGCATAGATTAATAAAATTTAATTCCTACAATATTACAGACCATATATTTTTAATGAATTTATTATTAATAAAATCGATTAAAAAAATTGTTTTAAAGTTAATTTTCCAATTGGTGTGTCTGAATGATAATTTAAAGAACTTCATATCGTAACAGAAAATAAATATATTTTATATTAAATGTTCCTTCACACAAGCAACGACAGAAATGATGTCTTTTATTTTCAATAACTGACGTGCAATTATATATGTTTATTCAAAAAATGTATAGCCCATAATCAATCGATCATTTTTTTATCATATGAATGATACGTAATTGGTTGTGTATAAAGATGACACTATTGGCTATAGCTTTAAAAACAATTTGTAGTGTGTATACACATTAGATGTTACACTTATAATTAGTGATTCAATCCGAAGGTAGTTAGTTAAATTTCATACATACTGACATTAGTAAATTTTTTTAATATATTTGTCATACACAAAAAATTACTCCATTGAATTACCATTATAAAATGAAAAAGTGAATATATCTTTGAAAAACATATTGTTTGACGCGATATTCAGAGATTAACAATGTTTTTCATACACACTAAGCGTTGCTATTTATTTATTTATAAATAATCTATGGAAACATTAACGCAGAGTTGTCTGACATGAGTAATCAATTCCAAATTGTGGTTCAATTCGAATAAATAAATTTTCATATATATTTATTTATGAGAAATCTTTACTTTTCTGGTGACATTTATAGTACCGATCCAAATTTACTACCAATTTAATTGTTTGGCGTATATTATTTTTATTCATACCATATATTGTGGGTCCTAAATGTCGAAATGATTTTCCTACAATATAAATAATTATGTATTTAATTCCTTAAATTTAATATCACAAATAATTTTACAATAAAATATTGATGTGTGTGTGTGTGTGTGGTGTGACGGAAGGTAGAGCATATGGGAAAGCAAAGTAAATTTCCTTTGTAAAATTTTATTTTATATTTCTATGCTTTAAAAAAACCATATTATTGCAATTAATAATAAAATAATAAACCTTTGTTTTTTCGCGCAACCGATAATCATTATAATTAAATGTTTATTAATATAAATTTCGTAAAATACGAAAATTATTTAAATTAAATAAAAGAGAAAGTAATTTATTTTTGAAGTTATTTTTTTTATTTTTTCTTCTGGTATTTATTATTATTTTTTTGTCATTTTATTATTATTATTATTATTATTATAATACTTTGCGCTAATAGTATTTGTATTGCAAAATTTTTAATGTATTTATTTATATTAATTTATCTGTCCATTGTTCAAAAAAAAAAAATCAAAAAATGACTGATGAATTTGTTAGTTTACATGTGTGTGTGTGTGTGTGTGTACAACTTTAACACAAAATAAAATAACGAGATGAAATGAAGATGCAAAAAAGCTCCAAAAAATAATAATTTATATTAAAAATTAACTTTTTTAAAATCATCAATGCCATTCATTAATAAAATGAAAATTTGCTAATAACAATAATAATAATGGTCTATATTTATTGAAATGTATTCGCCATCATTGACAAACCCAAACAATTAAAAATTATAAAAATTTCGCTTTATTTATTTTTCAATTTCACTTTCTGCTAAACCAGATGTGTGGGCGAATTGATAAGTGCGGTAAACATAAAATAAAGAATTACATTTATTTGAATAGAAATAGTATTTTAATATCTTTCTTCCACATATAGTCGAAATTTTACAATCAATAAATATGTTCGATGAGTAAATAATTATTGATTTGGTAATGAGATCACCATCTCTTAGATTTTCATCATATTCTTATCGATCGTCGTTCTGGCTCCCATCATACGACACATACACACAGTACCATGAAAATTTATTATATTATAATTTTTTTTTTCATCGCAGACAACACACAGACTTTTTAAATTATATTTGATATTTGTGAAAATTCATAAATTTATACTCTTAATTTTAATTTAATATATTATTATGAATATTAGGAATTGTAAACAAATTTGTATAGCATTAACAATTTATGTGGGAGTTAAATTTATGTAGTGTGCTCTTAGAAAAACGAAAAAAATATTTACAGAAATTTTAATTTCTATGTAGGTAAAAATATTGTGATAATTAAATAACTTTTATTGTTTTTCTTTCAAAAAAGTTTATGTTGAGAGATTACTTAAAGGAGTTAATGTTTTGTATGTACACAGAAGAAGAAATACGCATTTGTTGTCATATGTTTAAATTTTAAAAAGAAATCATGTCCGAATAGTACAATATTTTCCGTTGTGCGATGGACTCGTAAACATTTGTTTCATTATTATATCAATATATATAATTTAAATGTGTACCTCAACACACTTGTGGCGAACAGAAGAGACAATAACCATTTGACTTGAGGGACACGTCTATAATAAACTTATAAATTATTTGTGGTGTTGATTTTGCATGCTGTTAACATCAGCATCGATCTTTGCGTCTTTCCATCATGCCATCCCATATACAATATTATATTAATAATTAACTAATACATTGATTTTTAACAACCAGTTTTTTATATTGTACTGGTAATAATTTTTTTTACCTCATCATCGTCGTACAGAAAAATACAAAATATTCATATTATTTTTATAATAAAAAAATGGTTTTATATTTACAATATTAAAAAGTGAGAGTGATTTTGAAGTGAAAGATTTTTTTTATTTAATTTTGCGCTTATATTTTATTTATTTATTTATTTATTTATTTGTTTATTTATTTATTTTTTTTTATTAACAATAAATTTCCGAACCGCAATAATGTGAAATTGTAGAATGCGTTTTGTTATTGGAAAGTGCATTTTATTTTCCGTGATTATGTAATCGTACAATAAATATTGCAAAAGTAATACAAGAACTTTTTTCCGCATTTAAATATAATGTGTGTAATTAAAATTAAAAGTTCGTGTTACCTATAAATATTATTTCATATTGTGTGTGTGTGTAAAATGTATTACATCTTGTTTGGCACCGTGTGACGCCGTGTGGTGTAAATTAATATTCGCATATATATAATTTAAAAAAAAAACAATTATAACAATTGATCTAATTTCCTATTTACAATGATTATTATGTTGTGTTTTTATGGTGCGATGATAAATAAATTTTGTTTTGTTATTATGGATATTAGTAGTAGTAGTAGTAGTAGTAGTAGTAACAGTAGCTCTAGCAGTAGTAATACTAATAGATAGCATTTGAAGATGTTACACCTCGGTGATGGACAGCTAATTGTCGCACCAAAATCCATAATGTACTATATAGGACTGTGCCTAAATTTAAAGTTTTGTCCATTGTTAGTCACTTTCCATCTTACTGAAAGCACTAATATTTTGATGGTATCTACAGCAATAGATTTATAACCGATTTTTGTAAATTCGTATGTGTGGCAGACCGCCAGTTAGCCAGACCGTGCTCCATGGATGGTAACAAGTATGTCATTTACTACATGTTTTCCGAAAAATAGTGTGCTGTCTTAATTCAACATCTTTGGAAAAAAAATACGTGTTGCGATTACAATTCAGCAAAAAAAAAAATACAAAAAAATAAAATGTAAAGCCAATAATGACAGAGCTTTGACATTAATTTAGTTCCGATTTAATATATCTTATGTGTTATGTATTGTATTCATGTTCTAGTATATTTCTTATGAAAGTGTTTTCATCAACCACCATGTTCATCTTGGTACTAAAAAAAATGATTTTGCATATGGTGATATGATCTGCCTACCAATTAAATAATAATATATATTTTTTCATTTTTCAATTATTCCATAATGGCCAAATGCTTTACGTTGAAAAATTATGAGGCTGTATATTTTTATATTGAATGGAAAATGGAAATGTGAATGGCATAAACGGTTTTTTTTTTTTGTAAATTAATTGATGTTTAAATAAATTTAAGATGATCAGTGTCTCGCTACAACATTGAAAACTACGGCGATAAACATAGAAATTGATAATATTTAAGGAAGAGCAAATAAAATACTCTATGGAATTAAAATCATGTTTTTTTAATCTTAAAATGCATTTGGATGCGTTAGGGGACAACAAACGATGGCTTGTAGCAGCACCTTACCCTATCAATATATGTATATTTTTTTATCTTTTAATTTCACTTAATTAATTAGATTAATTTGCAAAGAATTTCCGTGCACCGCAACAAAAGAAATTAAAAGCTTTTATTTATTAATCGTTAATTAATTAATTAATTAATTATATCATCATCATCATCATCATCGTGTATTTAATATATGTATTACAAAATATTACCTAATCTTTATCGCATTTAAAAAAAAACAACCAACAATTAATATTTTGAATTAAGTTTACCTACTTTCTTTCATGTTCCATCACATCATAGATGATTATTATATATTTTTATCGTATATTTATATTAACATTTTGTATTATTATACCCGTAACGATGTCATACATTTTAGTAGTTTATTTATTTATTTATTTATTTTTTTATTGGTATGTCTGCGCGCAATAATCTGCATTTATATATTTCCTTTAAATAATTTCGCATATTAATTTATTTTTATATTTTTTTCCATATAGTTTTTTGTTCATATTTATACTTATATTTTTTTTTAAATGAATTAAATTAAATCTACATACATTTATATTTATTTAAAAAAATATGCATTCGAAAAACTTTCTCCTTGCGCCATCATGTAATAAAAATAATAATAATAAACAACAACACACAAAACCTATCCATGTAAGAAAAAAAACAAGTTTTATTGAGTCTGACTTCTTAACATAAAAATAATAAAATCACATCTTACTTACTGACTGACTTTTGTGTTTGTACCCACTACCACTACTACTACTCCTCGTGATTATTATTATTATTATTATAAATTTTCTTATGTTATTTAAAATAATTTCTTCCGCTATTTCTCTTTTGTGCTGGTGCTTACATTTTTTCCCATTTCAATTTCGTTTTCATTTCAAATTTACAGAGTGGAACATTGCTAAGCTACTACTACTATATTCATTGTTGTTGTGGATGCATTATAATGTTAAATTGTGTATTTGATGAGATATGATGGTGGTTTTTTTTAATTAAATTCATTTTAACACTGTTCAAACAAATACGACGCGACGCGTATACGTTGGAAAAAAAAAAAAAATGAAATAAAAATATTGCGTAACTTTTTGTAAAACCATATCATATTTATTTGTTGTTTATTAGAAATGAATGGAAATGGTATAACATTTAATATTTCCGCATTGTATATTCATTTTATTTTTTTTTCCATCCATCATATTTCTTATATAATTATTAAAAATGATTTAACAAATCTTCTCTATACATTATAAATGTGTGGTGTATTCACCATTTTGGTGAATTGTTATAAAACACATGAACGGGGCAATATGCGTATTATAATTAATAATTTTCACTTGGAACAACATTTATCTCGTCGACAATTATATAGAGTAGACAAATTATTTGAATTGAAATGATTGTACACATATAAATTATTACGGATGATCGCCTATGCACAGAGCTTAAGAGGGAAGTATAGTCTTCTGACGGTTACGATTTCTATGTGTTAAGTGTTAGTTTGAAGATTATATTAAACTATTGTGGTTTTAACATTTTCTACGATCACCCGGCCGACACAGTATCATTTAGGTTGATTATTTATCTTCAGATCAATATTTTGTTTTTAGATTTCACATTAATATTCGTGCAGTGACTTATGTAAGTATTCCTGTCAGAATCATAAATTCATACGGTACTGCTGTTTATTGTTATACTGGTAATATTGAAAACTAAATTCGCCACTGCTGTTGTGCCAAGTTTTGTTCGCGTTAGTCTATTCACAAAACGGTTCCGGCGACCATTCTGAGATGGATAGATGTAAACGTCGATTTTTATATATGGACAATGATTACTTGACTATCTGGTCCTCATTGCAATGAGTAAGTTAGTTTTATATGCATTCGTTTTATACATAAAAAAACGACATTTATTTATATGTGGAAAAAAATGTTTTCGATTTAACAATATGTCACGTTAGAAATGTCACATTCATTTGTATTACGTGCATTTCAAATATTGAAATTTTGGGCAAGAGAGCGAGACTCAATGAAATGAATCTATATATATCAATAGAGATACCTTCCGACGTACGTATACCATGTGCAATGGATGTCATTTATTAAATTATTTCAAGTTTTTATATTTTTAATATAGATTTATAATGCACATGTTAATATATTGTTATTGTAGGCTCTCGTCGTATATTGTGTGTAATCGATGAAAATATTAAATACATTTATACCATACATTTTTTTATCCTAAAATAAATCGAAATTATATATTATTATTTGATCGGTTTTATTGTATAAAATAATATAAAATTGTTTGTAATATATTAAGTTGTTTTTCACCATTGCCATATGAAAATGTAACGTTATCCTGTGCTAAGGTTGACTGTGTTGTGATGTATTTAAGTTGGACTGGGAAAACATTTTTGTAGTAGCTATATATTGTCTATAATTTGCGGGATGATCAGCATAACAATGGAATTTGTTAAGGAATAAATTGTATCATTGGCAGATGGTAAAAATATATTCATTTCTTGTTTTTTTTGTACAAGATCATCTTTTTGTTAATTTGAATACGTTGTCAAGTTTTTGTTTAATTGTGAATGTAATTTTCTTGAGATAGAAATAAAAAAAATATGCGTTTAACTATAATTGAAATGGTCATGTGACGCCCATACAATACTCATTGTTTAAAAGAAAAAAAGAGGTGCATACACTTTAAATTTTTTACAATAATATAATAATAATAATAATAGCATTTCCGTCTATGCATTTAATTTAAATCTATATTGATTTTAGTATTATTATATTGTAATATTATTGTCATGTAACGTTTTTACTATATAGGATGATGAGCACAAGCCCGAGCCATAAGCGCGCATATATTATTTTATTTATTTATATTTAAATATAGGCAAACTGGCTAACAAATAATAATAATAATTTATTTATTTATAATAATCATTTTATTTCATTTATATTTTTCTCTAATATTATAATAATAATAATAATTGAACAACTTGCAATTGTTATGTGTTTGGTTTTTTTTTGTTGTTGCAAATTATTTATTTTATATATTTAATGTGGAAAATAAAGTAGTTCAAGGGTGTGTGTGGGTCACATTAAAAGATGAGATTATTAAATGATTAAAATAATATTATATATATAGGAAAAATTAAATACTAGAATTATTATAATAATAATAATAATAATAATATATTGTACACACATAAATAAATTTATAATTTTTCGTAATTAATTGGCCTGTGCACACAATATCATTATTTTATATTAATTACTATTAATTTAAGTTTTTTCCTGTTACGTCATACGTTGCAATTTTGCAGCACATGCATTTATTTGCCGGTTATGTGTTATATGGTGATGTGATGGTGGTGTTTGTATGAATTGGACACGAGTGTTATCCTGTACTTTTGAATATTTTCCATAATGATTTTAATTTAATTCGTTTCTTCTTGTGTATACAAAATCAATTTAATAAAATTAATGGTTAATTTTATTCTGTAGAAAATTTATCAATTTAGATTTAAATTATACATTCCCATATATATACTATCCATTACGTATTGCTGAGACTCATTCACCTATAATTTTATTTATTTTATATTTATATAAGCAAATTTCCAATAGAATATATGATTTCTTTGTGTGTGTGTGTGTCAAAATATAAGAAATACATTAATTTGTATTTTTTATCAAAATATTACTTAAAGATCATTAATATTCAGCCGAAAAAAAAAAGTTATTCTATATATTTATCTATTTCTTGTTATTCGTATAATATAAGCAACGAATGTTGTTGATTGCTGCAGCATTCAAGGGATTACCCTTTTGTGTCTATATATAATAAGCTAAAGTATAGCAACTTATGCACACAATAGAAAACCTCACTTTTTGATGAACCAAAAAAAAAATAGTATTAACATTAAGTTATAACATAATAATTCCCAATATATATATATTTCATGTTAGCCATAAATATATTGAATGATTCAGTATAAAATATATATTCGTTTTAGTTTAGTCCATTATCCAAATCAAAAATTAAATTAATGGTAAATCACACACATCGATTTTTATAGGTTAAAAGATTTATGGGAAATTTGTCAAGTGTTTTTTTTATTAGTGTTTATATTACAAATATATGCGAATATGATTTTCTATTAAAATATATATATATTTCTATAGAAAATTGTAAAAATCGGCATCGGAATCATGAATGTGTTATACTTACTTACTTACTGCATGGCTATTATAAACCAGTTGTGGTTTTAGCCTTGTCCAACACGTTTCTCCAACCAGACCCATCCGCAGTCAATGTCGTCGAATTTTACGGATATTTATATAACACTTTACTGCATCTAGCCATCTCGCCTTTGGTCTGTCCGCTCTCCTTCTGCCTTCTGGATTACCATTCTACAGTTTTTTCCGTTTCTTCTCCATGCGTAATACGTGTCCAATCTATCTATTGATTTTGATTGTTTTAACCATCGATTTGGTTGACCTTTACAAATTGTCTAATTTAAAATTGTACCATCGTCTTCAACCATTCCGTTTGTGTTTGACTGGACTAAATATGCCACGGAGTACTCGCCGTTAAAAAATCCGAATTATGATTGTGTTATAAATAGCATAAAGGCATTTAGACATGATCTTCTTCTATATTATACGCAATCAAATCACCTAATGTAGATCGTGACAAAAATTAAAAAAAAACGATTGATCGTATAATTGAATGAAAGGGGGCAGATATTTATAATATTAATATTACTATCCCACAATTAAAAACAATTACCCATAAATAATATTAATAAATATCGTAAAAGAATTTTTATATTAATTTTAATTTGTATAAATACGTTTTTTTTTTTTTGTTTTTGGTGAAAGTTTACCATAAAATATATCAAAGTTCACAAAATAAATAAATTTAAGTTATGGTTGTTAGTTTTTTTTTTCTTAATATTTAACTTAAAAACACACTCACTTTTTTTTTGTTTTTGCTAAAAAGAAAAACCAGTTATAAATTTTTTTCTTAATCTTAACAAAAAACTTTCGCTCTCTATATAAATTTTATTTCCTTAATAATATTTATAATCATTTTTTAAGTTAAAAAAAAAAACAAATTGTTGTAATATTTCTGTTTCTTTATTTTTTGTGTTGGTATTTTTTTTTTTTTGTTTCTGCTGTTTTAAAACAAAAATATAAATAAATATAGGCTAGTTAATATGTGAGCCGGCCGAGAGATTTCGATAAAAGAACCATCCATCCGATTACTTAATAATATTTTAATTTGTTAAAAATATGAAATAAATATCAAAAGTTAAAATTATTAAACTGGTATATTAAATATATATTACCCAATTGGTATTTACATGTTTATATTAAGCGGGTATGATGAGATGATGAAGGGATATTAAGATTTTGTGTGATGGATTTAATGGATATTGGGCGGCGAGAATACATTAATTTTTAAAGTAAGTTATTTGGGTGCAATTATTGTTGCGGTGACGACGAATCGTAAAAAAAAAATTGTATTCAAATTACAATGAATCAGTAAAAAGTTAGCTAAGCATTACCGTTTGACACCACTCTATACCATATTCTGAAATATTAGTTAACGAAACGAAACTGTTTGTAGTGAGAAATTTGTCCTGTCTCTCTTGAGGATAGAAAATGTATATTATTTAAGGATTGTAATGGGTTTAATGGGTTTGATTATTACTATTTAACATCGATCGTAATCGTCACGCATATGCGTATTTGCGCAGAATTTCTAAAGCACTTGCTGCCATAACAATGCAGCCATTTATCTGTTACGATGGCATAATTTTATTAATTGTATCATCATTTGTTTCTTTAATGAAAACTATTAAATTCTGTGTCCTAGTGTCCTGTTTTTAATTTGATTTAGTTACAAGACCATCATGAAATTGTTTAAGATAAAATCATGATTTCAAGTAAATTTTAATTCAATCACATTTAAATTTGTAATGTTTGATTGAGAATTTATAATATTTTAAATAAAATTGTAAGGCAGACGTATTGCTATGGCGTTGGTGTCCGATATTATCATAGCAGAATACATCCCGCGAATAAGGAATTCAGTTTTCTTATAAATAAACAATATTTATGGTATAATTATTATTGTAAAATTATTACAGCACATCTTAATACAATATCTGTGATAATATTCAAGTACATTTTTCAAGTACATTAACAAATTTCACATTCAATTCGTTTAGAAAATTAATTAATTTTTCGCGATGTTTATTAAATGGATTAATTTAAAATATTTTTATATAAATTATATTGATTCCTGATGGGATGAATAATTAATTTAATTTAACCGGTTTTTTTTTTCTATATATTTTCTGCTCAGTAAATATATAAATATGGGAGAAATATGAGCCAAGGACAAAACTCTGTACAAACACACACACACACCCGCAGGTAATACAGATAATATATTTGAAACGATACGAAATTAATGAATTTTTAATTAAGTTCATAGAATAGAATATCTAAATTTTAGCTTTACCAAATTTTCAGGTTTTTTTTTTCTTATAACTATATCGGCCACATATAATTTGTAATAATATACGAAAAAATATAAGTGTCGGTCTCATCTCTGTGGGGGTTTAAGATGTTTTCATATATAAAATACGAGTATAAATATATATTGGTTACTTTACTTACATCGATCGACAAAAACAAGTTGTTACAAAAATAAAATAGTAGCAATTTGCTGCTTGTCTTATTAATTAATATATTTATATCCATTAATTATTATACAGTACTGACCCAATCTTACTTGATGGCATGAGATAATATCGATATTATACATTTTTTGGATTGTCCGCACTACGTTAATTCTATTGATGTTGTTTGATTTATGTGTGTTAAATCGTATAGAGCAGAGTCAAATAAAAGTTTTCCATGAAAATTTGATTGTTTGATTAGTGAATATGGTAAACGAAATAGCTCTATATTAACTAAAATATTAAATTAATAGTAATTTTGAATTGGTGTGCACAAACGTATAGTATAACTAAATAAAAAAATTAAAAATAATTTCCTCGCACAGAGCTTTTCTTATATTTGTATACGATTTAGGTGCTATTTTATTATATCTTTTGTTAAATATTAATATAAAAGATAATGTATTAAGAAGCTTTCGTAAAATAACGTTAAACATAAAAATTGTAACTATATTGATCAAATGCTATGACAAATTTGAATTTATCTACTTATGGTTAGTTTTTAAACCAAGACGGTACAAGAGTTTTTGAAGATTTTATTAAAAATAAAAGAAAACCCCCACACAGATATCAATCGTAATTGTTTTATATAACGATGATTTTAGTACTGATGATCACTCTATTAGCAATATGTTTGTTAATTATTTTCTATTCGTCCTGTGTCGCTTTGTTTATATGGTACTATAGGACAACTTGTAATTTATCCTTTCTATTGTATATATGAAGCTACTAAAATTTCTATAGAATCCCATCGGTCATTATCATCATCATCACAATCATATACAAATTATGAGCTTTTTTCGATAATTACTATTTATAATATAAATAAATAAAACTATAAATAAATAAATCACAAACTATTTTGTTTAACTTTTACGTATAGAAAAAAATTCTTTTAATTATTTACGGTTTTGCTTCCAATTATTTTTGTACTAGCCAAAATGTCATAATAAATATTATTTTGAATTAATGATAAAATAATTTTATTATTATTATTATAGTCTTTGGTGCTGGGGCGAATTAAATACATTTTTTTTTTTTTTAATAAATAAATGATGTGTGTCGTCGGGTCGCACACGCACAAAGAGCATCAAATGAATTTGAATAATTTTTGGCAAAAATTACTATATAATATTTTATTAGACATATATTTCTTTTATATTGTAATATATTGCACAAAATATGAATTTAATAATATTTGTTTTTATGTGTTTTTTTTTTTATTTTTTGTTTGGAAAATAACCAATGAATTGTTAAAAATCTTATGGTATAATAAATAGATATAGATAGAAAGATAGAAACGTAACGTATTCTGAATTTCACTGAGGTATGTGTATACGAATATACGATAAGAGATATGCTGGAAATGTATATACGCCACCAAAATAAATATAAAATCAAACAGATTCATCTCCTTTTATATTTTAATCATCTTCTTATTCTATGTAATGCCACTTTTAATCTTTATATAAAAAAACGTTTTAAAAATAAATAATTAAATTTAGAAATCGAAAGTGAAATTTCTCCAATGAATGAATGTTTGTATTTTATTTAATTTATATTAGATATATTTGTTAAAATCGTATATTCTTAAACTCTGTGCAATGCATATTATCGCATCGTTTCGTGTGATTTGAAGTGATGCATTGTGTTTTTACTTGAATTTGCTTCCTGTAAAAGCGAGTTCTTTTTTTTTTTTGTTATATTTCATGTTGATAATTTAAATAATTATATCCCTGCCGTGTGTGGCCAAATCCAAAAATTTCATGAAGAAATGTTTATAGCTGTAATCACAGAATTTCCAAAATATCTAGATTATAGAAATATGGAACTATAGCGGAGGGTTTAACCTTTCTCCATAACCATTTTTAACTTTGAAAAATGAATACGAGCGTGTATGCTGAGGTTGGGTGTATACATTCGAATTAACACAGAACGATTTTAAATTAATTAATACAATTACTAAAAAAATATCATATAATTTATCCAGTTTTTCTTTATTTTTAAACAATTATTTATTTCCACATTTTCAAGTGTATATATAACGAACAAGAACAACAACAACAACAACAACAAGTGAATGCAATTGAAAATATTCGGACCAGAATTAAATATCTATAAGTAATAATAGTTTTTCTTTATTCAGGTAAAAACGGAAACAATAAGGACATATGCGGTGATGATAAATATAAAGAAGATGGTGATCCATGGAATGTTGAAGCACAAGCAGCATTTTTGGGACCAAATTTATGGGATAAAACACTGCCGTATGATACGGATCTTAAGGTAACACATGTTAGTAACCTTTATATATATTTTATGTATAATATATTGTTTAATTTTAATGTATTGTTGTTGTATTATAATATATGCAAAAGCAAAAAAAAGAAAAAAAAAAGTAAAATAATAAAATAGCCAATGAAAAATAATGCAAATAAAATTGCAAAAGGATACACTCGCTCACCCACCGATGGTAACGAAAAAATAATTATTTTTGAAAGTATTTTTTTCTGTAAATATTTACATGTAGATTTAATTTTTAATTTATAAATACTAATATTAAATATAATATACAATAGTTCCAAATAAAATTGGAAATGCATCATCCAACCGATTTATATTGGATTCTGCTTATGGATTTAATTTTTCATCACCGCATTATAATAATTTGATGTAAAATAATATCCTTTCTGTTTTTGTCTATCAAGCAGCATCTCACAATTGGATTTTCATCGTTCAATATTTCTATGTGTGGTTTAATTCATGTGTGGCACAAGTCAATTTCCTTGTTTTTCCAACGATGCCTCTTTTACGTTTGTGAAACACCGTGTTGACCACCATTTCAGGCAGCAACCGATTCTCACCGTACACATTTTGTACTAATTTTAATATTATTTTAATAATCTGCGAAAGCAAGTAACTATTTACGCACGCCAATCAAATATGTTTCCGGGCGATACATTTTTCTATACCAACCGCACACATTTTTCACCACACCTCCAATCATCTTCAGATGCTAACGTGTATATGTTTTGTGAAATATTGATTTGTGTGGTATGTGTCTGTAACGCAAATATGGATGATCAACCTCTGCAAATCTAAAATAAAAAATGTTTGTAAATAATTTTTTTTGTAAGTTGTTGTTGAGTAACTTATAAATATAAAATACACTATTACTTTAGAATCCGATAATCTATTTCTATTAATATTTCAACATCATAATCATTAGTTTCTGTTCTGTCGGCAAAGGGTATCGAAGAGAATGAATAAAAAAGCATAGTCATTTCTAGTTTTGAGTTAAGGACTTCACCCTAGTTTTACCCCGTCAATTACACTGATGTGGCATTTACTTCTCGGTTGTCCCCTACCTTCTGCTATCTTATGGCGTTCACTCTAAGAATTCCCTTATAATATATTCCACACTTCATTTCAAAGTATGACCGATTTTTATTCAATAAATTTATTTATCAATTTCCGATTGTAAATCTCTATCCCGCAAATGTAATTAAAATATTTCTTAGATTTTATTTCAATATTTATTTGGTTTATTTATTTTTTTCAAAAGGATTTCAGCTTTTTTGCTGTACGTCTTACGTATAGTATGACACCAGTAGTACATCGTTAAATATAAACATAATATATATTCTAAAATTAGTCTATTCGCATTCTATAATTATTATTATTATTATTGCTATGCACTCCACATTTTGTAAAGCAAACAATAATGAGATGAATATGTGTGGCAATTACTAGCTGTTTTAACAGTAAAAAATTCTAATAATAAATCTTAATGAAAATATAATTTAATTCAATTTTACTTGTGCGTCTCAAAAATCCATTCAAAATATCATTTATACCATAATCAATGAATTTTTTATGATATTATTATTTATATTAATTATTTGTATTTCGTTATTGTTGCTGGTATTATTATTATTATTATTATTAGAATTTATCTAAATGTGGCTATAATTTATTTTTATTTATGTTAATTCGCACTACAATCAATATATTCCTCATCAATAAGTTATAATCTTAAATTTTTTAATGTACAAAAATATTTTCTTCATGTTTTACTTCTACTTGTGACTGCTCCTTGCTGGCGGCGGCTGATGTTATTTCATTTCAACACCAATATTTCCTGCCAACAAAATATAAGACAGAATTTAATGTTCGTTCTAAAGTGCTGTTTATACATATTTTTGTATTATTATACCTATATGAGATTAAGCGCTTGCGTGAACAGATTATAAATCGAAATTTTAAAATAAAAAAAACCATTGCCAAGGGACTTTTTTTCTTGCTATTTGTGTTATATAGAGACAATTCTTTGATCATCATAGTTTAAGATTTTTGAATTAGAATAGAGTTCGGTTTGAATCACACACGCGCACCGAATTAAGCGATTGATAATCTATAAGTTTCTCAGAATTCTTTGGAAATAGTTTATATAGATTTTTTTTTTTTTTACAATTAATCAATGCCAAGTTTATTTGACAATTCTACGTGTTTTTACGCTTCGGCGAGATTGTTTTTTTATAGCTATACACCCTCTGTCCCATAAAAAAAAACCAGAATGGATTAAAAACACACAAAAATAATTATTTAATTTTACCATAAAATCTATTTTATTTATTCAAAATAATCTCCATCAACGGAAATCGTATCGAATTGTGCGCGTTTTGGGAATAGAAAATAGAATCTAAATCTGGTGAATACGGTGAATGTTGAAGCAAAAAAAAAAGAAGTGATGTTTTGCAATGCTCAATTTAGAATTTGTGGAATTTTGATCATATGGTTTACATAGCCATTCCGGTTTATTATGGGACAGAGTATGTACATCTTATTTTATTATTTTTAACTGTGTGTGTGTGCGCGCAAAATATTTAAATAAATATATTTTTTCCTGAAAAAGATTATAGAGAAAAAAATAAAACACACAAAAAAATTTCAATAAGAACAACAACTGACTACTCGGCTGTGTAAAATACTGTGTGTGTCTCTAAAGATATAATTACGTCAATATCATCACATGCGTTTTTAGTTAGTTGATGGTGGTAGCCAAAAAATTTAATTTTATAAATAGATGTCTAATTTTCGGATGAATAATAAGATTTTTGTATATTTAAATGTATTTATTATATTGTATATGCGTTAATGTTTCTATATATACTCTCGTATACAAAAATATATACATATATTGGAATAGATATAGAGATAGATAAAGTAAGGTTCCAAAAACTCTCAAATATTTGAGTTTTTTTTTATTTTTTATTTCGTTTTTAAGATTTATCACAACTGTTTTTTTTGTTTTTTTTCCTGTCGGCTTAACGTATATCGAATAACATAATTAATTATTTTCATAACATTCGTTTTTCCTAAAATATGTGAATAAAAATTAATAAAATTCGGAATTCTTATCAAACAAAAGACAATTATTTATGGAAACGTATTAAGTTAAGAATATATAATAATTTGTTTGAACATACGCAGTCTTCTGGTCTTGCATGTATAATCTAAATGTAACTATCGATAAAAATTCTATCCGTCTCAAATGATATCCTCCATGTGCTGTAAGAAAATAACCCATCATCACCTACTCTCCATGTAACAATTACAATTATAATAATAAACAATGTCACATAATTTAAAATGTCCTTTTGTCAAGGATATTTATATTATACGTTGTTTAACTCGTCGTTTTTGAATTATTGTATATTATATTTATTATTATATTTATATATTTAAATTTATATTTTTAATCTGTAATAATAAATAAAAAGTAAGTAAAATAAAATATATATATATTTTTGAATATGAATGAATTATAGTCATTGAATATATTTATTTTAAAATTAATTATATTTATTAAATATAGAAAAATATTATATTTTTCTTATAGACAAATATTTATCCTTATCAAATACATAAATAAAAAAGCAATAAAGTTAATAAATGTTAACCAAGAACAAATAATCCTATTTACAGTATGCCGACTTAGATGAATTTCTATCCGAAAATAATATCCCAGATGGATTACCGGGTACACATCTAGGACATTCAACAGGTTTAGGCCATAGATCCGATTCACTTGGTCATTCTGGTGGTTTATCAATAGGTCTTGGACACATAACAACAAAACGTGAACGTTCACCATCACCATCCGATTGTGTTAGTCCAGACACAATAAATCCACCATCACCGGCGGAGTCAAGTGAGTTAAAATAATAAAATAGAATGACTACTATCCGTATCTCAAGCACTCTCTGTCTCTGTGTCTGTTTACCGTTTACACACACAAACACACGTTTCTTTCTTTGAAAATAAAGTTAATTAAGTATATTTAAAAACAAAAAAATATAAGATGTGTGAACTAGTTTTTTTTTTTTAACCAATTATTTATTTATATTAATTATATTTTATTAAATTAAATTAAATTAAATTAAATTAAATCTTATAAAAATACACGATATACGATTAACTTTATTTTCATGACCAAAACTGAAAAAAAAATATCGAGCCGATGATGATTTAAATTTATTCGTTACGTAATAATATAATTTCCATTATAATAATAAAAATGATGCAATTCCCTAAGTTTTCCAATTATTAAATTTTCTGGTTATTTATTTCAAAATTAAATAAAAAAATTTGGCTTCTATAAATAATTTCATTTCAAAACTTTTTCGTTAAATAATCTAATCTCTTTTTTTTTAATTAAATTTAAATAGAAATAAAATTCTAATAAAAAATATTCTCGTAATATTCAATTTATTGCACAAATTTTTATAAAACATTTTCAAATTGTATCGAATGAAAAAACAAAAACAAATAAAAAAGAATAATGAAATTTAAAATCGTTCAAAATTAAAAATGAAAACGTTTATTTAAATATTCTGTGATCGCAAAATCAATACGAGAATAGAAATAATAGAAGCCAATACAATCTTCCAATGAAAACAAAAAAAAAATCCCACCGTTAATTTTAGTTTTTGATATTACAGCGTTTTCATTTGCATCATCGGGTCGAGATTTTGATCCACGTACCCGCGCTTTCTCAGACGAAGAATTGAAACCTCAACCGATGATCAAAAAGTCAAGAAAACAATTTGTTCCAGATGAACTAAAGGACGACAAGTATTGGGCACGCCGGCGAAAGAATAATATTGCAGCCAAACGGTCACGTGATGCACGCCGCCAAAAAGAAAATCAAATAGCGATGCGAGCCAGATACCTGGAAAAAGAGGTTGATTAATTTAATTTATTTTATATTAAAAAAACATACCTTACACACTTTTATGAACGATATAATATCAATAAAGAAAATTCATAAGATTCTATTTCAGAATTCAACGTTACATCAAGAATTGGAACAACTGAAACAGGAAAATATGGAATTACGTGCACGTCTATCAAAATACCAAGATGTATAGTTGAAAACTGATGATGAGAAAATATATAATTAAAATAAAAAATAAATACCATCAATATAATAATAATAACGACACACACATACACACACACACACACACTACCAATTACCAACTAAATATAGCAATAACAATATATATTATAAATAAATAAATAAATAAATAAATAATTATAGTAGTAGTAGCAGCAACAAGAACATCAACAACATCAACAACATCAACACTATCCACCCCAACCATCATTTATGATGGTCACTCGTCACACAAACACAGCCACACACACCATACTACAACCCCATAAAATACATAACACCCTAACATAATTAAAATTTAATATTTTATATTACTTTATCTTAATGTTATATTATTGTTCACCACAAACACAAACACAAACACAATTTTGAAAGAATAAAAAAAACCCCAAAACCATATATAAATTATTATATAGTTTAAGTTGCTGCCACCGCGCGCCGCTGTTAAAATTTAATATATTATAAATAAAATTAAAAATTTAAAAATAAATTTAAATACAATACATAAATAAGTTCAAATTAAATTAAATTAAATTAAAAATGGTTGAATTAAATTTAAAATAAAATAAAAGAAAAAAAAAAAAAAATTTACCAAAATAAAACAAAATTAATGATTCACTAAAAAAACAAAAGCAAAAAAATTAGTTGTTATTTATATTTAAAAAAATAAATAAATAAAAAATACAAAAAAAAAGGCAAAAAATTAATTAATTTTCTAAATAAATTTATTGTTAATTAAAAACTCATCAATTAAATTAAATTAAATTAATTAAATGAAAAATTATTTTCGATAAACAACACAAAAAAAAAAAAAAGATAATAACAATAATTTGAGATTTTTATTTTTTTTGTTTTGGTTTTTAAGCCAGTAATTATTTTTTAATTTTAAAAATTTTAATTTTTTTTAAGTTTTTTTTAAAAACAATGTTGTGATGAGTTTATTTAAGAATTATTAATAATAATTATTTTATTATTATATTTTTTGTATATTTTATATACTGTTAAAAATGTTTTTTTTTTTTTCTTTTTTAAGTGTGCAACTTAATTATTGTTTCCTTTTTTTTTTTTTTTTTTTTTATAATTAATACACTAAAACCAAACCATTTTTTTTATCTCTTTTGCAATTTTTACTTTTTTTTTTTCCCTCTTTTTATCACTGTTCCCAAAAATATTTAAAAAAAAAACAAAATAGTGAAAATGTTTTTTAATAACAATTTATTCTTAAAAATAACTAAATTTTTGTCCCCCCGCAATGTATGCAATAAATAAATAATTAAATCGATTTTCTTTGAGCAGCTAGAAAAATATTTAAGTACACAATTTATATTTATTTTATTTTAATTATGTTTTTTATATTTATTGAAAAAAAAAAAATGTTAAAAAGAGATATTAAATAGCGCACGCACGCGCCTAATAATAATAATAATAATATAATTAAATTACAAATATAATATTAACAATAATAATTTTAAATAAAAAAGCAATTATATTATTTGTAAATAAAAAACATTTATTGAATTTAATTTAAAACAAAAAAAAAAAAATAGTTAACAATTATTAAATTATTAATAATATTATTATTATTATTATTATTATTATTGCTGTAATTTATTTATTATTATTTTTATTAATTATTTTTTATACATTAAGAGAAACAAAAGAAATTAAACAAAATATATATTTTTAGTTGCACACACACACCAACACACACACACACACACACACACTGTTTTATCTCTTTCTTTTTATATTTTAGTTATTATTATTAATTAATTAATTAATTAATTAATTATTATTATTATTATTATTATTGTTTCTTTCATTCACACTTTAATAACAAATTAAATAAAATAATAAAATAATAAAAAAACCCACAAAAAATTAGATTGTAATTGTTAAAATATTTGTAAAAGAAGAAAATTAATTGAACAAGAAAAAGGAAAAAAAAAAAAAAACAAACAACCGAAAAAGAAAAAAAAAAAAAGGAAAAAAATGTCATTTCATTTCGATTTTTATTGTTATTTGTAGTAATTAAAAGTTTTTATTTTTTAATACAAAAAAAATACAAAAACGAAAAAAGAAAAAAGATTAAATATAAATTAAGAAAAACAAATTAAAAATTAATTAATTAAAAAAAGGAAAACACAAAAACCAACAAACAAACATTAAACAAAAAAAAGTTATTTTTAAATAAATATTTAATAATAAATACATACAATACAATAATAAATAACTAAATAAAAATTAATAAATTAATAAATTAATAAATAAATAAATAAATAAAAACAAACAAACAGAAATCAATACACTGAGAAAAATAATAATAATTGTTAGTTTAATATTAGTAGAGAAAAAAGATAGAGGTTGTTCATTATTATAAATAATTTTATTTGTCGTTATGTTTTTTTTTAATAATTAGTACTTTTTTTTTTTTTAATTTTTAATTTTTCTTTTCTATTGGGAAAATGAAAATTAATTTTTATGTTTTATGTTTTTAACAGTAATGCAATAAAATATAAATATATTAAAAAATGAGAGAGAGGTGGTCCTTCGTGACATAACACTTTGTTGTGACAAAGTTTATATATAAAAATTGATGCTTCTCTATATCAAAGTTTTCAAAATTTGTGGTATTATTACTGCACTTATATTATTAACAGCCAATCAACAGGCAATAGTTGTTCAGACTTTTGTGTTAACTTTTTTTTGATGTGTATCAGCAAGTTTAGTTGCTGTGCCCACAAACTGTCGGATACTACAAAAGTATACCGAATGTTATTTAAATTTTTTTAGTATATTTCTAATGTAATGAAAAAATTAATATGTACTCAAGTCACAGAGATTATGGCATCTCTACGCTGAAACATTCATTTGACAGTCAAGTTTACCAAATTATACTTCACATGAACGTATATTGAATAATAATGTGTTAATTACAGTTCATAGTTTCAACGGATTTGCTTACAATATTGCAAATTATAAGCAATTTCCAATCTCGGATAGAAGAGATTTTTTTTAAATCGATTCACTCATTCAAAACATATATAACCGATTTTCCAAATCGATGGTAGATAAAATTTAAAGAAATTTGTGGTACTGCATATAAAGTTGACAACCACCGAATGGTACAAACAAAAAAAAATGTCTACAGTACCACCAAATTTCATATAAACGTTTCGCTGACATCAAATGGAAAATTGGTCATATATCTTTTGAACGTGTGAATGGATTTTAAAAAATCTCGCTTTTATGATTGGATTGGAAATTGATTATAATATGCAATGTTGCGAGCAAATCCATTAAAACTATGGCACGTATGGCTTTACATAGTTTAGTAATTGCTTATAACCATAGTCCAGGCTATAACCTTGCTAGAAATGAAAATTTTTGGCTCAAAATAGAATAAGATAGATTTATCTCTATGCCCCTTGTTATCGCACGGACTGATAGAAATTATAATGATCATATGTTTGCAATGTTTTAAACGTTATGTTTTTAACATCAATATCTAAAAATGTATACTGTTAAACAGCATTGACGCCGCCCTCCCCTACTCCTCCTCCTCCTCCTCCTCGTCCTCCATAAAGGATTTAATAATTTTTAATACAAAAATATAATGAAATGAATTAATAAATAAAAACGAAATATATACACCCGTCCGATTAATAATAATAATTAGAAAAATAAAAACAAGTGCGCACGCAGCTTATAATAATTCATTTTCCCATAGAAAAAAAGAAGAAAACAAAATAAATAGTTTATAGTTATTTTTATTATTATTATTATTATTTTTTTCTTAGTAGCCTGATTAGAAATTAGATAGAGAAAAAAACAAAAAAAAACACAAAAGTTTTTGTATAATTTTTTAAAAGTTAAACAATTAAATTTAAGTTCAATTAAAAATTATTATTAAATAATGTAATTAATTGATTAAAATTAATAATATTGTTACCGATAAATTAATTAATTAAATAAATAAATAAAATATGTTAAAGAAATATTAATAAAATAATAAGAAAAAAGAAAAAAAAAAAAACTAGTTCCCGTGCTCGTTTCCGCGTATAAATTTAAAATAAAATTTAATAAATAAATTACAAAATAAAAAATTTGTTAAAAGTTATTTTTTTTTGTAGTAAAAAAAAAAATGATAGTAATTTTTTATTTCCAATTTTTAATGATGATTTTAAATTAATATAAAATCTGCTTAAATATATATTATTATTTTTATTTTAAATTGGGTTTAGGTATATTGATTAGCCTACCCTTTTTTTCCGCCACCTCCCCCTCCCCCCCCCATCCCCAATTCAACGTCCTTTATTCCCTTTCCATCCTTGTTTTAAAAACAATTTTTAAAAATCAGAATAATTAAAAAATTTAATTTTGTATTTTTTTTTCCTTTTTTTTTTTTTATTTTAAATCCATTATGGAATAAAAACGAATTAAAAATTTATATAGAAAATGTTATTTGTAAAATTTTAGTATATTTTTTACTTTTTAGTATTGTTAAAAACAAAAAAAAAACAAAAAAAACAAACAAACAAAAAAAAAAAAAAGAAAAAATAGAAAAATGATTTTTAAATAGTAAATTTTATTTATGTTTATTTTTTTTTGTTGTTGCTTTTTCTTTAAAATACTTGTAACAAAAAAATATTAAATATTTTTTGTTTTTTCTTTTTTTTTAATTCGATGATTATTATTATTATTATTATTTTTAATAATTAAATAAATTTAATAAATTCTAATTAAGTTGAAAGTTGATAATAAATTTTTAAATATATTAAAAACAAAAAAGAAAAAAAAAAAAAGGAAACAAAAAGAAGAAAGAAATTTATTGTTTTTAAATTAAATTAGTTATTTTTTTTTATTTTTATTATTATTAACAATGAGTTTAAAATTGATTTTTTGGTTTTTAATTTTAAATAATTGAAGTGCGCGCCTCGCTCGATAGAATTATTTTGGCTATATGCAATTTTTATTTTTTAAATTAAATTAAAAAATAAATATACTCACCACTACTTATACACACACACGCCTTTGTTTATAATAGTTGGTGCCGACTCATTCGATTAAATGTGTCGCGAGTCGGATCAACTATTAATAAATAATGTTCTTAATAGAGTAATTCTAATAGAACTATGCATAAAAACAATAAAAAATGGGAAGTAATAAACTTCCTACAGCAGGTGCTTAATTATAATATGGAAATTGTCATATTTAATACTATTTAAATATTTAACAAATTTAATTTAATGTAAAAAATATCTAGTAGTACAATATGAAAATATATATATATGGCGGGGGGCGTACTAATACTAGTGACTAATTTTAATCGATTACTGACTGTATTATTATATTAATTCATAAATTTATATAAGAAAAACGTGTGTGTGTGTGTGTGTGTGTGTTGTAGCTTAACTTAATTTAACTAAATTTTCGGGAATCACTTTGATTGTATTACTTTTTAGTATGTTATAGGGTTGTTCATACCGCCTATAAAGTGATTACTATCGGGCTCACATGCTAAGGAATCCGAGGTTTTTCCGATAAAACTGTTCTAGCTGTAGTAACGAATTTTAAAAACAAAAATATGCGTAAGTGTATCCCATTAAAAAGTGGAACACTCCCAATAAGTATATTGCTTAATTTGTGTTCACACGTAAATTATACACTTGAACTGTACTCCACTTGTGGTTTAAGTTACACAGATGGGTTGTACCAAAGCTGCTATATCATTTCATGGAGTGTGCTTCACACGCAAACAATTTTTTCTTTTTAAATTTTGTTTGTAAGAAATGATGAAATAGCCGTGGCTATACCAAAGTACCCCAATAATTGAAACTCATGTAGGTGATACAGAAACACCATCACGCATTCGTACACATTTTTATCTATATAATAACCATTTTATATACATTTTCCTCTTTCCCATTATTATAATAAATTTATGTAACTTTTTTGATTACTAAAATTGATAATGTTCAATCAAAAAACTTTCACTTAACAATCGCTTAATTGTTTTACTGCATTGGTGATATTTTATAAAATGTAATTAATGTTATCAAGTGATAGCCGCGCAGACCACGATAAAGAATTCTATATTCTATAAATGCAATTATCTAGTACAAAACATAAAAATCAAAATACAAGATTTTTATTAAAACAATTGTATGTAAAGTCTCACCAAAAGTTGTTCGTTATAAAAAAGAAAACAAAAACAATTAACGTAAGTTTGTTTTATTCTTTTATTATCAGTTAATGTTAAATTTTTTTTTAATTACTAATTATTACATTATTACACTACAGTTTATGCATAAGTATTTTGAAATTATAAATTAAAAATGAAAAAAGGGAAAGAAACATCTAATTTTATTTTTTTTTTTTGTTTACTCTCGTAAGGGATGAATAAATTTTTAATGAAAAAGTCACTAACAATGTACGTATATATAAAATGACCGATTGTAATACCACAGACTGTTCGATAATTATGCAGTTATGTTTATGTTTATTGGAGCACAGCATGGTTTCATTATGTGTGCGCTCCAGTCTGCTTCAATTGTTTGGTGTAAAATATTGATCAATATCCTATAGTTGATATTCTAAAGACTGTAGAGTAATAGCACTTTTTGTGCAACTGAATAATCAAATTGTTTTTCCAATTATTGGATTATTACGAATCCAAAAACCTGTTGTATTGTTTGCATCAATATATTTGTTATAATAATTGCAATACATAATGCAATAATTTGTGTTGGTATATCACTATTATACTCCGCAACGGTGAGTTGCCACTTAATGTGAAGGTACATCAACAAGTCGACTACAATGATTGTAAAATTTCTTGATGTAATCCATGGCGCGTTTTTCGATCTGGCCTATACTATGACTATGATTTTTTAAAACTAAAAATTAATTAATTATGTATTTTTTTGAAAACATCGAATAAATGCAATATAATAGAAAATACAAATTATTATCGCTACAATAATTGGCCTATAATAAAAATAATACATAAATATAATTACATTATTTAAAATAGAATTAATTACAATTTTAAATAAGCCTTAATTAATTATTAAATATTATAGAGAGAATATTATATAAATATATATTTGCATTAAACATATTTGAAAGAAAATTAGTACCACCACCCACACCAATACCGAATAAATAATTATATAATAGTTATAAATTATTAATTAATAAGTTAATATAAAAGAATAATTATTTCTCTGTTATCCAAACAAATGTCGGCATGAGTTATTTTTTTAGAAGATATATATTGCAAAATTACTACGTTAAGGAATGTACGATTATGTGCTTTTTTTTTTAACACATACTTTTATTAATTTAATATAATTAATTCATTTAATTTTATATGCAAATTTATACTTTATTGTTTTTACTAACATAAAGAAACAACAAATAACACTTTAATGATAAAAATAACATTTAAAAATGAATGTTGTTGAGAAAATAATGATGGTATCAACAACAACAACAACTACAACAAAATTATATTAATAATATTATTATTATAAATATTATAAAATAATTATTATAATCGTTATAAAAAAAATTACGAAAAATAATATATTCCATTTTTTTAGAACAAAAATATACAATTTTTACTGTAGAAATTAGATAATTTTTATGTGAACTATTTTTGTGTTTTAAAAATTTTTGACCGGGATACATTAATTACATTCGACACTTACTTTTTGCTATAGTAAAAGTTAAAAAAAAAACTACATCCCGAAAAAAGTATAGTTTTAATTTAATACTTAATCCCCACCGCGCAGCCACTATAATTCTATTCTGAACGGTAACCTCTAGCACTTTCCTCTAATCACACCATATAATAAATGAACTTTTTCTTTTAAAGTTCTTTGTTACACAGCTACTGAATGATGTTATCAGAAACCACATTTTTCTGTGCATCCGCAGCCTGAACTGTGATGATACTTTTTAATGTATTATATTTTCAATTGAAATATATTAAATTAAATTTGGAATATTCCAAATTTATTTTAGAATTTCTTTGTAATTTTTATATTTCTATTTGTTCACATGGTGGACCACAGGCACAGGATTTATATTCAGATTTTTTAACATCTATTATGTTATCATATAATTAGATTTTACAGCCATATTCCATATATTTGATGAAAAACAAAAAAAAATAAAGGTGAAACATAATTTTCATCATAAAAGTATTAAAATTAAATTTCTTGTTTATTCATTTTTATAACAATTTATAATTTTAAAAAATGTATTTGTGGTTTTGATGAAAAATTTGCTTATGCAGCACCAAATTTTTTCTCTCTTAATACGGGTGGTAATTGTTCAATTAACGAAATTGGATTAACACCAACAGCAACCAATTCATTGTGTGACAACCAAGACAAATGCACACAATGTTGATATTCTGTTTTATATTTTAATTTAAAATGTAAAATCTCATTGGATTTTTCATCATCGACGTTAACTCGTTTTACTTTTGGTCCACGTTGATGACTCTGAAAAAAGAATAATAAATAATTTGATCAAAGTTGGTTTTTTTTTTTTTTTTAAATAATGAAAATTGCATTACTTTAATTTTTTCCAGTACAAATAAAAATGTATCGTTATGCAATATTATAATATTTTCATTACGATGATCTAATACAATATTATTAACGGCATGTGTATCTGAATTTTGAACAAATTTAACTTTAGTTGAACATGTAAATTTCATTTCTTCTAAATCATATTCGAATATCTATTTAAAAAAATAAATGCGTTAAAAGTTCATATAATATAAATTAGAATATTGTATTAATTACTTTCATATCGGGAAATGCCACAACTAATTTTGGTGTATTTGTATGAATTGCAATGGCCGTTGGTGGTACCACATATTTTGGTAATGTCTGATAATGTTCCCAACATTGTACGGTTATATTGTATTTCCATACGGATATTGTGCAACAATGGGCAGCACAAATTAAATATTTCATACATGGTGACAAAGTTAATAAATGTACATTGTCTTTTATGAATTTACTTAAATCAATTGTTTCTTTGTGTTCAATTTCATCTGTATCGCCATTTATTTGAAATACATCAATTTTACGATCTAATTTTGCTAAAAATATTGTATTTGAATCATTTGCAAATAGAATTTTTGTACATGCTGAAAATTGATGTGGTAAATTAATTTTTATTCGTTCTATTGATAATTTTTCATTATCTTTTATATTCATTAAATTGAATACACGAATTCGTGTTTCTGTTGAATATATTAACCATTTAGCATTCGCTGATATTGAACAACAGACAATTGGTTCTTCGTCATTGCTGCGTAATTTGAGTAATTTTTGAATACCCTAACATAAAAATAAATTATATAAATATTTATTTAACTATGCAGAACAAATTAACTATTTATTTATTTATGTTCCAATACCTTATCTAATGATAAAAATTTATGATTTTCTTCTGCTATTTCATCATCATTAATTAATTCAAAATTATCATTAGGTGTTCCCAATTGCCATAATTCTAAATAATTGAAATATTTTAATAATAATAATCGTTTGTGATCGGCAATAATACCACAAGGTTGTTGTAAAAATGGACCATATTTAATTAATTGTGACATTGATTTTTTTGTAAATGAAACACCTAAGTATCCATCCAGACCACCCGAAATTATTTTATTTCCATAACATGCTAGCGCTAATACATCATGTTCATGTACACGACGTTTTATAAATTGTATCCATTGATTAACAATTTGATTATCCTTTTTAACTGGTGTTAAAGCATACATACGAATTATTGAATCTATGCCAGAACAACAAAATGTTGTCTCATCATCATTAACAGCAATCGCTAATATATCTGATTTCAATACAAGGAATGAATCAATTTGGGTACCCTGTTTACCATCCCATATTGTTATACGGCCACGTGAATCACCTGATATTATTGTGAAATCTCGTAAAATTGCTAATGACCACACAATTGTTTCCTTTTTTAGTTCCACACGTCCAACATTCATACGATAAATGGCATGACCAGTTTTACAATCCCATATCCGAATAACATCTATAGATCCGGTTACTAAAAAATCACCCGTATAATCGAATTTACAACATAATATTCGTCCTTCTTGTTTATCAAATATTTTTACATAACTTATGTTATCATCAGATATATCAAATACATTTAGATAACCTTCTTCCGTTCCAATAGCTATCCAATTTCGAATGGAATTAATATCTAAACACCATGCTGAATTACCAGTCATTAACACTTTTTGTTTCGCCGTCAAAGTCATTAAATCCCATTCAATTAATTCACCAGTTAAACCAGTCGAAAATAAACGATTAGTATCAGCCCATGCTAATGATTCAATCGATGAACGTGTTGTTCCCATTATTGTTTTTTCTAAATATGGTGCATATTTCATATTCCATATTTCAATTGTTGTACGATTTCTAAACAAACAAAATGGTAATTATTATTAAATAGAAATTCGAATTTTATTGAGATGGAATGTTGTTGAATGAAACAATAAGTACATTATGTACACAGGAAGAACTAAAGTTCAGGTAAATGGAAACATGTGTGCTTACTATACTGCCACCTACTCTTAATATATAATCTATATATTATAATATATATGTTATCTATTTATATAAAGAATTTTTTGGGAAGATATACTTTTTGCATACCAGACAATATCATTTTTTGATCAAACCTGGGTATATTTCAAATACCGGGAATATTATAAATTTTACAATTAAAAATCACACAGTATTATACTAACCTAGAAAGCGCCAATTTATCTGATTTTTTATTATAAACAATGTAATTTATTGATCGTGGTGATAAATTATAAAAACGTACATTATGTATTTTACATATTCCTGTTTGTGTTTGATTATTTTCATGCCCCATAATATTTATAAATAATAATATGAATTTATTTAAAAAATGTTCAGAATTTTCACGTAAGATTTTAAATTTTATTTTTTTAGTAGATAGATAATTTAATATTTCCACTGTCAACTGTGCTGTGTCACACTCAACACTACACTCACAACACGCATATGGGTCATTTTATTTTTATGTACAATGTAAACCTTGAGTCATTGAATTTTTTGACACATCGATATCGACATCATGCATCTGGTACCTCGTGCGTGGCACAAACAATCAACAAATATATAGAATATTTTTTTCGTAAAGGTAGAATGTCTATTCCTATATTATTGTGTGTTATTATTATTTGTAAGTAAATATTATTTTCTCTGCAGGTGTAATTTATCAAAAAAAAAAAACAATGGAAAATTAATTGATTGAAATTTAATAATGAAAGACGATGATGATTGGCTTCCAGTGTAAAAGCATTTAATATCAATGATGATGAAGATGATCAGTCAGGTCAGTTTGAATTTATGTTAATTACTTTCAATGTTTCAATGTGATCACAAAATTATTATTACTAATCTTCGAATAGGTAATTGAGTACTTTATTTAAAATATCATTTTATGTTAATCCAAACTATATATACATTGAAAAAAAGAAAGTCTTCCAGTTAATAAATATTTTGCTATCCGCGTTTTATTTACAAACATAATAATTCCATTATGTAAAGTTCTGCCTGTCTGTTCTAACTACTAAGTCTACCTGTCATTTTACGTACTTCATCATGTTTATATAAATTATACATTTGGAAAGTATCTAAACCTATGTGATTATGAGAAAATTCTATATTAGTTTGAGCATAAGACACATGTCAATATTTTGCTTTTCATCACCGATTCACCGATTCACATAAGAAACATTTAATGAATACAAATTAATTATTATTTTATTTGTTTGTCCAAATAGTACTTGAAGAACAATCAATTGAAGAAGCACCATTACCAAAAGGTATAGCAATTGAAGATGAAATTAAAATATTAAAATGTAAATTAAAAGAATGTGTACATACACCACCAGCCTCGATTGTTATTAATCAAATGTTAATGAAAAAACCATATTCATAAGACTACTTGATGAGGCTATTCAATGTGGAAATGCTGATGCTATTTTATCGATAATGTATAATTACCAACATATTAATTATTTATTAACACGTTTACAATCAATTGCATTATTTTTGCTATTTGAAATCGATATTGTAATTATAGATTTTTTATTGTTAATCATAGACTTCTAGGAAAACAAAACAAACAAAACATATTGTGATGGAAATGTATACAAATGCTGGAATGTAAAAAAAGATAATTACTGAAAATTTATAATGAATATTTTTCAAAAGCCGACAAATTGTAATTAATTATATAAATTTATTAGGTATGACTTTCAATTGAAATCAAACTAATTATTATATCATATTATTAATGTATTATTCCAATAATTATTTCATTTAGATTTGCAATTAAAAGAATCGATAAATAATGGTGCTGTTTTAAAATTATTATATTTAGCTGTTAATAAACATGGTATTAACTCCACATCATCTGTATTATCATCGTCACAATCTTTATCAATGAGAACATTAAATTTATGGTATCCAAAAAAATTAATGGAAATGGATAAAATTATCAATTACAATATGAATGGATTGCATTAAATGGACGTGCTAAAACGCAAGCATTTCGTGATTTAGAAAACTTATTTTAAAAAAGAAAGTTGGCACAATTTAAAATCGAAAAAAACGTTAACTATTAATATACCATTGGATCGTGTATAATTTCAATTATTATATTATAATGCACCAGTAGCTGTATTAAATGATGCACATCATCGTTTGTTATTGACCCGAAAATGTCAGGCTATAGGTAGTATAGTTGATTCACTTGTTGAATTAAAAAATAAACAAGAATTAGAGAATTTAATTGAACAATTAACAAATGGTACCGATGTTCGGTTTTATGCTGAAAATGCATTAAAAACTTTGGTAAGTATTTAATTTTATAATAAAATATCTGCAACTTGCAAATACCATCTTAGCACTCGCATCTTTCAATTATCGACATTTGAGCAACAAGATACAATAACTTAAGTCGGATACAACCAATGAAACAGAAGTTTTATTTTGAATGATCTTTTGGACACACACAAAGAATAATTAAATATTAAATTATTAAAATAAGAAATATTGTTACGATATAACATTTAAATAATTATTTCGATGCAATTATTTTATAGTTGCTAGTATTTAAATTGTGAATTTTTGTGTTTCCACACAATTAGATACCTAGGAACAATTTGCATATTTTCAATGAGAAATAATCAATGAATGTTTTTAATTGTTAATATATTCAATTTTGATGATTGCCAATAATTTAATTAATAATAACGAACTCGTGAAATATACAATTATATTTACCACTGGAACTCGATAAAAATGTATTATGGGCTATTATTATTATTTTATGTTAGCCAATTATTATACTCCCATGAGGAGTATTTTACCAATTTGATTGTAGTGAATGTGTGATGCATACCATTATAAGTTCCAGTTGAATTAACATGAATAAATGCCCTGTTAAAATGAATGGATTTTTGCAGGTACTAAAATTAATGATTAAAAACATTCATTCTCATTGTTTAATTGATTATTCTTCTACAATACAATAATATCTTGGAGAAGGGGAAATGCTGCCACAATGATATTGCTATCGATAAAAAAAAATTTGATCACGTGTCGCATGCCAAAGTTGAAATAAAATTCAAAATGGTTGCTTGCAAAGTTTCACATTTGACACAACTTTTTATTTATTAATAGTGTTTTTTTATGGATTTGGAATATTTATTCAATTTGTTGTTTGCGTTTTGTTTTGGTTGTGCTAATTAAAATTATTGTAAATAAATAATAAATATTAATATTCTATAAAATGTAGATAAATAAGTAAATGTGTGATATAATACAAATAGGTTTGGGATTGGGTGCAATGGCATCTGTATATATGTTTTAACCGCAGCAAAAAATAAAGATAATAGACAGCCTTGCAGATATTTGTCTATAGTTTATTCATTGGCATTGAAATTGCAAATTACAAAGATGTAAACACAAAAGAAAGACTACAAGCTATAGAATTCCATTTGAAGATTTTGTTGATGTGTATAAAATTGTGAGTATAAAGTTAATAAATTTACAAAAATTAAAACGAAAAGTAACCTAATGTTTCATCACCTAATCCTAACGTTTAATCTTTTTTATTTTCAGCATTTGGTGCCTTTCATATTCATCAATTATTGTTGTCAACATTTGGCTTCAATATAATATAAGGGATGATTGATTGGTTTCATATTCAAATCAAAACTTTACCAATATGAAATTTTTGAAGTGTGCTGCAAAAGTACAATGTTCCATATTATTTTGATTCTTTTTCAAAAAGGTATTTATTATTTTTATTTATTTAACGTATTTTAAGTGAATATTAGGTTAGGAATATTATTAAAAATAAGAAAAAATTTTAAAAAATATATAAAAACATGCCAAATGAAAAAACGAACACTGGACCAAGCGCCATAGTCATACGTCACCGATCTTTTTGTTTTTTGGTATTTATTGTGCGTTAATCAATGTCTTAATTATTTGTTTATCAATTTTTTAAGTTGTTTTTATTTTTCGATTTCCATTTTTGTTGTTCTCTTTTTTTTTTCTGTTTTTTTTTTCAAAGGAAAGGAAAGAATAATTTTGTAAAGTAAATTTTTAGTATTAACTTTTTAGTTTTCATTTACTTTGTTTTTGTATTATGGATTTGTGAATATTTCGGTGGTTCAATTATGCAGCAGTGCTTAGAATTGTGTTAATAATTTTTTTTTTATATAATATTTATTTATTTATTTATTATTTATTTATTTATTTTTAATTGTATTTGTTGTTTTCTTCTTGTTTTTTTCTCTGTGTGATCCCAACTTCATTGTTTCGTTGAAAAATGATTTCAATTGAAATGAACAATATTGTATGAAATCTCAAACATTTTCCTGGAAGAAATACGTAGTAAGTAAATATGTAAATATGTCGAAGTAATAAAAAATCAAATCTATATTATTTTTTTTTCTCTTCCGGAGATAATCTTTTATATAAAAATATTAATGTAATAAAAATATATGACCATTATTTGTTGTTGTAATTGCTGTGTTGATTTTCCAAGAAATCATATTAAAAAAATATCATTAATTTTAATCTTATTCTGTAGATTTCAAGTCTTTTATTTACAAATAAAACACAAACACACACACACACAAACACAATATTTTTTTTTAATTGTTATTCCGTCAACGAACGAATTTCTTCCCATGAAATTTTATATATAAAAACATAATTTTTTTTCATACAAATGAAAAACTTTAAATGAAAATCCTGGGAAAACCCGTGAAAATTTCGATGTTCACTAGTGGTAAAATATGTTCCTAATATTTTAATTAAGATAATTGGAAATTTTCAGACAAATCGGACCAATAATTCAATTTAAAAAAAAAGGCACCGCAAAAGTTATGTCCGATTTTGACCAATTAATGGTACCTATAATTGTCCAGAACGTTAAAAAAACACTTTTTATGTAAGTTTTGGGACATTTCAATGAATTTCAAACACAATTTGAAAAAATCGTCTCATAACTTTTGTGGTGACGCAAAAACGGATCCAAATCATGAATTTTTCTGAGATTTTGAGTTTTAGAGCTAGCGCCTTTTCCTTTGGGAATCCAATAGAGGAGGACAAGGACCACAACTTTCCCCTGGGACCGCTTCTGGGAAAATTTAATTGTCGGAGTTATTAAGGGGTGAAATTTCGGTTTTTTTCGGTAAGCCTTACTTTGAGCAATTATTGTGGGACCATCCAAATACTTAGAGACCTGTGTTATAGCTTAAACTACAGGTCATATAGTCTACTATATGGGATAATTAGGATTTTGGAAAATTCCATTGGGAAACCTGGAAAAATCCCATTGGAAAACATGCGAAAATCGATGTTTTTCGTTGTTCTAGGAAAATCCCCATTTCTCATCGGAAAATTCCAAAATAATTTTTTTCGTATAGATTAAACCTTCCTTTACCTTTCTGCATCATCAGATTTTAGGATATTTGAGTTTTTCCTAGAGTTCCATCCATCGGAAGAAAGGTCTACATTTGGATATCCACTCTTTGGGCAGCCATGCCCGGAAAACTGTAGTAGATGGAAAAAAATTTTCCTCCATAAATTGTAGGCCCAGGTGAGGACTACAACTGGTATTAGTCTTACTAGGATCCATTTGGTATTCCGGGAGTTAGGGGGTCCCAAAATGTTGGAAAATCGGTACCGTAGAATGGCCATAGCTCCGCTCCCGGAGGGGTCATGGGTCCAGGACTTGCCTATAAACTGCGCATGGACGTGCTCTATACTTTGTGAAAAAAATAAATTGGATCGGACGCTATGAGCTTTTTAGTGCCAAATGTTTAATTGACTTTTTTTCAGATCTGAAAAATGCAAAAAAGAAATTCCCTTTTCTTTTTCCCTTTTTTTTTTTCTGTTTACATTTTTTCTTATTTACTTTTTTTTTTCTATTTACTTTTTTTCATATTTCTTTTCCACTCAGAAATTGTCAACACACACCCGGTCGCACCGCCTTATGTGAAACTTATTTTTTTTTTTTTACGAAATTTTTTTTTTCGATTTGGCGAGAAATCGAACCCACACCACCCATATCACATATTGCTATACACACCCAGCAACTCTCTCGCATACACTATGCTTGTTATTAATATTAGTATGTCGGTCGCGATATATAAGGTACATATTTTTTTTTTCAGACAGGGTTCCCTAATATTACTGCCCGATTTACAGGCGTCCCCAGAAGAGCTGACTTATTTTTCATAAGTTTCGGGACTTGAAAAAAAATAAAATAATTAATATTTCTTTTTTTTTTTTTTTTCTTTTTTTCCTAGTACACTGCCAAATTGTAAACACTCAACCAAGACACCACCAAAGTTTTTTTTTTTATATTGAAAAAATATATACGATCTATCACAACGCGTTTCGAACCCATGATATTCACATCACATATGAATTTACTCAACGCCTCTACCACATACATCACCAAGCTTATTGGTGTTTGTGTGACGATTTACTTATGTATAGTATAGAAAATAGTGATATTTTAATATAAGTTATCTTTTTTTTCTCTTTTCAGATTTCAATGGAAGTTAAAGGTAGGGGATTAATTAAATTAACCAAATAATTAGACATGTATACCATTTTTTAAATTAAATTAATTATACATTTAATAATATTAATAATTTTAATAAGTTTAAAATGTATGTGATAAATATGTAAAATTTGTTATTTTGAATTAAAATAAAGACCACATATAATTACTGATATTAGCCTATATTTATTTATATTGTGTTATTGTTGTTATTTATATAATTTCATTCTTTTATCATTTCTGAGGTGTATATCATTTTCTTCTTCAATCGATTTATAAGAATATGATGTTTGTTTTTCATACGACTACAGAAAAGTCAATTGACTGTAATCCATTATGGCATGTGGAATGGATTAAACCACATGTGCTCCACTTGATGATACAAATCCAAGTTGATGGTGATGGCATTAGAAGTTTCGTGTAATCAATATTTCTTGCGTTTATTAAAGCGTTTCGCAGATCCTGAATTATTTGTCAAATAGTTATATATGATAATAATTGATACGATATATCTGAAATAGAAATAATAATACTTAATGTAATATTAAATATATAGACTATGCGAATTAAAAAAAAACAAAAATACTGAAATTTTCATTTTTCATTCTTCAAAATACGTACTTACATCGTTGATTTTGTGGTGGAACAAATATTGCAACATTATTCTGCATAATATTTATTATGGTACATTTGTTAAAGTTGGTTATTGGCTATTTACCAACTAACTGGAAATTGTTGGTACACGTTCACGTGTTTGAGTAGTTGTGGATGAAATTATACAAATATTTCCAAAGTATTGTAATTGAAATGATAGTTGTTTATAATTCAATAATATTTAAATTATTCAATTGAATGTGGTTGGTGAATGTAAATTCATTGAATAAAATAATGTTATTATCAGTTTATTGGAGACACAGCCGGTGAACTAATAACAAAATGTCATCAATGTCATAATAAATAGTTTGTTCTTGTGGTGATAATACTCTGTTGTTACAATGCATATGATAAATACTAATTGTTGTTTTTCTTGTTGATTTAGCTGTTGTCATTGTGTGTAATGTTGATATTGAAGATTGATTACCATATCATAATTCTATTGGTTGCTGTTGTGACAATGATTGGTGCTGGTGGTTCTTGTTATGGTGGTGTACCCATTGGTATTGTAGCAGCTGTAAAATGTGGCAATACAATGAAACTGAATCTGGTTGAACTGCATTTGACTAGAAATAGAGTATAGTTTATAATATTAAATATAATAATTATAAATAAAACGTACAATTTTAATAGTTGTAAACTAAATGAAAAAAAATGTAATTACCGTTTTATTGGCGACACAGCCGATGGACTAATATTCAAATGACATAAATTTCATAATAGTTTGTTGTAGTGGTGATAATACTCTGATGTTATTTTGCATATGATAAATACTGATTATGCTGCTTTCCTGTTGATTTAATTGTTGTCATTGTGTGTTGGTAACAATGCAGATTATTTACGATTTCATAATTCAATTGGTTACTGTTGGGATAACGATTGATGCTGATGGTTCTTATGGTGGTAGACCCATTGGTATTGTAGCAACTGTAAAATGTGGCAATACAATTAAACTGAATCTCGTTGAACTGCATTTGACTAGAAATAGAGTATAGTTTATAATATTAAATATAATAATTATAAATAAAACGTACAATTTTAATAGTTGTAAACTGAATGAAAAAAATGTAATTACCGTTTTTTTGGCGACACAGCCGATGGACTAATATTCAAATGACATCAATTTCATAATAGTTTGATGTAGTGGTGATAATACTCTGATGTTATTTTGCATATGATAAATACTGATTATGTTGCTTTCCTGTTGATTTAATTGTTGTCATTGTGTGTTGGTAACAATGCAGATTAATTACGATTTCATAATTCAATTGGTTACTGTTGGGATAACGATTGATGCTGATGGTTCTTATGGTGGTAGACCCATTGGTATTGTAGCAACTGTAAAATGTGGCAATACAATTAAACTGAATCTAGTTGAACTGCATTTGACTAGAAATAGAGTATAGTTTATAATATTAAATATAATAATTATAAATAAAACGTACAATTTTAATAGTTGTAAACTGAATGAAAAAAAATGTAATTACCGTTTTATTGGCGACACAGCCGATGGACTAATATTCAAATGACATAAATTTCATAATAGTTTGTTGTAGTGGTGATAATACTCTGATGTTATTTTGCATATGATAAATACTGATTATGCTGCTTTCCTGTTGATTTAATTGTTGTCATTGTGTGTTGGTAACAATGCAGATTAATTACGATTTCATAATTCAATTGGTTACTGTTGGGATAACGATTGATGCTGATGGTTCTTATGGTGGTAGACCCATTGGTATTGTAGCAACTGTAAAATGTGGCAATACAATTAAACTGAATCTAGTTGAACTGCATTTGACTAGAAATAGAGTATAGTTTATAATATTAAATATAATAATTATAAATAAAACGTACAATTTTAATAGTTGTAAACTGAATGAAAAAAAATGTAATTACCGTTTTATTGGCGACACAGCCGATGGACTAATATTCAAATGACATAAATTTCATAATAGTTTGTTGTAGTGGTGATAATACTCTGATGTTATTTTGCATATGATAAATACTGATTATGCTGCTTTCCTGTTGATTTAATTGTTGTCATTGTGTGTTGGTAACAATGCAGATTAATTACGATTTCATAATTCAATTGGTTACTGTTGGGATAACGATTGATGCTGATGGTTCTTATGGTGGTAGACCCATTGGTATTGTAGCAACTGTAAAATGTGGCAATACAATTAAACTGAATCTAGTTGAACTGCATTTGACTAGAAATAGAGTATAGTTTATAATATTAAATATAATAATTATAAATAAAACGTACAATTTTAATAGTTGTAAACTGAATGAAAAAAAATGTAATTACCGTTTTATTGGCGACACAGCCGATGGACTAATATTCAAATGACATCAATTTCATAATAGTTTGATGTAGTGGTGATAATACTCTGATGTTATTTTGCATATGATAAATACTGATTATGCTGCTTTCCTGTTGATTTAATTGTTGTCATTGTGTGTTGGTAACAATGCAGATTAATTACGATTTCATAATTCAATCGGGTACTGTTGGGATAACGATTGATGCTGGTGGTTCTTATGGTGGTAGACCCATTGGTATTGTAGCAGCTGTAAAATTTGGCAATACAATGAAACTGAATCTAGTTGAACTGCATTTGACTAGAAATACGAGTATAGTTTATAATATTAAATATAATAATTATAAATAAAACGTTCAATTTTAGTGGTTTTAAACTGAATGAAAAAAATGTAATTACCGTTTTATTGGCGACACAGCCGATGGACTAATATTCAAATGACATCAATTTCATAATAGTTTGTTGTAGTGGTGATAATACTCTGGTGTTATATTGCATATGATAAATACTGATTTAATTGTATTCATTGTGTGTTGGTAATAATGCAGATTAATTACGATTTCATAATCCTATTGGTTGCTATTGTGATAATGATTGATGTTGGTGGTTCTTGTTATGGTGGTAGACCCATTGGTATTGTAGCAACTGTAAAATGTGGCAATACAATTAAACTGAATCTAGTTGAACTGCATTTGACTAGAAATAGAGTATAGTTTATAATATTAAATATAATAATTATAAATAAAACGTACAATTTTAATAGTTGTAAACTGAATGAAAAAAAATGTAATTACCGTTTTATTGGCGACACAGCCGATGGACTAATATTCAAATGACATCAATTTCATAATAGTTTGTTGTAGTGGTGATAATACTCTGATGTTATTTTGCATATGATAAATACTGATTATGTTGCTTTCCTGTTGATTTAATTGTTGTCATTGTGTGTTGGTAACAATGCAGATTAATTACGATTTCATAATTCAATTGGTTACTGTTGGGATAACGATTGATGCTGGTGGTTCTTATGGTGGTACACCCATTGGTATTGTAGCAGTTGTAAAATGTGGCAATACAATGAAACTGAATCTAGTTGAACTGCATTTGACTAGAAATACGAGTATAGTTTATAATATTAAATATAATAATTATAAATAAAACGTTCAATTTTAGTGGTTTTAAACTGAATGAAAAAAATGTAATTACCGTTTTATTGGCGACACAGCCGATGGACTAATATTCAAATGACATCAATTTCATAATAGTTTGTTGTAGTGGTGATAATACTCTGGTGTTATATTGCATATGATAAATACTGATTGTTGCTTTCCTGTTGATTTAATTGTTGTCATTGTGTGTTGGTAACAATGCAGATTAATTACGATTTCATAATCCTATTGGTTGCTATTGTGATAATGATTGATGTTGGTGGTTCTTGTTATGGTGGTAGACCCATTGGTATTGTAGCAGCTGTAAAATGTGGCAATACAATGAAACTGAATCTAGTTGAACTGCATTTGACTAGAAATAGAGTATAGTTTATAATATTAAATATAATAATTATAAATAAAACGTACAATTTTAATAGTTGTAAACTGAATGAAAAAAAATGTAATTACCGTTTTATTGGCGACACAGCCGATGGACTAATATTCAAATGACATCAATTTCATAATAGTTTGATGTAGTGGTGATAATACTCTGATGTTATTTTGCATATGATAAATACTGATTATGCTGCTTTCCTGTTGATTTAATTGTTGTCATTGTGTGTTGGTAACAATGCAGATTAATTACGATTTCATAATTCAATCGGGTACTGTTGGGATAACGATTGATGCTGGTGGTTCTAATGGTGGTAGACCCATTGGTATTGTAGCAGCTGTAAAATTTGGCAATACAATGAAACTGAATCTAGTTGAACTGCATTTGACTAGAAATACGAGTATAGTTTATAATATTAAATATAATAATTATAAATAAAACGTTCAATTTTAGTGGTTTTAAACTGAATGAAAAAAATGTAATTACCGTTTTATTGGCGACACAGCCGATGGACTAATATTCAAATGACATCAATTTCATAATAGTTTGTTGTAGTGGTGATAATACTCTGGTGTTATATTGCATATGATAAATACTGATTTAATTGTATTCATTGTGTGTTGGTAATAATGCAGATTAATTACGATTTCATAATTCAATTGGTTACTGTTGGGATAACGATTGATGCTGGTGGTTCTTATGGTGGTAGACCCATTGGTAGCAGCTGTAAAATGTGGCAATACAATGAAACTAAATCTAGTTGAACTGCATTTGACTAGAAATAGAGTATAGTTTATAATATTAAATATAATAATTATAAATAAAACGTACAATTTTAATAGTTGTAAACTGAATGAAAATAAATGTAATTACCGTTTTATTGGCGACACAGCCGATGGACTAATATTCAAATGACATAAATTTCATAATAGTTTGTTGTTGTGGTGATAATACTCTGGTGTTATATTGCATATGATTGTTGTTTTTCTTGTTGATTTAATTGTTGTCATTGCGTGTTATGTGGATATTATAGAGTAATTACAATTTTATAATTCAATTGGCGCCTTATTTTAGAAGTCGAAATTGTTTGAAAACTTGCTGTTAAAATAATGTAGCTATTGCTGCATCAGACGTTGATCTTTTCTTTTTTTAATATATCCCTTTTGTTGTTTAAATTAAATTATATAGAAAATGTTCAAATAAATTTATAAAATTTTAAATATATTTTTCCGTATACTAAGTTTAATTTCCACTTTAAATAAAATAATTCGAATACTAAGTTTAATTTTTCATTTTATTTATTTAAAGTGGGAATTAAACTTAGAATTCGAATAATATTTAGTTAAAGTGAAAATTAAACTTAGTATACGGAGAAATATGTATAGAAACTAAATGTTTTACATGAAACATTTCATTATTGTTTCAGTTATTGTAGTGAATGGTTGGACAATTTAAATAATAATTAATACCATATTCTACAGGCAAATCAAATAAATCAATTTAAAATAAATTCAGCTAAAAAGTAATATACAATTAATATAATAATTATTTTAGAATCTAATATCTAATCTTATAATAGGTTCAAGAAATTATTTATTTACCATAAATATACATATACTTACACCTACTACTACAAACAACACAATGGCAATAACAAAAATATATCGAACATTAATTCTTGGTGCACCAGCTAGTGGTAAAGGCACAATATCCAATCAAATAATAAAACAATTTCAATTTAAATATCTGGCGATGGCAGATATTTTAACATACACACGAACAAGCGATTAAATTAACAAATAATTATAAAATTAATAGTGCTATAAATTTAATTGTACCAAAAGAAAAAATAATTGATCGGATTAAAAATCGTTGGGTACATGTTAATAGTGGCAGAATTTATAGTATTGGATATAAAGACCCAAAAGTGCCATTTATTGATGATGTAACTGGTGAACCATTGAGTCAACGAGCTGATGATAAACCAGATGTGTTTAGAAAACGTTTGAAAATTTACGATAGTGCAACAAAAGAGGCAATTGAATATTTTAAAGATAAGGGTATTTTAAAAAATTTTCAGGGTGACACACCGGATGAGATATGGCAAAAAGTAAAAGAATTTATAACAAAAGAATTAAATATAAAATATTAAAAAAATAATAATTTATTTTTAATTTTGATTTTGTTTCTGTTTCTGTTTTTGTTTTTTTTTTTGGTTTTTGTGATTGTTTTTGTTTTTGATTTTGTTTAACAACTTGTTATTACACTCAAACCTGTTTTGCATTAACAGCAATTTCTCAAATTTTATACTCGGTAATATTAAATGTAAAAGGCGAAAGATTTATTCGACATTACAGGAAAGTCAGAATTTCAGATGGTATGTTGGGTATAGCATACTCGCAAAGCCAGATGCGACCGAACGCGTCCACAGGTTGCGGATAGTGGAACGTCCTATAATATTATAGGTTAGCTACGAATAAAGAATATGTAGCCGCGGAAAATCTGGCAGCTGTGTATGAGAATTACTATGGGATGTTGTGTGAAAGCAGCAACCGATTAAAACATAGTTAATGATTACACAGTAACGTGTATTTATATATGGTATTTATCAATAGTCGATTATATTATCAGTTTGGTGCAGGCATACAAAGGAAATCTCTATATTTTATTACGCAACACAAACGATAAATTTAGATTGCAACAATTAACATATTTAAACAATGTAAACTGTTTTGTATGATTTAAACATTAGTTGTAACAAAAAAAATAAATAATTAAATAACTCACCTCTATATCCTGTTACTGGTGGTGTGAGTAATCAATCAAATATGTTGAGTTTAGCATTACTTTTTAATCTTGTACTATTTTCGCAGACATCTGTACAAATGTTTCTTATTACAGGAGCTTATTAAAATCTGAAAATGAAATATGTGTTAAAGTTTTTTGTAAATAAATACAATTCGTGGTCTATATATTATTTAATTACCTGTTATAGTTAATTACTAACAAAAATGTTCCTAATTACAAATTCATAGCTCGTTATTAAATGAATGTTTTGCTGTTAAAATACGGCCGGCACCAATACTTTCTGATGAATATCTTGTGATTGTGCCCTAAAAATTATAATTTAATAATAATTAAATATATATTAATATTAATTATATTTCTATTTTAATATTAATATTATTATTTATTTAATTATATGTTTTTTTTATTAAAATTACTTAAAGCATTTTGTTTTTCCAACGAGCTAGAAAACAAAAGTCAATAAAGAAAAGAATTGCAAAAACAAAAGTTTTTTTGAAATTTTAAAAGTTGAAGTAGAAAAAAATGTATTCTATTACAATATCATCGTACGTTCTACTCTAAATAGGAAATTTTCATTCATCATATATACAAAACCTTACATATCTTCCCCACTGTTTCTCCGCAAACGTTTTTATATCAAAATAATATTCATAATTGTTCGTAATTTACATAATCTGAAATCAATTATATTTAATTAATTTTTTAAACATTAAATATAATATGGAATAACTAGGAATTTACCTACGATCAGATTTATCCTTAATATTACTATCACTTTTTCTATATTTCATTTATATTCTAACAATATTAAATGTTCAATTTATAGGTTAGGTATAGATTAATTTTTTTTTTTTTAAATATTGATGCTGTTATACATGATAATGTTGCAAAATCTGAATCTTTATTGTTTATTATACATTACACTTAATATATTATATAAACAATTAAATCATTTATAACAATGATTACCTGTGATGATAAAAACAGATTTCATGTGCTGATAATGGACGCACCGGCCGGTACCAACACTTTCTGATGCATATCTTGTCATTATGCCCTAATAATTATAATTTAATATCAATTAAATATAAATTAATATTATTTGTATTTCTATTTTATTATTAATATTATTATTTATTTAATTATATGTTTTTTTATTAAAATTACTTACAGCGTTTTCTATTTTCAACGAGCTAGAAAAAAAAATGTCAATGAAGAAAAGAATTACAAAAACAAAAAGTGATTGAATTATTTAAACGTCTAGAACCTACGCGACGTATATTAATTTTTATATCGAACGCAATCAAACCCCTTTCAAAATGACATTTCTTTCTATTTCATTCGATATTTCGTTAAATATGCAAAAGAAAATTTAAGTCAAAAAAAAAAAAAGAAAAGAATTTGCAGCAAATGCAAAAACAAACATAAATTTTTGTTTTATTTTAAGTCTTAATTTACATATGGTTTTTTGAAATTAAATTACGATTTATTTTTCTTTATATAAATTTTTTTGTATACTTAACTATGGCAGATACGGAATTAGATAAAATTCGACAGCAACGTTTGGCCCAAATGCAAGCTCAATATGTAAGTAAAATAATTTCTAAATTTTGAACTTTTTTTTCTTACCTATAAATTTCAATTCTGAAAAAATTTTAACCTAAAAAACAATACATAAATTATTAAAATTTTTTAAAATATGTATTTCTATTTATAATTAACTAATGAAATTTATGTAGAATCAATATTATTTTGAATACAATAGGATTGTACTTTGCTCATAGTGAATGGTTAACATTGACGTTGTCCGGTTTGTCCGTCCCATCGTACTTATCATATTTTTGTTTTGTTTTGGAATAATATCATTAGCAATAAATGGTAGTATTTTAAACGAAATATGATTATATGTAGATGTATACTAAATTTATAATTCATTGATTTGGAAACATTTACTGTTTAAATAATATATTCAAGGAGTTTTATTATTACTTTTCAACTGTTGTTAAAACAATAGTTTGCAACTTTTACACATAATTGTTCTTTGTGTGTGATTTGTATGTAATGTAACCTTATACACGTATTAAAACAAAGCTATTATAGCCGTTTTCTTACTATATTTCAACTAATATATGAATAATCATGAATCACATGAAAAATGATATAATTCATACATACCTTTATTAATGTGTGAATACTTATTTAAGCAAATGATATTGAACTATCAACCTTCAATTAGTTTTGTTTTATATTCTTCATCCTTATCGTGAATTAGACCTAATATGTTTCGTCATCATAGTGATGAACGTTAAACAACATCGTTTACGCTTCCACAAAATTTTGTTAAAGTAGTGGTTGAATTTTACTTTCTGTTATTCTGCTTGCAACATTAATTGTAAAAGAAATAAAATTTGTAAATAATGTGTGAATTTGTATTATATAAATATAGGGTGGTGGACCAGGCGGTGGCAATACTGAAGAACAAAAACAAGCTCAAGAAGAACGTATGCGTCAACAAGAAGATGCTAAACATTCAATATTAACTCAAATCATGGATCAAACAGCACGTGCACGATGTAAATAAGATATATAGTTATATATTGATAAGATAAAACTACCATTTTAATATGAGATAATTGTACGTACACAGCGCATTGTATCAAGCTTTGTATGACTTCGTCGATCCATATACGTAAATTTGATTGGCCAACTGTCATCACATATAATATAAACGAAATTTGATGTTGTAACAGCTCATCCCAGGAATAATAAATTCTTGTATATTTTGTTTGTGTGATGTATTATGGCGGATATATATGCGTTTGGCCAGTTTAACACAAATTTAGTAGTCTATTCCTATTCGAAAAAACAAACCTTCGAGTCCCAAACTACATTGATTACATTTTTCTTCATTGTTATGTTGTTAGCTATACCAATGCAAAATTTACGAAATCAAAAAACGATACTTACACATGATACAATGACGCGGTGGGAATGTACACTGACAGGCAAATAAACTTTAAAATTCATTTTATCATTATATAGAAACGTGTCGGAGTCAAGATCTGTTTACTTCAGCAAATAGTTCTAATATAAATAAATAACAAACCATATTATACAAAGAAAATAATGCATTAGCATGAAATTTTATTATAATCTTTCATATTTAGTGTTTGTAATATTTACTAACAGTTTTTAACTTATTTGATAGATGATTGATTTTTATACTATGTATTTTTGAATAACTTTACGTTGTGGATTGTTATAGTTTCACATAATAAATATCCTACGTTTTGATTACATTTTATCAAATATGAGGACAGAAAGGAATTAGAACCAAAATGCCATTCTCCTTCCACGTTTCTATATACGCTATAACGAATTTTCAAATATTATTTGCCACATTAATATTAACAAAATATGTAGCGTTAATTCTACATTAATTACAGATATTTGTTTGTATATTAAAATTTAGTAAATACATTAAAAATGAGTAAACCAGAAAAGGGACAAATGCTTGAAAATATGATAATACGAATGGCACAATCCGGCCAAATTGGTGGTAAAATTGATGACCAACAATTAGTTCAAATATTAGAAAGTGTTAATCAACAAATGCCAAAAAGTACATCTATGGTAAAATTTGATAGAAGGCGCGCTGCAATCGATTCTGATGAAGATGAATATGATCTATAAAAATATTAATTTGGAAGTCATTTGTTTTTTTTTTCTCATTTCCTTTCTGCTTATTTTTTTTTTTAATCATTTTAATTTTAATAAATAATTAAAAAAAAAACATTTTAACTAAAAAAATGTACATTAAAAACTAAAATTGTAATGACAAAAGAAATAATTGGAAATAATAAAGAAAAACATAAATTAATAATAATAAAATTAAATAAACATAAAAATAAAATAAATAATATATCTACCAATTTGTTTTCTCACTGGCTCTGCGTTTTTACTAATGGTGTTTTCAATAAAAAAAAAGGAAAATTACACGGCCGCAGCAGAGTTTTGTATGGAAAATCTGTACTACAACAGTTGATCAAATATGTGTATTAAAACCGTCATAATATACATAAAATCCTTGAATAATTAGAGTTTTTGTATATAATATTAAATACTCAAGGATATAACGAAAATTTATTCTTTTTTCTCATGTTCATCTGAAAAGGTAAAAGAATTAGAATTAAAATACGAAATGATTTTTTATAAATTAATTAAATAAATACTACCGTCATCATCTTCTTCGTCATCGGCATCTAAAATATCAGCACAACATATTGAATACATAATTAATGATAAAAATCCAAGTGGTAAACCAAATAATACTGATGTTAATACGGGATTCCCTTTCCACATGTCAAATAATGCATGCCTTGCTTCAAAAAATGTACGATACATACGTACCCAAATTGTATCACCTCCATAAACCTATTTTAGTTTTAACAACAAAATATAACATATCCGCCACACATAGTTATGGTTATAGCAATTAATTGAAAATTTTATTTATTTATTACCGGTGCCTTTTGTTGATGTACATTTTCTAAAAATAAATGTATTGCATCAATGGTTAATTGCATTGGATCATCATCGGGTATATGATGAACAGATGTTGTCGTATTTAACACAATCAGATGCGGTGTTGGCAAACGATCCATAATTATTGAATGAGCAATATCTGGACTACCAATCCAACCAAATTGAAAATGTTGATGATATTTATGATGATGTTCACGTATTATCGACTCAATTAAGTCACGAAATTCTAATTCATGACTTGCAATTTCATTTAATTTATTTTCTTCAACTACAGCAATAACTAAATATTTTTTTGTTAATATTAATTGATTAATATTTGCTCGAGTTATCTGTAATTAAATGAATAATATATATTATACTTTCTTCATGACGACGATAATATAATTTTATGAACAAATAAATAAATAAGTTGGGTATTTTTTTGTTTTTTTTACATACCTTTGGAAATGATACAAATCTTTCTTCATTAACCCATTGATGAAGTATTTTATTTAAATATAATGGTTCTATTATATGACTACCGGATACTGAAAATAAAAGAAATTATAGTATTTAATGGATTTTATGCACAGAAATTTCGCCGATTTTATATATATTTTCTATGCAGATTGATTTTATGTGTCCCTTACATAACAACTTTGTGTGCTATTACAATTATAAACAATTTTTTAAAATGTTCAAATTTTGTAATGTAACGTAATGTAATTCTAAAAAGACGTTATAACAATTGTGATTTGAAAATAATTAATTAATCATCTCCCATAATCTATAAAACTTAAACTTACATGGAAAATATTTATGGTTACGTTCTTTATATACTAAAACAGCTGGTAATATATCAATTTCAAAATGTTTTTCAGCTATATCTAATGACGTAGCATAAAAAAAACCATATGGTTGAAAGAATTCAGCTACCAAATGATATGTATCCCATAAGATACCATTTTGTTGTCCAACATGTATAAAAAATATTTTATTATTTGACTTTAGTAAATCTATACTATCAATTCGCGTAACTTGTTGCACTGGTGGTCCAGACATACGTACAGAATACTGAATTAATTCATCCTTATTACGATCACCTGAATATACAAATTCTTGTGTTCCTTTAAAACTGTTTGTAAAAAATTAAACATGCAATTAATTTTGTAACTATATGTATTATAAAAGCATTTGTTATAATGTTTACTTACAACATAATTGTTGGAAATGCATGAATTTTAAAATGTTGTCCAACGATCGTGAAACGTGTACAATCGATTTTGCCAACACGTACATTTGTATTATAAAGTGATTGCGCAACATGTGCCCAAATTGGTTCCGTTCGTTTACAATGTGCACACCAAGGTGCATAAAACATAATAAACCATTGTCCTTCATGTTTTATGTCCAAAAATTTATCGCTTAATTCTAAAACTCTCGATGGATTTACATTTGGTATTTGAACTGAAAAATATGTAGTTTAAAATAATGTTATTGGTTTAGATACGACAATATCACACGCATGTACAAGATACACGAATGCAGAATACAGTACTACAACAGATGTTCATCATGAATTTATATTTTAGATTGGACAAAGTAATAAAATTACATCTAATTATTATACTGCCGTGCTCTAACTAATTAATAATGAAATAAACGATATATTGGATAATGATTTGGATATACATTAGTTTTGGAAAACATATATAAATCGATGTTATTGCAACTGAATTAAATGCACATATATTTTGAACCAATTTCATTTCATAAGCTACGCCCAAACAAATCGAAATAACTGCCATAAAATTGATATACATATATAGAATTCTTTATATTGTCAATGAATACGAATCTTTGTTATTGTACTCATGTGAATTAATGCGAGCATTCCATTCCAAGTGTTTATTACAGTATACCGCATATTAAATATTTTTCAAAAACATTACCTAGAAAATATGAAATCATTATTGTTAAAATGAATGACATTTTGATGTATAAAATTATATAATAATACTAAAAAAGAACGTTCCCTTATTCCGCTTTTAGATTACACTAACAATAAAACTTCCAATTCTGCAAATCAATTTCTCTGTATATATTTTGGTTTTTGTTTGATATTGATTTATTTTTGTGATCATTAATTCGATGACTTATTTTGATTTATTTATATTTCGTTGTGCTTTTTTTCTGTTTTGTTTATTTTATATGAACTTGTAAAAAATAAAAATTTGACAGATCTTGATTGTTTTTTCAATAGTGCCGTCTGCTTTTCATATGCTCTGTGCAAATGCAACAATCACCACCAAGTTCTTTTGTGTAAAGAAGTAAAAAAAAAGTAAAATAATTTTGTATAACAATAAAAAATGCAATACAATTGTGAAATGATTTATTGATCTTTAACTGTTCTGCGTTTTTCTTTTCGAAATCAATTAAATTTAAATTGTCTTACAAATTTCTGAATCATTGACTCTGTGCTGGTTGCTGCAGTAGGCATATAAAAGAAAACGGCACAAGATAGCGTTCATATAATGGTTATACTATATTTTTTTTAAATTTTGCTATCCTTCATTTCTTAAACAAGTTATTTCTTTACACAAAAATCAACATTTTGAATGACGTTATTATTTAATTATGTTTATTTCTATTATTACGTTAAAATCAACAATTACGTACATATATAAATTAACCTGATCTTGATGATAACCTTCGCCTGCTTGACCTACTTATGCTTGTATGAAATAAAATATTCATTCTGTGTTTTGTATTGTATTGTATTTTGTGTAAGAAGTAATTTATTTATTTTAAATATACTTTATTAAAAAATTGAAATAAAAATGTTGCGGCAACTAAGTTTATCTATAATTCTCACATTTTTTCTATTATTAATATTACCATTTATTAATTGTAATGATTCAGAAACATTAGGTGATATTCAATCGCGTTGTTCTGATGAAAAAATTAAATATTTTTTAAAATTATTTCCATTAAACAGCACAACAACAGGCAAACCTTTATAGACCTTTATTTATGAAATGAAAATGTATTCATTAAACAATTAAGGTAACATATATAGTATATAAATTTTAAAATATTAAATTATCAAATTTTCTTTGTTTATTTTATTTCATTTTCAGATTAATTAAAAGTATACACAATGTAACAGTGTTAACGACAATTTCACATTTCTTTGTTATGACGTTTTTAATATATTTGTTAGCATACAGTAAACTCAACGCCTAACATAACACATAATTTATTCTTAATGTTACAAATTTCTATTAAAGTAAATACTTAGCTAAATATTTGTGTATAAAGAATATAATTGTAACTTGAAATAGTATATATAATAAATTCTCAACAAAATTTAAATATTTATATAGGAATGAGAGATTAACTTAATTATATTTACTGCATGATCGCATGTAATTTTCACCCAGGTGTTGTTTTAATCTTGTCCAACATTCATCGGTAACCAAACCTATCTGTCCAGTCCAGATGAGTAAAAAAACGTTGGTGTCACAATTTCATAAGGTTATGAAAATGTCTTTATAATCATTTCTCGAACATACTCTAGAATTACAACAAATACCAAATTTAAATGTCAACTGTGTCGACAAGATGAATGCATATTGTTGAATCGATTGACTATTTACCAAAGTATCGATGTATCACATAAAATAAAATAATAAAATTATAAATTATATTTTGATTTTTCATATTTGTTTTAAATCGTATTCAGCTAATAATTTCATTTAAAAAAAAACATGAAATTGTAAATTAATTTATTATAATTTAAAATTGATTTTAATTTCGATAATTTATAATAATTATCATAGGTATATTTTATTTAAATAAGAAGAAAAAAACGAAATGTCTTTGGAACCATCAGCTTGCGAAGGTAAATAATGAATTTTTGTATATACCTTATCCTTTTTTAATTGTTCATATGTTTTACAATAATCTAATTTCTATAACAGATCTAAAAGCCTTCGAACGTCGATTAACAGAAGTTATAGCTTGTTTAAATCCAGCGACATTAAGATGGAGAAGTATGTAAAAAAACAAATTACAAACAATAATTTTATAAATATTGTATTTTATGTAAAAACTTATTGACTTACTTGATTTTTTTTTTGTTGTTAGTTATATTAGCATTTATTGGACTAACAACAGTTTTTAGTGCTTTCTATTGGTTACAAGATCCAAAAACTTCAATAGTTCCATTAACAGAATCATTATTTTATCATCCAGTTTTTACAGTTGCTGGTTTAATATTAAGTAAATTGCCTATTTATTATATATACAATATTTTTAAAATGATTATAATGATTTGACTATTCCGTTTTCTGCAGTTATATTATTCCTATTAGGAATACATAAATTAGTTATTGCACCACAAATAATAACATCTAGAACACGTTCAATATTAATGGATTTTAATATGTCGTGTGATGATACAGGAAAATTGATTCTAAAACCGCGTCCAAATAATTAAAAATGAAGAAGGTATTAATACGAAAAATCAAAAACTTAATTATTATTTGCAATTAAAATAACTAATTTATGTTTGTAATTTTGTCTTCATTTTCAATAAACAATAGAAAATTTTAGTAATAATTATACTGTAACTAAATGAACTTCCTTGTTTGCGATATTGTGGGAAATTGTATTAATGACATAAAAAATAAAATTTATATGATGAAATTGGATATTTTGATAATTAATAATATTTTAAATTATTATCATATATAGTAAATTGGTTATCGTAAGCTCCGTAGATTTATTTGTGTGGTATACAAACCAGTCTGAAATACTTAATATTAAAATTTTAAATATATCAGAAAGAAATTTAGAAAACATTACTGCTTTGGGATTATGCTGTCGTGTTACAATCTCTTGAAAATGGGCTGCTAAGAGCTAAGAGTTCCTGTAGCACAGGAATTTTTATTTTCAGACTTTGTAATTGGCGCATAATCCATTATAGAAATTTGTGTTAGGATAGCATAATATGAATGAAGTAGAGGCATAACAATTTTATATTATAATATTTAATTATTAATTTTATTTTATTTAGTTTTTCCTTTTTATTTTTTTTTTTTTGGTATTATATATTTTGTGACTTTTTTTCTTAAATAAATTACATTAAAATATTTCTTTTTACTTAATTTTAAATATTAATAAAATAAAATTAAAATAAGTATAATAATAATAATAATAATAATAATAATATAGAAAATTTATTTTCCTAAAATATATATTTTAAAAATAAATAGTTTGATATGAAATTTAATTAATTTTTAACATTAGTTCTAATAATATTGAATTGTTTTTTTTTTCGTGATGTAACAAATTTAATTATTTATAAAATTAAAATTTAGATTAAAGAGTAGGAAATGATGTGACGATAAATTAAAAGTGTTAAACAAAAAGTTGTGTGTGTGATTTTTCGTTGCAATATTTTTGTATAAAATTTGTTTGTAATTGTTAACTGTTTGGTGATTTTTGTAAAGCGGTTTTAGTTTTATATTTAATGAAAACGATTTTTAGTGCAAATTGATGGGAAGAACTTTAACAAACGTAATTACACCTTCGTCGTTTACAATTGAAATATTAAAATATCATTATTGCAGTTCCACACAAAAAAAAAAAAAAAAGTAAAAAAGTATTGTTTAAACCGCACTCCCCCACCCACTGCCTATTATTTCAATTAATATTTCATTTTTAATAAATGTAAGAATTTGAATTTATTTAATATATAAATTTATCTAATAATCAAATCTAGGTGTATAATTGGAAGTGAAAATTATACAATATTTCGATCTTCATCATGTAAATGAAATAATAGAATATAAAAAAGTACATTAAAAAATTTACATTGTTCTTTTTAATTTGTTTTAGAATATTTTATATTTTGATAAATTTGAGCCATTTTGTGCCTGATCGATTTTATAGTATTTTCTCCCATTTAATTTCTTTATTAGTTAGTTATTATTTTTGGTATTTGAAATTAATTTTTTCTTAACTTAATAACACTAAAACAAACATAAAATAATTAATTTAAAATTAATAAAAGAAAAAACAAAAAAAATCTCCTATAATTTATAATTATTATAATTAATTTAAATTAACCTTATTTTTGTTTATTTTTTTATTTTGTTTTTTCATTTGCCTCTAAAAATTTATTTATAATTAATTAATTTTAATTTATATAAAAGGAAAATGAAATTGAACAGAAAGTTTTTTTTTTTTTTTTTATACAAATTCTCTTAAAATATTTTTATAAAGTTTTAAACATTAAAATATTAATTTATTAATAGTTAGTTTATTTTATGCAGCTAACAAATTTCTAATATTTTTCGGTGTATTTTCTTCGTTTAAATGCTTTGTTGTATACCGCAATGCATTTAACAATGGTTCAGCTTTAATTGCGGGCTGTGCTTGTAATAAACGTACACAACCTTTAACATCAACATGAGCACCACGTGCAAACGCACCAACGGGATGTACATGATCATATAATATGACTAATCCAACCATAACACGTAACACCAATAAATGTGTTTCTTCACGTTCAATTTGTGATAGTAATTTTCTAAAAATTATAATTATAAAAGTAAAATGTTTGATTAACTATATTATTCTCTCTACAATAAATTAAAAAATACAGGTGGTGATTCTCAAGAAGTCATTTTCAAGTGATAGGGTGACATCGTTACAAGGTAACATCCGGGATAAGCATACTATAAGCATACTAGAACTGCAACTAAGTATCTCAAAGGAATAATTAGTATAGCTGCCAATTATAATCAAGGCTATAATCATACAGTGCTTATGAAACAATAAACAGATAGTAATTTCCATGAAAAATCATACTGATCAACGGTAGGGTTGTAAACTATAAGAATTATAACTAAATAAAAGAATGTGGAAATGGCGTTTACAAACGAGTCAACGAATTGATGATGTGAGCGATGAGCACTTAACTTCCTCACAGTAATGTGGCAGTGGTATATGGCTGCGGAAAACCTGAGAAATTCCAATTTAAATACAGATACATGTAAGAAAAAACCATGATTCCAACAGAGCTTAACCATGAGGTTAACTGCACTTGAGGCATATAATTGAAGAAACAAAGTAGATACGGAATTTTATAAAAACATATGTAGCCTTTCCAAGGTCTAGCACAATATTTTTAAATTTGAAAATTCGTTAAATTTTAAATAAAATTAAGTTAATAATAAAAAATAAATTTGAATTTCTAATATGAGATTGTTTTTTGTTTTACCCCCCACGCTCCCCCCACATTGTGTGACACATTTTTTTATTGTAAGTTTTTGTTTTGCGTATCTCACGTCGCGTAGTAAATGAAAAATAAGAAGGAAAAAAAGAAATAGCATTTTAAACAATTAATTATTTTATACTAAAAAATTAATGTAAATTAGATAATTAATTAATTAATATTTAATATTATTTATAGTTTTATTTACTATATATTTCTAGAGTGTTAAGTTTGTGTTTTGTGTTAAAAAATGCCTACAATAAATTTTAACTTTTTTTTTTGTTAATGGACGTGCCTCCTATTTTTTTTTTTTTTTTTGTATTTTATATAAATTTATATTTAAATATTGTAATTGTTTTCATTATTTTTAGAGTATAGTATTTGTTTCACAACAATTATCAAATTTTATCAATAGTTAATGTCATTGGAAAAGACTGATTTTTTAGTTTTTTAATAATATATGAATTTTGACATTTTTCCAAAGTAGAAAAAGAAAAGTGATTGGTCGGTGTGACGCGATAACAGACATTTTTATTTATAATTATTGCATCAAATTATTTCGAAAATAAAAAAAAGTAACTATATTTGACTAAATCATCGTTTTTGTAATAATAATAATATTAACATTAATTCATTTCTTTTTTTGTCTTTTTAGCTACAGCAAACGTGTCGGTTCAATTTAGTTATTCGCAAATGGAAATTGCATATAAACATATGTAAAAAAGTAAAACGGACTGTATGTGCATAAAATCATCTGTTACCGAGGGGGCTCCTCTATTGCGGCTAATATGGCGAAAAGTGAATAGGTGAGTACACTTTGTCTTTTATTATATTTTATTTATTGTTTATATCGCTTTATTCTATTATGTGACTCTAATTGTTTATGGAAAGTATATTTATTGTGATATTTTACCTATATTTTATTTTGTAAGATATTTAGAATATAAAAAAGTGAAACTAATTGTATATAAAATACAGCCAATGTCAAAGATATTGATACAAAATATTCATTAAAAAGAATTTTTTATGGTAAACACAGTTTACCATGTTTACATTCACGCAACACAACTGGATGTCACTCAGAATCCTTCTGATCAAATAAAAAATTAATATATAATAGAAAAAAAAACGATATACTTACGGATTTTCTAACATACGTAAACAAACTTTTGCCATTGTACCTAATGTTTCTGTAGTATTATCAACATCATCCGAATTATCATGAACAAATTTTGATGTTGCTTCACTTAATACTTTTAACATTGGTGTTGCGTGTGCATAAAATAATGACATACGATTTGCTAATTCGGTGCTGACCAACATTTGACTAGTATTATCAATTCGTTGTCTACTAACGGTACGTCTATAATAACTAAAATCATTTTGTATAGCTGGAGTTTTCATCTATAATATAAAATAAAATAAAATATATTAATTATACGCATATTGTATTGTATTCAGTCATATTCAAAGACAAAACTAATATTACCTTGTATTCATCAAATTTTAATACAAATTCCAATATTTCTGCCAATTGTTTAACTAACGCTTGTTGTGTTTCTAAATGTTGTGTTGGATTTAATTTACCACCAACTAATTGACCTAATAATTTCGGTACAATTCGTTCTAATTCTAATGAATGTTCATAGCATCGTTTTAATTTTATAACCAATGGTAATACAGCATTCCACGCTTTTTCTTGACACTGTGGTTGTGGATCAGCAATTGCTTCACGTATTTCCTTACCAGCACCCTTAAAATTGATAATAAAAATTAAAAAAAATTTGAAATTAGAAAATTAAGGCTATGAATGAATGTAATTTGGTTACCAATTAATTAAATGATATTATTTTAACATAGGTGTATGTGTTCTGTGTAAGGTTAGGTCACCGACAATCAATTAGTAGTTAAGTATTAAACAAATTATGTATATGAGAATAGTTAGATACTGTTTTTTTTTTGTGGTTAAATTTGATAAATAGGTTTGAAATGGGATTGAGATTAGTTTGTAAATTTCACGTATGAGCATAAAATGTAAATCGTGTACAACAACTATTTTTTAAGTAACTACCCTGCCCAGCATTGCAATATCGATGACTCCTCAGAATGGAGAGTTGATCGTCTTGTAAAATATGTCGGAAAAATCATTAAAAGATCTTCATAATGATATAATTTTGTTTGACTTTAGAAAACGGTTGCATGCCATGGTTGAGGGATAACCATAACTTTTACTGTTAACCTATTCAAATTTATACTATATACAATTTACAATACATACACAAAGATTATATATAGATTTATGTACGTAATATATATAAAGAATATAATATTATATATTATCCCATCTTTTTCCTTGTATTTTGTTTAAATTTCATTCAACCATAAAAAATCGTCCTTGTTATTTTATATATTATATTGTAATATATATGATACAATTATATATTGTATAATAATACATTTTTATAATTAAATCCTTTATAAATTTAACCATTTTATGTTCAATAAAATTTTGAAATCAATGTTTGCACTAAATTTAACCTTTCCTAATTTAATGTGTAACATATAACATGCATATGAGTGAGTGTGCGGTGTGTACGTCTGTGTACCTGTAATTATAATATGTAGATATATAAAATGTATATACTCGTTGTATATATGAAGGAAGGTATTACAATATAAACTATACACCGCACATTAAAATCATACTCATATATGAAATGATGGTGACGACATGCTCTACAGCTAGAGGTATCATTATCATAATATATAATCACGATCACGATTATTTCATATGGTATATTTTTTGTTTGATAAACACAATACATCATATCACATGTACCCTTCCTTCTTATACTAAAATTTACAATTAATATTGTTTTGTGTTCTACGTTGTAGTTGTATAAAATGAATAAAAAAAAATACGATGTATAAATAAATGTACATCCATAAAATACATACTATTTTCAAACACAAATACGTTTCATTTTAATACATTGTATTTTGCTTCACTTTAAAAATTTACATATTCATAAATTAAATGTATAAAAAATTGTGATAATATAATTATTAAAAATTGTAGAATGTCTGTCTGGTCTGTTCTCACACATTTTTTTTGGTTTGCATTACATTCCTCTATCTACAACAAAATAAATGTAATTTGGTAATTTGTGGCCATTGCAATCACATTAAATTTTTTGTTATTAGTCATTTCCATTTATTAATAATAATAACACATATTTATGTTACAGTATTTGTGAATACGTCGCATATACGAATTAATTTTTAAGTGTATAGGATGGCAGGATGGTTAATTTTTCAATATTTACATACACCACACAAACAAATAATATAAATTTAAATTAAAGTTGATTGCCTTTATGTTGTATCGCACTTTTAATAAAACTTATTGCTGAATTACTATATAATAGAATTTTGACCCCTACAAAATCACACACAATATCAATTTCAGCATTTCCTTTGTGTTATACACAATACTATAAGAGACTTGTTGTTCGAAAACAACTTTCGTTTGATACGACTCTTATTCGATGTCGATCAATTCAATTGCCATATATGGTACATCTGTGCCTCATCCAACGATCTATTTTTAAAGAATACACCGTTTGTTGAGTGCAATTAGTGCAATAAAATTCTTCTTCATCAATATTCTTCTTATCATCTATTCGGTCATTATGTGCAATTTTATATCGTGCTCCAATCAATATATAATAACTTCTTGTGTTCCATAAATAATTTCCGATTTGGTCATTTATTTTTACATGCGGTCATTGACCACAATGGTTTGAACTTTGAATGCTGATGTCTGAAAGATGCGATTGTAATTTTTACTGTCGCCCCACACATGAAATAGTATTGTATTTAGTTTGTGTATACATAACTTAAGTATTTTATAGGAATTAATTAAAATTAGATATATAACAAATCTATAAAAAATGAAAAACTCAAATATACAATTGACCTTGACATATTCTCAAAATATGTGTATGCTTAAGTTAAGTATAAAAAGAATTAAAAATAGAAAAAAAATAGAAAATTTTATAAGGACTTTTTGAGTTTTTTTTTTCTACCATATATTAATGTACTACTACTACAACAACAACACATAAATTCGTGCAGGCATTTATATTATGTGTTAAAAGAACATTTATGAATGTATGTTTATTTATACACTGTGTGTTAAAGGATGTTTTTCTAAGCGTGACAGAACTTTTAATTTGAATAAAACACAAACTGTATGATATATAATTATTTAAATAATTAATTGCTCTTTTCCGTGGATACTTTGACAAATGATTGGGTGGAACATTTATAGTATTTGTAGTATTGAAGGTCGAATTGTTGCTGAGTAGTGTAAAATTATACTAATCGAATGTACTATACAGGTAACAGTCAGCCGTGGTGCACATTAACCATAGCATTGTTATGTTAGCCATATTAATGTAATCCATATTAAACAGTTTAAAGTTCTATCACACTTAAACCAACACCTTGCACTTAAAAACTAAATACTATATATTTATAAACTACATAAATAAACACAGTAAAATATTGTGAAAATATATAAAATAGAAAATTAGTACATTATTTTACATTTTTTAGTCGTTGTTGAAAATAGTTGGGAAATATTTTGAATTTTTCCTGTTTATAATGAAAATAATAAAAGAAATATACACAGAGAGAGTAAGTGAGTGAGAAAATAGTTTTATAGATTTTTTAGTTTATATTATTTTGTGAAATATTTAGATTTAATTTTTATTTGGTGGTAAAAGGAGGCACTGGGGTATATAAATGGCGTGGCTCTTCTCATGTATCATACTTACTACTCGTATTTATTAGATAGAAGATCATTTATGAATCTGAAAAGTTGTTTAGAGTTCGGTAAAAGTACTTTAATCTATACGCAGCCAATCGGCGTTTGACAACAACAAAAGATATCTGGGTCATCATATCCTAATGTGAAAACAAAGGATTAATTATACAAGTGTTTTAATGAAAGTCTTTAAAAAAGATTTATATATCAAACAATTAAATAGCGATTATAAGTAATAAGATTTAAACACATAAAATATAATTACTTCCGATAATATGGTTGACAAACACTAAATGGGTTCAGTAAAAATTCCATTCTCACCTAAATAAAATTAAATGTATTTTATAAATACATAAGCCATATTATTTTCTAAATTAAATTGTGAATGGTTGCGGCGTTCGTACGTCTTTGAGAAAGAAAAATATAAAAAAAAAAACAATTTGTTTATATTTAGATTAAGAAAAATACAATTTATTTAGTTATTAAATCACGAAACTATAAAATCATATGAAAAAATATCATGTAAATTATATTTTAAATGTAATGAATGGCGCATACATTTTTAGTACAAAAGGAAATTTATGTATTTTACATTATGAAATTATTGTTTTGTAACATGTAGGCCACACACAATGTGTGGAAATATCTATATGGTATACATTTAATGTATACATAATTAAATAGGAATATATGTTCTTATGAAATTTTTACATATATGTTAGTACAACTAGTACTGTGAAACCATTTTTTGATAATTATTTATGTATAAATTGTTTATGTACTTTGATACTAATATTTCAAATATATTCTATACAATTGGATAACTATAAATACAATATATGCGAATTGGGAGTAGTGGTTGCTGGCATATGGCAAATGAAATTTACAATTGGAATTATAAAAACCTAATATCGTATTTGATATCGTGTTGAATGCCAGCGCTGTCAATTATTGAAAAAGTTTTTGCCACCCTATGCTAATATAAACATATAAAAATAATGAATTTAACACGTTAATCGCCATGTCAGTCATATGTGTCTGACGCTAAGAAGTTCTACATGAGCCATGTCAGAAATATATGTCTGATGTACGCGATTTGGTAGAAGGTCCATGGCTCATGTAAAAATTTTTCTGATATTATCTTGGCGATTAACGTGTTAAGGAATCAACTATATTGAAATATACAAATGCATTCAACATAATTGCACAAATTAACAATAATTAATAATCGTAGACCACCATTTTCAGATTATCAATATACGAATATAGAAAATTGTTTTAAAAATCTATATTTTTATTATTGCGTTAGATTACTATAATTGTTATCCATAATTCATATACGCAGTCATATGTAAATATTCTTTTGTATTATATAAAACAATTAATTATCGATAAAATCATAAAAATAATATAGTTATTTTTTTGCAACACCAGAAATTATCCAATAAACGCAGGCCCCAGAGCATGTATAGTCAAAAAAAACAAATGATATCAATATGATATAAAAAAACATATTGTTAATATAACATGGTGATATGAAATAAAAAATAGGTATATCAGAAGGTTTATTTATATATAGAGTATCTATACCCTGGGTCAGAAAAATAATGTAGATGCCTTTCTTATATATATATATGGATCTCTATATGCATTTGTGAACCGACTAATTGTCACAGTTTAATTACACTTCCTTTAGTCGTGGTGTGTGATTTTAAAATAGGTTAAGTAGTTTTTGGGCGTCGGTCTTAAAACGTAAAGAATTAATATTAAATTGTTAAAAATGCTACAACCGATTTAGCTTCAAATGCAACTATTTTCTATTTTCCATATCCCCCGTATATATACTTATTTGGCCGCATTAAACAATGACCGCCATATACTCAACACCATTAATTTGTTTTCCTAATCCATTCCGGTTATTTTTCGGCCAATTAACACAGCCTGTATTATTATATTCGTACATTACATTTATTATTATCATATAATTCACAAATTATATTACAAAATTTTTCATATATTTATATTTGATATATCATTATAAAGAATTATATACATTTTGTATGTGCGCTGGCATTGTTATCATTTATATTTTTAAATAGAAAAGATATGATATAAGTCGCATACAATTTGATAACGCATATCATTTTTTATACTTGCGTATAGATATAATATATTTTATATTATCGATAATTATACAATTACGTACATAAAATATATAACTTGAAATTTGGTGTGTGTGTGTGTTTGTTTTGTCATTTGGTTAGGTATTAAAGAAATGACAAAAAAAATCACTATAATAATTCAAAATATCTAATGTACCTACATTTTTCTCCGATTAACTTTAATTTAAATATTTATTTAAATTGAAATATATATATAAAAAAATGTCATATATACAAATGAAGAATTAATCAAATTGTTGATCTCATCTAATTTGGTTAAAATGTATAATGAAGAGAAAAATATGCATATATTTATCGGGTGTTTCATTTTAAATTAACATTAATATAGACAAATATTTTCCAAAACGAAAAACCCATATATGGAAGATATATGAAAACATTTTATATATATATATGCAAATATTGCAAAAGACATTTAGTTTGGACAGCGGCTTGAAGGTTATTCAAAGATCTTAGCTGAAACATTTAGGATATAATTATTATAGTAATAATTAAAAAAAGACATCCACACACAAACACATGATGTTTAAATCAATATTGTAATATAGTGCGTTTTGTGCCTAAACCATCAGTGGTAAAAAATAATGTTTGGAATAATGCCTGGATGTCGACATCTTACCGTGACAATATATTTATAAACTTTATTTATATATAGAAAAATTCCATTCACAAATTGGTTGTACTGCCTTTTACACATTAATAATAATAATAATAATAATAATACATTTACTAATTAACTAACTCGTCTATTATTAATATATATATTATTATTATTATTATTAACTATTAATATAAACACAGTTTTTAGCTATGCACGATAACACGACGTCTGTAAAGAATATCTATATAACCATTTATATATACGTTAAAAATTGTATAAACAATTTGAATTTTTGCAGTGCTAAATAAAAATTAAATCAAATAATAACAAATTAACAAATTAATAATCGTGTTGATGGTTTCTATTATAAGAGGCACATATAAGTTTATTTAATTTACAAATAATAATAATAATAATAAAAATGTATTATAAAAGTGAATGAACTAATTCACATTTCCTTTTCAATATATCCACAACACACACACAACAAATATATATATATTTTTTTTTGTAAATGGTAGCCGCATATAATTTAAATGGTATAATTATATATTGTTATTATAGGAATGTGATAATTTTTAGTATAAGTGTCAAAAATAATGTAAATAAATATTACAAATGAAAAAGAAACGAACAGAGATTTCTTTTGCATCGATGCATTTATCAATAGTGAATGGGTTGGTAGCGGCGAAGGTTATTTAATTTATTATTAATTTTCCTTTTCCATATTGCATATACGAAAGAACGCACTTTGTGTATAGAACTTCAAATTGTATCAATTGCAATTGCACTTTACTTTGTTCATTGGTATAAAAATCGGTGAAGAAGAGTACTTGACATTGTATTTTGTAAAGATTTAATTACTATATTTATCACCACCACCACCCCCGGCAATTCGTAATTGTATTTAATTTTTGAACTTGATGCACCTATACACAAACCATTCCATTTGCTACTCAATTATGAAAAGAAGAATTCTTAACAATTTCCTTATATATTAAACCATCCTCTACATATATTATATGAACATAGGATGTAGTTTTCCTGCGGTAGTTTTGACCTACAAGACTGTAAGCCTATAATAAGTATATGTACACGATATCGTATTTGTGTTTAGAAGATATATTTTTAAATATATAGACTTGAAATTGATATGTATTACAATATATTGTATTAAATTTAAAAAAATCGATTTTTCCAATGAAGTTTATTTATTATTAGTTTCTAATGACATTAAATCCAATTTAGCCAATTTAGGAAGTCTTTTTCTCTATATACCTCCTAAAAAGAAAAAAAAATACAATATGTGTGATTAATAAAGAATTAAATAAACTAAGACTTTTATTGTTTATTTGATTGTGAATGGTCGAATGGCCATAATCTAAAAACAATTTAATGTCTTTAATTATTAATATAATGCTACGCATGGTGTTATAGCACAAATATGCGATGGTTAGTGTTGCTGTCAACGACAAGGTTTATCCAGAATTATATGGTGCACAAATAGTTTTTATATATATAATTCATAAAATATATTTATTTATATAAAATTATGCATAACTTGTGTGTAAATAATTATGGTAAATATCTGATTTCTTTGTGGTGATTATGATGAAGGTCAACGTTTTTTTTTTTCTCTCACACTCTTGTATTTTTATCTTATTATTACAATTATTTTCAATTTTATCAACACTATATATTTATTTATTTTTTTTTCCAGTCTTAAACTAAATATATAATTTTTATTATTACATTTATGAGTGTATTTTGTTTGTTTGTTTTTGTTTTATTTGAATGATAAAAGATATCGTGTTTTTTTTTTCATTCGGTTATGAAAATGTTTCCATGTATACAGGGTGTCGATATGACGTGAGTGCTGTGCTATATATACACTCCCATGCATATAATATGTAATTAAATAATGCTAAATCTTCTATAATGTATTATTTAATTATTGGAAATTAACATCTCCATAAAATCGGTATAACATAAACTTTTCTTATACAGTTTTGCAGCTACCGGCGACTGATTCGCAAAAACAGAGCCCTAATTAAAAGTGTCGCTTAGTATATGTTCCACTAATAAAATATATTCGCCGTTTCCATCAACCATAACTTAAAGAATTGCATACTATATAGACTCGTGAGAACACCCTGCACAGTAGTACCATATAAACATTGATTAAGGTTTTTAAAGTTAATAATCTGTGTGTGTACAATATATTAAAATAAAAATGATAAAATAATAATAAATGAAATAAATATAAAAAAAAAAAAAAATGCTTACTGCATGTGGTTAAAAAAAAAGAGTCCTAAAAAAAATATCAACTTTCACATTTTGCGGTATAATAATATCAATATTGTATATAAATTTGGAACAATACAGTGCAAATCTTCTCATATAGTTTGTTCACTGTCTATATAATTCAGACAAAATGAACGACAATTATTAAAATTACGGTGTAACCTTTATCAGAACGCACTGCATGCATTGGAATTCCTTGAACAATTATCCATATATGGCATCTATATGCATATTGAAATTCATATTCATAGACAGAAGTAGAACTCCTTTGCGATTGTGATTGCATTACATATAGGGAATTCTACTGTGTATCTGCTGTATAGTAACCTGACTGCCTACACATTCGTTTTTCTGTTACACGATATTAAATCCATTACATAATAATAATAATAATTTATTAACAATAATAAAATCAATACGAAATGTAATACAAGATTTTTCATAAACATGTAATAACATACAATACAATAATAAGATGAAAACAAATATGTAAAGATTTTATTGTATAAAATGGATATTTATGTAATAATATTAACCCTTGAAAAACCAATGCGTTAAATGATATTAAATACTATAAAATGAATATTATTTAAAATATTTTGTATTCCTTATATGGCGGACAACGTTGTTATAATGTGGTGGGTTAATATTGTGTGGGTTGTTCGTTTTATATTAGTTATATTATTTTTGTATTCAAATAATATTGCAAATGATTCAATTATGTGTGTGTGTGTGTGCATTTTTTTATGTCATATACGACTAATAATAATTTATCCTTACGCGCACAGAAGATGTAATTTCAATGATTACAATTTTTTACTTTACGATAACATCACAGATTCATAAATTTCTGTTACACTACTCCATGGAAAATATATATAGATATAGAGCATCAATAAAACTGAGTTATCTTGTACTATTTTGAGTCAATACACGGTTTTATCCTATAGTCTTTGGCTATGTCAATTATAATTATGTGCTATGTGTCGCTTCAAATTCTGTCCAAATCATATCGTCATCATCATCATCAGCCAAGTCATATTACTCAAGTGGAGCTTATGATATATATATAGTGTTTGTGTGTGTAGACATTGTTAATCTTTGAGTAGTGTCCAAGATCAAAATCATATTTTTAAAGGTATTCGTTGTTGTTTTTTTTTTTGTTTTTCCATAATAGTAATCCAGCTGAAAATTTTCTCATGCGTTATTATTCGATGAGGTATGGCTAAATAGAAGAGAAAATCATTATAATAATTGAAAATATATATTTTAAACTTTAGTTGTTGTTGTGATATACTATCGAACATTTGTTATTTTACATAACAATGAACATTTTATAATTCAAAATTATGTTAAAAATATATTTCTTTGAACGCATCGCCGCCAAAATGATTGCGTGTTCGCTGTTCGATAAATTGAGATTATTCTGCAAATGAAGATGAGTAATTATATGCACAGCAATGCGTCTGGCTGTATATATACGAACGTTTTTTTTAAAACCGGCAAATCATACTTTATATGTTAAATGTTGTGTTACTATTATTATATGCGGATATTTTTTTGAAAAACTATAATATCCATATAAAAAATACACTAAATTTAAAATATTACGTTTTCTTATTGTCTACAATCATTGTTGTGTTGTTGTTGTTGTTGTTGTATATTTTCATTGTCATTGTTACAAAAAAAAATTAAGTTTGACACTCGTATTTATATTTCATTGTAACTAATAACCAACTAAATAATATACGATATGGAAATTATATATAGAATTTATAATATATTAATTTAAAGAGGAAATCTATTCATTTCATATTGTATTATTTTGAGTATTATAAATGAATTTTTGGTATTGTTATTATTTATTATTATTATAAATAATATAATTTTATACTCGACAAACATTTGCTAATTAGAATATTAATTAAGACAGCGATGTAGTTACCAAATGAATTGGATTGCGGACACATAAATTCTATACACAGTTAACAATTGCATTAATAATAATAAAATAATAATGGTATATATTCAGAGAGTACTGCGCTAGACGATTTTATAAATTTTTATATAATTTACTTATTTAATTTGACATATTGACACGGTGCACTGTGTTGGAGAGTTGGAAGGATATATAAGAATCATAACAATACATTAACCAAACCAAAATGAATTACATTTTTAATCCATCCTAATATTAATTGATTGATGAAAGATACATTTGATAAAAAATCAGATCAACTTCAAAAGCTATACCATTATTAAACTATAATAGTTTGTAGAAATGATCAAAGGATTATAATATTTATTTCATTACAGAAGTCTTATGAATCAGTATAGATATATTTTATATATGGTATAGTTTAGGAGGGATTATATTTACAATTACATATTTTTAAATAATAATAATAATAATATAAAACGGAAATTTATAAATATGGTGTTGGTTAAAATTTATTATATTGTCGTTACACGCACGTATCATATATTTACATATATAGAGAATAGCATAGAAATTCTTTAACAATACAAAATTTGGATTGAGTCAATTGTTGTATTGTAGTAAATGTAAATTCATTTACTATATGAGCATTTTAACCGGACATAAACACATATTTATACATCAAATACATTAAATTCTATATAACCATAGGCTTTATTTATACATATATTTTAAAAATACTAAGATTTACAAAACATATACTCGCAATACACATTTGTTTTTTGTTCATTTTAATATTTTGAGATTACCACAGAAAATGTAATATTTTTTTGATTTGTATATTGTTGCAATACAAATTTATAAACTCATAACACATTCCTTTAGACTATTTATATTATAGACATTATATAATCAAACTGTCTATCTATCAATAGATAAATTAAAACTTTTATACAAATGGTGACATGTAACACCAATTCCAAATATTTTGTATATGTTGGTCAGTGAAATGGAATGGTGTGTTAATAAAACTATATTGACATTGATTACAATTCCTTTCATTTATACGAACTGTAATTAAAAAATTATACTTTAATATGATGTGCATGAAGAAAAACTAATAATTTAGTTTAATTTTAAATTTGATTATATAATGAGACATAATTGAATAACCACTATTTCGGTAATAGGTAAAAATATAATTTGAATTATTATGAAAAAATGCAACAACATCAAAACATAATAGTCATAGAAGTGATTCGGTATATTAAATATGCCTCTCGAGCCAATGCATTGGTTTATCTTTTCTTATTTGTAAACTCTTAAGATTCCGTGTTGATTGTCATTTTAAATAAATTAAATAATAGAATTAATGCTAATACATAGAAGACTTATGTTCTATATTGAAATTAACTATTCCATTATGATTTCTTATGATCGGACGCCATATATTTTATTATTATCTTTTCTGTAAATAAATCCGCAGAAACCCATCGGAAACATAATATTACTAAAATTCATTCCAACTAAAATGAATGTAATGAAAAATTTGAACAATATAAATTAAGAAATTTTTAAACAATAAATTTCAATTTATAAAAATCGTTTAAAACTCTTGTGTTACACTTAAATTTCTTTGATACATAATATTCTATATATAAATGCACTTACATTTCGTATATAAACAAATAAAAATAAAGGAACCTTGTTAAATTTACTCTTATTTCATCAACCGCAACATTTATAATAATAATTATACATCGCACACAACACCACACCACACCACATATGTGATCATTTTGTATAATATTTATTTTTTATAATACAAAATAAAGTGCAGACAAAAAATAAAACACACTACATAAACAATAAATTTTAACAACAATTAAAAATGAATATTATTGCGAAAAAAAAAATCAAAACTGATTGTTTATAAATAATTCTGCCAGATGTAAATGAAAAAATGTAAAGCAAATAAAAATATGAGATTATTATATATTTTTGGGTGGAAAAATGAATTAAAAATAACAAAATTGTATACAAGAAAGAGATTAATGTTTACAGCACGCGTTCGGCAAATCCAAATGGTAAATTGAATAATATACATAAATTAAATCGAATATAATAATAATAACACTTATAAATAAATCTATATAAGAACCAAATTAATGTAATGCAATAGACTTTTTTTTTTTTATACGGCATGCAAATATGTACATAAATAAATGCCAAACCCTGAAATGCAATTGAAACACTTTTAAATGGGAAGAAAATAATTAAAAATCATTACAGAACATTACAAGAAAATATTTATAAAATAGGTACTGTGTGTGTGTGTGTGTGTTGAGCATATAATTGTTTTACATATGTTTCTTTTCGTAATCGATAAATTACATTCGTACACCGTACGTATATGTACCACGTATATTTTGTACATTAAATGAAATGATTGAAAATGATATAATTTATTAAATATAATTTCTTATACAAAGTGCCTACACACGCAAACACCGTGCGCCATCGTCATCATAAAATAAAATAAAAGGTGTGGAACAAAAACAAAAAAAACCCATAATAAAAAATGTTCTTTGATGTTGAAACATTTTTTTTTATCCTATATGCGAAACAGAAATTGTATAATTAATTTAATATAAAAAAAATAATAAAAAAAAAACCAAGAAGACGTATTATCAAAATGACAACAAAAAATGTATTCTATTATTCTATATAGATATTAATTGCACGGCGGTGTTCCACTTGAGACTATTGTGTGTATATCTATATACTGATAACGACCCAATGTAAGATTATTATTTAACACTTTTATTATTATTTATTGAAGTACTTTTTCCTCGCACACATGTCAAATATTGGCTCAATTTAATAACAGAAAAATAAACTATTCCAAACATTAACTAAAATCAATTGAAATGTAATGTTGAATAAGATAAATGAGGATACATGAGATTAAAAAAAAAAAATCAATGGTACCCAATTTCGGTATGACGCGATTGTCAGGTTAAGGCTCATCGGAGAGTTTCATAGGCGGCCAAAAGAAAACATCGGTCATGGAAAGCAATCGGTTGTTTATATAAAAGTAAAGTAGCTACTGTTTCATGGTATAATTAATAATTAATGTATTCATTGTGGACAAAACAATAAGGACCATACAAATCCAAATATGTTTTTACATATCCATCTCATATACACTATTATTATATTAAAATGTTTTTACACCAAACATTTAGAAAACAAAACATAAAACCAATGCCTTTAAAATAATTTAACATAATCAAAATTTAAACAATGAAAATCATCGCAGTACGAACGATAATTGAGAAAAAATCTATACACATAATTGATATAAGGTTCCTAAATTGTATTGGCTTGAACACCTTCACATTGACATAGATACACATTAAGTCATCCCAAGTAATTATTAGATGACCCTTGTCATGGACAGCCAATGTTTTTTATAAAATATACCAAAAAAAAAAAATGTTAAAAACAATAATTTAAATTGTATTGTGGTTCGCATTAAAAAACATATAAGTGTTTTTATGTTTGTACAATTGAAATTTAGATTAATTAATTATTTTATTGTTTTATTTAAATTGGAGTAACACTAAGAAATTTATCGATTACAAATATTAACTATTTAGAAAGGATGTATGTCTTGCAATACATAAAATGCAAGGCCATGCTATGATTAGTCGCCGAATAGAAGGCGTCGTAAAGCGTAACAGCAGTAAAGTCAACAATAAAACAATGAGTTAATAACATGTAACCTCAGAGAATAATAAAAATCTGTTGTTGCAGATAAATCATAATTATATTTAATATATAGATGGGGCGAATCACTCGCATATAAAAAATAAAAGAATTATGGAAACATCTATATTTCGTTAATTGCAGTACAAATGATAAATTATTATATATTCCGATGCGGAGTAATTTGTCAATTTGGCTGCAATGTATGTTTAGGAGATGCCAATCCATTTGGAGTAATATGACCATAGATAAATGGAATGCCTGTGTTCATATATCAATATTGATATTATTGATGGTGGTCAATACTTAAGGATACGCTTACGCAGACGACATAAGTTTTATATTTTGTTATTTCAGACGAATTCATATATACAAATCGTATTATTAATTAGTAATTTATTAGAGAAACATTACCTCAATATAATGTGCAACCCAGTTATTGTTATTCTTAATTTTAAAAATGATTGAATAATTATAAAACAATTCACTCATTGCAATTTGATGTGGCTGTGTTGATATGTGAATGTCTTCTTTTTGTATACAATTATTAATTATATATATATATTTATTGTATTGCAGAGGATATAGCACAAATTAATAACAAAAGAAATATTACAATAATAATAGAAAAATTGTGTGTTCGTCTTTGTTAAATATATAATATTATATATTTTAATTTTTTTCTTTATATTAGTTGCTGTTGCTCGAACAAATATACAAAACTTAAAAAAAAAAAAAGCACGTTATACAAATAAATTATAATCTATTTTAAATTTGCAATATTATTCTGTTTAATTTCTTCAGTATTAATAAAAAAAAAAAAGAAGCCAATTAACAGTACAGAAAATAATACACTTTTAAATATATACTTTAATGATGATCATGATCAAGACCATTTTATATATAAGTCATTTACAAATAAAAAAAAATATTTATATAGACGACATCATAGAGATAGATCAATGTGTATATTAATTGATGGTATATTAATATTATATATATGCAAAGGAATAAAATTTCTTTGTTGCTGATCACCTCATCAACAATTACTCATCATTCAGTCTCACATAAAGTAATATAAATAATAATAATATGTAAATACGAGTATATATACGTGTGCATGAATGAATAATAAATGTTGAAATTTTGTTATAATATATTCAGTAGAGATACTATACTACTATAATTATACACAGAGTTAGTAGTAGAATAATTAAAAAGAAAACTTATTGCTTGTATACATTCCGTAAAGAACATAATTCCATTCCTTAAAATCAAATTAATAGATGCAGTCAAATCTTAATAATGGAAGTCTAGGTTTTTGGCTTTCTCAAATTCTCATTGAAATACAATAGTAAGTTAAAAGAAAGCCCATTTTAGTAGCTTCAAAAAACACATTGAAATGCAATGGAAAGTTAAAGTAGAGTCTATTTTAATGTCTTTAAATTGAAACCACATGATAATAAATAAAATATAATAATTGAGACTTCAGACACTATCGAAAATCGTCTATATAAGACTTTAGTCTATGTAAATCATAAAATTGGAATTTTTTTTCCAATCGGTTACCTATCCCATCTTTATTAAATCAATTTTATTTTCTACTGCACCAACTACACCAAGTTTAACTCATATTAAATAATAATAAATTCAATTTCCATACATTGAAAATACGAGGAAAATCATTTGATTACTGTTTTGATAATAAATTTTTGCCAGAAAGAAAATGCTGTCAGATCAGTCTGCTAGTAAGTTTTGGATGTATAATAATGTAATGTAAGCAAATTAGGATGAGATTCATTTAAAATGTATTTATTTTATTTAAACTAAGAACTTCTTACTTACGGTAATAAATATAGTTAAAAATAGGATATTATCTTGAACTAATTAATATAGCCTTTGTGATATCGTACAATAAAATGTACCATATTTACTATAAAATATAAAATATAACATTGAAATAAATCATTACTTGAACTTTAAATGTTATCATAAATATATATATATATACAGGACATACATAATATAAGTAGTGTTTTACAGATAATAAGATTATTGAAAATAACTTAATAACATTAACTAATCAATAAATTTATAATTATGATTAAGACACATCAAAATTTCCATTATAAAATAAATCGAACGCTAAATTACGTGGTTTTAATGCAACAATTTGTAAATTTATTTTTAAATTAAATATTTTAGTTGTTATCAATAAAATTATTAAGATTATTATAATTTTGAAATTTTATGAATTCCTAAAATTTCTCTACAAAATATTTTATATAAATTGCATAGGTGTAAATGCAAATAAGAAAAAAAAAATAGGATTACACATTTTGACAATTACACATTGTAAATGTAAACACTGTCCACTCCACTGACGATTAGAAATTGATAGAACTAGAACCAGATGCATAAGTGATTTGAGATCAAATTTAATTTAATAATTGTAATAAATATATTTAAATTAAAAAATGATAAATGTTTACCTTATAACATTGGATTTCTTCTAAAACTGCATCTGATTCACGTAAAACACGTTCAACTTCGTCATAAATTTCACGTTCTGTTTCTGTTGGTGCTGCATTTTCAAAATCAAGGAAAACATCATAAGTTTTTGGTGTACAACAATTTGAATCATCTCTGGCTAATAAACTTAACAATTTTCCCATTTTCACTAATTTTTATTTAATAAAATTTACAAATAGAAGGATCACTGAATCAACCATATATCGACAAAAAAAAAAAAAAACAAAAAAAAAACCAAAAAATGTATGCTATGCAAAGTTGTACGCATACAAACAAGCGAACTTATAAATTTTCTTTTTTCGATATATACTAAAAACTTATTTATATAATTCTTTTTTCTTACAATATATTTTTTAAGTTTATAATCACCAAAAATAAATTAATAACCCCCACATAGTATTTAATTATATTTTTTTTTATTTATTTATATTTTCTTTTTATAATTTTATTGTTGCTTGCACGGCACCTTGCTTGCATTAGCAGCGTATCTGCGTATTTATTTGTGTGTGTGTGCATGAACATTCACCACAGGGAATTTGTAAATTTAATTATCAATTACCATTACCAGTAATTACCACAAAACACAATATAGATAAAAAAAAAAAATAATGAAAAATGAAATAAAAAACAAGGTTTTCTAAAATTTATATAGTTAACATAAAACTAATCATTGCAAATATATAAATAATTAATTATTCAGGATAATAAAACAAAAAATACATATAAATTGAAAATAAAAATAAAAATAAATTACGCGCGGCGCGTCCTATAAAAAAATATGAACGTCTAATCCATAACAAAACTCAAACAATACTGTACAAGTGTACAGTACATTGTACAGCTGTGCTCTGCGCTACGCTGGCGCTTAGCAACGGGCGAAGTGGTCAACTTGCTGAGGCCAAGTATTCACTTAAGGCCTAATTACACAGTCGATGTTTAACCATACAAAGTGAAAAAGAAATGTGAAGCAATTTCAGTCTGCACAAAAAAAAAAGAAAAATAAAACGAAAGATAGTTCGAACAATTGATAATTTAATTCCTTTTATCACTGATGTCAATACACATCGGATCTTATGTGAAAATGCATTATTTTTGTTTAATTTTGATCCAATATTTATATTTTGTAATCATAAATTCACATAACAAAACAAACTAAAACAAATTAGAAATTATTCCAAATTGTCAATAAAATTAAAAAAATAAATAGCATGATAGACTAGATTTATTTTGGAGCGTTTCGATTTCGCTGCGATTATTATCGCCTGTGCAATTAGTACTGTAGGTTTCAAGTACAAAATTATAAAGAAAAACACCCTGTAAAGACATTAATATGACATATACTGTATTGTCATTTTGTTTTATTGGAGTTATGTGAGCATATGTGAGCTCGAGCTGGTCTTTATTAACTATGGTGTTTTTTATTTTGTTTGTTTATGTTATGATACATAATATCCAGCAAATGCTACATTTTTCATCGATTATAATAAATAAATTTTATGAATTATAATATAAAATTATCTGCTTCTTTCAGAATATACAATCGTAAGCTTATATACAATACATTAATTATATATATATATATATATAAAATATTATAACTCAAATATTTTCTTAATTGAATTTAAGGTATTCGCTACATAAAAATCATCAATAATTTATGATTCTCAAAAATATTGTTGTCAATATATTATTACAAGTTATGTGTAAAATTCAATGTTTATAAAACATGATGACAATTTACCATTAACAAAACAACATGTGTTCCGTCTAATTTATAATAATATGTACGATCAAACATTACCGTAAAAAACGTTAAGCGGCCGTAGTAACACGAGTATTTTATTATCAAAGTAATTGCTAGTCATTAAAATAAAAAAATAATTTGGTGTAGATCTAATATTATTTTATTTCATATATTTAATCGTTTCTTTTTATATAGGAATAAAGAAATTGAATACTTTTGAACAAAAAATTTAAAAAATCAATATATCTGATGCACATAATAAAGAATTTAACATATGAAACATACTTAACTTTTTAGAAAGTGTATTATTTAAGTTAAATAAAACTGTTAGGAATCCACATTTTCATTTCAATTAGAAATGGTTCAAAGGACATGATATGAAAGTGACTATAAAAAGTAATGATTATTAATAAAATAATGACTTGGTGCTATTTCTATGGATGATTATTAATAAGCTTGTAAAAATTCCGATAGAATATGACTACATTCAATTAGATTACCACCGACCAGTAATGTAATAATTTTAGTTTTTAATAAATTTTTTTTTTATATTTGGTTTTATTTTTATTGTGTTAGTTTTTTTATTGGGTTTATTTTTTTTTATTGGATGTTTGTTTTTATTATTTAATTTTTGTATCTTTTATTTGATTTTTGTTTTTTTTTATTTGATTTTTGTTATTTGATTTTTGTTTTTTTAATTGATTTTTGTTTTTTTATTTGATTTTTGTTTTTTTTTTAATTGATTTTTGTTTTTTTATTTGATTTTTTTTAATTGTTGCTGTTACAGAAGCAGATTACAAAACAAAATACAACATTCAATGACAATATGGATGAAGCAGCAAATATAAGTATGTAATTAATATGTGTATTCGATTTTAAACAATATTAATAATTACAACAAATATTACTTTTCTTCTAAATAGATACAGTAAATAAAAAAAAAATAAATAATAATTGGATCATCCCATATTTATTTGTTTAACTTTTGGGCTATTGATGACACAAATTTGTAAAATAAAAAAAAATTTAGAAGAGTACTATGACCATTAAATCGGTAAATTATTTATATTATTTTCCCCTTAAATTTTTATTTTACTAAAATAACCAGTATTATATCATTTTCTATAGAAAATCAATGGTGTCCAGCATCGCTTGTTATTGGCCTAAAAATGTCAGACTATAAATAGTATTGTTGATTCACTTGTTGAATTAAAAGATAAACAAGAATTAGAGAATATGATGTACGTGTATGCTGAAAATGAATTAAAAAGTTTAGTAAGTATTTAATTTAAAAAAAAAATTTTAATCACACTGTTCCGTACGTAATTATTCGATATAGACCATCAATTTAACAACAGATTTATTGACAATTACACACATTATTTATTTGAACTGTACATTATATTTTGGGTCAATATCCTGGGTATTAATTCTTATAACACAAATTACAAAAATATGTCAAACTAAATGTAAAAATGTAGTCCCTTTTGATGGCATATTGGAGTGTAATATCGCAATAATTACTTCTAATTTTATTTTAAGATTCATATAAGAACAAGATCATTTATACATGCATTAATATTCAAATTAAAGGTTATAATTTTAATTAGAAATGTTTTAATGTTAAAAAGGAATCGTTTAGCTGCAGCAGTTTTTATTTATCTTCACTATTTTCGAGAAGTGAAGAATAATACTTACACCATAATTCAAACTTTAAACTGGCGCGTCTATATACTGGGAATGAAATCATCAGCTATTCAAGCCACCTTTTTTTGAAAAAAAGTTATATAAAATTATGCAAATATAGAAGAAATAAACCACTGAGTAAAATTGTCACATTCATATGTCGCAGAGGTAAATATGTGTACATGTGTGTATTTCCGATCTAAATATCGATATAGAACTTCATCATAATTGTTCATTCAAGGGATGCAAATAGTGCTTTGACATTTGTATGTGCATTTGAGCATCACGATTTGATGTTTTTTTAAAACGAGTTTTTGCAAATACAACAAATACTAGATCGATCTATTGGATACGTTGTGTAAAGTGTTCTTCAATTTCGATCATTAGTGTTAAATAATTCTTTACAATATTTACATCTTGAAATCTATGTAATAATAGAACAATCCCTAATACACGATTTAAAAATATTATAAAATGTATCTACCTTTTTTTGATATTTAGTGGTTTCTTCTTTTTTAGTGGACATATTTTTGTGTTATCAGCAGATATTGCAGATTCACGATTATCATTAAGAGATTAGATGTGAAGTAATGTTATTTAGATTTCTTTCACTATATAATTATCTCTGTAATTTTTATCATCAGGTTTTTAAAATTTTATCCATCTATACTCTTGTAATTTTCATTGATTAAAATTCATTTTTAGTATGTATTCCATTTTTGAATATTTCGAAATTATTCGCTGTTCTACAAATTCAAATGATTTTATGTATATATTGCATTTAATGCCTTGTGATCTTTCAAATCTTTTACACGATCGGTACAACGATCTTACAAATATGTTGTTGTAATCCATCATTATTTGTTTATTAATTTTACAACTGAATGATCTTTTGAACAATTTTGTATCAATTTGGCAAGTTGGTTTTGTTTATTGATTACATTATTTCGAATGGAAAAGATAAAGTTAAATAAAATTGAATGACTTGCATGTGTTGTTTTCGTGTGTAAATTTTATTTTTCAAATGAGCCATATAAAAATTATGATTAAATAATATTCTAACATTACAAATTTTCTTTTACAGATGAACACACACACAATTAATTTACTTTTTTACGATGAAGAACTTCACATGAAAATTAGGGGAAAGCCACTGAAAACATAATGAAAAAAAATGTTTCTAATGTTTTATAATTAAGGTAATTTGGAAATTTCAGGAAATTCGAAAATACTGAAAGTCAAATTTGAAGGAACAATGATGGTGTAGTTGGTTCACGTTAAAAATTCTAGCTCAGCTGTTTGAAGTGGTGGGAGGATGAATTAGGTATTAAAAATTAGATAATTAAATCATATATAAAAAGTAATTACACTAAAAATAAATTTTCTTTTCTCTTTACAGAATTCAAATGGATTTTGTTCTCTTCTGCTTTTATTTATAAGTTGTAACAGAAATGTATAGTATTACGTATACACATTCCATCAATATACAAAAATTCGAAAAATAACCAAAATATACGATTTTTTAGTTGTAATATTAAGCGAGCAGAAATTGCAAGATTAATTTTAATTTGAATTTTTATTTATTTAAATATTTATCGTAGGCAAGATATAATATACAATAGCAAAGTTATTTTTTGTCAACTACAATATTTAAATTGTAAATTTTTGTGTTTCAACATATTTTCATATTTTCAATGAGAAATGAATGAAAGTTTTTAATGATTAATTAATTGAAATTTGATGAATGCCAATAATGTACGACGAACTCATAAAATATACAATTATATTTACCACTGACATTCAATAAAAATGCATTATGGGCTATTTTTATAATTATTATTTTGTGTTAGCCAATCATTCATATAAAAATAATTGAATTAAAAAGCAGCTATCTTTTGATAATTGTAGCTCACAGGATAAATTGCTATATACTCCCATGAGGAGTATTTTACCAATTTGATTGTATGATGCATACCATTATAAGTTCCAGTTGAATTAACATGAATAAATGCCCTGTTAAAATGAATGGATTTTTGCAGGTACTAAAATTAATGATTAAAAACATTCATTCTCATTGTTTAATTGATTATTCTTCTACAATACAATAATATCTTGGAGAAGGGGAAATGCTGCCACAATGATATTGCTATCGATAAAAAAAAATTTGATCACGTGTCGCATGTCAAAGTTGAAATAAAATTCAAAATAGTTGCTTGCAAAGTTTCACATTTGACACAACTTTTTATTTATTAATAGTTTTTTTTATGGAATATTTGTTCAATTTGTTGTTTGCGTTTTGTTTTGGTTGTGCTAATTAAAATTATTGTAAATAAATAATAAATATTAATATTCTATAAAATGTAGATAAATAAGTAAATGTGTGATATAATACAAATAGGTTTGGGATTGGGTGCAATGGAATCTGTATATATGTTTTAACCGCAGCAAAAAATAAAGATAATAGACAGCCTTACAGACATTCGTCTATGGCTCATTCATTGGCATTGAAATTACAAATTACAAAGATGTAAACACAAAAGAAAGACTACAAGCAATACAATAATTAAAAATCGATTATAAAATAATTATTAAATTCTTCAATTTCATATTGTGATGGAAATGTATACAAATGCTGGAATGTAAAAAAAGATAAATTACAGAAAATTTATAATGAATATTTTTCAAGAGCCGACAAATTGTAATTAATTATATAAATTTATTAGGTATGACTTTCAATTGAAATCAAACTAATTATTATTTCATATTATTAATGTATTATTCCAATAATTATTTCATTTAGATTTGCAATTAAGAGAATCGATAAATAATGGTGCTGTTTTAAAATTATTATATTTAGCTGTTAATAAACATGGTATTAACTCCACATCATCTGTATTATCATCGTCACAATCTTTATCAATGGGAACATTAAATTTATGGTATCCAAATAAATTAATGGAAATGTATAAAATTAATCAATTACAATATGAATGGATTGCATTAAATGGACGTGCTAAAACGCAAGCATTTCGTGATTTAGAAAATTTATTTGAAAAATGAAAGTTGGCACAATTTAAAATCGAAAAAAACGTTAACTATTAATATACCATTGGATCGTGTATAATTCCAATTATTACATTATAATGCACCAGTAGCTGTATTAAATGATACACATCATCGTTTGTTATTGACCCGAAAATGTCAGACTATAGGATGTATAGTTGATTCACATGTTAAATTAAAAAATAAACAAGAATTAGAGAATTTAATTGAACAATTAACAAATGGTACCGATGTAGGGTTTTATGCTGAAAATGCATTAAAAAGTTTGTTAATTATTTAATTTTATAATAAAATATCTGCAACTTGCAAATACCATCTTAGCACTCGCATCTATCAATTATCGACATTTGAGCAACAAGATACAATAACTTAAGTCGGATACAACCAATGAAACAGAAGTTTTATTTTGAGTGATCTTTTGGACACACACAAAGAATAATTAAATATTAAATTATTAAAATAAGAAATATTGTTACAATATAACATTTAAATAATTATTTCGATGCAATTATTTTATAGTTGCTAGTATTTAAATTGTGAATTTTTGTGTTTCCACACAATTAGATACCTAGGAACAATTTGCATATTTTCAATGAGAAATAATCAATGAATGTTTTTAATTGTTAATATATTCAAATTTGATGATTGCCAATAATTTAATTAACAATAACGAACTCGTGAAATATACAATTATATTTACCACTGAAATTCGATAAAAATGTATTATGGGCTATTATTATTATTTTATGTTAGCCAATTATTCATATAAAAATAATTGAATTAAGAAAGCAGCTATCTTTTGATAATTGTAGATCCTAGGATAAATTGCTATATACTCCCATGAGGACTATTTTACCAATTTGATTGTAGTGAATGTATGATGCATATCATTATAAGTTCCAGTTGAATTAACATGAATAAATGCCCTGTTAAAATGAATGGATTTTTGCAGGTACTAAAATTAATGATTAAAAACATTCATTCTCATTGTTTAATTGATTATTCTTCTACAATACAATAATATCTTGGAGAAGGGGAAATGCTGCCACAATGATATTGCTATCGATAAAAAAAAATTTGATCACGTGTCGCATGTCAAAGTCGAAATAAAATTCAAAATAGTTGCTTGCAAAGTTTCACATTTGACACAACTTTTTATTTATTAATAGTTTTTTTTATGGAATATTTGTTCAATTTGTTGTTTGCGTTTTGTTTTGGTTGTGCTAATTAAAATTATTGTAAATAAATAATAAATATTAATATTCTATAAAATGTAGATAAATAAGTAAATGTGTGATATAATACAAATAGGTTTGGGATTGGGTGCAATGGAATCTGTATATATGTTTTAACCGCAGCAAAAAATAAAGATAATAGACAGCCTTACAGACATTCGTCTATGGCTCATTCATTGGCATTGAAATTACAAATTACAAAGATGTAAACACAAAAGAAAGACTACAAGCAATAGAATTCCATCTGAAGGTTTTGTTGATGTGTATAAAATTGTGAGTATAAAGTTAATAAATTTACAAAAATCAAAACGAAAAGTAACCTAATGTTTCATCACCTAATCCGAACGTATAAACTTTTTTATTTTCAGCATTTGGTGCCTTCCATATTCATCAATTATTGTTGTCAACATTTGGCTTCAATATAATATAAGGGATGATTGATTGGTTTCATATTCAAATCAAAACTTTACCAATATGAAATTTTTGAAGTGTGCTGCAAAAGTACAATGTTCCATATTATTTTGGTTCTTTTTCAAAAAGGTATTTATTATTTTTATTTATTTAACGTATTTTAAGTGAATATTAGGTTAGGAATATTATTAAAAATAAGAAAAAATTTAAAAAAATATATAAAAACATGCCAAATGAAAAAACGAACACAGGACCAAGCGCCATAGTCACTACGTCACCGATCTTTTTGTTTTTTGGTATTTATTGTGCGTTAATCAATGTCTTAATTATTTGTTTATCAATTTTTTAAGTTGTTTTTATTTTTCGATTTCCATTTTTGTTGTTCTCTTTTTTTGTTTTTGTTTTTTGTTTTCAAAGGAAAGGAAAGAATAATTTTGTAAAGTAAATTTATAGTATTAACTTTTTAGTTTTCATTTACTTTGTTTTTGTATTATGGATTTGTGAATATTTCGGTGGTTCAATTATGCAGCAGTGCCTAGAATTGTTTTAATAATTGTTTTTTTATATAATATTTATTTATTTATTTATTATTTATTTATTTATTTTTAATTGTATTTGTTGTTTTCTTCTTTTTTTTCTGTGTGATCCCAACTTCATTGTTTCGTTGAAAAATGATATCAATTGAAATGAACAATATTATATGAAATCTCAAACATTTTCCTGGAAGAAATACGTGTCGAAGTAATAAAAAATCAAATCTATATTATTTTTTTTTTCTCTTCGGGAGATAATCTTCTATATATTAAAATATTAATGTAATAAAAATATATGACCATTATTTGTTGTTGTAATTGCTGTGTTGATTTTCCAAGAAATCATATTAAAAAAATATCATTAATTTTAATCTTATTATGTAGATTACAAGTCTTTTATTTACAAATAGAACACACACACACACACATACACAGACACCAACACAATATTTTTTTTTAATTGTTTTTCTTTCAACGAACGAATTTCTTCCCATGAAATTTCATATATAAAAACATAATTTTTTTTCATATAAATGAAAAACTTTAAATGAAAATTCTGGGAAAATCCGTGAAAATTTCGATGTTCACTAGTGGTAAAATATGTTCCTAATATTTTAATTAAGATAATTGGAAATTTTCAGATAAATCGGTAATATTAAATATATAGACTATGCGGATTAAACAAAAATAAAATTCTGAAATTTACATCATTCTTCAAAATACGTGTCTTCTATTGTAATTACATTGTTGATTTTGTGGTGGAACAAATATTGCAACATTATTCTGCATAATATTTATTATGGTACATTTGTTAAAGTTGGTTATTGGCTATTTACCAACTAACTGGAAATTATTGGTACACGTTCACGTGTTTGAGTAGTTGTGGATGAAATTATACAAATATTTCCAAAGTATTGTAATTGAAATTATAGTTGTTTATAATTCAATAATATTTAAATTATTCAATTGAATGTGGTTGGTGAATGTAAACTCATTGAATAAAATAATGTTATTATTAGTTTATTGGCGACACAGCTGGTGAACTAATAACAAAATGTCATCAATGTCATAATAAATAGTTTGTTCTTGTGGTGATAATACTCTGTTGTTACAATGCATATGATAAATACTAATTGTTGTTTTTCTTGTTGATTTAGCTGTTGTCATTGTGTTAATGTTGATATTGAAGATTGATTACCATATCATAATTCTATTGGTTGCTGTTGTGACAATGATTGGTGCTGGTGGTTCTTGTTATGGTAGTGTACCCATTGGTATTGTAGCGGTTGTAAAATGTGGTAATACAATGAAACTGAATCTGGTTGAACTACATTTGACTAGAAATAGATTATATTTTATAATATTAAATATAATAATTATAAATAAAACGTACAATTTTAATAGTTGTAAACTGAATGAAAAAAATGTAATTACCATTTTATTGATGACACAGCCGATGGACTAATATTCAAATGACATCAATTTCATAATAGTTTGTTGTTGTGGTGATAATACTCTGGTGTTATATTGCATATGATTGTTGTTTTTCTTGTTGATTTAATTGTTGTCATTGTGTGTAATGTTGATATTGTAGATTAAGATTTCATAATTCTATTGGTTGCTGTTGTGACAATGATTGGTGCTGGTGGTTCTTGTTATGGTGGTGTACCCATTGGTATTGTAGCAGCTGTAAAATGTGGTAATACAATGAAACTGAATCTGGTTGAACTGCATTTGACTAGAAATAGATTATATTTTATAATATTAAATATAATAATTATAAATAAAACGTACAGTTTTAGTGGTTGTAAATTGAATGAACGAAATGTAATTACCATTTTATTAACGACACAGCCGATGGACTAATATTCAAATGACATCAATTTCAATATAATTTGTTCTTGTGATAATAATACTATGTTGTTATATTGCATATGATAAATACTGATCATGTTATTTTTCTGGTTGATTTAATGGTTGTAATGTTGATATTGTAGATTAATTACGATTTCATAATTCAATTTGTTTCTATAGTGATAATGATTGATGCTGGTGGATTCTAATATATATTTATATAATATATTATTAATAATTAATGAATTTATTAAACATTAAATATAATATGGAATAAGTAGGAATTTACCTACGATCAGATTTATCCTTAATATTACTATCACATTTTCTATATTTCAATTATATTTCAAAAATATTAAATGTTCAATTTACAGGTTAGGTATGGATTAGTTTTTTTTTTATTTTTTCATATATTGATGCTGTTGTAAGTGAAAATGTTGTAAAGTCTGAATCTTTATTGTTTATTATACATTATAATTAATATATAATATAAACAATTAAATCATTTATTTTAAAACAATAGATTACCTGTGATGAGAAAAACTGATTTCACGTGGTAATAATGCACGCACCGGCCGGTACCAACACTTTCTGATGAATATCTTGTGAATGTGCCCTAAAAATTATAATTTAATAACAATTATATATTAATTAATATTAATTGTATTTCTATTTTATTATTATTATTATATATGTTTTTTCATATTAAAATTACTTACATTTTCTATTTTCATACGAGCTGGAAAACAAAAGTAAATGAAGAAAAGATTTACAAAAACCAAAATTTTTTTGAAATTTTAAAAGTTGAAGTAGAAAAATTGTATTCTATTACAATATCATCATATTTTCTACTACTAAAACTGAATTTTTCATTAATCCTATATACAAGGCCTCATATATTTTCAACACTGTTTCTCCGCAAACGTTTTCATATGGTTTTATAGCAAAATAATATTCATAATTGTTCGTAATCAATGTAATCTGAAATAAATAATACTTAATTAATTTATTAAACATTAAATATAATATGGAATAAATAGGAATTTACCTACGATCAGATTTATCCATAATATTACTATCACTTTTTCTATATTTCATTTATATTCCAAAAATATTAAATGTTCAATTTACAGGTTAGGTATAAATTAGTTTTTTTTTTTTGAAATATTGATGCTGGTGTACGTGATGATGTTCCAAAATCTGTATCTTTATTGTTTATTATACATTTTAATTAGTATATTAAATAAACAATTAAATCATTTATTTTATAACAATAGATTACCTGTGCTGAGAAAAACATATTTCTTGTGCTGATAATGCATGCTCCGGCTGGCACCAAAATTGTTTGATGAATATCTTGTGATTGTGCCCTAAAAATTATAATTTAATAACAATTAAATATATATTAATTAATTATTTGTATTTCTATTATATTATTATTATTATTTATTTAATTATATGAATTTTTATTAAAATTACTTACAGCCTTTTCTTTTTACAACGAGCTAGAAAACAAAAGTCAATGAAGAATTACAAAAACAAAAATTTTTTAAAAATGTCCAAATTTGAAGTATGAAACATACCTTAAATCAGGAGAAATCAGTGGAATTTTTTGTATGCATTTTTTTAGTACACAACAATAAAAAATTATTTATTTGTGTATGAAAAACAGTATGAGTATAAATTGAGGTAAGTTGAGGAATTGTGAATTTAATTAAGGTAATAAATCGTAATAGAATGTTTGGAAAGAGGAGAAATACATTGTTATTTTTTACTTTTCGTTTTCTCATTTATGATTGAAATAAAAAGAAATGACTTGTATTTGTTGTTTTTGTGGTTGAAGCAAAATATAAATTTTTAATAAGAATTACTTATCAGAGAAATTGCATTGTATGAAGAAAAATCAATGATATAATTTCTTTTAAATGAAAATGCATGCTAATTTTATTAAATTAATATAAAAATTTTACTATTGTAATCCTAAATTAATTTTAATGATTATGCATGCAAAAAAGCATTAATTTTAATACGTAGTATATAAATATTATTTTATTATTAAGAATTATCCTATGTAAACACACACACACACAACACACAATTATTTTTATAATTGCTTTTCCTTCGACGAGTATTCCTATTCGTTGAAATTTCATATAGAAACATTAATTTTCCTAATACATATGAAAATTTCAAATGAAAATTCTGAGAAAACTTATGAAAATTTCGGTGTCCTCTGGTGGTAAAAAATGTTTCTAATATTATAAATAAATTAAATGGGAAATTTCAGGGGAATCGATAAATTTTGAAGGTAAATTAATGGAAAAATGATAGTATATATTTGGCACACGGTAAAAATTCTAGCTCAGCCGTTTGAAGTGGTAGGAGGGTGGGATACGTTTTAAATGATAGGTAATTAAACTACCTAACTTTTTGTAAAAAAAAAACTTGGATTTTTCACCATGAATATGAAACCGTTATATGAAAATTCCGGGAAAACCTGTAAATAGATTCGGGTCCTCTAGTGGTAAAAAATGTTCCTAATATTCTAACTAAGACATCTGGAAAATTTCAGGAAAATCCGGAAAATTTTAATTTTAATCGGAAAATTCCGGGAAAACTGTAATAGTTAGGAAAAATTTTCAGTACCACTCCCTCAGTACATTTACCATCTATATCCATTTATGGCTATAAGACATCTGTAAGTCTTCTACTTTAGGCTGGAGAAATTTCCCGGAATTTCTGAAAACGGACTTTTGGATGTTTTCGAAAAAAATTTATTAGGTAGCCAATTTTTGTTCCAGCCATATTATAGAGATTCTTAATGCGCACAACAAAGCTTCTGGACTTTTTCCGTGAAAAATCTATTACTCGACTTATGACCGATTTAAGATTTGGAAATTTTCATGTAAGCCTAAGTTTGGGCGCTCATTGTGAAAAAACCATTAGCCTTAGAGAGTTGTGGTGGGGCTTAAAGTACGTGGCATATAGTCTACTATCTGTGATAAATAGGGCATCGGGAAATTCCATTGGGAAAGTCGGAAAATTCCAATTTGAAAACTTAAAAAATCGATGTTTTTCGTTGTTCCTGGAAAATCCGTATTTTCCACTGGAAAATTCCAAAAAAAATCTGAGAATAAACTTTGGACTTTCCTTTACATTTCTGCATCATTAGATTTTTGGAAAGTTCAATATTTCCCGACTTTCCAGTACTCGGAATATTGGTCTGCAAACGATTTTCCGAACTTTAGGCACCCCTAGTTGGAAAACCCTTATAGATAGAAAGTCGCCCCCATAATATAATTTGTAGCCCTTGAGGAGGACTATCGCTGGTAAGAAGATCCTGGCAAAATATTGGGTATTTCCGGAGTTATAGGGGTGCAAAAGTGACCCATTTGGTACTTTCGAAGCCCCATAACTCCGCCCCCTTAGGGAAATCCGGCAAAGAGGTGGACAAATATTGTTTTTTTTCCGAGCTCTACAATCCCTGAAAATCTGAAGGTCCTACGGGCAAAAAAATTTTTTCGGCAGTGGGTTATAACCCACACTTTTGAAGGTCAAAAAAGTCCAAAAAAATAGGGCTGGAAATAGGCTTAAACGATGAAGGGGCATCGTGCGAACACGAATCCGTTGAGATATTTCGAAAATTCCGCCTCTAAGTGGGTCAAATTGGCAAAACAAAAAACGTGTCAAAAAGCACTAAAAAAAAAAAATGGCTGGAAATAGGCTTAAACGATCGGGGGTCATCGTCCCAACAAGAATCCGGTGGAAAATCTGGAAAATTGCGTCTCTAAGTGGGTCAAATTGGCAAAACAAAATTCGGCTAAAACACAGGTGAATACCAGAAATCATGAGAAAAATAATGAGAAATTTAATTTTATTTTCTTTTTTCAGATTCCAATTGGATTTCCTTCAGGATATAATAATTAAAAAGACGAATGTTATTTTAATTAAACGATACTTTTAGTTTTTATTAATTAAATTGTTTATATTTGTACTATATATTTATATAAAAATAAACAACACATTACAAATTGTTTTAAATAGAATTGTGTTATTTTTTAAGAGTTAAATTAATTTTATATTAAATTTTAATGATGTCATTGAGATTATAATATAATAAAATAATATTCAATCAATACAATTAAATAGATGCGCCATAATTATCAATTTTCAAATAACTAGTTAATAAATACCTGTAAAATCTTATGCTAAACCTACATACCAAATTAGATCGAAATTGGTGAAGAAATGATGCAGATATTCCCAATAACAGAACTGCATAGCATTACTACCCATTCATTCAAACACGGCAACTAAATAAATACGGAAAAAAAATTCGAAAAAATTCACAAAATGTACGATTTTATGAGATGAAGTATTAGGCGACCATAATCACATGCTAGTGGTAATGTTTTTTTCATTTGTAAACACTACAAATGTCAATAAGGAATTATTATTATTCTAGTACTACTGATTATCTCATATATAAACCATGTACATATTCACCACTTTTCTCCAGCCAACAGTTTCGGAGATAATCTATTAGCCAGCAGATGTCACCATAGGTAATAAATATATTATACGGCTTAATACTCCTAAATTGTCTTTGATAAATCACTACTAATTTCACCAATACCTCTCCTTAATTTTTCCATACTGTTTTTCATAGTCAATTTTTATAATTTTCACACAATTGACCAATATGAAATTAAATAGAGATTTTGTGGAAATTTTATACTAAAGTTAATAGAATAAAAAAAATTAGATTCGACTGCATTCATGGTCATGACGACCAAAAAACTAATATAAATATACAATATATATTAAAATAGGCATTCCGTACGAACTTCATTCAGACGTGGTCCTCACATGGGACTACAACGTAACATATAATTTTCCATGTAATATAATTCGCCGGTTATGAGTACAAAATTATTGCACATGCGAGAGTAGACCAATATTCACAAAGGTTAAAATTTGTGTTTTTTACCTATTTATATAGGGCAAATTTGCCTGCCTATGAATATGAATGTCTACAATCACATGAATAATCGTTTGGCAACCTGAACAAGGGTCGTGCGCGTGCCAGGCCTCAATTAACGCTAATTGATAAGTGCCACGACCCCGGCCATAACATGGAAAACCTATTCACGATGGAAAAAAATAGTTAGATAATGTAGCTCCCAATGATTACACTACTGTTGAAATTCAATAATTTCAGCCTGAAAATTCCGCGAAGGTGTTTGAATGGTATTAAAAGCCATACACGGGCTTGAATCTAACAAAATAAAAATGTGATCATTCACAGCTCAGAACGGTTTTATCGAAGAGCTCAGATTCCTTTGAATGTGAGCCCAAACCCTTATTTATAAAAATTAAAAATTATAGTTCAATCATTATTATGCTACTGGGAATTCCACGTTTAAAATTAATATGCACAGGCGATAAAATAAAAAAAAAAAATTTTTTTTTTGTAGAAACTCGTTACTACAGCTTAGAACGGTTTTATCGGAAACCTCGGATATTCCTTTGCATGTGAGCCCGACCGCGTAATCACTTTGTTGGGAGGAGACAATCCCTGTACGTAACATATTAAAAGAATATGCCAAAGTGATTCCCGAAATTTAAATTTACAAAATCAAAAAGTATGAGAAAAAAATAACATTTTGACAATGTCATTTGAAAAAAAACTCATATACAAATTAAAAATTAAAACTAAATTGAATTCAAATTAACGAATAAATTATAAATACGCGATCACGAATATATTATAATCTCAATATTTTATTGGTTTGTCTAACTACACAAATATTGGCTATTATGCCTCGTGTAGAGAGAGAGACCGACAAAATTATTGACAAAATATAAATAATATCCAGAGTGCTTGTGTTTTATTATTATTTGAAAATTGATTTTCAAATTTTTTCGATATAGTTTATTAAAAACAAATATTAAATATTATTAATAGATGTTGACAATAAAACACAAGCGTCTGGTTTGATTGGATCTTAAACTATTAACCAATACTATTTTTAATCTTAATTATAACTTAAAACTTATATATATGTAAGTTACTATTACAAAATTTTTATGAATAACAAAACACAAAATATACAATAGAAGCCTAAATGGTTAGAGATAATAGATATTCTTCCACAACGCACCAATTTATGCAAGTTATTAATTTTCCACGCAAAACAATTTCCAGGATGTGAGTGACCAGATCATTGCACATGCCTGAGAGATTACACCAATATTAAGTAACTAAATAATTAAAAACCGACCGATTTATAACCATTATATCAATTACAAATAAATAAAATTAGTACGTCTTTTTCCAATAAACCCTACCCACTATTAAGACTACCAGAATGAAATTCGTTCAAATGATATTACTCGTTCAATTTTACACACACACCCTACGGCTCGTTCATATCATAAATTATTAAGATCAGCCTCAGGAACGCATCCCCTATTCACAACAAGTGTTAATACAAATTTAATTAGATGACTTTCTACTCCCCTTACACCAACATTTTGAAGTTGAAACAATAAAATAACATGTTCTCTAAAAAAAACACATCCACGCACATCCACTCGTTGTACATAGCAAATACTAGCGTTCGAAGAGTCAAAAAATTTGTAATTGAATAAACAACCAAATAATCAACCCGTGTATCAAACAATATTCGACTGATTTTGAGTTATTGTTACGATGCGTGTGTGTTTATTGATTTAAAGAAAACATTATAATATTTTTCAACCTAGGAGTGTACCATATGAGACGTGTGCGAAGACATACGCTAAGCCACCATTTCATAATAGTGCCACTCCTTGTTGTGCACATCCAATAAATATTACAGTCAAATTAGTAAATTACTCTCGTATGTGAGTTTGTAACAATTCACCAATTGAACTCCGTAATTTTGCATTAACAAAGTTATGACGTGTGACAAAATAACCTAATCAACTACGAATGCATAAAATTTTAGTTAGTAATACTTCTCGGAGACGATAACACCCCAATAGGAATTCTTTGTATAGCGATAGGATATAGCATTGAGAAAAAAACAATATAAAACTAATTTTACTTAGATGTTATTAAAATAATGGACAAGCAAAACAGTTAATTTACTTTATTTTTGTATACGAACGATCAATGGATCAAACGCGCACTTAACACACAGAATGCGTTAGTGATAACTAGTTTAATATAAACTATGCTGACGATTTTTAAAAAAACCCAACTATTGCATATTAAGTATTGATAACTCCGAAAAATTATTAAATGAATGAGAGTGGTTTATCTGAATAAGATTACATGTTTCTTACATATTCAAATAAAACGCTCTCATTTAAAATTGTAAAAAAATTTTACATTTGACCTTAACTTGCGTTTTCGCGCAAAATTCTTTCAGAGAAATCACTACTAATATGGGGGTTAAACATGATCCGTATACGAATGAGTATAGAACTCCGAATAATACAACATGTAAATAGAATGCCAATGAAGGCAATTTTGTACATATTAATTTAATTCAATTTATACTGTGTCAAAAGACAATTAAAAAAATTTGAAAATATAAATGTGTTTTTATTTGGAATTGTATTCGTATTCGGAGCATGTTTATAATCATTTAAAATAATGCCTTCGTTATTTCTATATCTAATATCGTGCAGCATGACTTTGGGAAAAACGTCAAAAGGGGACGAATAGATCCCTATGACTGCGCACAACACAAGTGGCACAGTGGATAATGTCGACAATCTTCTAATTTCTTCACTTGTTTTCCATTCAAGTGAACAAATTAGTATAAAACTCTCAATTAGATTGGAATATATTAACATTAAATCTATAATATTGGTAGGCACAACCAGGCGTAGCCAACAAGCCCAGCCAACTAGAACCATGGGGGTCCCATGATGGGAACATCGCATGCAATGTCTAAATTTATTATCCTGCAACCATAATACTCTGATCGGTGAGTATTACAGCCATTAAATTCTAAATGGAGACATGAACACACGACGCGACCCCAGGCCACAACACAAAAAGCTGTCAGCGATGGAAAATATAAACGTGATTACATAACACAAAGCCCGCGCGTAATTGATACTTTAATTTATACTTTAAAAAAACGTTATGTGGAATACCTATCTATCTCAGATATTTTAGTTTCTTAAAATCTAAATTGTGTCTTTTAAATTAATGAATTAAACTAATTAATAATTAAATGGAACTTAATTATTATTATTAGCTTAATTCATCCAATTTACTTAAAATTATTAAACTTAACTTATAACTTAAATATAAATAAATAACTTATAAATTAAAATCTTAAATTACACACATTATTTTCTTCATAGCAGCAAATTGTTTTTGTTTAAGTTTGTAAATTTCGATGATGTTTTGTTGTTTTGAACCGTTTTGCTATACGAAAACAAATAATATAAAATATTATAATTAAACAAATTTTTAAAGATTACAGTTTATATAAAATATTATAACACCATTAAAGTCACCTTGCCGGTGTGGGGGTTTAAAGTCAAATCTTTCTCAAAACTCTGTCATCTAAGCACTTCGAAAATAGGTAATGCTGATAACAAATGAAATTTGTGCGTCAGGTGGCAAACAGGACGACAGTGTGATGAATTCACACTCTTCACGGAAGTAGGTCCAATGGATTGCAGGATGGACCAAATAATTGTCATTAGTCATTTTAAGTATTTTTTGTTACTATTTTCTCGGTTTTAATTCATTTCTAGGCAAATTGGACCCACATGAGGTATACGAAAAAATGTTTGCACTTCAGTTGCAGATCGATGGCGCACGAAATGCGATATTGTACGTTCGAAATTGTAGAAAATACAACAAAAAAAATAAAATGAAAATTTGTAGATTGCATTTTGGTAATGCCTGGTAGTTCTGAAATTGAACGATAAGAATTTCAATATTGATGCTGACTATTTATTGCATTTTGACTTCAGTTCAGTTGTTATTTTTGCTGATAAAAGACTCAGAGCGATTCCTTGAGGTAGAAAGGAGTTGTCAAAAAGATGGCAAAAGGTCATCGAGCAAAGTGAATAAAGTTATTTCATAGTGTAAACAAAATAGGTTTCATAAAAAAAAAAAAAACTCAACCACTTATTTGTTACACCAAAATATTCATTAAAAGAAAAATTAATTACATTACTCACTTTTGTTTATTGGTCTCAGTAATCTATCAACTACGTTGAGCTTGGCATTAGGTATCTAACATAGTATTTTTACGGATATATGTAGACGTGTTGCATATTAAAGTTGCGCATCTAATATCGATATCTGAAAATGAAATATGTATTAAATTAAGGTTCTTTGCAAATATATACCATTCTATTTATATTATCACAGAATATAACCTTACTGGAGCAACACTTCATTTATATATTTACTTACATGTCTTAAAATATTTATTTTAGGCTGATGAATAACAAAGTTTTAAATACACGTAAGGCGAGAAATATTTTAAATATTTACATTTACAAAACGGCATAGTTATTATGTGTGTATTTAGAACGTTGTCATTCATGAGAATCAGCCTAAAATAAATATTTCATTACATATAAGTAAATAATATATACGAGTGTTGCTTCTGTAAGGTTATCTTATTCTGTGCATTGTCTAGTCACCTTTTATATAATTATTTTATATATAAACACCAAAAATAGTTTAAATACTCAATTTTTTTTTTTTTTTGCTTAATTTTATGTTTATACGAAACACATAATTTGCTGTAGCTATTTGGCTGCCCTCTGACACAATTAACTGATTAAAATACTTTTCATACTGAAAATAAATCAACTTAACTGCCGTCGGTTGTTGCTCGTTTATATGAAAATATGGTCAGGTTGAGCACTATTCTTCAAATTAACAAAGTCACAATATCATATGGTACAAATTTGCATCTTTTGTAGTTTGTAGTTTTATAGTTTAAGTGTGCGAAATGGTATACATTAATTATAAAAATGTTTCTAATTATAAATTTATAGCTCGTCATTAATGTTGTTTTGATGGTTTTTCATTAAGTGATTTCTATTTATTTGCTTTTACATTACATGATGCGTTGCATTTCACTTTCAAGCAGCAATAGAAATACTAATTGGGTTTAATATTTACATTTTGCGTAATCTTTAAACCTCCGGATTAATATTATAATTCAATAAATGAAAACATTTATATAACGGCAAACTAATTTGTAAATTGCTGCATTTATATTTCATGATGTTGACGTCACTGATGCTACTAATGACGGCATATTATTTGACATCATATAATTATTTTCCAAAATATTGTAAATGAAGATGATGCTGTAGTGCTGGTAATTCAATATTTGAATATTCATTTGATTGTGGTTGTAAATTCATACACATTCGGTGGATTAATATAAAATGTCATTAATATCATAGTAGTTGTTGACAGCACGTGTTGGTTTGTTGTTTTGCTATTGTGCAGAACTCTAAGTTGTATTTTAAATTTATTGGCGCTAATGGTAAAATGTATACATTGATTATTAGCTGCTAGATATGCTGCGTTTATAATTTACGATGTTGATGTCACTGATGCTACTAATGACGGCATATTATTTGACATCATATAATTATTTTCCAAAATATTGTAAATGAAGATGATGCTGTAGTGCTGATAATTAAATATTTGAATATTCATTTGATTGTGGTTGTAAATTCATTGGCACATTCGGTGGATTAATATAAAATGTCATTAATATCATAGTAGTTGTTGACAGCACGTGTTGGTTTGTTGTTTTGCTATTGTGCAGAACTCTACGTTGTATTTTAAATTTATTGGCGCTAATGGTAAAATGTATACATTAATTATTAGCTGCTAGATATGCTGCGTTTATAATTTACGATGTTGATGTCACTGATGCTACTAATGACGGCATATTATTTGACATCATATAATTATTTTCCAAAATATTGTAAATGAAGATGATGCTGTAGTGCTGGTAATGCAATATTTGAATATTCATTTGATTGTGGTTGTAAATTCATTGGCACATTCGGTGGATTAATATAAAATGTCATCAATATCATAGTAGTTGTTGACAGCACGTGTTGGTTTGTTGTTTTGCTATTGTGCAGAACTCTACGTTGTATATTAAATTTATTGGCGCTATTGGTAAAATGTATACATTGATTATTAGCTGCTAGATATGTTGCGTTTATAATTTACGATGTTGATGTCACTGATGCTATTAATGACGGCATATTATTTTACATCATATAATTATTTTCCAAAATATTGTAAATGAAGATGATGCTATAGTGCTGGTAATTCAATATTTGAATATTCATTTGATTGTGGTTGTAAATTCATTGGCACATTCGGTGGATTAATATAAAATGTCATCAATATCATAGTAGTTGTTGACAGCACGTGTTGGTTTGTTGTTTTGCTATTGTGCAGAACTCTACGTTGTATTTTAAATTTATTGGCGCTATTGGTAAAATGTATACATTGATTATTAGCTGCTAGATATGTTGCGTTTATAATTTACGATGTTGATGTCACTGATGCTACTAATGACGGCATATTATTTTACATCATATAATTATTTTCCAAAATATTGTAAATGAAGATGTTGTGGTGTTGGTAATTCAATATATGAATATTCATTTGATTGTGGTTCTAAATTCATTGACACATTCGGTGGAAAAATATAAAATGCCATCAATATCATAGTAGTTGTTGACAGCACGTGTTGGTTATCTATCCACAATCAATATATTGTATATGTGGTGAGTTACAATATACAATTGGAACTTAAAATCTGTAAGAATTTAGTTTAAATGAATTGAATTAATACAGTAATTACATATAATTATTATAAATAAAACTTGCCTCTGTGATTTAACCAATAATAAAGTTATATTTTGTGTATATTTAATCAATTAGAGATGGGCCGTGGTAATATTAAATAGTTTAAATATTTATATTGGATGTATATTCCAAAAATGATGCATGTCCAACTAAATTACAGGTTATGTTATAGTTTTCTTTTTTTTATACTATTGATATTGATGGTGCTGTACGTGATGATGTTGCAAAATTATTTATTATTATTTTATACATTTTAATGAATATATAATGGTAATAATTATATAATTTATTTTATAACAATAGATTTTACCTGCGATGATAAACACATATTTGAATCCATGAGCTGATGCAATGCCGGCCACCATCACTTTCCTAATATTTTGTGCACTATAAATTCAATAACAATTAAATATATATTAATATTAATTGTATTTTTATTTTTATAATAATTTGTTTATTTATGTTTATTACTAAAATTAATTGCAATATTTTCTATTTTCTTAAATGCGAGGTCCGAAACAAAAGAAAATTAATGAGGAAAACAAAAAAACTATTAAAATATCAAAAATCCGTTATAACGTAACATCATCATTTTATTCTACTACTACAAATGAAATTTTTTCGTATATGTGTTTCATGATTTTTTATGGTTTTTTTAATATAGTACAGTAATACAGGTGTTTTCTCCTTTTAAATTATTTGTCCTTTTCCAAATAAGTGTATACCCTTCTCACTTATTATTATTATTATTTGAATCTTCATTAATGTCACCATTGTTTCTACCGTCCTTAATTTTCGTACTGTTTTTACCATTCATAAATAATTGATTTTTGTTACGATATTTTATAAATAGTAAAAAAATTTCACATATGTCGACAGACCACCAACACACATAACGAAATTAATCAGCATATAAAAAATTGAGAATAATACACGTTTTTGCTACAAAATTCCTTCAATATTGATATCCAGGTAAGATCTATTGACCACATCAACTGGATGATCTCTTGAACAATTACGACTTCGCTATTATGTTAATCAATAAAATGAGTGTAAAATTTTTCAATTGATTCACAACAAACAATTAAGAATATTGAAATGAATATCGATCAAATAATATTAGTGATTCAATTTTACATACACACACCAGTTTTTATCATAAATTATCTCCTCCTTATTCACAACTAAGTAAATTCAAAATAAATTAAATGACATTCTTTCCGCTCACTTAATAATGTAAGTTGAAACAATAAAGCGGCATTTTCTCTAAATATAACTTATCTGCATATCACCTCCAGACAATTTCTAAAAAAGATACCAAACCAGATTACACGATGAACTCACAATTCACAAGATTGGACAATTGCATAATAAAACTGTGCATGTATGTATAATGTGTGTAGCTGTGTCTGTGGTGTAGGTGGTAAAATATAAAATAATATAATATAATAAAAACCTTTTGAGAATATAAACAGTCAAACAAATAATGTATGAAAGATAATAAATTTGTATAAATACTACTCACTCTTCAATTCAAATTTAGTATTTCTATGATGATCTCGCCATAAATTGTTTATAATCACTGAAGCTTATATCAATATTTTTATAAACATGCGCGATAACCGTCCGTCTGTGCATTCAATCTTTTTAAATAGATAAAACATCATTGATGTTTGTGTTTGGTAAGTCAATAAAGATACAATTGAGTTGCGGTTGAGAATTCGTATTGAATTATTATACATCAGTGTTAATGAAGGAAATATTTAATTTCTGTGTTTTGTTTGGTGACCCAATAACTGATGATTTGCCAAATAATACAAATATTATACATATCGTAATTAATTGTTGTTGTTTTTGTTATTGGAGTTGTAACATGGATAATAATTACGATCATGCAATTCAAATCATTGTATTTGAAAATTTCGAAGTAATGTTGGTGGTAGTGATGGTTGTGGTTTATCCATTTAATATTGTATCCTGAGTATACAATTGAAACCAAAAATTTGTAATAAAATTTAGATTAAATAAATTTAATTTACAAAAACTTTTTAAATATAATTAATTAATAATAATTTAATAATAATAAAACTTACCTGTGATCTGTAACTTAAGCATTAATATTAGTTACATATTGTAGATTTATTAAATACATTTGAGAGAAGTAGTAGTAATATAAAATGGGATATATTCATATTCAAGTCCAATTTACAGGTTATGTTGATATACTATTGAAATTGATGGCACGTTGTTCGTGATGATGTTCCAAAATCTGTATCTTTATAATTGATTATACATTATAATTAATATATTATATAAACAATTAAATAATTTATTTTATAATAATAGATTACCTGCGGTGCATAAAAATATATTCCATGTGCTGATGAAATACGCACCGGCCGGCGTCAACACTTTCTGATGAATATCTTGCATTTGTGCATTAAAAACTATAATTTAATAACAATTAAATAAATATTAATATTAATTCTATTTCTATTTTATTATTATTATTATTATTATTTATTTAATTATATGTTGTATTATTAAAATTACTTACAGGCTTTTCTTTTCCAACGAGCAAGAAAACAAAAGTCAATGAAGAATTACAAAAACAAAAATTTTTTGAAATGTCCAAATTTGAAGTATGAAAAAAATTCTATTACAATATCATTATATTTTCTACTAATACAGCGGGATTTATCATTCATCATATATTCATAACCTCATTTATTTTCACCACTGTTTTCCCCGCAATTAGGAAATGTAATGTTGGCGATGGTGATGGTCGTGGTTTATCTATTTAATATTGTATTCTGAGTATACAATTGAAACCAAAAATTTGTAATAAAATTTAGATTAAATAAATTTAATTTACAAAAACTTTTTAAATATAATTAATTAATAATAATTTAATAATAATAAAACTTACCTGTGATCTGTAACTTAAGCATTAATATTAGTTACATATTGTAGATTTATTAAATACATTTGAGAGAAGTAGTAGTAATATAAAATGGGATATATTCATATTCAAGTCCAATTTACAGGTTATGTTGATATACTATTGAAATTGATGGCACGTTGTTCGTGATGATGTTCCAAAATCTGTATCTTTATAATTGATTATACATTATAATTAATATATTATATAAACAATTAAATAATTTATTTTATAATAATAGATTACCTGCGGTGCATAAAAATATATTCCATGTGCTGATGAAATACGCACCGGCCGGCGTCAACACTTTCTGATGAATATCTTGCATTTGTGCATTAAAAACTATAATTTAATAACAATTAAATAAATATTAATATTAATTCTATTTCTATTTTATTATTATTATTATTATTATTTATTTAATTATATGTTTTATTATTAAAATTACTTACAGCCTTTTCTTTTTACAACGAGCTAGAAAACAAAAGTCAATGAAGAATTACAAAAACAAAAATTTTTTAAAAATGTCCAAATTTGAAGTTTGAAACATACCTTAAATCAGGAGAAATCAGTGGAATTTTTTGTATGCATTTTTTTAGTACACAACAATAAAAAATTATTTATTTGTGTATGAAAAACAGTATGAGTATTTTTTATTGAGGTGAGTTGAGTAATGGTGAATTTAATAAAGGTAATAAATCGTAATAGAATGATTGGAAAGAGGAGAAATACATTGTTATTTTTACATTTCGTTTTCTCATTTCTTATGAAAATAAAAAGAAATGACTTGTATTTGTTGTTTTTGTGGTTGAAGCAAAATATAAATTTTTAATAAGAATTACTTATCAGAGAAATTGCATTGTATGAAGAAAAATCAATGATATAATTTCTTTTAAATGAAAATGCATGCTAATTTTATTAAATTAATATAAAAATTTTACTATTGTAATCCTAAATTAATTTTAATGATTATGCATGCAAAAAAGCATTAATTTTAATACGTAGTATATAAATATTATTTTATTATTAAGAATTATCCTATGTAAACACACACACACACAACACACAATTATTTTTATAATTGCTTTTCCTTCGACGAGTATTCCTATTCGTTGAAATTTCATATAGAAACATTAATTTTCCTAATACATATGAAAATTTCAAATGAAAATTCTGAGAAAACTTATGAAAATTTCGGTGTCCTCTGGTGGTAAAAAATGTTTCTAATATTATAAATAAATTAAATGGGAAATTTCAGGGGAATCGATAAATTTTGAAGGTAAATTAATGGAAAAATGATAGTATATATTTGGCACACGGTAAAAATTCTAGCTCAGCCGTTTGAAGTGGTAGGAGGGTGGGATACGTTTTAAATGATAGGTAATTAAACTACCTAACTTTTTGTAAAAAAAAAACTTGGATTTTTCACCATGAATATGAAACCGTTATATGAAAATTCCGGGAAAACCTGTAAATAGATTCGGGTCCTCTAGTGGTAAAAAATGTTCCTAATATTCTAACTAAGACATCTGGAAAATTTCAGGAAAATCCGGAAAATTTTAATTTTAATCGGAAAATTCCGGGAAAACTGTAATAGTTAGGAAAAATTTTCAGTACCACTCCCTCAGTACATTTACCATCTATATCCATTTATGGCTATAAGACATCTGTAAGTCTTCTACTTTAGGCTGGAGAAATTTCCCGGAATTTCTGAAAACGGACTTTTGGATGTTTTCGAAAAAAATTTATTAGGTAGCCAATTTTTGTTCCAGCCATATTATAGAGATTCTTAATGCGCACAACAAAGCTTCTGGACTTTTTCCGTGAAAAATCTATTACTCGACTTATGACCGATTTAAGATTTGGAAATTTTCATGTAAGCCTAAGTTTGGGCGCTCATTGTGAAAAAACCATTAACCTTAGAGAGTTGTGGTGGGGCTTAAAGTACGTGGCATATAGTCTACTATCTGTGATAAATAGGGCATCGGGAAATTCCATTGGGAAAGTCGGAAAATTCCAATTTGAAAACTTAAAAAATCGATGTTTTTCGTTGTTCCTGGAAAATCCGTATTTTCCACTGGAAAATTCCAAAAAAAATCTGAGAATAAACTTTGGACTTTCCTTTACATTTCTGCATCATTAGATTTTTGGAAAGTTCAATATTTCCCGACTTTCCAGTACTCGGAATATTGGTCTGCAAACGATTTTCCGAACTTTAGGCACCCCTAGTTGGAAAACCCTTATAGATAGAAAGTCGCCCCCATAATATAATTTGTAGCCCTTGAGGAGGACTATCGCTGGTAAGAAGATCCTGGCAAAATATTGGGTATTTCCGGAGTTATAGGGGTGCAAAAGTGACCCATTTGGTACTTTCGAAGCCCCATAACTCCGCCCCCTTAGGGAAATCCGGCAAAGAGGTGGACAAATATTGTTTTTTTTCCGAGCTCTACAATCCCTGAAAATCTGAAGGTCCTACGGGCAAAAAAATTTTTTCGGCAGTGGGTTATAACCCACACTTTTGAAGGTCAAAAAAGTCCAAAAAAATAGGGCTGGAAATAGGCTTAAACGATGAAGGGGCATCGTGCGAACACGAATCCGTTGAGATATTTCGAAAATTCCGCCTCTAAGTGGGTCAAATTGGCAAAACAAAAAACGTGTCAAAAAGCACTAAAAAAAAAAAATGGCTGGAAATAGGCTTAAACGATCGGGGGTCATCGTCCCAACAAGAATCCGGTGGAAAATCTGGAAAATTGCGTCTCTAAGTGGGTCAAATTGGCAAAACAAAATTCGGCTAAAACACAGGTGAATACCAGAAATCATGAGAAAAATAATGAGAAATTTAATTTTATTTTCTTTTTTCAGATTCCAATTGGATTTCCTTCAGGATATAATAATTAAAAAGACGAATGTTATTTTAATTAAACGATACTTTTAGTTTTTATTAATTAAATTGTTTATATTTGTACTATATATTTATATAAAAATAAACAACACATTACAAATTGTTTTAAATAGAATTGTGTTATTTTTTAAGAGTTAAATTAATTTTATATTAAATTTTAATGATGTCATTGAGATTATAATATAATAAAATAATATTCAATCAATACAATTAAATAGATGCGCCATAATTATCAATTTTCAAATAACTAGTTAATAAATACCTGTAAAATCTTATGCTAAACCTACATACCAAATTAGATCGAAATTGGTGAAGAAATGATGCAGATATTCCCAATAACAGAACTGCATAGCATTACTACCCATTCATTCAAACACGGCAACTAAATAAATACGGAAAAAAAATTCGAAAAAATTCACAAAATGTACGATTTTATGAGATGAAGTATTAGGCGACCATAATCACATGCTAGTGGTAATGTTTTTTTTCATTTGTAAACACTACAAATGTCAATAAGGAATTATTATTATTCTAGTACTACTGATTATCTCATATATAAACCATGTACATATTCACCACTTTTCTCCAGCCAACAGTTTCGGAGATAATCTATTAGCCAGCAGATGTCACCATAGGTAATAAATATATTATACGGCTTAATACTCCTAAATTGTCTTTGATAAATCACTACTAATTTCACCAATACCTCTCCTTAATTTTTCCATACTGTTTTTCATAGTCAATTTTTATAATTTTCACACAATTGACCAATATGAAATTAAATAGAGATTTTGTGGAAATTTTATACTAAAGTTAATAGAATAAAAAAAATTAGATTCGACTGCATTCATGGTCATGACGACCAAAAAACTAATATAAATATACAATATATATTAAAATAGGCATTCCGTACGAACTTCATTCAGACGTGGTCCTCACATGGGACTACAACGTAACATATAATTTTCCATGTAATATAATTCGCCGGTTATGAGTACAAAATTATTGCACATGCGAGAGTAGACCAATATTCACAAAGGTTAAAATTTGTGTTTTTTACCTATTTATATAGGGCAAATTTGCCTGCCTATGAATATGAATGTCTACAATCACATGAATAATCGTTTGGCAACCAGAACAAGGGTCGTGCGCGTGCCAGGCCTCAATTAACGCTAATTGATAAGTGCCACGACCCCGGCCATAACATGGAAAACCTATTCACGATGGAAAAAAATAGTTAGATAATGTAGCTCCCAATGATTACACTACTGTTGAAATTCAATAATTTCAGCCTGAAAATTCCGCGAAGGTGTTTGAATGGTATTAAAAGCCATACACGGGCTTGAATCTAACAAAATAAAAATGTGATCATTCACAGCTCAGAACGGTTTTATCGAAGAGCTCAGATTCCTTTGAATGTGAGCCCAAACCCTTATTTATAAAAATTAAAAATTATAGTTCAATCATTATTATGCTACTGGGAATTCCACGTTTAAAATTAATATGCACAGGCGATAAAATAAAAAAAAAAAATTTTTTTTTTGTAGAAACTCGTTACTACAGCTTAGAACGGTTTTATCGGAAACCTCGGATATTCCTTTGCATGTGAGCCCGACCGCGTAATCACTTTGTTGGGAGGAGACAATCCCTGTACGTAACATATTAAAAGAATATGCCAAAGTGATTCCCGAAATTTAAATTTACAAAATCAAAAAGTATGAGAAAAAAATAACATTTTGACAATGTCATTTGAAAAAAAACTCATATACAAATTAAAAATTAAAACTAAATTGAATTCAAATTAACGAATAAATTATAAATACGCGATCACGAATATATTATAATCTCAATATTTTATTGGTTTGTCTAACTACACAAATATTGGCTATTATGCCTCGTGTAGAGAGAGAGACCGACAAAATTATTGACAAAATATAAATAATATCCAGAGTGCTTGTGTTTTATTATTATTTGAAAATTGATTTTCAAATTTTTTCGATATAGTTTATTAAAAACAAATATTAAATATTATTAATAGATGTTGACAATAAAACACAAGCGTCTGGTTTGATTGGATCTTAAACTATTAACCAATACTATTTTTAATCTTAATTATAACTTAAAACTTATATATATGTAAGTTACTATTACAAAATTTTTATGAATAACAAAACACAAAATATACAATAGAAGCCTAAATGGTTAGAGATAATAGATATTCTTCCACAACGCACCAATTTATGCAAGTTATTAATTTTCCACGCAAAACAATTTCCAGGATGTGAGTGACCAGATCATTGCACATGCCTGAGAGATTACACCAATATTAAGTAACTAAATAATTAAAAACCGACCGATTTATAACCATTATATCAATTACAAATAAATAAAATTAGTACGTCTTTTTCCAATAAACCCTACCCACTATTAAGACTACCAGAATGAAATTCGTTCAAATGATATTACTCGTTCAATTTTACACACACACCCTACGGCTCGTTCATATCATAAATTATTAAGATCAGCCTCAGGAACGCATCCCCTATTCACAACAAGTGTTAATACAAATTTAATTAGATGACTTTCTACTCCCCTTACACCAACATTTTGAAGTTGAAACAATAAAATAACATGTTCTCTAAAAAAAACACATCCACGCACATCCACTCGTTGTACATAGCAAATACTAGCGTTCGAAGAGTCAAAAAATTTGTAATTGAATAAACAACCAAATAATCAACCCGTGTATCAAACAATATTCGACTGATTTTGAGTTATTGTTACGATGCGTGTGTGTTTATTGATTTAAAGAAAACATTATAATATTTTTCAACCTAGGAGTGTACCATATGAGACGTGTGCGAAGACATACGCTAAGCCACCATTTCATAATAGTGCCACTCCTTGTTGTGCACATCCAATAAATATTACAGTCAAATTAGTAAATTACTCTCGTATGTGAGTTTGTAACAATTCACCAATTGAACTCCGTAATTTTGCATTAACAAAGTTATGACGTGTGACAAAATAACCTAATCAACTACGAATGCATAAAATTTTAGTTAGTAATACTTCTCGGAGACGATAACACCCCAATAGGAATTCTTTGTATAGCGATAGGATATAGCATTGAGAAAAAAACAATATAAAACTAATTTTACTTAGATGTTATTAAAATAATGGACAAACAAAACAGTTAATTTACTTTATTTTTGTATACGAACGATCAATGGATCATACGCGCACTTAACACACAGAATGCGTTAGTGATAACTAGTTTAATATAAACTATGCTGACGATTTTTAAAAAAACCCAACTATTGCATATTAAGTATTGATAACTCCGAAAAATTATTAAATGAATGAGAGTGGTTTATCTGAATAAGATTACATGTTTCTTACATATTCAAATAAAACGCTCTCATTTAAAATTGTAAAAAAATTTTACATTTGACCTTAACTTGCGTTTTCGCGCAAAATTCTTTCAGAGAAATCACTACTAATATGGGGGTTAAACATGATCCGTATACGAATGAGTATAGAACTCCGAATAATACAACATGTAAATAGAATGCCAATGAAGGCAATTTTGTACATATAAATTTAATTCAATTTATACTGTGTCAAAAGACAATTAAAAAAATTTGAAAATATAAATGTGTTTTTATTTGGAATTGTATTCGTATTCGGAGCATGTTTATAATCATTTAAAATAATGCCTTCGTTATTTCTATATCTAATATCGTGCAGCATGACTTTGGGAAAAACGTCAAAAGGGGACGAATAGATCCCTATGACTGCGCACAACACAAGTGGCACAGTGGATAATGTCGACAATCTTCTAATTTCTTCACTTGTTTTCCATTCAAGTGAACAAATTAGTATAAAACTCTCAATTAGATTGGAATATATTAACATTAAATCTGTAATATTGGTAGGCACAATCAGGCGTAGCCAACAAGCCCAGCCAACTATAACCATGGGGGTCCCATGATGGGAACATCGCATGCAATGTATAAATTTATTATTCTGCAACCATAATACTCTGATCGGTGAGTATTACAGCCATTAAATTCTAAATGGAGACATGAACACACGACGCGACCCCAGGCCACAACACAAAAAGCTGTCAGCGATGGAAAATATAAACGTGATTACATAACACAAAGCCCGCGCGTAATTGATACTTTAATTTATACTTTAAAAAAACGTTATGTGGAATACCTATCTATCTCAGATATTTTAGTTTCTTAAAATCTAAATTGTGTCTTTTAAATTAATGAATTAAACTAATTAATAATTAAATGGAACTTAATTATTATTATTAGCTTAATTCATCCAATTTACTTAAAATTATTAAACTTAACTTATAACTTAAATATAAATAAATAACTTATAAATTAAAATCTTAAATTACACATCTTAAATTACACACATTATTTTCTTCATAGCAGCAAATTGTATTTGTTTAAGTTTGTAAATTTCGATGATGTTTTGTTGTTTTGAACCGTTTTGCTATACGAAAACAAATAATATAAAATATTATAATTAAACAAATTTTTAAAGATTACAGTTTATATAAAATATTATAACACCATTAAAGTCACCTTGCCGGTGTGGGGGCTTAAAGTCAAATCTTTCTCAAAACTCTGTCATCTAAGCACTTCGAAAATAGGTAATGCTGATAACAAATGAAATTTGTGCGTCAGGTGGCAAACAGGACGACAGTGTGATGAATTCACACTCTTCACGGAAGTAGGTCCAATGGATTGCAGGATGGACCAAATAATTGTCATTAGTCATTTTAAGTATTTGTTGTTACTATTTTCTCGGTTTTGATTCATTTCTAGGCAAATTGGACCCACAGGAAGTATACGAAAAAATGTTTGCACTTCAGTTACAGATCGATGGAGCACGAAATGCGATATTGTACGTTCGAAATTGTAGAAAATACAACAAAAAAAAATAAAATGAAAATTTGTAGATTGCATTTTGGTAATGCCTGGTAGTTCTGAAATTGAACGATAAGAATTTCAATATTGATGCTGACTATTTATTGCATTTTGACTTCAGTTCAGTTGTTATTTTTGCTGATAAAAGACTCAGAGCGATTCCTTGAGGTAGAAAGGAGTTGTCAAAAAGATGGCAAAAGGTCATCGAGCAAAGTGAATAGTTATTTCATAGTGTAAACAAAATAGGTTTCATAAAAAAAAAAAAAACTCAACCACTTATTTGTTACACCAAAATATTCATTAAAAGAAAAATTAATTACATTACTCACTTTTGTTTATTGGTCTCAGTAATCTATCAACTACGTTGAGCTTGGCATTAGGTATCTAACATAGTATTTTTACGGATATATGTAGACGTGTTGCATATTAAAGTTGCGCATCTAATATCGATATCTGAAAATGAAATATGTATTAAATTAAGGTTCTTTGCAAATATATACCATTCGATTTATATTATCACAGAATATAAGCTTACTGGAGCAACACTTCATTTATATATTTACTTACATGTCTTAAAATATTTATTTTAGGCTGATGAATAACAAAGTTTTAAATACACGTAAGGCGAGAAATATTTTAAATATTTACATTTACAAAACGGCATAGTTATTATGTGTGTATTTAGAACGTTGTCATTCATGAGAATCAGCCTAAAATAAATATTTCATTACATATAAGTAAATAATATATACGAGTGTTGCTTCTGTAAGGTTATCTTATTCTGTGCATTGTCTAGTCACCTTTTATATAATTATTTTATATATAAACACCAAAAATAGTTTAAATACTCAATTTTTTTTTTTTTTGCTTAATTTTATGTTTATACGAAACACATAATTTGCTGTAGCTATTTGGCTGCCCTCTGACACAATTAACTGATTAATATACTTTTCATACTGAAAATAAATCAACTTAACTGCCGTCGGTTGTTGCTCGTTTATATGAAAATATGGTCAGGTTGAGCACTATTCTTCAAATTAACAAAGTCACAATATCATATGGTACAAATTTGCATTTTTTGTAGTTTGTAGTTTTATAGTTTAAGTGTGCGAAATGTTATACATTAATTATAAAAATGTTTCTAATTATAAATTTATAGCTCGTCATTAATGTTGTTTTAATGGTTTTTCATTAAGTGATTTCTATTTATTTGCTTTTACATTACATGATGCGTTGCATTTCACTTTCAAGCAGCAATAGAAATACTAATTGGGTTTAATATTTACATTTTGCGTACTCTTTAAACCTCCGGATTAATATTATAATTCAATAAATGAAAACATTTAAATAACGGCAAACTAATTTGTAAATTGCTGCATTTATATTTCATGATGTTGATGTCACTGATGCTACTAAAGACGGCATATTATTTGACATCATATAATTATTTTCCAAAATATTGTAAATGAAGATGATGCTGTAGTGCTGGTAATTCAATATTTGAATATTCACTTGATTGTGGTTGTAAATTCAATATTTGAATATTCACTTGATTGTGGTTGTAAATTCATAGACACATTCGGTGGATTAATATAAAATGTCATCAATATCATAGTAGTTGTTGACAGCACGTGTTGGTTTGTTGTTTTGTTGTTTTGCTATTGTGCAGAACTCTACGTTGTATTTTAAATTTATTGGCGCTAATGGTAAAATTTATACATTGATTATTAGCTGCTAGATATGTTGCGTTTATAATTTACGATGTTGATGTCACTGATGCTACTAATGACGGCATATTATTTGACATCATATAATTTATTTTCCAAAATATTGTAAATGAAGATGATGCTGTAGTGCTGGTAATGCAATATTTGAATATTCATTTGATTGTGGTTGTAAATTCATTGGCACATTCGGTGGATTAATATAAAATGTCATCAATATCATAGTAGTTGTTGACAGCACGTGTTGGTTTGTTGTTTTGCTATTGTGCAGAACTCTACGTTGTATTTTAAATTTATTGGCGCTATTGGCAAAATGTATACATTGATTATTAGCTGCTAGATATGTTGCGTTTATAATTTACGATGTTGATGTCACTGATGCTATTAATGACGGCATATTATTTGACATCATATAATTATTTTCCAAAATATTGTAAATGAAGATGATGCTGTAGTGCTGGTAATTCAATATTTTAATATTCATTTGATTGTGGTTGTAAATTCATAGACACATTCGGTGGATTAATATAAAATGTCATTAATATCATAGTAGTTGTTGACAGCACGTGTTGGTTTGTTGTTTTGCTATTGTGCAGAACTCTAAGTTGTATTTTAAATTTATTGGCGATAATGGTAAAATGTATACATTGATTATTAGCTGCTAGATATGCTGCGTTTATAATTTACGATGTTGATGTCACTGATGCTACTAATGACGGCATATTATTTGACATCATATAATTATTTTCCAAAATATTGTAAATGAAGAAGATGTTGTGGTGTTGGTAATTCAATATATGAATATTCATTTGATTGTGGTTCTAAATTCATTGACACATTCGGTGGAAAAATATAAAATGCCATCAATATCATAGTAGTTGTTGACAGCACGTGTTGGTTATCTATCCACAATCAATATATTGTATATGTGGTGTGTTACAATATACAATTGGGACTTAAAATCTGTAAGAATTTAGTTTAAATGAATTGAATTAATACAGTAATTACATATAATTATTATAAATAAAACTTGCCTCTGTGATTTAACCAATAATAAAGTTATATTTTGTGTATATTTAATCAATTAGAGATGGGCCGTGGTAATATTAAATAGTTTAAATATTTATATTGGATGTATATTCCAAAAATGATGCATGTCCAACTAAATTACAGGTTATGTTATAGTTTTCTTTTTTTTATACTATTGATATTGATGGTGCTGTACGTGATGATGTTGCAAAATTATTTATTATTATTTTATACATTTTAATGAATATATAATGGTAATAATTATATAATTTATTTTATAACAATAGATTTTACCTGCGATGATAAACACATATTTGAATCCATGAGCTGATAATGCATGCACTGCAATGCCGGGCACCATCACATTCTTAATATTTTGTGCACTATAATTTCAATAACAATTAAATATATATTAATATTAATTGTATTTTTATTTTTATAATAATTTGTTTATTTATGTTTATTACTAAAATTAATTGCAATATTTTCTATTTTCTTAAATGCGAGGTCCGAAACAAAAGAAAATTAATGAGGAAAACAAAAAAACTATTAAAATATCAAAAATCCGTTCTAACGTAACATCATCATTTTATTCTACTACTACAAATGAAATTTTTTCGTATATGTGTTTCATGATTTTTTATGGTTTTTTTAATATAGTACAATAATACAGGTTTTTTCTCCTTTTAAATTATTTGTCCTTTTCCAAATAAGTGTATACCCTTCTCACTTATTATTATTATTATTTGAATCTTCATTAATGTCACCATTGTTTCTACCGTCCTTAATTTTCGTACTGTTTTTACCATTCATAAATAATTGATTTTTGTTACGATATTTTATAAATAGTAAAAAAATTTCACATATGTCGACAGACCACCAACACACATAACGAAATTAATCAGCATATAAAAAATTGAGAATAATACACGTTTTTGCTACAAAATTCCTTCAATATTGATATCCAGGTCAGATCTATTGACCACATCAACTGGATGATCTCTTGAACAATTACGACTTCGCTATTATGTTAATCAATAAAATGAGTGTAAAATTTTTCAATTGATTCACAACAAACAATTAAGAATATTGAAATGAATATCGATCAAATAATATTAGTGATTCAATTTTACATACACACACCAGTTTTTATCATAAATTATCTCCTCCTTATTCACAACTAAGTAAATTCAAAATAAATTAAATGACATTCTTTCCGCTCACTTAATAATGTAAGTTGAAACAATAAAGCGGCATTTTCTCTAAATATAACTTATCTGCATATCACCTCCAGACAATTTCTAAAAAAGATACCAAACCAGATTACACGATGAACTCACAATTCACAAGATTGGACAATTGCATAATAAAACTGTGCATGTATGTATAATGTGTGTAGATGTGTCTGTGGTGTAGGTGGTAAAATATAAAATAATATAATATAATAAAAACCTTTTGAGAATATAAACAGTCAAACAAATAATGTATGAAACATAATAAATTTGTATAAATACTACTCACTCTTCAATTCAAATTTAGTACTTCTATGATGATCTCGCCATAAATTGTTTATAATCACTGAAGCTTATATCAATATTTTTATAAACATGCGCGATAACCGTCCGTCTGTGCATTCAATCTTTTTAAATAAATAAAACATCATTGATGTTTGTGTTTGGTAAGTCAATAAAGATACAATTGAGTTGTGGTTGAGAATTCGTATTGAATTATTATACATCAGTGTTTGGTGACCAAACAACTGATGATTTGCCAAATAATACAAATATTATACATATCGTAATTAATTGTTGTTGTTTTTGTTATTGGAGTTGTAACATGTATAATAATTACGATCATGCAATTCAAATCATTGTATTTGAAAATTTGGATATAATGTTGGTGGTAGTGATGGTTGTGGTTTATCCATTTGATATTGTATTCTGAGTATAAAATTGAAACCAAAAATTTGTAATAAAATTTAGTTTAAATAAATTTAATTTACAAAAACTTTATAAATATAATTAATTAATAATAATAAAACTTACATGTGATCTGTAACTGAAGCATTAATATTAGTTACATATTGTGGATTAATTAAATACATTTGAGATAAGTATTAGTAATATAAAATGGGATATATTCTTATTCCAGTCCAATTTACAGGTTATGTTGATATACTATTGAAATTGATGGCATGTTGTTCGTGATGATGTTCGAAAATCTGTATCTTTAATATTTATTATACATTATATATATTAATATATTAATATATTATATAAACAATTAAATAATTTATTGTATAATAATAGATTACCTGCGATGCATAAAAATATATTCCATGTACTGATATTACACGCACCGACCGGCGCCAACACTTTCTGATGAATATCTTGCATTTGTGCATTAAAAACTATAATTTAATAACAATGATATAAATATTAATATTAATTCTATTTCTATTTTATTATTATTATTATTATTATTTATTTAATTATATGTTTTTTTATTAAAATTACTTACAGGCTTTTCTTTTCCAACGAGCAAGAAAACAAAAGTCAATGAAGAATTACAAAAACAAAAATTTTTTGAAATGTCCAAATTTGAAGTATGAAAAAAATGTATTCTATTACAATATCATTATATTTTCTACTATTACAGCGGGATTTATCATTCATCCCATATTCATAACCTCATTTATTTTCACCACTGTTTTCCCCGCAATTAGGAAATGTAATGTTGGCGATGGTGATGGTCGTGGTTTATCCATTTAATATTGTATCCTGAGTATACAATTGAAACCAAAAATTTGTAATAAAATTTAGATTAAATAAATTTAATTTACAAAAACTTTTTAAATATAATTAATTAATAATAATTTAATAATAATAAAACTTACCTGTGATCTGTAACTTAAGCATTAATATTAGTTACATATTGTAGATTTATTAAATACATTTGAGAGAAGTAGTAGTAATATAAAATGGGATATATTCATATTCAAGTCCAATTTACAGGTTATGTTGATATACTATTGAAATTGATGGCACGTTGTTCGTGATGATGTTCCAAAATCTGTATCTTTATAATTGATTATACATTATAATTAATATATTATATAAACAATTAAATAATTTATTTTATAATAATAGATTACCTGCGGTGCATAAAAATATATTCCATGTGCTGATGAAATACGCACCGGCCGGCGTCAACACTTTCTGATGAATATCTTGCATTTGTGCATTAAAAACTATAATTTAATAACAATTAAATAAATATTAATATTAATTCTATTTCTATTTTATTATTATTATTATTATTATTTATTTAATTATATGTTGTATTATTAAAATTACTTACAGGCTTTTCTTTTCCAACGAGCAAGAAAACAAAAGTCAATGAAGAATTACAAAAACAAAAATTTTTTGAAATGTCCAAATTTGAAGTATGAAAAAAATTCTATTACAATATCATTATATTTTCTACTAATACAGCGGGATTTATCATTCATCATATATTCATAACCTCATTTATTTTCACCACTGTTTTCCCCGCAATTAGGAAATGTAATGTTGGCGATGGTGATGGTCGTGGTTTATCCATTTAATATTGTATTCTGAGTATACAATTGAAACCAAAAATTTGTAATAAAATTTAGATTAAATAAATTTAATTTACAAAAACTTTTTAAATATAATTAATTAATAATAATTTAATAATAATAAAACTTACCTGTGATCTGTAACTTAAGCATTAATATTAGTTACATATTGTAGATTTATTAAATACATTTGAGAGAAGTAGTAGTAATATAAAATGGGATATATTCATATTCAAGTCCAATTTACAGGTTATGTTGATATACTATTGAAATTGATGGCACGTTGTTCGTGATGATGTTCCAAAATCTGTATCTTTATAATTGATTATACATTATAATTAATATATTATATAAACAATTAAATAATTTATTTTATAATAATAGATTACCTGCGGTGCATAAAAATATATTCCATGTGCTGATGAAATACGCACCGGCCGGCGTCAACACTTTCTGATGAATATCTTGCATTTGTGCATTAAAAACTATAATTTAATAACAATTAAATAAATATTAATATTAATTCTATTTCTATTTTATTATTATTATTATTATTATTTATTTAATTATATGTTTTATTATTAAAATTACTTACAGCCTTTTCTTTTTACAACGAGCTAGAAAACAAAAGTCAATGAAGAATTACAAAAACAAAAATTTTTTAAAAATGTCCAAATTTGAAGTTTGAAACATACCTTAAATCAGGAGAAATCAGTGGAATTTTTTGTATGCATTTTTTTAGTACACAACAATAAAAAATTATTTATTTGTGTATGAAAAACAGTATGAGTATTTTTTATTGAGGTGAGTTGAGTAATGGTGAATTTAATAAAGGTAATAAATCGTAATAGAATGATTGGAAAGAGGAGAAATACATTGTTATTTTTACATTTCGTTTTCTCATTTCTTATGAAAATAAAAAGAAATTACTTGTATTTGTTGTTTTTGTGGCTTAAGGAAAATATAAATTTTTAATAAGAATTACTTATCAGAGAAATTGCATTGTATGAAGAAAAATCAATGATATAATTTCTTTTAAATGAAAATGCATGCTAATTTTATTAAATTAATATAAAAATTTTACTATTTATTGTAATCCTAAATTAATTTTAATAATTATGCATGCAAAAAAGCATTAATTTTAATACGTAGTATATAAATATTATTTTATTATTAAGAATTATCCTATGTAAACACACACACACACAACGCACAATTATTTTTATAATTGCTTTTCCTTCGACGAGTATTCCTATTCGTTGAAATTTCATATAGAAACATTAATTTTCCTAATACATATGAAAATTTCAAATGAAAATTCTGAGAAAACTTATGAAAATTTCGGTGTCCTCTGGTGGTAAAAACTGTTTCTAATATTATAAATAAATTAAATTTGAAATTTCAGGGGAATCGATAAATTTTGAAGGTAAATTAATGGAAAAATGATAGTATATATTTGGCACACGGTAAAAATTCTAGCTCAGCCGTTTGAAGTGGTAGGAGGGTGGGATACGTTTTAAATGATAGGTAATTAAACTACCTAACTTTTTGTAAAAAAAAAACTTGGATTTTTCACCATGAATATGAAACCGTTATATGAAAATTCCGGGAAAACCTGTAAATAGATTCGGGTCCTCTAGTGGTAAAAAATGTTCCTAATATTCTAACTAAGACATCTGGAAAATTTCAGGAAAATCCGGAAAATTTTAATTTTAATCGGAAAATTCCGGGAAAACTGTAATAGTTAGGAAAAATTTTCAGTACCACTCCCTCAGTACATTTACCATCTATATCCATTTATGGCTATAAGACATCTGTAAGTCTTCTACTTTAGGCTGGAGAAATTTCCCGGAATTTCTGAAAACGGACTTTTGGATGTTTTCGAAAAAAATTTATTAGGTAGCCAATTTTTGTTCCAGCCATATTATAGAGATTCTTAATGCGCACAACAAAGCTTCTGGACTTTTTCCGTGAAAAATCTATTACTCGACTTATGACCGATTTAAGATTTGGAAATTTTCATGTAAGCCTAAGTTTGGGCGCTCATTGTGAAAAAACCATTAGCCTTAGAGAGTTGTGGTGGGGCTTAAAGTACGTGGCATATAGTCTACTATCTGTGATAAATAGGGCATCGGGAAATTCCATTGGGAAAGTCGGAAAATTCCAATTTGAAAACTTAAAAAAATCGATGTTTTTCGTTGTTCCTGGAAAGTCCGTATTTTCCACTGGAAAATTCCAAAAAAAATCTGAGAATAAACTTTGGACTTTCCTTTACATTTCTGCATCATTAGATTTTTGGAAAGTTCAATATTTCCCGACTTTCCAGTACTCGGAATATTGGTCTGCAAACGATTTTCCGAACTTTAGGCACCCCTAGTTGGAAAACCCTTATAGATAGAAAGTCGCCCCCATAATATAATTTGTAGCCCTTGAGGAGGACTATCGCTGGTAAGAAGATCCTGGCAAAATATTGGGTATTTCCGGAGTTATAGGGGTGCAAAAGTGACCCATTTGGTACTTTCGAAGCCCCATAACTCCGCCCCCTTAGGGAAATCCGGCAAAGAGGTGGACAAATATTGTTTTTTTTCCGAGCTCTACAATCCCTGAAAATCTGAAGGTCCTACGGGCAAAAAAATTTTTTCGGCAGTGGGTTATAACCCACACTTTTGAAGGTCAAAAAAGTCCAAAAAAATAGGGCTGGAAATAGGCTTAAACGATGAAGGGGCATCGTGCGAACACGAATCCGTTGAGATATTTCGAAAATTCCGCCTCTAAGTGGGTCAAATTGGCAAAACAAAAAACGTGTCAAAAACCACTAAAAAAAAAAAATGGCTGGAAATAGGCTTAAACGATCGGGGGTCATCGTCCCAACAAGAATCCGGTGGAAAATCTGGAAAATTCCGTCTCTAAGTGGGTCAAATTGGCAAAACAAAATTCGGCTAAAACACAGGTGAGTACCAGAAATCATGAGAAAAATAATGAGAAATTTAATTTAATTTTCTTTTTTCAGATTCCAATTGGATTTCCTTCAGGATATAATAATTAAAAAGAAGAATGTTATTTTAATTAAACGATACTTTTAGTTTTTATTAATTAAATTGTTTATATTTGTACTATATATTTATATAAAAATAAACAACACATTACAAATTGTTTTAAATAGAATTGTGTTATTTTTTAAGAGTTAAATTAATTTTATATTAAATTTTAATGATGTCATTGAGATTATAATATAATAAAATAATATTCAATCAATACAATTAAATAGATGCGCCATAATTATTAATTTTCAAATAACTAGTTAATAAATACCTGTAAAATCTTATGCTAAACCTACATACCAAATTAGATCGAAATTGGTGAAGAAATGATGCAGATATTCCCAATAACAGAACTGCATAGCATTACTACCCATTCATTCAAACACGGCAACTAAATAAATACGGAAAAAAAATTCGAAAAAATTCACAAAATGTACGATTTTATGAGATGAAGTATTAGGCGACCATAATCACATGCTAGTGGTAATGTTTTTTTCATTTGTAAACACTACAAATGTCAATAAGGAATTATTATTATTCTAGTACTACTGATTATCTCATATATAAACCATGTACATATTCACCACTTTTCTCCAGCCAACAGTTTCGGAGATAATCTATTAGCCAGCAGATGTCACCATAGGTAATAAATATATTATACGGCTTAATACTCCTAAATTGTCTTTGATAAATCACTACTAATTTCACCAATACCTCTCCTTAATTTTTCCATACTGTTTTTCATAGTCAATTTTTATAATTTTCACACAATTGACCAATATGAAATTAAATAGAGATTTTGTGGAAATTTTATACTAAAGTTAATAGAATAAAAAAAATTAGATTCGACTGCATTCATGGTCATGACGACCAAAAAACTAATATAAATATACTATATATATTAAAATAGGCATTCCGTACGAACTTCATTCAGACGTGGTCCTCACATGGGACTACAACGTAACATATAATTTTCCATGTAATATAATTCGCCGGTTATGAGTACAAAATTATTGCACATGCGAGAGTAGACCAATATTCACAAAGGTTAAAATTTGTGTTTTTTACCTATTTATATAGGGCAAATTTGCCTGCCTATGAATATGAATGTCTACAATCACATGAATAATCGTTTGGCAACCAGAACAAGGGTCGTGCGCGTGCCAGGCCTCAATTAACGCTAATTGATAAGTGCCACGACCCCGGCCATAACATGGAAAACCTATTCACGATGGAAAAAAATAGTTAGATAATGTAGCTCCCAATGATTACACTACTGTTGAAATTCAATAATTTCAGCCTGAAAATTCCGCGAAGGTGTTTGAATGGTATTAAAAGCCATACACGGGCTTGAATCTAACAAAATAAAAATGTGATCATTCACAGCTCAGAACGGTTTTATCGAAGAGCTCAGATTCCTTTGAATGTGAGCCCAAACCCTTATTTATAAAAATTAAAAATTATAGTTCAATCATTATTATGCTACTGGGAATTCCACGTTTAAAATTAATATGCACAGGCGATAAAATAAAAAAAAAAAATTTTTTTTTTGTAGAAACTCGTTACTACAGCTTAGAACGGTTTTATCGGAAACCTCGGATATTCCTTTGCATGTGAGCCCGACCGCGTAATCACTTTGTTGGGAGGAGACAATCCCTGTACGTAACATATTAAAAGAATATGCCAAAGTGATTCCCGAAATTTAAATTTACAAAATCAAAAAGTATGAGAAAAAAATAACATTTTGACAATGTCATTTGAAAAAAAACTCATATACAAATTAAAAATTAAAACTAAATTGAATTCAAATTAACGAATAAATTATAAATACGCGATCACGAATATATTATAATCTCAATATTTTATTGGTTTGTCTAACTACACAAATATTGGCTATTATGCCTCGTGTAGAGAGAGAGACCGACAAAATTATTGACAAAATATAAATAATATCCAGAGTGCTTGTGTTTTATTATTATTTGAAAATTGATTTTCAAATTTTTTCGATATAGTTTATTAAAAACAAATATTAAATATTATTAATAGATGTTGACAATAAAACACAAGCGTCTGGTTTGATTGGATCTTAAACTATTAACCAATACTATTTTTAATCTTAATTATAACTTAAAACTTATATATATGTAAGTTACTATTACAAAATTTTTATGAATAACAAAACACAAAATATACAATAGAAGCCTAAATGGTTAGAGATAATAGATATTCTTCCACAACGCACCAATTTATGCAAGTTATTAATTTTCCACGCAAAACAATTTCCAGGATGTGAGTGACCAGATCATTGCACATGCCTGAGAGATTACACCAATATTAAGTAACTAAATAATTAAAAACCGACCGATTTATAACCATTATATCAATTACAAATAAATAAAATTAGTACGTCTTTTTCCAATAAACCCTACCCACTATTAAGACTACCAGAATGAAATTCGTTCAAATGATATTACTCGTTCAATTTTACACACACACCCTACGGCTCGTTCATATCATAAATTATTAAGATCAGCCTCAGGAACGCATCCCCTATTCACAACAAGTGTTAATACAAATTTAATTAGATGACTTTCTACTCCCCTTACACCAACATTTTGAAGTTGAAACAATAAAATAACATGTTCTCTAAAAAAAACACATCCACGCACATCCACTCGTTGTACATAGCAAATACTAGCGTTCGAAGAGTCAAAAAATTTGTAATTGAATAAACAACCAAATAATCAACCCGTGTATCAAACAATATTCGACTGATTTTGAGTTATTGTTACGATGCGTGTGTGTTTATTGATTTAAAGAAAACATTATAATATTTTTCAACCTAGGAGTGTACCATATGAGACGTGTGCGAAGACATACGCTAAGCCACCATTTCATAATAGTGCCACTCCTTGTTGTGCACATCCAATAAATATTACAGTCAAATTAGTAAATTACTCTCGTATGTGAGTTTGTAACAATTCACCAATTGAACTCCGTAATTTTGCATTAACAAAGTTATGACGTGTGACAAAATAACCTAATCAACTACGAATGCATAAAATTTTAGTTAGTAATACTTCTCGGAGACGATAACACCCCAATAGGAATTCTTTGTATAGCGATAGGATATAGCATTGAGAAAAAAACAATATAAAACTAATTTTACTTAGATGTTATTAAAATAATGGACAAACAAAACAGTTAATTTACTTTATTTTTGTATACGAACGATCAATGGATCAAACGCGCACTTAACACACAGAATGCGTTAGTGATAACTAGTTTAATATAAACTATGCTGACGATTTTTAAAAAAACCCAACTATTGCATATTAAGTATTGATAACTCCGAAAAATTATTAAATGAATGAGAGTGGTTTATCTGAATAAGATTACATGTTTCTTACATATTCAAATAAAACGCTCTCATTTAAAATTGTAAAAAAATTTTACATTTGACCTTAACTTGCGTTTTCGCGCAAAATTCTTTCAGAGAAATCACTACTAATATGGGGGTTAAACATGATCCGTATACGAATGAGTATAGAACTCCGAATAATACAACATGTAAATAGAATGCCAATGAAGGCAATTTTGTACATATAAATTTAATTCAATTTATACTGTGTCAAAAGACAATTAAAAAAATTTGAAAATATAAATGTGTTTTTATTTGGAATTGTATTCGTATTCGGAGCATGTTTATAATCATTTAAAATAATGCCTTCGTTATTTCTATATCTAATATCGTGCAGCATGACTTTGGGAAAAACGTCAAAAGGGGACGAATAGATCCCTATGACTGCGCACAACACAAGTGGCACAGTGGATAATGTCGACAATCTTCTAATTTCTTCACTTGTTTTCCATTCAAGTGAACAAATTAGTATAAAACTCTCAATTAGATTGGAATATATTAACATTAAATCTGTAATATTGGTAGGCACAATCAGGCGTAGCCAACAAGCCCAGCCAACTATAACCATGGGGGTCCCATGATGGGAACATCGCATGCAATGTCTAAATTTATTATCCTGCAACCATAATACTCTGATCGGTGAGTATTACAGCCATTAAATTCTAAATGGAGACATGAACACACGACGCGACCCCAGGCCACAACACAAAAAGCTGTCAGCGATGGAAAATATAAACGTGATTACATAACACAAAGCCCGCGCGTAATTGATACTTTAATTTATACTTTAAAAAAACGTTATGTGGAATACCTATCTATCTCAGATATTTTAGTTTCTTAAAATCTAAATTGTGTCTTTTAAATTAATGAATTAAACTAATTAATAATTAAATGGAACTTAATTATTATTATTAGCTTAATTCATCCAATTTACTTAAAATTATTAAACTTAACTTATAACTTAAATATAAATAAATAACTTATAAATTAAAATCTTAAATTACACATCTTAAATTACACACATTATTTTCTTCATAGCAGCAAATTGTTTTTGTTTAAGTTTGTAAATTTCGATGATGTTTTGTTGTTTTGAACCGTTTTGCTATACGAAAACAAATAATATAAAATATTATAATTAAACAAATTTTTAAAGATTACAGTTTATATAAAATATTATAACACCATTAAAGTCACCTTGCCGGTGTGGGGGCTTAAAGTCAAATCTTTCTCAAAACTCTGTCATCTAAGCACTTCGAAAATAGGTAATGCTGATAACAAATGAAATTTGTGCGTCAGGTGGCAAACAGGACGACAGTGTGATGAATTCACACTCTTCACGGAAGTAGGTCCAATGGATTGCAGGATGGACCAAATAATTGTCATTAGTCATTTTAAGTATTTGTTGTTACTATTTTCTCGGTTTTGATTCATTTCTAGGCAAATTGGACCCACAGGAAGTATACGAAAAAATGTTTGCACTTCAGTTACAGATCGATGGAGCACGAAATGCGATATTGTACGTTCGAAATTGTAGAAAATACAACAAAAAAAAATAAAATGAAAATTTGTAGATTGCATTTTGGTAATGCCTGGTAGTTCTGAAATTGAACGATAAGAATTTCAATATTGATGCTGACTATTTATTGCATTTTGACTTCAGTTCAGTTGTTATTTTTGCTGATAAAAGACTCAGAGCGATTCCTTGAGGTAGAAAGGAGTTGTCAAAAAGATGGCAAAAGGTCATCGAGCAAAGTGAATAAAGTTATTTCATAGTGTAAACAAAATAGGTTTCATAAAAAAAAAAAAAACTCAACCACTTATTTGTTACACCAAAATATTCATTAAAAGAAAAATTAATTACATTACTCACTTTTGTTTATTGGTCTCAGTAATCTATCAACTACGTTGAGCTTGGCATTAGGTATCTAACATAGTATTTTTACGGATATATGTAGACGTGTTGCATATTAAAGTTGCGCATCTAATATCGATATCTGAAAATGAAATATGTATTAAATTAAGGTTCTTTGCAAATATATACCATTCGATTTATATTATCACAGAATATAAGCTTACTGGAGCAACACTTCATTTATATATTTACTTACATGTCTTAAAATATTTATTTTAGGCTGATGAATAACAAAGTTTTAAATACACGTAAGGCGAGAAATATTTTAAATATTTACATTTACAAAACGGCATAGTTATTATGTGTGTATTTAGAACGTTGTCATTCATGAGAATCAGCCTAAAATAAATATTTCATTACATATAAGTAAATCATATATACGAGTGTTGCTTCTGTAAGGTTATCTTATTCTGTGCATTGTCTAGTCACCTTTTATATAATTATTTTATATATAAACACCAAAAATAGTTTAAATACTCAATTTTTTTTTTTTTTGCTTAATTTTATGTTTATACGAAACACATAATTTGCTGTAGCTATTTGGCTGCCCTCTGACACAATTAACTGATTAATATACTTTTCATACTGAAAATAAATCAACTTAACTGCCGTCGGTTGTTGCTCGTTTATATGAAAATATGGTCAGGTTGAGCACTATTCTTCAAATTAACAAAGTCACAATATCATATGGTACAAATTTGCATTTTTTGTAGTTTGTAGTTTTATAGTTTAAGTGTGCGAAATGTTATACATTAATTATAAAAATGTTTCTAATTATAAATTTATAGCTCGTCATTAATGTTGTTTTAATGGTTTTTCATTAAGTGATTTCTATTTATTTGCTTTTACATTACATGATGCGTTGCATTTCACTTTCAAGCAGCAATAGAAATACTAATTGGGTTTAATATTTACATTTTGCGTACTCTTTAAACCTCCGGATTAATATTATAATTCAATAAATGAAAACATTTAAATAACGGCAAACTAATTTGTAAATTGCTGCATTTATATTTCATGATGTTGATGTCACTGATGCTACTAAAGACGGCATATTATTTGACATCATATAATTATTTTCCAAAATATTGTAAATGAAGATGATGCTGTAGTGCTGGTAATTCAATATTTGAATATTCACTTGATTGTGGTTGTAAATTCAATATTTGAATATTCACTTGATTGTGGTTGTAAATTCATAGACACATTCGGTGGATTAATATAAAATGTCATCAATATCATAGTAGTTGTTGACAGCACGTGTTGGTTTGTTGTTTTGTTGTTTTGCTATTGTGCAGAACTCTACGTTGTATTTTAAATTTATTGGCGCTAATGGTAAAATTTATACATTGATTATTAGCTGCTAGATATGTTGCGTTTATAATTTACGATGTTGATGTCACTGATGCTACTAATGACGGCATATTATTTGACATCATATAATTTATTTTCCAAAATATTGTAAATGAAGATGATGCTGTAGTGCTGGTAATGCAATATTTGAATATTCATTTGATTGTGGTTGTAAATTCATTGGCACATTCGGTGGATTAATATAAAATGTCATCAATATCATAGTAGTTGTTGACAGCACGTGTTGGTTTGTTGTTTTGCTATTGTGCAGAACTCTACGTTGTATTTTAAATTTATTGGCGCTATTGGCAAAATGTATACATTGATTATTAGCTGCTAGATATGTTGCGTTTATAATTTACGATGTTGATGTCACTGATGCTATTAATGACGGCATATTATTTGACATCATATAATTATTTTCCAAAATATTGTAAATGAAGATGATGCTGTAGTGCTGGTAATTCAATATTTTAATATTCATTTGATTGTGGTTGTAAATTCATAGACACATTCGGTGGATTAATATAAAATGTCATTAATATCATAGTAGTTGTTGACAGCACGTGTTGGTTTGTTGTTTTGCTATTGTGCAGAACTCTAAGTTGTATTTTAAATTTATTGGCGCTAATGGTAAAATGTATACATTGATTATTAGCTGCTAGATATGCTGCGTTTATAATTTACGATGTTGATGTCACTGATGCTACTAATGACGGCATATTATTTGACATCATATAATTATTTTCCAAAATATTGTAAATGAAGAAGATGTTGTGGTGTTGGTAATTCAATATATGAATATTCATTTGATTGTGGTTCTAAATTCATTGACACATTCGGTGGAAAAATATAAAATGCCATCAATATCATAGTAGTTGTTGACAGCACGTGTTGGTTATCTATCCACAATCAATATATTGTATATGTGGTGTGTTACAATATACAATTGGGACTTAAAATCTGTAAGAATTTAGTTTAAATGAATTGAATTAATACAGTAATTACGTATAATTATTATAAATAAAACTTGCCTCTGTGATTTAACCAATAATAAAGTTATATTTTGTGTATATTTAATCAATTAGAGATGGGCCGTGGTAATATTAAATAGTTTAAATATTTATATTGGATGTATATTCCAAAAATGATGCATGTCCAACTAAATTACAGGTTATGTTATAGTTTTCTTTTTTTTATACTATTGATATTGATGGTGCTGTACGTGATGATGTTGCAAAATTATTTATTATTATTTTATACATTTTAATGAATATATAATGGTAATAATTATATAATTTATTTTATAACAATAGATTTTACCTGCGATGATAAACACATATTTGAATCCATGAGCTGATAATGCATGCACTGCAATGCCGGGCACCATCACATTCTTAATATTTTGTGCACTATAATTTCAATAACAATTAAATATATATTAATATTAATTGTATTTTTATTTTTATAATAATTTGTTTATTTATGTTTATTACTAAAATTAATTGCAATATTTTCTATTTTCTTAAATGCGAGGTCCGAAACAAAAGAAAATTAATGAGGAAAACAAAAAAACTATTAAAATATCAAAAATCCGTTATAACGTAACATCATCATTTTATTCTACTACTACAAATGAAATTTTTTCGTATATGTGTTTCATGATTTTTTATGGTTTTTTTAATATAGTACAATAATACAGGTTTTTTCTCCTTTTAAATTATTTGTCCTTTTCCAAATAAGTGTATACCCTTCTCACTTATTATTATTATTATTTGAATCTTCATTAATGTCACCATTGTTTCTACCGTCCTTAATTTTCGTACTGTTTTTACCATTCATAAATAATTGATTTTTGTTACGATATTTTATAAATAGTAAAAAAATTTCACATATGTCGACAGACCACCAACACACATAACGAAATTAATCAGCATATAAAAAATTGAGAATAATACACGTTTTTGCTACAAAATTCCTTCAATATTGATATCCAGGTCAGATCTATTGACCACATCAACTGGATGATCTCTTGAACAATTACGACTTCGCTATTATGTTAATCAATAAAATGAGTGTAAAATTTTTCAATTGATTCACAACAAACAATTAAGAATATTGAAATGAATATCGATCAAATAATATTAGTGATTCAATTTTACATACACACACCAGTTTTTATCATAAATTATCTCCTCCTTATTCACAACTAAGTAAATTCAAAATAAATTAAATGACATTCTTTCCGCTCACTTAATAATGTAAGTTGAAACAATAAAGCGGCATTTTCTCTAAATATAACTTATCTGCATATCACCTCCAGACAATTTCTAAAAAAGATACCAAACCAGATTACACGATGAACTCACAATTCACAAGATTGGACAATTGCATAATAAAACTGTGCATGTATGTATAATGTGTGTAGATGTGTCTGTGGTGTAGGTGGTAAAATATAAAATAATATAATATAATAAAAACCTTTTGAGAATATAAACAGTCAAACAAATAATGTATGAAACATAATAAATTTGTATAAATACTACTCACTCTTCAATTCAAATTTAGTACTTCTATGATGATCTCGCCATAAATTGTTTATAATCACTGAAGCTTATATCAATATTTTTATAAACATGCGCGATAACCGTCCGTCTGTGCATTCAATCTTTTTAAATAAATAAAACATCATTGATGTTTGTGTTTGGTAAGTCAATAAAGATACAATTGAGTTGTGGTTGAGAATTCGTATTGAATTATTATACATCAGTTGTTGGGTCACCAAACAACTGATGATTTGCCAAATAATACAAATATTATACATATCGTAATTAATTGTTGTTGTTTTTGTTATTGGAGTTGTAACATGTATAATAATTACGATCATGCAATTCAAATCATTGTATTTGAAAATTTGGATGTAATGTTGGTGGTAGTGATGGTTGTGGTTTATCCATTTGATATTGTATTCTGAGTATAAAATTGAAACCAAAAATTTGTAATAAAATTTAGTTTAAATAAATTTAATTTACAAAAACTTTATAAATATAATTAATTAATAATAATAAAACTTACATGTGATCTGTAACTGAAGCATTAATATTAGTTACATATTGTGGATTAATTAAATACATTTGAGATAAGTATTAGTAATATAAAATGGGATATATTCTTATTCCAGTCCAATTTACAGGTTATGTTGATATACTATTGAAATTGATGGCATGTTGTTCGTGATGATGTTCGAAAATCTGTATCTTTAATATTTATTATACATTATATATATTAATATATTAATATATTATATAAACAATTAAATAATTTATTGTATAATAATAGATTACCTGCGATGCATAAAAATATATTCCATGTACTGATATTACACGCACCGACCGGCGCCAACACTTTCTGATGAATATCTTGCATTTGTGCATTAAAAACTATAATTTAATAACAATGATATAAATATTAATATTAATTCTATTTCTATTTTATTATTATTATTATTATTATTTATTTAATTATATGTTTTTTTATTAAAATTACTTACAGGCTTTTCTTTTCCAACGAGCAAGAAAACAAAAGTCAATGAAGAATTACAAAAACAAAAATTTTTTGAAATGTCCAAATTTGAAGTATGAAAAAAATGTATTCTATTACAATATCATTATATTTTCTACTATTACAGCGGGATTTATCATTCATCCCATATTCATAACCTCATTTATTTTCACCACTGTTTTCCCCGCAATTAGGAAATGTAATGTTGGCGATGGTGATGGTCGTGGTTTATCCATTTAATATTGTATCCTGAGTATACAATTGAAACCAAAAATTTGTAATAAAATTTAGATTAAATAAATTTAATTTACAAAAACTTTTTAAATATAATTAATTAATAATAATTTAATAATAATAAAACTTACCTGTGATCTGTAACTTAAGCATTAATATTAGTTACATATTGTAGATTTATTAAATACATTTGAGAGAAGTAGTAGTAATATAAAATGGGATATATTCATATTCAAGTCCAATTTACAGGTTATGTTGATATACTATTGAAATTGATGGCACGTTGTTCGTGATGATGTTCCAAAATCTGTATCTTTATAATTGATTATACATTATAATTAATATATTATATAAACAATTAAATAATTTATTTTATAATAATAGATTACCTGCGGTGCATAAAAATATATTCCATGTGCTGATGAAATACGCACCGGCCGGCGTCAACACTTTCTGATGAATATCTTGCATTTGTGCATTAAAAACTATAATTTAATAACAATTAAATAAATATTAATATTAATTCTATTTCTATTTTATTATTATTATTATTATTATTTATTTAATTATATGTTGTATTATTAAAATTACTTACAGGCTTTTCTTTTCCAACGAGCAAGAAAACAAAAGTCAATGAAGAATTACAAAAACAAAAATTTTTTGAAATGTCCAAATTTGAAGTATGAAAAAAATTCTATTACAATATCATTATATTTTCTACTAATACAGCGGGATTTATCATTCATCATATATTCATAACCTCATTTATTTTCACCACTGTTTTCCCCGCAATTAGGAAATGTAATGTTGGCGATGGTGATGGTCGTGGTTTATCTATTTAATATTGTATTCTGAGTATACAATTGAAACCAAAAATTTGTAATAAAATTTAGATTAAATAAATTTAATTTACAAAAACTTTTTAAATATAATTAATTAATAATAATTTAATAATAATAAAACTTACCTGTGATCTGTAACTTAAGCATTAATATTAGTTACATATTGTAGATTTATTAAATACATTTGAGAGAAGTAGTAGTAATATAAAATGGGATATATTCATATTCAAGTCCAATTTACAGGTTATGTTGATATACTATTGAAATTGATGGCACGTTGTTCGTGATGATGTTCCAAAATCTGTATCTTTATAATTGATTATACATTATAATTAATATATTATATAAACAATTAAATAATTTATTTTATAATAATAGATTACCTGCGGTGCATAAAAATATATTCCATGTGCTGATGAAATACGCACCGGCCGGCGTCAACACTTTCTGATGAATATCTTGCATTTGTGCATTAAAAACTATAATTTAATAACAATTAAATAAATATTAATATTAATTCTATTTCTATTTTATTATTATTATTATTATTATTTATTTAATTATATGTTTTATTATTAAAATTACTTACAGCCTTTTCTTTTTACAACGAGCTAGAAAACAAAAGTCAATGAAGAATTACAAAAACAAAAATTTTTTTAAAATGTCCAAATTTGAAGTTTGAAACATACCTTAAATCAGGAGAAATCAGTGGAATTTTTTGTATGCATTTTTTTAGTACACAACAATAAAAAATTATTTATTTGTGTATGAAAAACAGTATGAGTATTTTTTATTGAGGTGAGTTGAGTAATGGTGAATTTAATAAAGGTAATAAATCGTAATAGAATGATTGGAAAGAGGAGAAATACATTGTTATTTTTACATTTCGTTTTCTCATTTCTTATGAAAATAAAAAGAAATTACTTGTATTTGTTGTTTTTGTGGCTTAAGGAAAATATAAATTTTTAATAAGAATTACTTATCAGAGAAATTGCATTGTATGAAGAAAAATCAATGATATAATTTCTTTTAAATGAAAATGCATGCTAATTTTATTAAATTAATATAAAAATTTTACTATTTATTGTAATCCTAAATTAATTTTAATAATTATGCATGCAAAAAAGCATTAATTTTAATACGTAGTATATAAATATTATTTTATTATTAAGAATTATCCTATGTAAACACACACACACACAACGCACAATTATTTTTATAATTGCTTTTCCTTCGACGAGTATTCCTATTCGTTGAAATTTCATATAGAAACATTAATTTTCCTAATACATATGAAAATTTCAAATGAAAATTCTGAGAAAACTTATGAAAATTTCGGTGTCCTCTGGTGGTAAAAACTGTTTCTAATATTATAAATAAATTAAATTTGAAATTTCAGGGGAATCGATAAATTTTGAAGGTAAATTAATGGAAAAATGATAGTATATATTTGGCACACGGTAAAAATTCTAGCTCAGCCGTTTGAAGTGGTAGGAGGGTGGGATACGTTTTAAATGATAGGTAATTAAACTACCTAACTTTTTGTAAAAAAAAAACTTGGATTTTTCACCATGAATATGAAACCGTTATATGAAAATTCCGGGAAAACCTGTAAATAGATTCGGGTCCTCTAGTGGTAAAAAATGTTCCTAATATTCTAACTAAGACATCTGGAAAATTTCAGGAAAATCCGGAAAATTTTAATTTTAATCGGAAAATTCCGGGAAAACTGTAATAGTTAGGAAAAATTTTCAGTACCACTCCCTCAGTACATTTACCATCTATATCCATTTATGGCTATAAGACATCTGTAAGTCTTCTACTTTAGGCTGGAGAAATTTCCCGGAATTTCTGAAAACGGACTTTTGGATGTTTTCGAAAAAAATTTATTAGGTAGCCAATTTTTGTTCCAGCCATATTATAGAGATTCTTAATGCGCACAACAAAGCTTCTGGACTTTTTCCGTGAAAAATCTATTACTCGACTTATGACCGATTTAAGATTTGGAAATTTTCATGTAAGCCTAAGTTTGGGCGCTCATTGTGAAAAAACCATTAGCCTTAGAGAGTTGTGGTGGGGCTTAAAGTACGTGGCATATAGTCTACTATCTGTGATAAATAGGGCATCGGGAAATTCCATTGGGAAAGTCGGAAAATTCCAATTTGAAAACTTAAAAAAATCGATGTTTTTCGTTGTTCCTGGAAAGTCCGTATTTTCCACTGGAAAATTCCAAAAAAAATCTGAGAATAAACTTTGGACTTTCCTTTACATTTCTGCATCATTAGATTTTTGGAAAGTTCAATATTTCCCGACTTTCCAGTACTCGGAATATTGGTCTGCAAACGATTTTCCGAACTTTAGGCACCCCTAGTTGGAAAACCCTTATAGATAGAAAGTCGCCCCCATAATATAATTTGTAGCCCTTGAGGAGGACTATCGCTGGTAAGAAGATCCTGGCAAAATATTGGGTATTTCCGGAGTTATAGGGGTGCAAAAGTGACCCATTTGGTACTTTCGAAGCCCCATAACTCCGCCCCCTTAGGGAAATCCGGCAAAGAGGTGGACAAATATTGTTTTTTTTCCGAGCTCTACAATCCCTGAAAATCTGAAGGTCCTACGGGCAAAAAAATTTTTTCGGCAGTGGGTTATAACCCACACTTTTGAAGGTCAAAAAAGTCCAAAAAAATAGGGCTGGAAATAGGCTTAAACGATGAAGGGGCATCGTGCGAACACGAATCCGTTGAGATATTTCGAAAATTCCGCCTCTAAGTGGGTCAAATTGGCAAAACAAAAAACGTGTCAAAAACCACTAAAAAAAAAAAATGGCTGGAAATAGGCTTAAACGATCGGGGGTCATCGTCCCAACAAGAATCCGGTGGAAAATCTGGAAAATTCCGTCTCTAAGTGGGTCAAATTGGCAAAACAAAATTCGGCTAAAACACAGGTGAGTACCAGAAATCATGAGAAAAATAATGAGAAATTTAATTTAATTTTCTTTTTTCAGATTCCAATTGGATTTCCTTCAGGATATAATAATTAAAAAGAAGAATGTTATTTTAATTAAACGATACTTTTAGTTTTTATTAATTAAATTGTTTATATTTGTACTATATATTTATATAAAAATAAACAACACATTACAAATTGTTTTAAATAGAATTGTGTTATTTTTTAAGAGTTAAATTAATTTTATATTAAATTTTAATGATGTCATTGAGATTATAATATAATAAAATAATATTCAATCAATACAATTAAATAGATGCGCCATAATTATTAATTTTCAAATAACTAGTTAATAAATACCTGTAAAATCTTATGCTAAACCTACATACCAAATTAGATCGAAATTGGTGAAGAAATGATGCAGATATTCCCAATAACAGAACTGCATAGCATTACTACCCATTCATTCAAACACGGCAACTAAATAAATACGGAAAAAAAATTCGAAAAAATTCACAAAATGTACGATTTTATGAGATGAAGTATTAGGCGACCATAATCACATGCTAGTGGTAATGTTTTTTTCATTTGTAAACACTACAAATGTCAATAAGGAATTATTATTATTCTAGTACTACTGATTATCTCATATATAAACCATGTACATATTCACCACTTTTCTCCAGCCAACAGTTTCGGAGATAATCTATTAGCCAGCAGATGTCACCATAGGTAATAAATATATTATACGGCTTAATACTCCTAAATTGTCTTTGATAAATCACTACTAATTTCACCAATACCTCTCCTTAATTTTTCCATACTGTTTTTCATAGTCAATTTTTATAATTTTCACACAATTGACCAATATGAAATTAAATAGAGATTTTGTGGAAATTTTATACTAAAGTTAATAGAATAAAAAAAATTAGATTCGACTGCATTCATGGTCATGACGACCAAAAAACTAATATAAATATACTATATATATTAAAATAGGCATTCCGTACGAACTTCATTCAGACGTGGTCCTCACATGGGACTACAACGTAACATATAATTTTCCATGTAATATAATTCGCCGGTTATGAGTACAAAATTATTGCACATGCGAGAGTAGACCAATATTCACAAAGGTTAAAATTTGTGTTTTTTACCTATTTATATAGGGCAAATTTGCCTGCCTATGAATATGAATGTCTACAATCACATGAATAATCGTTTGGCAACCAGAACAAGGGTCGTGCGCGTGCCAGGCCTCAATTAACGCTAATTGATAAGTGCCACGACCCCGGCCATAACATGGAAAACCTATTCACGATGGAAAAAAATAGTTAGATAATGTAGCTCCCAATGATTACACTACTGTTGAAATTCAATAATTTCAGCCTGAAAATTCCGCGAAGGTGTTTGAATGGTATTAAAAGCCATACACGGGCTTGAATCTAACAAAATAAAAATGTGATCATTCACAGCTCAGAACGGTTTTATCGAAGAGCTCAGATTCCTTTGAATGTGAGCCCAAACCCTTATTTATAAAAATTAAAAATTATAGTTCAATCATTATTATGCTACTGGGAATTCCACGTTTAAAATTAATATGCACAGGCGATAAAATAAAAAAAAAAAATTTTTTTTTTGTAGAAACTCGTTACTACAGCTTAGAACGGTTTTATCGGAAACCTCGGATATTCCTTTGCATGTGAGCCCGACCGCGTAATCACTTTGTTGGGAGGAGACAATCCCTGTACGTAACATATTAAAAGAATATGCCAAAGTGATTCCCGAAATTTAAATTTACAAAATCAAAAAGTATGAGAAAAAAATAACATTTTGACAATGTCATTTGAAAAAAAACTCATATACAAATTAAAAATTAAAACTAAATTGAATTCAAATTAACGAATAAATTATAAATACGCGATCACGAATATATTATAATCTCAATATTTTATTGGTTTGTCTAACTACACAAATATTGGCTATTATGCCTCGTGTAGAGAGAGAGACCGACAAAATTATTGACAAAATATAAATAATATCCAGAGTGCTTGTGTTTTATTATTATTTGAAAATTGATTTTCAAATTTTTTCGATATAGTTTATTAAAAACAAATATTAAATATTATTAATAGATGTTGACAATAAAACACAAGCGTCTGGTTTGATTGGATCTTAAACTATTAACCAATACTATTTTTAATCTTAATTATAACTTAAAACTTATATATATGTAAGTTACTATTACAAAATTTTTATGAATAACAAAACACAAAATATACAATAGAAGCCTAAATGGTTAGAGATAATAGATATTCTTCCACAACGCACCAATTTATGCAAGTTATTAATTTTCCACGCAAAACAATTTCCAGGATGTGAGTGACCAGATCATTGCACATGCCTGAGAGATTACACCAATATTAAGTAACTAAATAATTAAAAACCGACCGATTTATAACCATTATATCAATTACAAATAAATAAAATTAGTACGTCTTTTTCCAATAAACCCTACCCACTATTAAGACTACCAGAATGAAATTCGTTCAAATGATATTACTCGTTCAATTTTACACACACACCCTACGGCTCGTTCATATCATAAATTATTAAGATCAGCCTCAGGAACGCATCCCCTATTCACAACAAGTGTTAATACAAATTTAATTAGATGACTTTCTACTCCCCTTACACCAACATTTTGAAGTTGAAACAATAAAATAACATGTTCTCTAAAAAAAACACATCCACGCACATCCACTCGTTGTACATAGCAAATACTAGCGTTCGAAGAGTCAAAAAATTTGTAATTGAATAAACAACCAAATAATCAACCCGTGTATCAAACAATATTCGACTGATTTTGAGTTATTGTTACGATGCGTGTGTGTTTATTGATTTAAAGAAAACATTATAATATTTTTCAACCTAGGAGTGTACCATATGAGACGTGTGCGAAGACATACGCTAAGCCACCATTTCATAATAGTGCCACTCCTTGTTGTGCACATCCAATAAATATTACAGTCAAATTAGTAAATTACTCTCGTATGTGAGTTTGTAACAATTCACCAATTGAACTCCGTAATTTTGCATTAACAAAGTTATGACGTGTGACAAAATAACCTAATCAACTACGAATGCATAAAATTTTAGTTAGTAATACTTCTCGGAGACGATAACACCCCAATAGGAATTCTTTGTATAGCGATAGGATATAGCATTGAGAAAAAAACAATATAAAACTAATTTTACTTAGATGTTATTAAAATAATGGACAAACAAAACAGTTAATTTACTTTATTTTTGTATACGAACGATCAATGGATCAAACGCGCACTTAACACACAGAATGCGTTAGTGATAACTAGTTTAATATAAACTATGCTGACGATTTTTAAAAAAACCCAACTATTGCATATTAAGTATTGATAACTCCGAAAAATTATTAAATGAATGAGAGTGGTTTATCTGAATAAGATTACATGTTTCTTACATATTCAAATAAAACGCTCTCATTTAAAATTGTAAAAAAATTTTACATTTGACCTTAACTTGCGTTTTCGCGCAAAATTCTTTCAGAGAAATCACTACTAATATGGGGGTTAAACATGATCCGTATACGAATGAGTATAGAACTCCGAATAATACAACATGTAAATAGAATGCCAATGAAGGCAATTTTGTACATATAAATTTAATTCAATTTATACTGTGTCAAAAGACAATTAAAAAAATTTGAAAATATAAATGTGTTTTTATTTGGAATTGTATTCGTATTCGGAGCATGTTTATAATCATTTAAAATAATGCCTTCGTTATTTCTATATCTAATATCGTGCAGCATGACTTTGGGAAAAACGTCAAAAGGGGACGAATAGATCCCTATGACTGCGCACAACACAAGTGGCACAGTGGATAATGTCGACAATCTTCTAATTTCTTCACTTGTTTTCCATTCAAGTGAACAAATTAGTATAAAACTCTCAATTAGATTGGAATATATTAACATTAAATCTGTAATATTGGTAGGCACAATCAGGCGTAGCCAACAAGCCCAGCCAACTATAACCATGGGGGTCCCATGATGGGAACATCGCATGCAATGTCTAAATTTATTATCCTGCAACCATAATACTCTGATCGGTGAGTATTACAGCCATTAAATTCTAAATGGAGACATGAACACACGACGCGACCCCAGGCCACAACACAAAAAGCTGTCAGCGATGGAAAATATAAACGTGATTACATAACACAAAGCCCGCGCGTAATTGATACTTTAATTTATACTTTAAAAAAACGTTATGTGGAATACCTATCTATCTCAGATATTTTAGTTTCTTAAAATCTAAATTGTGTCTTTTAAATTAATGAATTAAACTAATTAATAATTAAATGGAACTTAATTATTATTATTAGCTTAATTCATCCAATTTACTTAAAATTATTAAACTTAACTTATAACTTAAATATAAATAAATAACTTATAAATTAAAATCTTAAATTACACATCTTAAATTACACACATTATTTTCTTCATAGCAGCAAATTGTTTTTGTTTAAGTTTGTAAATTTCGATGATGTTTTGTTGTTTTGAACCGTTTTGCTATACGAAAACAAATAATATAAAATATTATAATTAAACAAATTTTTAAAGATTACAGTTTATATAAAATATTATAACACCATTAAAGTCACCTTGCCGGTGTGGGGGCTTAAAGTCAAATCTTTCTCAAAACTCTGTCATCTAAGCACTTCGAAAATAGGTAATGCTGATAACAAATGAAATTTGTGCGTCAGGTGGCAAACAGGACGACAGTGTGATGAATTCACACTCTTCACGGAAGTAGGTCCAATGGATTGCAGGATGGACCAAATAATTGTCATTAGTCATTTTAAGTATTTGTTGTTACTATTTTCTCGGTTTTGATTCATTTCTAGGCAAATTGGACCCACAGGAAGTATACGAAAAAATGTTTGCACTTCAGTTACAGATCGATGGAGCACGAAATGCGATATTGTACGTTCGAAATTGTAGAAAATACAACAAAAAAAAATAAAATGAAAATTTGTAGATTGCATTTTGGTAATGCCTGGTAGTTCTGAAATTGAACGATAAGAATTTCAATATTGATGCTGACTATTTATTGCATTTTGACTTCAGTTCAGTTGTTATTTTTGCTGATAAAAGACTCAGAGCGATTCCTTGAGGTAGAAAGGAGTTGTCAAAAAGATGGCAAAAGGTCATCGAGCAAAGTGAATAAAGTTATTTCATAGTGTAAACAAAATAGGTTTCATAAAAAAAAAAAAAACTCAACCACTTATTTGTTACACCAAAATATTCATTAAAAGAAAAATTAATTACATTACTCACTTTTGTTTATTGGTCTCAGTAATCTATCAACTACGTTGAGCTTGGCATTAGGTATCTAACATAGTATTTTTACGGATATATGTAGACGTGTTGCATATTAAAGTTGCGCATCTAATATCGATATCTGAAAATGAAATATGTATTAAATTAAGGTTCTTTGCAAATATATACCATTCGATTTATATTATCACAGAATATAAGCTTACTGGAGCAACACTTCATTTATATATTTACTTACATGTCTTAAAATATTTATTTTAGGCTGATGAATAACAAAGTTTTAAATACACGTAAGGCGAGAAATATTTTAAATATTTACATTTACAAAACGGCATAGTTATTATGTGTGTATTTAGAACGTTGTCATTCATGAGAATCAGCCTAAAATAAATATTTCATTACATATAAGTAAATCATATATACGAGTGTTGCTTCTGTAAGGTTATCTTATTCTGTGCATTGTCTAGTCACCTTTTATATAATTATTTTATATATAAACACCAAAAATAGTTTAAATACTCAATTTTTTTTTTTTTTGCTTAATTTTATGTTTATACGAAACACATAATTTGCTGTAGCTATTTGGCTGCCCTCTGACACAATTAACTGATTAATATACTTTTCATACTGAAAATAAATCAACTTAACTGCCGTCGGTTGTTGCTCGTTTATATGAAAATATGGTCAGGTTGAGCACTATTCTTCAAATTAACAAAGTCACAATATCATATGGTACAAATTTGCATTTTTTGTAGTTTGTAGTTTTATAGTTTAAGTGTGCGAAATGTTATACATTAATTATAAAAATGTTTCTAATTATAAATTTATAGCTCGTCATTAATGTTGTTTTAATGGTTTTTCATTAAGTGATTTCTATTTATTTGCTTTTACATTACATGATGCGTTGCATTTCACTTTCAAGCAGCAATAGAAATACTAATTGGGTTTAATATTTACATTTTGCGTACTCTTTAAACCTCCGGATTAATATTATAATTCAATAAATGAAAACATTTAAATAACGGCAAACTAATTTGTAAATTGCTGCATTTATATTTCATGATGTTGATGTCACTGATGCTACTAAAGACGGCATATTATTTGACATCATATAATTATTTTCCAAAATATTGTAAATGAAGATGATGCTGTAGTGCTGGTAATTCAATATTTGAATATTCACTTGATTGTGGTTGTAAATTCAATATTTGAATATTCACTTGATTGTGGTTGTAAATTCATAGACACATTCGGTGGATTAATATAAAATGTCATCAATATCATAGTAGTTGTTGACAGCACGTGTTGGTTTGTTGTTTTGTTGTTTTGCTATTGTGCAGAACTCTACGTTGTATTTTAAATTTATTGGCGCTAATGGTAAAATTTATACATTGATTATTAGCTGCTAGATATGTTGCGTTTATAATTTACGATGTTGATGTCACTGATGCTACTAATGACGGCATATTATTTGACATCATATAATTTATTTTCCAAAATATTGTAAATGAAGATGATGCTGTAGTGCTGGTAATGCAATATTTGAATATTCATTTGATTGTGGTTGTAAATTCATTGGCACATTCGGTGGATTAATATAAAATGTCATCAATATCATAGTAGTTGTTGACAGCACGTGTTGGTTTGTTGTTTTGCTATTGTGCAGAACTCTACGTTGTATTTTAAATTTATTGGCGCTATTGGCAAAATGTATACATTGATTATTAGCTGCTAGATATGTTGCGTTTATAATTTACGATGTTGATGTCACTGATGCTATTAATGACGGCATATTATTTGACATCATATAATTATTTTCCAAAATATTGTAAATGAAGATGATGCTGTAGTGCTGGTAATTCAATATTTTAATATTCATTTGATTGTGGTTGTAAATTCATAGACACATTCGGTGGATTAATATAAAATGTCATTAATATCATAGTAGTTGTTGACAGCACGTGTTGGTTTGTTGTTTTGCTATTGTGCAGAACTCTAAGTTGTATTTTAAATTTATTGGCGCTAATGGTAAAATGTATACATTGATTATTAGCTGCTAGATATGCTGCGTTTATAATTTACGATGTTGATGTCACTGATGCTACTAATGACGGCATATTATTTGACATCATATAATTATTTTCCAAAATATTGTAAATGAAGAAGATGTTGTGGTGTTGGTAATTCAATATATGAATATTCATTTGATTGTGGTTCTAAATTCATTGACACATTCGGTGGAAAAATATAAAATGCCATCAATATCATAGTAGTTGTTGACAGCACGTGTTGGTTATCTATCCACAATCAATATATTGTATATGTGGTGTGTTACAATATACAATTGGGACTTAAAATCTGTAAGAATTTAGTTTAAATGAATTGAATTAATACAGTAATTACGTATAATTATTATAAATAAAACTTGCCTCTGTGATTTAACCAATAATAAAGTTATATTTTGTGTATATTTAATCAATTAGAGATGGGCCGTGGTAATATTAAATAGTTTAAATATTTATATTGGATGTATATTCCAAAAATGATGCATGTCCAACTAAATTACAGGTTATGTTATAGTTTTCTTTTTTTTATACTATTGATATTGATGGTGCTGTACGTGATGATGTTGCAAAATTATTTATTATTATTTTATACATTTTAATGAATATATAATGGTAATAATTATATAATTTATTTTATAACAATAGATTTTACCTGCGATGATAAACACATATTTGAATCCATGAGCTGATAATGCATGCACTGCAATGCCGGGCACCATCACATTCTTAATATTTTGTGCACTATAATTTCAATAACAATTAAATATATATTAATATTAATTGTATTTTTATTTTTATAATAATTTGTTTATTTATGTTTATTACTAAAATTAATTGCAATATTTTCTATTTTCTTAAATGCGAGGTCCGAAACAAAAGAAAATTAATGAGGAAAACAAAAAAACTATTAAAATATCAAAAATCCGTTATAACGTAACATCATCATTTTATTCTACTACTACAAATGAAATTTTTTCGTATATGTGTTTCATGATTTTTTATGGTTTTTTTAATATAGTACAATAATACAGGTTTTTTCTCCTTTTAAATTATTTGTCCTTTTCCAAATAAGTGTATACCCTTCTCACTTATTATTATTATTATTTGAATCTTCATTAATGTCACCATTGTTTCTACCGTCCTTAATTTTCGTACTGTTTTTACCATTCATAAATAATTGATTTTTGTTACGATATTTTATAAATAGTAAAAAAATTTCACATATGTCGACAGACCACCAACACACATAACGAAATTAATCAGCATATAAAAAATTGAGAATAATACACGTTTTTGCTACAAAATTCCTTCAATATTGATATCCAGGTCAGATCTATTGACCACATCAACTGGATGATCTCTTGAACAATTACGACTTCGCTATTATGTTAATCAATAAAATGAGTGTAAAATTTTTCAATTGATTCACAACAAACAATTAAGAATATTGAAATGAATATCGATCAAATAATATTAGTGATTCAATTTTACATACACACACCAGTTTTTATCATAAATTATCTCCTCCTTATTCACAACTAAGTAAATTCAAAATAAATTAAATGACATTCTTTCCGCTCACTTAATAATGTAAGTTGAAACAATAAAGCGGCATTTTCTCTAAATATAACTTATCTGCATATCACCTCCAGACAATTTCTAAAAAAGATACCAAACCAGATTACACGATGAACTCACAATTCACAAGATTGGACAATTGCATAATAAAACTGTGCATGTATGTATAATGTGTGTAGATGTGTCTGTGGTGTAGGTGGTAAAATATAAAATAATATAATATAATAAAAACCTTTTGAGAATATAAACAGTCAAACAAATAATGTATGAAACATAATAAATTTGTATAAATACTACTCACTCTTCAATTCAAATTTAGTACTTCTATGATGATCTCGCCATAAATTGTTTATAATCACTGAAGCTTATATCAATATTTTTATAAACATGCGCGATAACCGTCCGTCTGTGCATTCAATCTTTTTAAATAAATAAAACATCATTGATGTTTGTGTTTGGTAAGTCAATAAAGATACAATTGAGTTGTGGTTGAGAATTCGTATTGAATTATTATACATCAGTTGTTGGGTCACCAAACAACTGATGATTTGCCAAATAATACAAATATTATACATATCGTAATTAATTGTTGTTGTTTTTGTTATTGGAGTTGTAACATGTATAATAATTACGATCATGCAATTCAAATCATTGTATTTGAAAATTTGGATGTAATGTTGGTGGTAGTGATGGTTGTGGTTTATCCATTTGATATTGTATTCTGAGTATAAAATTGAAACCAAAAATTTGTAATAAAATTTAGTTTAAATAAATTTAATTTACAAAAACTTTATAAATATAATTAATTAATAATAATAAAACTTACATGTGATCTGTAACTGAAGCATTAATATTAGTTACATATTGTGGATTAATTAAATACATTTGAGATAAGTATTAGTAATATAAAATGGGATATATTCTTATTCCAGTCCAATTTACAGGTTATGTTGATATACTATTGAAATTGATGGCATGTTGTTCGTGATGATGTTCGAAAATCTGTATCTTTAATATTTATTATACATTATATATATTAATATATTAATATATTATATAAACAATTAAATAATTTATTGTATAATAATAGATTACCTGCGATGCATAAAAATATATTCCATGTACTGATATTACACGCACCGACCGGCGCCAACACTTTCTGATGAATATCTTGCATTTGTGCATTAAAAACTATAATTTAATAACAATGATATAAATATTAATATTAATTCTATTTCTATTTTATTATTATTATTATTATTATTTATTTAATTATATGTTTTTTTATTAAAATTACTTACAGGCTTTTCTTTTCCAACGAGCAAGAAAACAAAAGTCAATGAAGAATTACAAAAACAAAAATTTTTTGAAATGTCCAAATTTGAAGTATGAAAAAAATGTATTCTATTACAATATCATTATATTTTCTACTATTACAGCGGGATTTATCATTCATCCCATATTCATAACCTCATTTATTTTCACCACTGTTTTCCCCGCAATTAGGAAATGTAATGTTGGCGATGGTGATGGTCGTGGTTTATCCATTTAATATTGTATCCTGAGTATACAATTGAAACCAAAAATTTGTAATAAAATTTAGATTAAATAAATTTAATTTACAAAAACTTTTTAAATATAATTAATTAATAATAATTTAATAATAATAAAACTTACCTGTGATCTGTAACTTAAGCATTAATATTAGTTACATATTGTAGATTTATTAAATACATTTGAGAGAAGTAGTAGTAATATAAAATGGGATATATTCATATTCAAGTCCAATTTACAGGTTATGTTGATATACTATTGAAATTGATGGCACGTTGTTCGTGATGATGTTCCAAAATCTGTATCTTTATAATTGATTATACATTATAATTAATATATTATATAAACAATTAAATAATTTATTTTATAATAATAGATTACCTGCGGTGCATAAAAATATATTCCATGTGCTGATGAAATACGCACCGGCCGGCGTCAACACTTTCTGATGAATATCTTGCATTTGTGCATTAAAAACTATAATTTAATAACAATTAAATAAATATTAATATTAATTCTATTTCTATTTTATTATTATTATTATTATTATTTATTTAATTATATGTTGTATTATTAAAATTACTTACAGGCTTTTCTTTTCCAACGAGCAAGAAAACAAAAGTCAATGAAGAATTACAAAAACAAAAATTTTTTGAAATGTCCAAATTTGAAGTATGAAAAAAATTCTATTACAATATCATTATATTTTCTACTAATACAGCGGGATTTATCATTCATCATATATTCATAACCTCATTTATTTTCACCACTGTTTTCCCCGCAATTAGGAAATGTAATGTTGGCGATGGTGATGGTCGTGGTTTATCTATTTAATATTGTATTCTGAGTATACAATTGAAACCAAAAATTTGTAATAAAATTTAGATTAAATAAATTTAATTTACAAAAACTTTTTAAATATAATTAATTAATAATAATTTAATAATAATAAAACTTACCTGTGATCTGTAACTTAAGCATTAATATTAGTTACATATTGTAGATTTATTAAATACATTTGAGAGAAGTAGTAGTAATATAAAATGGGATATATTCATATTCAAGTCCAATTTACAGGTTATGTTGATATACTATTGAAATTGATGGCACGTTGTTCGTGATGATGTTCCAAAATCTGTATCTTTATAATTGATTATACATTATAATTAATATATTATATAAACAATTAAATAATTTATTTTATAATAATAGATTACCTGCGGTGCATAAAAATATATTCCATGTGCTGATGAAATACGCACCGGCCGGCGTCAACACTTTCTGATGAATATCTTGCATTTGTGCATTAAAAACTATAATTTAATAACAATTAAATAAATATTAATATTAATTCTATTTCTATTTTATTATTATTATTATTATTATTTATTTAATTATATGTTTTATTATTAAAATTACTTACAGCCTTTTCTTTTTACAACGAGCTAGAAAACAAAAGTCAATGAAGAATTACAAAAACAAAAATTTTTTTAAAATGTCCAAATTTGAAGTTTGAAACATACCTTAAATCAGGAGAAATCAGTGGAATTTTTTGTATGCATTTTTTTAGTACACAACAATAAAAAATTATTTATTTGTGTATGAAAAACAGTATGAGTATTTTTTATTGAGGTGAGTTGAGTAATGGTGAATTTAATAAAGGTAATAAATCGTAATAGAATGATTGGAAAGAGGAGAAATACATTGTTATTTTTACATTTCGTTTTCTCATTTCTTATGAAAATAAAAAGAAATTACTTGTATTTGTTGTTTTTGTGGCTTAAGGAAAATATAAATTTTTAATAAGAATTACTTATCAGAGAAATTGCATTGTATGAAGAAAAATCAATGATATAATTTCTTTTAAATGAAAATGCATGCTAATTTTATTAAATTAATATAAAAATTTTACTATTTATTGTAATCCTAAATTAATTTTAATAATTATGCATGCAAAAAAGCATTAATTTTAATACGTAGTATATAAATATTATTTTATTATTAAGAATTATCCTATGTAAACACACACACACACAACGCACAATTATTTTTATAATTGCTTTTCCTTCGACGAGTATTCCTATTCGTTGAAATTTCATATAGAAACATTAATTTTCCTAATACATATGAAAATTTCAAATGAAAATTCTGAGAAAACTTATGAAAATTTCGGTGTCCTCTGGTGGTAAAAACTGTTTCTAATATTATAAATAAATTAAATTTGAAATTTCAGGGGAATCGATAAATTTTGAAGGTAAATTAATGGAAAAATGATAGTATATATTTGGCACACGGTAAAAATTCTAGCTCAGCCGTTTGAAGTGGTAGGAGGGTGGGATACGTTTTAAATGATAGGTAATTAAACTACCTAACTTTTTGTAAAAAAAAAACTTGGATTTTTCACCATGAATATGAAACCGTTATATGAAAATTCCGGGAAAACCTGTAAATAGATTCGGGTCCTCTAGTGGTAAAAAATGTTCCTAATATTCTAACTAAGACATCTGGAAAATTTCAGGAAAATCCGGAAAATTTTAATTTTAATCGGAAAATTCCGGGAAAACTGTAATAGTTAGGAAAAATTTTCAGTACCACTCCCTCAGTACATTTACCATCTATATCCATTTATGGCTATAAGACATCTGTAAGTCTTCTACTTTAGGCTGGAGAAATTTCCCGGAATTTCTGAAAACGGACTTTTGGATGTTTTCGAAAAAAATTTATTAGGTAGCCAATTTTTGTTCCAGCCATATTATAGAGATTCTTAATGCGCACAACAAAGCTTCTGGACTTTTTCCGTGAAAAATCTATTACTCGACTTATGACCGATTTAAGATTTGGAAATTTTCATGTAAGCCTAAGTTTGGGCGCTCATTGTGAAAAAACCATTAGCCTTAGAGAGTTGTGGTGGGGCTTAAAGTACGTGGCATATAGTCTACTATCTGTGATAAATAGGGCATCGGGAAATTCCATTGGGAAAGTCGGAAAATTCCAATTTGAAAACTTAAAAAAATCGATGTTTTTCGTTGTTCCTGGAAAGTCCGTATTTTCCACTGGAAAATTCCAAAAAAAATCTGAGAATAAACTTTGGACTTTCCTTTACATTTCTGCATCATTAGATTTTTGGAAAGTTCAATATTTCCCGACTTTCCAGTACTCGGAATATTGGTCTGCAAACGATTTTCCGAACTTTAGGCACCCCTAGTTGGAAAACCCTTATAGATAGAAAGTCGCCCCCATAATATAATTTGTAGCCCTTGAGGAGGACTATCGCTGGTAAGAAGATCCTGGCAAAATATTGGGTATTTCCGGAGTTATAGGGGTGCAAAAGTGACCCATTTGGTACTTTCGAAGCCCCATAACTCCGCCCCCTTAGGGAAATCCGGCAAAGAGGTGGACAAATATTGTTTTTTTTCCGAGCTCTACAATCCCTGAAAATCTGAAGGTCCTACGGGCAAAAAAATTTTTTCGGCAGTGGGTTATAACCCACACTTTTGAAGGTCAAAAAAGTCCAAAAAAATAGGGCTGGAAATAGGCTTAAACGATGAAGGGGCATCGTGCGAACACGAATCCGTTGAGATATTTCGAAAATTCCGCCTCTAAGTGGGTCAAATTGGCAAAACAAAAAACGTGTCAAAAACCACTAAAAAAAAAAAATGGCTGGAAATAGGCTTAAACGATCGGGGGTCATCGTCCCAACAAGAATCCGGTGGAAAATCTGGAAAATTCCGTCTCTAAGTGGGTCAAATTGGCAAAACAAAATTCGGCTAAAACACAGGTGAATACCAGAAATCATGAGAAAAATAATGAGAAATTTAATTTTATTTTCTTTTTTCAGATTCCAATTGGATTTCCTTCAGGATATAATAATTAAAAAGACGAATGTTATTTTAATTAAACGATACTTTTAGTTTTTATTAATTAAATTGTTTATATTTGTACTATATATTTATATAAAAATAAACAACACATTACAAATTGTTTTAAATAGAATTGTGTTATTTTTTAAGAGTTAAATTAATTTTATATTAAATTTTAATGATGTCATTGAGATTATAATATAATAAAATAATATTCAATCAATACAATTAAATAGATGCGCCATAATTATCAATTTTCAAATAACTAGTTAATAAATACCTGTAAAATCTTATGCTAAACCTACATACCAAATTAGATCGAAATTGGTGAAGAAATGATGCAGATATTCCCAATAACAGAACTGCATAGCATTACTACCCATTCATTCAAACACGGCAACTAAATAAATACGGAAAAAAAATTCGAAAAAATTCACAAAATGTACGATTTTATGAGATGAAGTATTAGGCGACCATAATCACATGCTAGTGGTAATGTTTTTTTTCATTTGTAAACACTACAAATGTCAATAAGGAATTATTATTATTCTAGTACTACTGATTATCTCATATATAAACCATGTACATATTCACCACTTTTCTCCAGCCAACAGTTTCGGAGATAATCTATTAGCCAGCAGATGTCACCATAGGTAATAAATATATTATACGGCTTAATACTCCTAAATTGTCTTTGATAAATCACTACTAATTTCACCAATACCTCTCCTTAATTTTTCCATACTGTTTTTCATAGTCAATTTTTATAATTTTCACACAATTGACCAATATGAAATTAAATAGAGATTTTGTGGAAATTTTATACTAAAGTTAATAGAATAAAAAAAATTAGATTCGACTGCATTCATGGTCATGACGACCAAAAAACTAATATAAATATACAATATATATTAAAATAGGCATTCCGTACGAACTTCATTCAGACGTGGTCCTCACATGGGACTACAACGTAACATATAATTTTCCATGTAATATAATTCGCCGGTTATGAGTACAAAATTATTGCACATGCGAGAGTAGACCAATATTCACAAAGGTTAAAATTTGTGTTTTTTACCTATTTATATAGGGCAAATTTGCCTGCCTATGAATATGAATGTCTACAATCACATGAATAATCGTTTGGCAACCAGAACAAGGGTCGTGCGCGTGCCAGGCCTCAATTAACGCTAATTGATAAGTGCCACGACCCCGGCCATAACATGGAAAACCTATTCACGATGGAAAAAAATAGTTAGATAATGTAGCTCCCAATGATTACACTACTGTTGAAATTCAATAATTTCAGCCTGAAAATTCCGCGAAGGTGTTTGAATGGTATTAAAAGCCATACACGGGCTTGAATCTAACAAAATAAAAATGTGATCATTCACAGCTCAGAACGGTTTTATCGAAGAGCTCAGATTCCTTTGAATGTGAGCCCAAACCCTTATTTATAAAAATTAAAAATTATAGTTCAATCATTATTATGCTACTGGGAATTCCACGTTTAAAATTAATATGCACAGGCGATAAAATACAAAAAAAAAATTTTTTTTTTGTAGAAACTCGTTACTACAGCTTAGAACGGTTTTATCGGAAACCTCGGATATTCCTTTGCATGTGAGCCCGACCGCGTAATCACTTTGTTGGGAGGAGACAATCCCTGTACGTAACATATTAAAAGAATATGCCAAAGTGATTCCCGAAATTTAAATTTACAAAATCAAAAAGTATGAGAAAAAAATAACATTTTGACAATGTCATTTGAAAAAAAACTCATATACAAATTAAAAATTAAAACTAAATTGAATTCAAATTAACGAATAAATTATAAATACGCGATCACGAATATATTATAATCTCAATATTTTATTGGTTTGTCTAACTACACAAATATTGGCTATTATGCCTCGTGTAGAGAGAGAGACCGACAAAATTATTGACAAAATATAAATAATATCCAGAGTGCTTGTGTTTTATTATTATTTGAAAATTGATTTTCAAATTTTTTCGAAATAGTTTATTAAAAACAAATATTAAATATTATTAATAGATGTTGACAATAAAACACAAGCGTCTGGTTTGATTGGATCTTAAACTATTAACCAATACTATTTTTAATCTTAATTATAACTTAAAACTTATATATATGTAAGTTACTATTACAAAATTTTTATGAATAACAAAACACAAAATATACAATAGAAGCCTAAATGGTTAGAGATAATAGATATTCTTCCACAACGCACCAATTTATGCAAGTTATTAATTTTCCACGCAAAACAATTTCCAGGATGTGAGTGACCAGATCATTGCACATGCCTGAGAGATTACACCAATATTAAGTAACTAAATAATTAAAAACCGACCGATTTATAACCATTATATCAATTACAAATAAATAAAATTAGTACGTCTTTTTCCAATAAACCCTACCCACTATTAAGACTACCAGAATGAAATTCGTTCAAATGATATTACTCGTTCAATTTTACACACACACCCTACGGCTCGTTCATATCATAAATTATTAAGATCAGCCTCAGGAACGCATCCCCTATTCACAACAAGTGTTAATACAAATTTAATTAGATGACTTTCTACTCCCCTTACACCAACATTTTGAAGTTGAAACAATAAAATAACATGTTCTCTAAAAAAAACACATCCACGCACATCCACTCGTTGTACATAGCAAATACTAGCGTTCGAAGAGTCAAAAAATTTGTAATTGAATAAACAACCAAATAATCAACCCGTGTATCAAACAATATTCGACTGATTTTGAGTTATTGTTACGATGCGTGTGTGTTTATTGATTTAAAGAAAACATTATAATATTTTTCAACCTAGGAGTGTACCATATGAGACGTGTGCGAAGACATACGCTAAGCCACCATTTCATAATAGTGCCACTCCTTGTTGTGCACATCCAATAAATATTACAGTCAAATTAGTAAATTACTCTCGTATGTGAGTTTGTAACAATTCACCAATTGAACTCCGTAATTTTGCATTAACAAAGTTATGACGTGTGACAAAATAACCTAATCAACTACGAATGCATAAAATTTTAGTTAGTAATACTTCTCGGAGACGATAACACCCCAATAGGAATTCTTTGTATAGCGATAGGATATAGCATTGAGAAAAAAACAATATAAAACTAATTTTACTTAGATGTTATTAAAATAATGGACAAACAAAACAGTTAATTTACTTTATTTTTGTATACGAACGATCAATGGATCATACGCGCACTTAACACACAGAATGCGTTAGTGATAACTAGTTTAATATAAACTATGCTGACGATTTTTAAAAAAACCCAACTATTGCATATTAAGTATTGATAACTCCGAAAAATTATTAAATGAATGAGAGTGGTTTATCTGAATAAGATTACATGTTTCTTACATATTCAAATAAAACGCTCTCATTTAAAATTGTAAAAAAATTTTACATTTGACCTTAACTTGCGTTTTCGCGCAAAATTCTTTCAGAGAAATCACTACTAATATGGGGGTTAAACATGATCCGTATACGAATGAGTATAGAACTCCGAATAATACAACATGTAAATAGAATGCCAATGAAGGCAATTTTGTACATATAAATTTAATTCAATTTATACTGTGTCAAAAGACAATTAAAAAAATTTGAAAATATAAATGTGTTTTTATTTGGAATTGTATTCGTATTCGGAGCATGTTTATAATCATTTAAAATAATGCCTTCGTTATTTCTATATCTAATATCGTGCAGCATGACTTTGGGAAAAACGTCAAAAGGGGACGAATAGATCCCTATGACTGCGCACAACACAAGTGGCACAGTGGATAATGTCGACAATCTTCTAATTTCTTCACTTGTTTTCCATTCAAGTGAACAAATTAGTATAAAACTCTCAATTAGATTGGAATATATTAACATTAAATCTGTAATATTGGTAGGCACAATCAGGCGTAGCCAACAAGCCCAGCCAACTATAACCATGGGGGTCCCATGATGGGAACATCGCATGCAATGTATAAATTTATTATTCTGCAACCATAATACTCTGATCGGTGAGTATTACAGCCATTAAATTCTAAATGGAGACATGAACACACGACGCGACCCCAGGCCACAACACAAAAAGCTGTCAGCGATGGAAAATATAAACGTGATTACATAACACAAAGCCCGCGCGTAATTGATACTTTAATTTATACTTTAAAAAAACGTTATGTGGAATACCTATCTATCTCAGATATTTTAGTTTCTTAAAATCTAAATTGTGTCTTTTAAATTAATGAATTAAACTAATTAATAATTAAATGGAACTTAATTATTATTATTAGCTTAATTCATCCAATTTACTTAAAATTATTAAACTTAACTTATAACTTAAATATAAATAAATAACTTATAAATTAAAATCTTAAATTACACATCTTAAATTACACACATTATTTTCTTCATAGCAGCAAATTGTATTTGTTTAAGTTTGTAAATTTCGATGATGTTTTGTTGTTTTGAACCGTTTTGCTATACGAAAACAAATAATATAAAATATTATAATTAAACAAATTTTTAAAGATTACAGTTTATATAAAATATTATAACACCATTAAAGTCACCTTGCCGGTGTGGGGGCTTAAAGTCAAATCTTTCTCAAAACTCTGTCATCTAAGCACTTCGAAAATAGGTAATGCTGATAACAAATGAAATTTGTGCGTCAGGTGGCAAACAGGACGACAGTGTGATGAATTCACACTCTTCACGGAAGTAGGTCCAATGGATTGCAGGATGGACCAAATAATTGTCATTAGTCATTTTAAGTATTTGTTGTTACTATTTTCTCGGTTTTGATTCATTTCTAGGCAAATTGGACCCACAGGAAGTATACGAAAAAATGTTTGCACTTCAGTTACAGATCGATGGAGCACGAAATGCGATATTGTACGTTCGAAATTGTAGAAAATACAACAAAAAAAAATAAAATGAAAATTTGTAGATTGCATTTTGGTAATGCCTGGTAGTTCTGAAATTGAACGATAAGAATTTCAATATTGATGCTGACTATTTATTGCATTTTGACTTCAGTTCAGTTGTTATTTTTGCTGATAAAAGACTCAGAGCGATTCCTTGAGGTAGAAAGGAGTTGTCAAAAAGATGGCAAAAGGTCATCGAGCAAAGTGAATAGTTATTTCATAGTGTAAACAAAATAGGTTTCATAAAAAAAAAAAAAACTCAACCACTTATTTGTTACACCAAAATATTCATTAAAAGAAAAATTAATTACATTACTCACTTTTGTTTATTGGTCTCAGTAATCTATCAACTACGTTGAGCTTGGCATTAGGTATCTAACATAGTATTTTTACGGATATATGTAGACGTGTTGCATATTAAAGTTGCGCATCTAATATCGATATCTGAAAATGAAATATGTATTAAATTAAGGTTCTTTGCAAATATATACCATTCGATTTATATTATCACAGAATATAAGCTTACTGGAGCAACACTTCATTTATATATTTACTTACATGTCTTAAAATATTTATTTTAGGCTGATGAATAACAAAGTTTTAAATACACGTAAGGCGAGAAATATTTTAAATATTTACATTTACAAAACGGCATAGTTATTATGTGTGTATTTAGAACGTTGTCATTCATGAGAATCAGCCTAAAATAAATATTTCATTACATATAAGTAAATAATATATACGAGTGTTGCTTCTGTAAGGTTATCTTATTCTGTGCATTGTCTAGTCACCTTTTATATAATTATTTTATATATAAACACCAAAAATAGTTTAAATACTCAATTTTTTTTTTTTTTGCTTAATTTTATGTTTATACGAAACACATAATTTGCTGTAGCTATTTGGCTGCCCTCTGACACAATTAACTGATTAATATACTTTTCATACTGAAAATAAATCAACTTAACTGCCGTCGGTTGTTGCTCGTTTATATGAAAATATGGTCAGGTTGAGCACTATTCTTCAAATTAACAAAGTCACAATATCATATGGTACAAATTTGCATTTTTTGTAGTTTGTAGTTTTATAGTTTAAGTGTGCGAAATGTTATACATTAATTATAAAAATGTTTCTAATTATAAATTTATAGCTCGTCATTAATGTTGTTTTAATGGTTTTTCATTAAGTGATTTCTATTTATTTGCTTTTACATTACATGATGCGTTGCATTTCACTTTCAAGCAGCAATAGAAATACTAATTGGGTTTAATATTTACATTTTGCGTACTCTTTAAACCTCCGGATTAATATTATAATTCAATAAATGAAAACATTTAAATAACGGCAAACTAATTTGTAAATTGCTGCATTTATATTTCATGATGTTGATGTCACTGATGCTACTAAAGACGGCATATTATTTGACATCATATAATTATTTTCCAAAATATTGTAAATGAAGATGATGCTGTAGTGCTGGTAATTCAATATTTGAATATTCACTTGATTGTGGTTGTAAATTCAATATTTGAATATTCACTTGATTGTGGTTGTAAATTCATAGACACATTCGGTGGATTAATATAAAATGTCATCAATATCATAGTAGTTGTTGACAGCACGTGTTGGTTTGTTGTTTTGTTGTTTTGCTATTGTGCAGAACTCTACGTTGTATTTTAAATTTATTGGCGCTAATGGTAAAATTTATACATTGATTATTAGCTGCTAGATATGTTGCGTTTATAATTTACGATGTTGATGTCACTGATGCTACTAATGACGGCATATTATTTGACATCATATAATTTATTTTCCAAAATATTGTAAATGAAGATGATGCTGTAGTGCTGGTAATGCAATATTTGAATATTCATTTGATTGTGGTTGTAAATTCATTGGCACATTCGGTGGATTAATATAAAATGTCATCAATATCATAGTAGTTGTTGACAGCACGTGTTGGTTTGTTGTTTTGCTATTGTGCAGAACTCTACGTTGTATTTTAAATTTATTGGCGCTATTGGCAAAATGTATACATTGATTATTAGCTGCTAGATATGTTGCGTTTATAATTTACGATGTTGATGTCACTGATGCTATTAATGACGGCATATTATTTGACATCATATAATTATTTTCCAAAATATTGTAAATGAAGATGATGCTGTAGTGCTGGTAATTCAATATTTTAATATTCATTTGATTGTGGTTGTAAATTCATAGACACATTCGGTGGATTAATATAAAATGTCATTAATATCATAGTAGTTGTTGACAGCACGTGTTGGTTTGTTGTTTTGCTATTGTGCAGAACTCTAAGTTGTATTTTAAATTTATTGGCGATAATGGTAAAATGTATACATTGATTATTAGCTGCTAGATATGCTGCGTTTATAATTTACGATGTTGATGTCACTGATGCTACTAATGACGGCATATTATTTGACATCATATAATTATTTTCCAAAATATTGTAAATGAAGAAGATGTTGTGGTGTTGGTAATTCAATATATGAATATTCATTTGATTGTGGTTCTAAATTCATTGACACATTCGGTGGAAAAATATAAAATGCCATCAATATCATAGTAGTTGTTGACAGCACGTGTTGGTTATCTATCCACAATCAATATATTGTATATGTGGTGTGTTACAATATACAATTGGGACTTAAAATCTGTAAGAATTTAGTTTAAATGAATTGAATTAATACAGTAATTACATATAATTATTATAAATAAAACTTGCCTCTGTGATTTAACCAATAATAAAGTTATATTTTGTGTATATTTAATCAATTAGAGATGGGCCGTGGTAATATTAAATAGTTTAAATATTTATATTGGATGTATATTCCAAAAATGATGCATGTCCAACTAAATTACAGGTTATGTTATAGTTTTCTTTTTTTTATACTATTGATATTGATGGTGCTGTACGTGATGATGTTGCAAAATTATTTATTATTATTTTATACATTTTAATGAATATATAATGGTAATAATTATATAATTTATTTTATAACAATAGATTTTACCTGCGATGATAAACACATATTTGAATCCATGAGCTGATAATGCATGCACTGCAATGCCGGGCACCATCACATTCTTAATATTTTGTGCACTATAATTTCAATAACAATTAAATATATATTAATATTAATTGTATTTTTATTTTTATAATAATTTGTTTATTTATGTTTATTACTAAAATTAATTGCAATATTTTCTATTTTCTTAAATGCGAGGTCCGAAACAAAAGAAAATTAATGAGGAAAACAAAAAAACTATTAAAATATCAAAAATCCGTTCTAACGTAACATCATCATTTTATTCTACTACTACAAATGAAATTTTTTCGTATATGTGTTTCATGATTTTTTATGGTTTTTTTAATATAGTACAATAATACAGGTTTTTTCTCCTTTTAAATTATTTGTCCTTTTCCAAATAAGTGTATACCCTTCTCACTTATTATTATTATTATTTGAATCTTCATTAATGTCACCATTGTTTCTACCGTCCTTAATTTTCGTACTGTTTTTACCATTCATAAATAATTGATTTTTGTTACGATATTTTATAAATAGTAAAAAAATTTCACATATGTCGACAGACCACCAACACACATAACGAAATTAATCAGCATATAAAAAATTGAGAATAATACACGTTTTTGCTACAAAATTCCTTCAATATTGATATCCAGGTCAGATCTATTGACCACATCAACTGGATGATCTCTTGAACAATTACGACTTCGCTATTATGTTAATCAATAAAATGAGTGTAAAATTTTTCAATTGATTCACAACAAACAATTAAGAATATTGAAATGAATATCGATCAAATAATATTAGTGATTCAATTTTACATACACACACCAGTTTTTATCATAAATTATCTCCTCCTTATTCACAACTAAGTAAATTCAAAATAAATTAAATGACATTCTTTCCGCTCACTTAATAATGTAAGTTGAAACAATAAAGCGGCATTTTCTCTAAATATAACTTATCTGCATATCACCTCCAGACAATTTCTAAAAAAGATACCAAACCAGATTACACGATGAACTCACAATTCACAAGATTGGACAATTGCATAATAAAACTGTGCATGTATGTATAATGTGTGTAGATGTGTCTGTGGTGTAGGTGGTAAAATATAAAATAATATAATATAATAAAAACCTTTTGAGAATATAAACAGTCAAACAAATAATGTATGAAACATAATAAATTTGTATAAATACTACTCACTCTTCAATTCAAATTTAGTACTTCTATGATGATCTCGCCATAAATTGTTTATAATCACTGAAGCTTATATCAATATTTTTATAAACATGCGCGATAACCGTCCGTCTGTGCATTCAATCTTTTTAAATAAATAAAACATCATTGATGTTTGTGTTTGGTAAGTCAATAAAGATACAATTGAGTTGTGGTTGAGAATTCGTATTGAATTATTATACATCAGTTGTTGGGTCACCAAACAACTGATGATTTGCCAAATAATACAAATATTATACATATCGTAATTAATTGTTGTTGTTTTTGTTATTGGAGTTGTAACATGTATAATAATTACGATCATGCAATTCAAATCATTGTATTTGAAAATTTGGATGTAATGTTGGTGGTAGTGATGGTTGTGGTTTATCCATTTGATATTGTATTCTGAGTATAAAATTGAAACCAAAAATTTGTAATAAAATTTAGTTTAAATAAATTTAATTTACAAAAACTTTATAAATATAATTAATTAATAATAATAAAACTTACATGTGATCTGTAACTGAAGCATTAATATTAGTTACATATTGTGGATTAATTAAATACATTTGAGATAAGTATTAGTAATATAAAATGGGATATATTCTTATTCCAGTCCAATTTACAGGTTATGTTGATATACTATTGAAATTGATGGCATGTTGTTCGTGATGATGTTCGAAAATCTGTATCTTTAATATTTATTATACATTATATATATTAATATATTAATATATTATATAAACAATTAAATAATTTATTGTATAATAATAGATTACCTGCGATGCATAAAAATATATTCCATGTACTGATATTACACGCACCGACCGGCGCCAACACTTTCTGATGAATATCTTGCATTTGTGCATTAAAAACTATAATTTAATAACAATGATATAAATATTAATATTAATTCTATTTCTATTTTATTATTATTATTATTATTATTTATTTAATTATATGTTTTTTTATTAAAATTACTTACAGGCTTTTCTTTTCCAACGAGCAAGAAAACAAAAGTCAATGAAGAATTACAAAAACAAAAATTTTTTGAAATGTCCAAATTTGAAGTATGAAAAAAATGTATTCTATTACAATATCATTATATTTTCTACTATTACAGCGGGATTTATCATTCATCCCATATTCATAACCTCATTTATTTTCACCACTGTTTTCCCCGCAATTAGGAAATGTAATGTTGGCGATGGTGATGGTCGTGGTTTATCCATTTAATATTGTATCCTGAGTATACAATTGAAACCAAAAATTTGTAATAAAATTTAGATTAAATAAATTTAATTTACAAAAACTTTTTAAATATAATTAATTAATAATAATTTAATAATAATAAAACTTACCTGTGATCTGTAACTTAAGCATTAATATTAGTTACATATTGTAGATTTATTAAATACATTTGAGAGAAGTAGTAGTAATATAAAATGGGATATATTCATATTCAAGTCCAATTTACAGGTTATGTTGATATACTATTGAAATTGATGGCACGTTGTTCGTGATGATGTTCCAAAATCTGTATCTTTATAATTGATTATACATTATAATTAATATATTATATAAACAATTAAATAATTTATTTTATAATAATAGATTACCTGCGGTGCATAAAAATATATTCCATGTGCTGATGAAATACGCACCGGCCGGCGTCAACACTTTCTGATGAATATCTTGCATTTGTGCATTAAAAACTATAATTTAATAACAATTAAATAAATATTAATATTAATTCTATTTCTATTTTATTATTATTATTATTATTATTTATTTAATTATATGTTGTATTATTAAAATTACTTACAGGCTTTTCTTTTCCAACGAGCAAGAAAACAAAAGTCAATGAAGAATTACAAAAACAAAAATTTTTTGAAATGTCCAAATTTGAAGTATGAAAAAAATTCTATTACAATATCATTATATTTTCTACTAATACAGCGGGATTTATCATTCATCATATATTCATAACCTCATTTATTTTCACCACTGTTTTCCCCGCAATTAGGAAATGTAATGTTGGCGATGGTGATGGTCGTGGTTTATCTATTTAATATTGTATTCTGAGTATACAATTGAAACCAAAAATTTGTAATAAAATTTAGATTAAATAAATTTAATTTACAAAAACTTTTTAAATATAATTAATTAATAATAATTTAATAATAATAAAACTTACCTGTGATCTGTAACTTAAGCATTAATATTAGTTACATATTGTAGATTTATTAAATACATTTGAGAGAAGTAGTAGTAATATAAAATGGGATATATTCATATTCAAGTCCAATTTACAGGTTATGTTGATATACTATTGAAATTGATGGCACGTTGTTCGTGATGATGTTCCAAAATCTGTATCTTTATAATTGATTATACATTATAATTAATATATTATATAAACAATTAAATAATTTATTTTATAATAATAGATTACCTGCGGTGCATAAAAATATATTCCATGTGCTGATGAAATACGCACCGGCCGGCGTCAACACTTTCTGATGAATATCTTGCATTTGTGCATTAAAAACTATAATTTAATAACAATTAAATAAATATTAATATTAATTCTATTTCTATTTTATTATTATTATTATTATTATTTATTTAATTATATGTTTTATTATTAAAATTACTTACAGCCTTTTCTTTTTACAACGAGCTAGAAAACAAAAGTCAATGAAGAATTACAAAAACAAAAATTTTTTAAAAATGTCCAAATTTGAAGTTTGAAACATACCTTAAATCAGGAGAAATCAGTGGAATTTTTTGTATGCATTTTTTTAGTACACAACAATAAAAAATTATTTATTTGTGTATGAAAAACAGTATGAGTATTTTTTATTGAGGTGAGTTGAGTAATGGTGAATTTAATAAAGGTAATAAATCGTAATAGAATGATTGGAAAGAGGAGAAATACATTGTTATTTTTACATTTCGTTTTCTCATTTCTTATGAAAATAAAAAGAAATTACTTGTATTTGTTGTTTTTGTGGCTTAAGGAAAATATAAATTTTTAATAAGAATTACTTATCAGAGAAATTGCATTGTATGAAGAAAAATCAATGATATAATTTCTTTTAAATGAAAATGCATGCTAATTTTATTAAATTAATATAAAAATTTTACTATTTATTGTAATCCTAAATTAATTTTAATAATTATGCATGCAAAAAAGCATTAATTTTAATACGTAGTATATAAATATTATTTTATTATTAAGAATTATCCTATGTAAACACACACACACACAACGCACAATTATTTTTATAATTGCTTTTCCTTCGACGAGTATTCCTATTCGTTGAAATTTCATATAGAAACATTAATTTTCCTAATACATATGAAAATTTCAAATGAAAATTCTGAGAAAACTTATGAAAATTTCGGTGTCCTCTGGTGGTAAAAACTGTTTCTAATATTATAAATAAATTAAATTTGAAATTTCAGGGGAATCGATAAATTTTGAAGGTAAATTAATGGAAAAATGATAGTATATATTTGGCACACGGTAAAAATTCTAGCTCAGCCGTTTGAAGTGGTAGGAGGGTGGGATACGTTTTAAATGATAGGTAATTAAACTACCTAACTTTTTGTAAAAAAAAAACTTGGATTTTTCACCATGAATATGAAACCGTTATATGAAAATTCCGGGAAAACCTGTAAATAGATTCGGGTCCTCTAGTGGTAAAAAATGTTCCTAATATTCTAACTAAGACATCTGGAAAATTTCAGGAAAATCCGGAAAATTTTAATTTTAATCGGAAAATTCCGGGAAAACTGTAATAGTTAGGAAAAATTTTCAGTACCACTCCCTCAGTACATTTACCATCTATATCCATTTATGGCTATAAGACATCTGTAAGTCTTCTACTTTAGGCTGGAGAAATTTCCCGGAATTTCTGAAAACGGACTTTTGGATGTTTTCGAAAAAAATTTATTAGGTAGCCAATTTTTGTTCCAGCCATATTATAGAGATTCTTAATGCGCACAACAAAGCTTCTGGACTTTTTCCGTGAAAAATCTATTACTCGACTTATGACCGATTTAAGATTTGGAAATTTTCATGTAAGCCTAAGTTTGGGCGCTCATTGTGAAAAAACCATTAGCCTTAGAGAGTTGTGGTGGGGCTTAAAGTACGTGGCATATAGTCTACTATCTGTGATAAATAGGGCATCGGGAAATTCCATTGGGAAAGTCGGAAAATTCCAATTTGAAAACTTAAAAAAATCGATGTTTTTCGTTGTTCCTGGAAAGTCCGTATTTTCCACTGGAAAATTCCAAAAAAAATCTGAGAATAAACTTTGGACTTTCCTTTACATTTCTGCATCATTAGATTTTTGGAAAGTTCAATATTTCCCGACTTTCCAGTACTCGGAATATTGGTCTGCAAACGATTTTCCGAACTTTAGGCACCCCTAGTTGGAAAACCCTTATAGATAGAAAGTCGCCCCCATAATATAATTTGTAGCCCTTGAGGAGGACTATCGCTGGTAAGAAGATCCTGGCAAAATATTGGGTATTTCCGGAGTTATAGGGGTGCAAAAGTGACCCATTTGGTACTTTCGAAGCCCCATAACTCCGCCCCCTTAGGGAAATCCGGCAAAGAGGTGGACAAATATTGTTTTTTTTCCGAGCTCTACAATCCCTGAAAATCTGAAGGTCCTACGGGCAAAAAAATTTTTTCGGCAGTGGGTTATAACCCACACTTTTGAAGGTCAAAAAAGTCCAAAAAAATAGGGCTGGAAATAGGCTTAAACGATGAAGGGGCATCGTGCGAACACGAATCCGTTGAGATATTTCGAAAATTCCGCCTCTAAGTGGGTCAAATTGGCAAAACAAAAAACGTGTCAAAAAGCACTAAAAAAAAAAATGGCTGGAAATAGGCTTAAACGATCGGGGGTCATCGTCCCAACAAGAATCCGGTGGAAAATCTGGAAAATTCCGTCTCTAAGTGGGTCAAATTGGCAAAACAAAATTCGGCTAAAACACAGGTGAGTACCAGAAATCATGAGAAAAATAATGAGAAATTTAATTTAATTTTCTTTTTTCAGATTCCAATTGGATTTCCTTCAGGATATAATAATTAAAAAGAAGAATGTTATTTTAATTAAACGATACTTTTAGTTTTTATTAATTAAATTGTTTATATTTGTACTATATATTTATATAAAAATAAACAACACATTACAAATTGTTTTAAATAGAATTGTGTTATTTTTTAAGAGTTAAATTAATTTTATATTAAATTTTAATGATGTCATTGAGATTATAATATAATAAAATAATATTCAATCAATACAATTAAATAGATGCGCCATAATTATTAATTTTCAAATAACTAGTTAATAAATACCTGTAAAATCTTATGCTAAACCTACATACCAAATTAGATCGAAATTGGTGAAGAAATGATGCAGATATTCCCAATAACAGAACTGCATAGCATTACTACCCATTCATTCAAACACGGCAACTAAATAAATACGGAAAAAAAATTCGAAAAAATTCACAAAATGTACGATTTTATGAGATGAAGTATTAGGCGACCATAATCACATGCTAGTGGTAATGTTTTTTTCATTTGTAAACACTACAAATGTCAATAAGGAATTATTATTATTCTAGTACTACTGATTATCTCATATATAAACCATGTACATATTCACCACTTTTCTCCAGCCAACAGTTTCGGAGATAATCTATTAGCCAGCAGATGTCACCATAGGTAATAAATATATTATACGGCTTAATACTCCTAAATTGTCTTTGATAAATCACTACTAATTTCACCAATACCTCTCCTTAATTTTTCCATACTGTTTTTCATAGTTAATTTTTATAATTTTCACACAATTGACCAATATGAAATTAAATAGAGATTTTGTGGAAATTTTATACTAAAGTTAATAGAATAAAAAAAATTAGATTCGACTGCATTCATGGTCATGACGACCAAAAAACTAATATAAATATACTATATATATTAAAATAGGCATTCCGTACGAACTTCATTCAGACGTGGTCCTCACATGGGACTACAACGTAACATATAATTTTCCATGTAATATAATTCGCCGGTTATGAGTACAAAATTATTGCACATGCGAGAGTAGACCAATATTCACAAAGGTTAAAATTTGTGTTTTTTACCTATTTATATAGGGCAAATTTGCCTGCCTATGAATATTAATGTCTACAATCACATGAATAATCGTTTGGCAACCAGAACAAGGGTCGTGCGCGTGCCAGGCCTCAATTAACGCTAATTGATAAGTGCCACGACCCCGGCCATAACATGGAAAACCTATTCACGATGGAAAAAAATAGTTAGATAATGTAGCTCCCAATGATTACACTACTGTTGAAATTCAATAATTTCAGCCTGAAAATTCCGCGAAGGTGTTTGAATGGTATTAAAAGCCATACACGGGCTTGAATCTAACAAAATAAAAATGTGATCATTCACAGCTCAGAACGGTTTTATCGAAGAGCTCAGATTCCTTTGAATGTGAGCCCAAACCCTTATTTTTAAAAATTAAAAATTATAGTTCAATCATTATTATGCTACTGGGAATTCCACGTTTAAAATTAATATGCACAGGCGATAAAATAAAAAAAAAAATTTTTTTTTTGTAGAAACTCGTTACTACAGCTTAGAACGGTTTTATCGGAAACCTCGGATATTCCTTTGCATGTGAGCCCGACCGCGTAATCACTTTGTTGGGAGGAGACAATCCCTGTACGTAACATATTAAAAGAATATGCCAAAGTGATTCCCGAAATTTAAATTTACAAAATCAAAAAGTATGAGAAAAAAATAACATTTTGACAATGTCATTTGAAAAAAAACTCATATACAAATTAAAAATTAAAACTAAATTGAATTCAAATTAACGAATAAATTATAAATACGCGATCACGAATATATTATAATCTCAATATTTTATTGGTTTGTCTAACTACACAATTATTGGCTATTATACCTCGTGTAGATAGAGAGACCAACAAAATTATTGATAAAGTATCAATAATATCCAGAGTGCTTGTGTTTTATTATTATTTGAAAATTGATTTTCAAATTTTTTCGATATAGTTTATTAAAAACAAATATTAAATATTATTAATAGATGTTGACAATAAAACACAAGCGTCTGGTTTGATTGAATATTAAATTATTAACCAATACAATTTTTAATCTAAATTATAATTTAAAACTTATAGACTATAGTAACTTACAAAATATTTACAAATAATTAGACACAAAATATACAATAGAAGCCTAAATGGTTAGAGATAATAGATATTCTTCCACAACGTACCAATTTATGTAAGTTATTAATTTTCCACGCAAAACAATTTCCAGGATGTGAGTGACCAGATCATTGCACATGCCTGAGAGATTACACCAATATTAAGTAACTAAACAATTAAAAACCGACCGATTTATAACCATTATATCAATTACAAATAAATAAAATTAGTACGTCTTTTTCCAATAAACCCTACCCACTATTAAGACTACCAGAATGAAATTCGTTCAAATGATATTACTCGTTCAATTTTACACACACACCCGATGGCTCGTTCATATCATAAATTATTAAGATCAGCTTCAGGAACGCATCCCCTATTCACAACAAGTGTTAATACAAATTTAATTAGATGACTTTCTACTCCCCTTACACCAACATTTTGAAGTTGAAACAATAAAATAACATGTTCTCTAAAAAAAACACTTCCACGCACATCCACTCGTTGTACATAGCAAATACTAGCGTTCGAAGAGTCAAAAAATTTGTAATTGAATAAACAACCAAATAATCAACCCGTGTATCAAACAATATTCGACTGATTTTGAGTTATTGTTACGATGCGTGTGTGTTTATTGATTTAAAGAAAACATTATAATATTTTTCAACCTAGGAGTGTACCATATGAGACGTGTGCGAAGACATACGCTAAGCCACCATTTCATAATAGTGCCACTCCTTGTTGTGCACATCCAATAAATATTACAGTCAAATTAGTAAATTACTCTCGTATGTGAGTTTGTAACAATTCACCAATTGAACTCCGTAATTTTGCATTAACAAAGTTATGACGTGTGACAAAATAACCTAATCAACTACGAATGCATAAAATTTTAGTTAGTAATACTTCTCGGAGACGATAACACCCCAATAGGAATTCTTTGTATAGCGATAGGATATAGCATTGAGAAAAAAACAATATAAAACTAATTTTACTTAGATGTTATTAAAATAATGGACAAACAAAACAGTTAATTTACTTTATTTTTGTATACGAACGATCAATGGATCAAACGCGCACTTAACACACAGAATGCGTTAGTGATAACTAGTTTAATATAAACTATGCTGACGATTTTTAAAAAAACCCAACTATTGCATATTAAGTATTGATAACTCCGAAAAATTATTAAATGAATGAGAGTGGTTTATCTGAATAAGATTACATGTTTCTTACATATTCAAATAAAACGCTCTCATTTAAAATTGTAAAAAAATTTTACATTTGACCTTAACTTGCGTTTTCGCGCAAAATTCTTTCAGAGAAATCACTACTAATATGGGGGTTAAACATGATCCGTATACGAATGAGTATAGAACTCCGAATAATACAACATGTAAATAGAATGCCAATGAAGGCAATTTTGTACATATAAATTTAATTCAATTTATACTGTGTCAAAAGACAATTAAAAAAATTTGAAAATATAAATGTGTTTTTATTTGGAATTGTATTCGTATTCGGAGCATGTTTATAATCATTTAAAATAATGCCTTCGTTATTTCTATATCTAATATCGTGCAGCATGACTTTGGGAAAAACGTCAAAAGGGGACGAATAGATCCCTATGACTGCGCACAACACAAGTGGCACAGTGGATAATGTCGACAATCTTCTAATTTCTTCACTTGTTTTCCATTCAAGTGAACAAATTAGTATAAAACTCTCAATTAGATTGGAATATATTAACATTAAATCTGTAATATTGGTAGGCACAATCAGGCGTAGCCAACAAGCCCAGCCAACTATAACCATGGGGGTCCCATGATGGGAACATCGCATGCAATGTCTAAATTTATTATCCTGCAACCATAATACTCTGATCGGTGAGTATTACAGCCATTAAATTCTAAATGGAGACATGAACACACGACGCGACCCCAGGCCACAACACAAAAAGCTGTCAGCGATGGAAAATATAAACGTGATTACATAACACAAAGCCCGCGCGTAATTGATACTTTAATTTATACTTTAAAAAAACGTTATGTGGAATACCTATCTATCTCAGATATTTTAGTTTCTTAAAATCTAAATTGTGTCTTTTAAATTAATGAATTAAACTAATTAATAATTAAATGGAACTTAATTATTATTATTAGCTTAATTCATCCAATTTACTTAAAATTATTAAACTTAACTTATAACTTAAATATAAATAAATAACTTATAAATTAAAATCTTAAATTACACATCTTAAATTACACACATTATTTTCTTCATAGCAGCAAATTGTTTTTGTTTAAGTTTGTAAATTTCGATGATGTTTTGTTGTTTTGAACCGTTTTGCTATACGAAAACAAATAATATAAAATATTATAATTAAACAAATTTTTAAAGATTACAGTTTATATAAAATATTATAACACCATTAAAGTCACCTTGCCGGTGTGGGGGCTTAAAGTCAAATCTTTCTCAAAACTCTGTCATCTAAGCACTTCGAAAATAGGTAATGCTGATAACAAATGAAATTTGTGCGTCAGGTGGCAAACAGGACGACAGTGTGATGAATTCACACTCTTCACGGAAGTAGGTCCAATGGATTGCAGGATGGACCAAATAATTGTCATTAGTCATTTTAAGTATTTGTTGTTACTATTTTCTCGGTTTTGATTCATTTCTAGGCAAATTGGACCCACAGGAAGTATACGAAAAAATGTTTGCACTTCAGTTACAGATCGATGGAGCACGAAATGCGATATTGTACGTTCGAAATTGTAGAAAATACAACAAAAAAAAATAAAATGAAAATTTGTAGATTGCATTTTGGTAATGCCTGGTAGTTCTGAAATTGAACGATAAGAATTTCAATATTGATGCTGACTATTTATTGCATTTTGACTTCAGTTCAGTTGTTATTTTTGCTGATAAAAGACTCAGAGCGATTCCTTGAGGTAGAAAGGAGTTGTCAAAAAGATGGCAAAAGGTCATCGAGCAAAGTGAATAAAGTTATTTCATAGTGTAAACAAAATAGGTTTCATAAAAAAAAAAAAAACTCAACCACTTATTTGTTACACCAAAATATTCATTAAAAGAAAAATTAATTACATTACTCACTTTTGTTTATTGGTCTCAGTAATCTATCAACTACGTTGAGCTTGGCATTAGGTATCTAACATAGTATTTTTACGGATATATGTAGACGTGTTGCATATTAAAGTTGCGCATCTAATATCGATATCTGAAAATGAAATATGTATTAAATTAAGGTTCTTTGTAAATATATACCATTCGATTTATATTATCACAGAATATAAGCTTACTGGAGCAACACTTCATTTATATATTTACTTACATGTCTTAAAATATTTATTTTAGGCTGATGAATAACAAAGTTTTAAATACACGTAAGGCGAGAAATATTTTAAATATTTACATTTACAAAACGGCATAGTTATTATGTGTGTATTTAGAACGTTGTCATTCATGAGAATCAGCCTAAAATAAATATTTCATTACATATAAGTAAATCATATATACGAGTGTTGCTTCTGTAAGGTTATCTTATTCTGTGCATTGTCTAGTCACCTTTTATATAATTATTTTATATATAAACACCAAAAATAGTTTAAATACTCAATTTTTTTTTTTTTTGCTTAATTTTATGTTTATACGAAACACATAATTTGCTGTAGCTATTTGGCTGCCCTCTGACACAATTAACTGATTAATATACTTTTCATACTGAAAATAAATCAACTTAACTGCCGTCGGTTGTTGCTCGTTTATATGAAAATATGGTCAGGTTGAGCACTATTCTTCAAATTAACAAAGTCACAATATCATATGGTACAAATTTGCATTTTTTGTAGTTTGTAGTTTTATAGTTTAAGTGTGCGAAATGTTATACATTAATTATAAAAATGTTTCTAATTATAAATTTATAGCTCGTCATTAATGTTGTTTTGATGGTTTTTCATTAAGTGATTTCTATTTATTTGCTTTTACATTACATGATGCGTTGCATTTCACTTTCAAGCAGCAATAGAAATACTAATTGGGTTTAATATTTACATTTTGCGTACTCTTTAAACCTCCGGATTAATATTATAATTCAATAAATGAAAACATTTAAATAACGGCAAACTAATTTGTAAATTGCTGCATTTATATTTCATGATGTTGATGTCACTGATGCTACTAAAGACGGCATATTATTTGACATCATATAATTATTTTCCAAACTATTGTAAATGAAGATGATGCTGTAGTGCTGGTAATTCAATATTTGAATATTCACTTGATTGTGGTTGTAAATTCAATATTTGAATATTCACTTGATTGTGGTTGTAAATTCATAGACACATTCGGTGGATTAATATAAAATGTCATCAATATCATAGTAGTTGTTGACAGCACGTGTTGGTTTGTTGTTTTGTTGTTTTGCTATTGTGCAGAACTCTACGTTGTATTTTAAATTTATTGGCGCTAATGGTAAAATTTATACATTGATTATTAGCTGCTAGATATGTTGCGTTTATAATTTACGATGTTGATGTCACTGATGCTACTAATGACGGCATATTATTTGACATCATATAATTTATTTTCCAAAATATTGTAAATGAAGATGATGCTGTAGTGCTGGTAATGCAATATTTGAATATTCATTTGATTGTGGTTGTAAATTCATTGGCACATTCGGTGGATTAATATAAAATGTCATCAATATCATAGTAGTTGTTGACAGCACGTGTTGGTTTGTTGTTTTGCTATTGTGCAGAACTCTACGTTGTATTTTAAATTTATTGGCGCTATTGGCAAAATGTATACATTGATTATTAGCTGCTAGATATGTTGCGTTTATAATTTACGATGTTGATGTCACTGATGCTATTAATGACGGCATATTATTTGACATCATATAATTATTTTCCAAAATATTGTAAATGAAGATGATGCTGTAGTGCTGGTAATTCAATATTTTAATATTCATTTGATTGTGGTTGTAAATTCATAGACACATTCGGTGGATTAATATAAAATGTCATTAATATCATAGTAGTTGTTGACAGCACGTGTTGGTTTGTTGTTTTGCTATTGTGCAGAACTCTAAGTTGTATTTTAAATTTATTGGCGCTAATGGTAAAATGTATACATTGATTATTAGCTGCTAGATATGCTGCGTTTATAATTTACGATGTTGATGTCACTGATGCTACTAATGACGGCATATTATTTGACATCATATAATTATTTTCCAAAATATTGTAAATGAAGAAGATGTTGTGGTGTTGGTAATTCAATATATGAATATTCATTTGATTGTGGTTCTAAATTCATTGACACATTCGGTGGAAAAATATAAAATGCCATCAATATCATAGTAGTTGTTGACAGCACGTGTTGGTTATCTATCCACAATCAATATATTGTATATGTGGTGTGTTACAATATACAATTGGGACTTAAAATCTGTAAGAATTTAGTTTAAATGAATTGAATTAATACAGTAATTACATATAATTATTATAAATAAAACTTGCCTCTGTGATTTAACCAATAATAAAGTTATATTTTGTGTATATTTAATCAATTAGAGATGGACCGTAGTAATATAAAATAGTTTAAATATTTATATTGGATGTATATTCCAAAAATGATGCATGTCCAACTAAATTACAGGTTATGTTATTGATGCTGCTGTACGTGATGATGTTGCAAAATTATTTATTATTATTTTATACATTTTAATGAATATATAATGGTAATAATTATATAATTTATTTTATAACAATAGATTTTACCTGCGATGATAAACACATATTTGAATCCATGAGCTGATAATGCATGCACTGCAATGCCGGGCACCATCACATTCTTAATATTTTGTGCACTATAATTTCAATAACAATTAAATATATATTAATATTAATTGTATTTTTATTTTTATAATAATTTGTTTATTTATGTTTATTACTAAAATTAATTGCAATATTTTCTATTTTCTTAAATGCGAGGTCCGAAACAAAAGAAAATTAATGAGGAAAACAAAAAAACTATTAAAATATCAAAAATCCGTTATAACGTAACATCATCATTTTATTCTACTACTACAAATGAAATTTTTTCGTATATGTGTTTCATGATTTTTTATGGTTTTTTTAATATAGTACAGTAATACAGGTGTTTTCTCCTTTTAAATTATTTGTCCTTTTCCAAATAAGTGTATACCCTTCTCACTTATTATTATTATTATTTGAATCTTCATTAATGTCACCATTGTTTCTACCGTCCTTAATTTTCGTACTGTTTTTACCATTCATAAATAATTGATTTTTGTTACGATATTTTATAAATAGTAAAAAAATTTCACATATGTCGACAGACCAACACACATAACGAAATTAATCAGCATATAAAAAATTGAGAATAATACACGTTTTTGCTACAAAATTCCTTCAATATTGATATCCAGGTCAGATCTATTGACCACATCAACTGGATGATCTCTTGAACAATTACGACTTCGCTATTATGTTAATCAATAAAATGAGTGTAAAATTTTTCAATTGATTCACAACAAACAATTAAGAATATTGAAATGAATATCGATCAAATAATATTAGTGATTCAATTTTACATACACACACCAGTTTTTATCATAAATTATCTCCTCCTTATTCACAACTAAGTAAATTCAAAATAATTTAAATGACATTCTTTCCGCTCACTTAATAATGTAAGTTGAAACAATAAAGCGGCATTTTCTCTAAATAAAACTTATCTGTATATCACCTCCAGACAATTTCTAAAAAAGATACCAAACCAGATTACACGATGAACTCACAATTCACAAGATTGGACAATTGCATAATAAAACTGTGCATGTATGTATAATGTGTGTAGATGTGTCTGTGGTGTAGGTGGTAAAATATAAAATAATATAATATAATAAAAACCTTTTGAGAATATAAACAGTCAAACAAATAATGTATGAAACATAATAAATTTGTATAAATACTACTCACTCTTCAATTCAAATTTAGTACTTCTATGATGATCTCGCCATAAATTGTTTATAATCACTGAAGCTTATATCAATATTTTTATAAACATGCGCGATAACCGTCCGTCTGTGCATTCAATCTTTTTAAATAAATAAAACATCATTGATGTTTGTGTTTGGTAAGTCAATAAAGATACAATTGAGTTGTGGTTGAGAATTCGTATTGAATTATTATACATCAGTGTTTGGTGACCAAACAACTGATGATTTGCCAAATAATACAAATATTATACATATCGTAATTAATTGTTGTTGTTTTTGTTATTGGAGTTGTAACATGTATAATAATTACGATCATGCAATTCAAATCATTGTATTTGAAAATTTGGATGTAATGTTGGTGGTAGTGATGGTTGTGGTTTATCCATTTAATATTGTATCCTGAGTATACAATTGAAACCAAAAATTTGTAATAAAATTTAGATTAAATAAATTTAATTTACAAAAACTTTATAAATATAATTAATAATAATAAAACTTACCTATGAGCTGTAACTTAACCAATAATATTAGTTACATATTGTGGATTTATTAAATACATTTGAGATAAGTAGTAGTAATATAAAATGGGATATATTCATATTCAAGTCCAATTTACAGGTTATGTTGATATACTATTGAAATTGATGGCACGTTGTTCGTGATGATGTTCGAAAATCTGTATCTTTAATATTTATTATACATTATAATTAATATATTATATAAACAATTAAATAATTTATTTTATAATAATAGATTACCTGCGATGCATAAAAATATATTCCATGTGCTGATGATACACGCACCGGCCGGTACCAACACTTTCTGATGAATATCTTGCATTTGTGCATTTAAAACTATAATTTAACTACAATTAAATAAATATTAATATTAATTCTATTTATATTTTATTATTACTATTATTATTATTATTTATTTAATTGTTTTTTTTATTAAAATTACTTACAGGCTTTTCTTTTCCAACGAGCAAGAAAACAAAAGTCAATGAAGAATTACAAAAACAAAAATTTTTTGAAATGTCCAAATTTGAAGTATGAAAAAAATGTATTCTATTACAATATCATTATATTTTCTACTATTATTACAGCGGGATTTATCATTCATCCTATATTCATAACCTCATTTATTTTCACCACTGTTTTCCCCGCAATTAGGAAATGTAATGTTGGCGATGGTGATGGTCGTGGTTTATCCATTTAATATTGTATCCTGAGTATACAATTGAAACCAAAAATTTGTAATAAAATTTAGATTAAATAAATTTAATTTACAAAAACTTTATAAATATAATTAATTAATAATAATAAAACTTACCTATGAGCTGTAACTTAACCAATAATATTAGTTACATATTGTGGATTTATTAAATACATTTGAGATAAGTAGTAGTAATATAAAATGGGATATGTTCATATTCAAGTCCAATTTACAGGTTATGTTGATATACTATTGAAATTGATGGCACGTTGTTCGTGATGATGTTCCAAAATCTGTATCTTTATAATTGATTATACATTATAATTAATATATTATATAAACAATTAAATAATTTATTTTATAATAATAGATTACCTGCGATGCATAAAAATATATTCCATGTGCTGATGATACACGCACCGGCCGGTACTAACACTTTCTGATGCATATCTTGTGATTGTGCTCTAAAAATTATAATTTAATAACAATTATATATTAATTAATATTAATTGTATTTCTATTTTATTATTATTATTATATATGTTTTTTTATATTAAAATTACTTAAATTTTCTATTTTCATACGAGCTGGAAAACAAAAACAAAAAAATTATTAAATGTCAAAAATTGAATAAGAAAAAAAAATGTATTCTGTACATCATCACATTTTCTCTCTACATCTCTCTCTCTCTACGTCAGAATTTTTTATTCATCCAAATAAATTCACCACTTTTTCTCCGCAAAATATTGTCTTTGATATGAATGCCATAATTTCACCATTATCTCTCCTTAATTTTATACTATTTTTCATGCATAAATAATTTTTATAATTTGTAACTAGAATTGATTCTACGATAATATACATTAAAATTTAGTGCATCCATACATTACATTAGACAGCCGAACGAACTAGATACCCAATATGGGTGGCCTCTTTCAATATCCATTAAGTATATGTCCATATTAATAACAAAACACATGTACACATTCGTTTAATTCTAATTTATTAAGTTAATGTGACACACTTTTAATTTCTTAGTGTATTTAATTATATATTGTGTCGCCCCAAGTAGCCGTTTAATAATAATATTTTCCTTTTTCTATATAATTGTCCAATTAAATAACAATAAAATTAGTTTTTACATGTGGTCATTGCATGAAAAATTTGTTGTATATTATACTTACTTACTTACTGTGTGGCATTAAAGTCCAGGCGTAGTTTTACATGCTTCTGCAACCGGACCTATCCGCATCTAACTTCTTCCAAGTCCGAATTGTATGGATCCTTATGGCAGCATTCACTGCATCTGGCTTGAGTATATTAAAATTTATTATTTTGATGACAAATTTATATATAAATATATAATTGTCACATCTTACCATTAATAATATTAATTAATTGTTGACCTTATGTTGTTGATTATATGTCTGGGCGATCTGGATATATAGCAATTTATTTATATTTATATTGCTTCAATCTTTGAAAAATAGACTATAAAAAGGAATATTTGTCTTATGTATATATGTAGAGGAATTTATGTTATAGTTTTAGTTTTAACCTGTAATTTTTCTAATAGAAACTGAAATTAAATTAATTAAATTAAATTTATACAAAAAAAGACATATAAAAAATTTACAAAAAAATTCGAGTATTTCTTTTTTTGATTTTATTACAAAACAAAGAAAAAAAAAGAAAAAAAAAGTAATTTTTTCATTTCATAGAATATTTTTCTTATTTATAATTTAGAAACTAAATTTTACAAGTTTATTTTTACTGAAATTTTAAATTAATTAAATAATATAATTACTTATTATTTTTTTCCTGTGTGTGTCTTCACTAACTCATTATTTATTTATTAATTTTTTCTATTTATAATAATAATAATTATATAACAATATATTATTAATAAACTTACAAATTACTTTGGCGAAAAATATTTATTTTTAATTAATTGCTTCTCTTATTATTTTATTTTTGTTTAATTAATTAATAATAGTAATTATGTGCCGAAAATTAAATGAAATAAAATTTTATCTATTTTTAAATTACTTTTTGAGCCGAATTAAAAAAAAAAAAAAATAATAATAATAAAAATGAATGAAGAAAAAATAAACATAAACAAAAATATATATAATTATGGGGAAAAAAAGTAAATTTTTAAAATATTAATATTAAAAACGTAGAGTAATTTTATTTTTAATTTATGAGTATTTATTTTATTACATATTAAAATAAAATTAAATATATATTGAGAAAATAATAAAACATAAAAAAAAAAAAAAAACGACAAACAATCCTAAAATAATATGATTGTTTTTTTCATCTTTTTAATAATATAATAATTATTTAATTAAAATCTATAATAAAATTTGTAAATGTGTATAATTAAAAATAATAATAAAGTAGTTTTAATTCGAGATGGAGAGAGAGTGATACGTGTGCGATAGTCGACGACGTATAGACAAACGATAATTATTTAAATAAAAAAATAATTACATAATGAATAAAATATATTCTTGAGATATTTGATTTTTGTTCCGAGTATTTTTTATTTTTATTATTTATAGTTTGTTATGCATAAATTAAAAAAACAAAAAAATTATATATAAATTTATAATTATTATAATGTGTAAAACATAAATAATTAAAAATAAATATATATTATTAATTATTTTTGTATATGTGATGTAATATAATATTTCTTTTAAAAAATTATTTATTTAAAATTATAAAAATTTATTGGTATGAGAAATTATTCTGTAAAATATTGTATTAAAAAAAGTAGAAGACGTTCACTTTTTCTGCATTTCACATCTAATTAAAGTCCATGTTGCGAAGTGCGCACATATAGTTTTTTTATTTTATATATATATACCAAATATATAAATATAGAGTTAATTGGGAAATTTTGCAATTATTATTTTGCTATTAACTTTTAGTGTATATTTTTGCTGAATTGTCACTAAATTATTTTAAACATTTTAAATAATTGCATAAGCTCAGTTAAAACACTTCATCAAATTTTTAGTGTATTTCCGAATTCCTTTTTTTTGAACTTGTACGATTAAACATGATGACATTGATAAGTAACGAATTAAGTTTCATGCGCTACTAATACATTCAATATTCTCAACTATAATTTCAATATTAAAAAATAATATCATAAAAATTTATAAAAATACAATAGCATATTTTTTTAATGTAATTATGGAAGACAATATAAATATTATAAAATAATTATAGCACAATAGTTGATATCACATGAATTAACAACATCGCATTGTTATAAATTACTGATTGGATTCACTGATACAACTACATCAACTATACTGCGATTGAATAGTTTAATAAATGAAAATATTGAGCTGAAGAATATATTTCCAAAAAATGTATTGTAACAATACAATATTAAATATTGTATTATTACAAAAAAAAAACATTTCATTTTAACTTTCATAATGCGTGGGGCGCTTGTGAATTATATGTCAAATTCGTAAAACATAAAATGTTTATATTAACTAATAAACATTGACAATCTTTAGTATAATACTATTTTTTTTAGAAAATTAATTAACCAATATTTTAATTAAATAAATTGTTACCGTATTTCAAATTTACGAAATTTGAAGAAGCCTTTTTAGAAACTATAGCACAATTTCTTATATTTTAAATAGTCTGCTGTGTGACTAAAACAAATACAAGTACCATATTATTTTAATTTTTTTAAATTATCCCTGATATTAACCGAAAAATCGTCTATACTTTTGGAAGGACAAATATCTCTACTAGTCTACTATGAAAATTTGGTAATTAATTAAATTTACATAACAATAAAAACAATAAATTTACATATAGAGAATAGTTAATAAACAAATAAAATGACGATTTTCCTGATTAATACGATATTTTCTATACAAATAATTAGTTAATCTAACTAACAAACATTAATACAATATTTTACAAAATATATTTATAAATATAATAACTAATATAATATAATTAGTACGTAATTAATATTATAAAAATAATTAATTTAACTTTGGATATTCTAGAAATTATAATATATATTTTATAATAGAGAGAGAGAGAGAGAGCCAATGAACAAAATTATTTTAAATTTTATTTTTAACAATAAAGAATTAGATTTTTTCTTTTAAATTTAAATTTAAATTTTTAAACCATAATATTCTTAAAATTATTTTCTTATTTTGTTCTTTTACAAATTATGTAATATAAATATTTTTAGTTTCTTTCCATCCCCCATTGAATGTCAATGAAGAATTTATTTATTTATTTATTTATTATTTTTTTTTATAGATAATCCGTATATAAATTTTAATTTAAATTATTTTATCAATACTTTATTATTATTTTATAAAGAAATACAAAACTTGATTATAGTTTTTTTTTTTTTCCTTTTTCTAACATTTAAAATGAGCATTTAAAATTATTAATATATTTTATTTATATTTTTCTATTTTTGTATATATTCGATTGTTGGGAAAAATGTTTTGAAATTATAAAGTAATAAGTGATTTTTAAGGATTGTTTGTGGTAGATGTTTTTACTTTTTTTTAACCAATAGTTTTACGTTTATGTCCAATAATCTCTATAGAAATTTTAATTTACATATACAAATATTAATAACATTTAAAAATGTACATGTAATCGCAATGAATGGAGGTTGTGTGTGTGCATAAACATCATTAACATTTACTACTGTATTTTGTAAATAAATTCAATATAATTTTTCAGTTATAGTAATATTTTGGGCTCATATAATTATTATAGGAGCAGGATAGTTTGTAATTTTACTTAATTTTTGTTTCTTTGTGCTCACCACCAACACCAGCCGAACCCCACATTCTGAATATACAATCAAAAAGTGAACGTTGTGCTTTTTTATTGTATGGAAATTAGCTATATAAAAAACCAAATGTTTGAAAAATGGTAATAGATAAAAATGGGCAATACATTATTAATGAATAAAATTACGTATATTAGGGGTTTTCGACACATGAAAGTGATAACATACTTTTTATTAATGTGTAGGGGTATTCCAAATAATGTTTATTAGGGTAGGGTGGTGGTGGTGGTGTGGAGTCACGAATTCAAATTTTTTTCCGGTAATTTTGATTCTTCCCTCTTGTATGTGTAGTTCATATAAGAGTTTATATAGAATCTATACCCAAAGACATGTAATAACACTTGAAATTTAATAGTTTTTTTATGAACTGAATCGGAAAGAAACGATGAGACGCAGTGACACAATGATTTATATATTTATCAATCAATTTGCAGTAAAATTATTATTATTTGAATTTACATATAAATTTTTCTACTATTTTTTTTAATAATATTAAAAGAATATTAATTTGAAATCAAAAAAAAAAAATTAATTAATTAAAAAATAAAAAATTACTATTTAACATTTTTTTTTGGTTTCCATTTTTCATTTTTTAGAAAATTTATCTACTTTTTTGATTGATTAATGTTAAATACATTTATTATTATTAAACTATTTGATATGAAAATATTTTATTTTGACTGTTTTAATTTTTAATTAATATAAAACTTTCATTTAAAATTGTGCTCTCATTTTCTTTTGTTGCAAAAATTCAACATTTATACAATATACCCTTGTTTCCATCGAGATGTATGTATTATAACCTGGATAATGTTACGATTGGAATTGAGTGTAGGCAGAGACAGAGAGAGAGATGGTCTCCGTCTACGACCTTACTTATTTCCATCATATTTTAACATTAACCGGATAGTTGCCAACTGTTTCTCGACGATAACAAGGTCATACAATAGTTGTTATCGAAAATGGATTGCTTATAAATTATTTTCCAATATATTTTTTAACTTTTTAAAATTTTTACCTTCTATTATAATTATGTATTTTATCATATATTATTTTAATAAAAAAAAGTTTTTGATCGATATGCATTTTGCAATTATTTATTTAAATATGAGAATTTCTTCACTTACTGTTTAGTTAATGGAAAAAAAAGAAAAGTGTAACTGTTATGTTGTGCGATTAATGATGAATTTGTCATCGGGCGGTGGTATATTTAATTTCACTTGATTCCTTTTTAATAAATTTAAAATTTATTTAAAGACTAAGCTTTTTCAATGGATAAAATGTGATTTCCTTGTTCTCAAATTATTCATATGATGGTTCAAAATAATGTGTGTGTGTGTGTGTGTGTGTGTGTGTGTGTGTGTGTGTGTGAGCGTAAGTGTTTTTTAAAGAAGAAGAAATTCTCTAATATTAATTAATCTATTATTATTATTATTATTATTATTATTATTATTATTATTATTATTATTATTATTATTAATATTTTGGTTTTATAAAATAATACATCCTTTTTTGGAAAATAAAAAAGGATTATTATATGTACGTATAGTCTCTGATTTATATGTTTTTATTTTAATAATATGTTGTAATTCGCAATGTTAAAACACAATTTAATTTATTTATAAATATCTTTCTAAAAGTAAAATATCATATTGTATTTTTATTTTTAATAAAATAATTATTATAGTTTTATTTTTATTGTATAGAGAAAAAAAAGAATATATTATATTTATTTTTTGTATATTTTTTAATGGTAAAATTCTATTTAAATTGTGCTGTTTACTAATTTTTACTTTATTTTTATTTTAAATAACTAGATACTATATATTTTATTTGGGATTTATGCGTTACGTTTACTTGAAAAATCACATAATTACAATATTTTTTTTATTTTTATATTATATAAGTGAAAAATATAAATGAATTCACGAAAGGTATCATTTTGTATTAGAAAAAAAAAGAAAATTAATTAATGACAAAATAAAAAATAAAGCTTGCAAAATATTAATATAAATATTTTTAATATTTTGTTTATCTGTTGTTGTTGTTTTTTTTTTTTTCTATTTAATATATACAAATTTGTTCGGTCAAAGAAATTGCACAAAACGCTTAATTTTAATTTAACTGAAAGTTCTAAGTTTAATAGATTAAAATTTGTTTCAAAGTCAAAGTCAATATTTTACTACAAGAAAATATTACTTATATACAAATTATATAAAAATGAAATTTGTAAAACAATTAATTAATAGGCAATATTACTTAAAATACTTTCCGGATTGGACTATTTATTATTAATCTGTATTAATAAAGAAGATTGTTATCAATGAACACGAAAAGTTTTTCATGGAATATATCAGCGCCACCATAATCCATTTAAATTCGAAAGCATATGACCAATTTGATTGTAAAATAGGGTAAGGATATTATGTGATTTATTAATGTACGAGTACGACAATCATAGCAAATTTCGTAATCTTTGCACTTTGGTAATGTGCAGAATTTGCAAAAATGATTGTTTAAGTAGTCCTTACGTACAATAGAACAGGTCGAGTGTGGCAATTGTTGTTCGCTTTTGTATCTAGGTATGTGTCTATATATAAATGTTCTGTATAATTAAATGAAAATTAAAAATATGATATCAGTAAATATTTATATATAAACTATAAATTAATTACTAATATATAATTCTATGGATGCGATTGGTTTGACGATGTCAATATTGGATTGTCGTTAAAAGAGCACCATTTTATCTATCACATATTAAATCACTTTAACGGTCAACTGTTAATCAGAAATTAAATTTTTGGGGATTTTCCGAGAATTCAATGAAAGTAATATAATAATTAAAATTAAATCGATGCTGCAAGTGATTTTTCACTTACAAATAAAAAAACTGTTTTAATATAAACTTAAGTAATGAAAAATAATGATACATGAACAAATTCGTTTAAAAAAATCGGCTCAATGATATGAATTTTATTGGTATAATCAAGGAGACAAAAATAGTTCGGTTTAAAAATTCGTCGAACGTAAAATTTATTTAAAAATTGTGCAATTTCTATGTGACACATACATTTTTAAAAATAACGCACTCGATTTTAATTAAATTTCAGTGCATTAATTTTAACTTGTTTAATTTTTCTAGTTTTTTTTTTTTTATATTTTTAAAGTTAATTTAATACTGATAATTTTGACATATTAATTTAATTTTTATTTAATTCCTATTTGTGTTTTTTTTATTTTTTTTTATATTACTATATTCATTAAAAATTAAAACAAATTGGGTGGGGGGACTTTTTTTTAATTCTTTTCAAAGAAACGAAAACAAAATAAGCGCATAAAAATAATAAATCTATTATTATTTGCAAGCTTTAACGAAAAAAAAAAAAAAAAACAATTCAATAATAATAATAATTATTAATAAAAAAAAAAAAATAGAGAGACGACTTATTTTTTCCGGCGTTAAGAGATTTTTTTTTTTTAAATTAACAAAAAACATATAAGAAAAAAAATTAAAAAATCGCATTTTAATAACATCGATTTTTTTTTTTTTTTAACGAAAAACAAATATAAAAAAAATTTAAAAATAATATCTAATTAATTCATTAATTAATTATCTAATTTATAATAAAAAAAAAAAAAAAAAAACACTTATTAATTAAAAACTATAATATTGTGCAAAAATTAAATGTGTGTGTAAATATTTTATATGTTCTTATTTGTTGTCATGTATTAATTATAACAAAACAATTAATTTGAGTATTGAAAAATTAAATATATATAGAAAAAAAAATTAATTAATTAATAAATAGAAAAATAACTCAATAAAAAAAAAAAAAAAATGTCGAAATAAAAAAGCTGCCTGAAAAAAAAAAAAAAAACAAAACACTAAAAAATTAAATTCAAAACTTCACAACAATAATTTTTTTTTTTACTTTGAATTATAAATCTTTTTTTGTTAAATATAATCTTATAATTTATATATTAATATTATTTAATATTTTTATATATATATATATTTATTGTGTTTTTAACCTTAAACAATAACAACTTTGGCTGTAAAAGTAAAATAAAAAAAAAAAAAAAAAAATAAACGAAAAATAAACATTATTTGTTTTTTATAATTTAAATGGAGCATTTTTTTTTTTTATTTTCTTTAATTTACTTTACGAATAAAAATATTAATTAAAAATATACGAAAAATAAAAAGATTGCTTAAATTCTTCACATGATGATCACAAATTCTTTTTATTTTATATCGAAGACAATAATAATAATAATATATTTCTAATTAATTAATTAATTAATTATTTATTTGAGGATGATGTGATTTTTTGTCATTTAAAAATAATTAATTTTTAAGAGAGAATCGCACGTTTTTATTATTGTATTTTTTTTTCATTATTTTATTTTTTATTTTATAAAAATAAAAATAGTATTTTTAAATTTTTTTTTTTAATATATTTTAATTAAATAAAAAAAAAAAAAAAAAAAAAACTTTTTATAAATTTGTGTATGTGTTAGAGAGAGTGCACGTAGTATAATATTACAATTATTTATTACAATAATAAAATAAAATAATTAAAAAATATAATATTTATACTTAATTATATAGAGAATTTTAGAAGAGTGAGAGAGACAGAGAGACAGAGAGAGAGAGATTTTTAATCATTTACTTTTTTTATTTATATTTTATTAATTATTTTTAATAATATTACTTTTTCATTTTTGTTTTTTCCTTACATTAGTCAATTATAATATCTTTTTTTTTCCATTTATGGCGACTTAAATTAAGGGAACACATACACAAAAAATAAAAAAAAATAATATTATTATTTTTTTGGTCATGGATTCGTTTACGAGATTTCTGTTTTTTTTTATTTTTTATATTTCTTATTATTAATTTTTTATTCTTCTAATTATTTTAATTATTTCCATTTACAATAATGATGATTTTGATAGAGAGAGCGAGAGTGGATAGAGATTAATAAAATAATAAGCTGCCGGAATAATTATTCTTAATTATTTTGTTGTTGTTCCTTTTCACATGATGTTTTTATATTTAAAAATATAATTGTTGGTTCTTATTTAATTTTTTTTCAACTGTTTAATATGGCGTAAAGCGATTATAAGTGCCTCGATACATTGTTGCCTAAAATATATAGAAGAAAAAAAAAAGAATTAAAATAAATTAATTAAAATATATTTATACTTAAGATTATTTATTTATTATTATTATTAGATTCAGCAGATTGTAAAAATCTTGATGGAACCGAACAGGCATCAGTGATTATTTTGTATAAACTCCAATATAATTACGTCACATTCAATTAGTATGAAAACAAAATACTAAAATAGCAACGTTTTGAGTTAAATTCTCATATCACAAATATATTATGGGAAATATTGTATTCAAATGAATTTATTCAATATATTAATTTCAATGGATCGATTTTGTCACCGTTTGTTTGTTGATGTATATACAATATTAACTGTAATTGGTAGCATAAATAATATTTTCTCACTCATAGTCATAAGTCATCCAATGGCTTCACTCAACTGGGTCAATAAAATCTTAGCATTCAAAACAACAAAATATATATAGACTTCATATTAATCTCAGAAACAGAAACCTATATTTTTCTGATAAATTCAAATTATATCATCATAAAGAATATTATGGAATCGAAAAAAATACAATAAAGATTATCTGCAGCAACTAGGCGTGGAATAATATTGGTGGGTATCGACAGTTTCTATTTAAAAAAAAAAAAAAAAACAAAATTGGACACCGATTCATTGTGGCAGGTGATTATAATGCTAAAACATAATTTTTGGATATCTCGTTTAAAAACACCAAGAGGCATACAAATGACAACATCTGGGTCAACCATCGGTCAACCAACATAATGGCCATAGAAGAAATACCAGATATAATCGATTTCAACGTAATAAAGGATATCGCCTTGCATGGATTTTTCAATTGATCATTCACATGTGGTGTACACAAGTCATAATTAAGCCAACAAATTGAATGGACACACTTTAAGAACAGGTGCATGTTTCTGTAAATGCTTTTATAACCAATTATGGATTTGGATCATTCATTAACATATTTCAATTTCTATATAACTCTCTCATCTCGCGCATCTGTGCGCAATTCAACATTTATTTAACATTAACACGTCTTTTTATAGCATCTGTATATCTCAACCATTATTCACAATCAATTTGATAAATAACTCCGCATGGTAAAATCTAACAATTTACCAATTGGTATTCAAATGTGTCGAAAGTTATATGTCAATATTTCCTTAATTCCATTATTTTTATATCGGTAATTAGCCCATAATGTTGTGTGAATAGAAATTGTTAATATGTGAGTAACAGCGTCTAACAACATATATATTTTCAATGATGCCCGTTTGTTTTTATTCCACTCCAACGAAGAGATGGTAACCACCGAGTTGAAACATTTCAGTATTAATATAAATCCGCAAAAAAATTTCACATACAATTTTTAAGAATTGATCCTAGCCGTATTCGACTAGCATGAACGGTATCCCATTGCTAAGTGTTAAATTGTGTTAATATTATTATTACATTTTTATACATATATTTAAAAATAAACATTTTAACACTAACCCCATAACCAGGTACGGGTCCAATTCCATGTCCTAAATATGGATCAGCAAATTCACGACCATATCTATTGACGACGCATATATTTTGCATACATATATTTTTTAGGTGTATGTAAATAAATAAATAAATTAATTAAAAGTTGAATAAATAAAAAAAAAAAATTGTATGTATATGAAAAGGATTTTGATGTGTCCTTTAAAAAAAAAAAAAAATAAATATTTGTCTGGATTATAATTGATGGAATATATATATGATAATTTTTGGATATATATTTATTATATAATTTTCTTATATTATTCTTGGTGGAAAAAGGATAATGAATGTTCATTTCGACGTCGTTGTCGTTCTAATAATATTTCCATAATTCTTAATATCTAAAATAAAAATAAATAATATTAAGTTTGCATATTTGTTGTTGTTAAATCAAGTTTTTCAATACAATTTTTAATTTTATGCAAATATATAAAAATATATGAAATTTGTATTTGAAAAATTAAAATTCGATATTTATGTTTTAAACAATGCGAACACGCAAATACAATATCTTTTAATTAATAAAATATTACGATAAAATCTGGTTTTACAATTATAAACTCGTATCTAATTTATAGGTAATGTACGCAATAATTGAACACATATGGATAAAAAATGGAAGTCGGATCACACCAAAAACGATATAGGTATATTATAGGTGGAAAATACAGGATGATTTTTTGTTTAAGTGTTTTGAAATACTGATTTTTTTATATGTAAATTATATTAAATTTAAAGTTCTACGACACTTAAACAAAAAAAAAACAAAACAACATCCTGTGGAAGAACAATTCTCTCATACCCTGCCACAGCGGCGTAACCAGTGACCGGTTGTGCAGCTGCAGCGGCATTATATGCTGCCGCTCTCATTCCCTGCACAGCTGTATATGTAGCCGCAGCTGTATACGCTTGTTGTTGTGCCTGTGATAATGGTGTTTTTAATAATGGTGCTGTTGCCTGTAAAATTTTCGATTTAAAAATCATATGAAAAAAATAATAAAAAAAAAACACATGTTGTGCAAATAACAAAAAAATAAAATATAATTATGATTTAAAATTTGAAAAAATATTTTAGTAGCATGCAATATATTGTTTTGTATGGATGGTGTGTATCATCTAAAATTTTATTAATATTAATATTTATTTATAATATGAAAATGTACTATTTATGAGCGCATATTTTAACTTTAATATATATTTTCAAAATTGTTAATTATAAAATTATTATTTGTATGTACGAAACAGTGCAAAAACCAAATTACACACATATTATATTTTATATGGAAAAAAAAGCAATTATATTTAAAAAAAAACATCATTTATTAAACCAAACAACAACACAAAAAAAAAACATATAAAACCTCACAAACATCGCATCATCTTAATCCAAAAGTGCATCTTCACACAGACTCTATATATTTTGTAATAATATATGTTGCGATAATAATTAATAATAATGTTATAAAAGATTAATAATACACAATAAATGATCAATAAATAAATAATTGATGATAAAAAATATGTTATTATATTTATAGACAATAAGGATTAATATCCATATATTAGTTATTGTTACTATATTTAATATGTTGTATTAATAATAGAGAAGACACGATATTGATAAATTTATTATAATACGATAAAGATTCGTAAAGTGTCAGCGCTCAGAATTAATTTTGTAAATAAAAAATAATGTCACTTATCGGATTTTGTCACTCTGCTGGATTGTGTAAAAGATCAGAATAAACTAAATATTTTGATATGTTATAATCATGCGAAGGAGCTAAGATCCGTTCAAGAGTGCATACATTACAATTGTGTTTTGCAGACGATTTGAAAATATGTATAATTGCATACCCATGGCAAATAATCATCAAGTGATCACACATACGTAATTTGTAAAATTATTTATCTATAAAATCATGAAAATTATGGACCAATTCAATTCAATTTCTTATTTATTTGTCTTTCATATAAGGTATATCGTATGCAAAACTTAAAAAATTATTAGCCTTGTGAGGTCCTTGAAATGTCCTTATTCCTTTAAACATTCGTTCTTAATCTATTACTATTATAGGATTAACATTTTTATGCATTTCTTTTTTTTAGAATATAGTGGTGTGACAATTATCGGATCATATGTAGAAATAATTTGTGTGACACTTATCGCATCTTTACTGTATTATTAAATACAATACACCAACGCATATACTTCTAATTTTTATATAAACGATATAAGGAAACAAAATATCCTTTGAAATTCTCCTATATATACTATATTTTCTATACACTTATTAAGACTTTCATTAAAAATGTGCAATGGAAATAAATATACAAATACAAAATAAATCTGTTTTCGACACTTTATCATCAATTTGATATTTTTTGCTGTGGCGGGGTGCAGCATTAAAAATAAAAAATTAACGTACAAACTTATTTGAATCAATTAATATCGACGGGAAAATTCTATATTATGTAGAATATATATAGAGAATATAGATTGTGTTCATGGATACGTGCTGGGCGGTGTTATCACCAAATCAATATTATTTTAACGTAGCGCACATCTTTAAAAGGTGGCCTACCAAATTTAAAACAGATACATCAATTAAAATGGGAAAAAAAATGGAATCACTCTGTCCATTGAAATGGATCATCATGTATTTTAAATAATAATTATAATTTATAATATGGAATTGATTGGCAGCTGTGGTGGTATAGGAAAAATTTTGCTTTTGTGAAAATTTATCAAATATGTAAATTTTTGTTTCTCTTGCTACAAAATTAATACAACAAATTTAATGAAAAACAAACATAATTATTTTTAATTAGTTCATTATTATTATTATTATTATTATTATTATTAGCGATTGTGAGTGTATGTGAATATTTTAAGTGACTATATTTATTAAATTTTATATTATCACAACAATCCTTTTTTATACGCAAATTTTTAAACAACATCGATTATTCTTTTGAGCAAACGATTCTCAATTCAATATGCGAAATTAATTGTAAATAAATGATAAATGATGAAAATTTAGTGAATTTTTGAATATTTCATACAAACACTTGTCACACGTAAGCAGCTACTACAATCATTATTATACGTAATTTAAGAAACAACTAAAATAACTCTGTTTAACTGATAAGTTGTTCAAATATGCATCAATTTCAATGTTTTCATAAGTTGTTGTTAATTTTTACAAGTAATTTGTTAGAATTTAAAAAAAATCTGTAGTAAAAGTAATGCCGTTTATTTTTTAAAACTTATTGAAGCAACTTGTAAATGCATAAAAAAGAAAAGGATTGGGTTTAATATAATTTCATAAAAATCAACAAATTTATTAATTATTGTACCATACGCAAATATATTAATATAAAGAAAGATTTCTTTTTATATGGTTTTTATAATTATAACAATAATATTAGTATAGTTAATCATAAAATAAGATTATTTATTGACATCGCGCACATCTATTATTATTATTATTATTATTATCATAGTTGCTGTTAATTTAGTTAAGTGTCGTCACTTAAAAAATTATAACTTCACGCTATAAATTTTATATAGCTCTGCGCTGTGATATTTATTATTTATATTTCAAATTATTATAGCATGTTTTATGATAATATCAATAAAGTTTATTATGTAGTTGTTGTTCGTCGCAGAATCAATTAATTAAATAATGTAATAATAATAACAAATAAATAAACAAACGCCATAAAAATAGAAATCTTTTTTTTTTTTTCTTAGAAATTTCTAAACTAATTTGAAATAAATAAGAATTTTTATATTATTTGCAAAACCAAATAGATATGCCACAAAACACATTTATAAGATTCCAATAAAATAAATAAGAAAACTCCCAAAAGTTATCGTCACACTTTGCCACAATATTTGACAGAACAGAAAAAAAATGCAATTAACATAAAAAAAATATCGAAGCAAAAAAAAATGTAGCAGCAAAAAAAAAAGGAAAAAAACATTAGCGAAATAATGCAATAATTGTTACAGTCTTTAAATTTAAAATATATAATATTTTAATACACTCAAAATTGTTGGTTGTGTTGGTACTTCTGTCACCGGTTTGGCTGCCTGAAAACAAAATTTTTATATATCCCATATTTTTCGAGCAAATTAAATTTCAATAAAAATAAAACAATAAAACTTATACTTAATATTTAAAAAATAAAATAAATCATGATTAAATATTCCTAAACTTAAAATGTTTATATATGCACAACTGGCTTTTTTTTGTCTATAATTGAAATAAATTTACATGCGCTTAAGTAAAAATAATAAATATAAACTTTAAACGGAATGAATATTGAATTTATTGAATTTTGGTTAAGAAACATTAAAAAACAATATTGAATAAATTATAAGAGAAAGAAATTCAAATAATTGTTTAATTAATATTCGAAAATCGATTAACAGATTGGAATAAAATTGTAAAATTGTGTACCGTGACGAAAAAGGATATTTTGGAAAATATAAATTTTGAATTTTTGTTCAAACAAAATACTTTCTTTGTTTTTAATTTTTACTTCCAAATACAGATCCACCCTCGTAAATATTAAGATATTCAATAAATTAGATTTTGCATTTAGTATTTTCTTAATTTAATATATTGTATTTAATATATAAAATGAAAAACGTGATTTTAAATGAAGATCTATATTAAATTCTTAGGATTACTTTGAACTAATGAATGAATGGTCTAGAAATATATAGTACGAGATAGATTAAAATAATTTTTCGTCGAAAATCAAATACTAAAATTTTAGTGGTTGTTGCAATAAATTAATCGCAAATCTAATAAATTAATACGGTATAGGAGAGACCGGTGTCTTTTGATCGATGGATGGAGATAAGTTAAGTTAAATAAAAAAGGACAAATAAATCATAATTTAAAAAAATATTAAAATTAAATTGTTCTAAAATAACATTTCATATTTTGCAATATAGATATTATTTTTAAGCAGCATTTCAATGGATATATTCGCAATAAATTAAATAATTAAACATATATAAAAAAAAATATTTGTATAATTATTTTTATATAAAATACAATTATTTGAATGCATTCCTATTCCTGAACACAATTATATTATAGTTTATGTAATTATAATATAGTTAACATTAGAGTTTGCCAACAACTGGATGAGTTGAAAATTTAGGAAAAAATTCATATTTAATTATAGCCATTCGGGTGTAACTTTGCTATAAATACATTGTATACAGGTACAGATTTATAGTTGATTATTTCTACACGATCGTAATTATATACAAATTATATTTAATATAATTATGTTCACGACAACGCAATCAATATATATTTTAATTCATAATTTATTATATTTTTTTCTTAATTTATAATTTATTTATAAATTATTTTTGGAATTTAAAATTTGTTTTGCATGAACTTTCGACCCACATAATTTATACACAGAAATCTTCTATATATAGAATATCTAAAGACGTGAAGAATATTGATGACAAGATACGCGTCTCATCAATCTTTCGGACTTCGGTTATATTAATGCATATATACTTTTCGATAGACGTATATATACAGAAGAAGATTAATGCCATTTATATAAATACGTGTGAAACACTACGATCAAAAGTTCAATTAAAATATTTTATCTGATCACAACCAAAAAAAAATGCCGATCGTTTTATATTAAAATTTTTTAAATAATTTTTAATATAAATACACGAGTGTGTTTGTTTGCATATAATAATAATAATATTAAGAGTAGAATGAATGACAATTAAAATATAAAATAAAAAAAAAAATTAAATCTTACCTGGAAACGATAATTGGGATCAGCGGCAGCTAAGAATGGATCAAAGTAGACACTATAATTTTCAAATAAAAAATAAAATGAAATAGAAAATTTAATTAATTTGTATTTATAAATAAATATATATAAAAAAAATTAAATAAATAATGTTTTTAATATAATATTAATTTTGTATTTTTAGTATATGTGAATTTGAAATAGTTTTTAATGAAAATTATTTTCCTAATACCTATAATTCAGTTTTAACTCTCATCTCGTTTGAGCATTCAAGTACAAGCTCCACATGACACATCATTTTTATATAATAAATGTACGAGTAGTTCACGTTGAAACATAATGAACGTTATCACATTGGATGATTTTATATTTAAATGAACATCATTATAAATAAAACATTGTTTTTCCATTAATTAATTAGATTTGGGTATCTCATTGCCAACGGAAACGTTATGTATTTTGGATACGATACATTTGAATAGTATTTTTGCATAATATATAATATTTAAAATGATGAAGAAATTATGAGGGGGGAAAACTTTTGACTCGTATTTATTATATTATTGTTAAAGTGATAATAAATTTAAAATGTATATTATTCTTTAGAAAACAAAAATAAAATTGTTTATAAAGTTTTAAACACATCTCTCTGTTGATGATGTTAAATTATATAAAAGCTTTGTCGAAATGATGAAACACACACAACAGAGAAAAGTAATTTTCATTAAAAACTATTTTTTATCAATTATTTATTAAATATTATATTATTAATAAATTTTATATAAAAAATTCATTTTTATTTCAATTTTTTATGCATTAAATTAAAATAAATTTAAAATTGAAATGGTTTCATATAACATTCAGTGTTCTATATTAGATTTAGATTAGATAATTTTGTAAGAAATTTTGTAATTAAAATAAGTACATCGCTTAAAGCAGTTCTATTATTGAATATGTATTTTAAAACATGAATATCGTACAACATTTAAACTACTATGCGATAAAATGAAATACCACTAGAAACAATTTATATGAAACTAATTATTAATTGTTTATAATGGTCAGTAGTCACAAACGAAAACTTTGTTGCTATTTATAAATGCAATAACAAATAAAGTGTTGTTGAGGAATTACAATTTGCTGTGAAAAAAATTGAATTTCTTATAAAAAATTATTAATTATATAATTAACCCTTTTTTTCGTATATCGACAATATAGATATGATGCCCCACCAAATCTAAAATCGGTAAGAACGTGATCGAACAACTCTAAACTTATTTTATATTATATTAATGATTTTTTATTGTGTTGATGTTTTTCATATTTTACTCTTTAACATATACAAAATAAATTGTTAAACGGTTTACGAGAATGTTTTCACCGGTTTTAGATAATATTAACCGCATCTTATTGTTGATATACGTGTCTAGGGTTTTAAAAAACATCTTAAATATTAGTAATATTTAATTGTTTTTTTATTTAATTTTTAAATTTGTATTAATATGTGTGTGTGTGTGTGACTGTGTGTGGAGTGAGGCGGCTTCTTTGTAAATTTGGCAAATTATTAACTATAATTTCAGTATATATATATTTTTTGTAAATAGATTCTGAATTATATATACGCAATTTTCCAATTAATATTTGTGATTTATTTAAATTTTGGGTCACATATATTTTAACAAAACATTAACACATAGTTTATTTAACTATTGAAAATATTACAACAATTTGGCAATTTATTTTTATTTTTTTCCCGAGCCGCCGCCGTCGCCTCCAATAAATATGTATGTGTTTTTTATTGTTTTCTTAAATTATAATAAAATTATAAAAAAAAACATATAATTAAGAAATAAAAAATAATAAAAAGTACAACAGAAATTTAAAAAATTAATCAAAAAACACATTCTCATTATAAAATAAAATATCTATAGTTTTTAGTAATACAAGAGAGAAATATATATAAATAAATAAATATAAATAAATATAATTCACAACAAAATATGGTTTTAGTTCAAAACATTGCAGGTTTAATAATATATTTTTATTTATAGAATTTTCAAATTTTCTATAATTCATGCAATATTGCGCAGCATGCACACAATTATAGCATTTTATATATAGATTTTAAAAATCATTTCATACTTCATCATATTTTAACATATTAACAAACTAAAATCAAAATAAAAAAAAATACTTCATTTTTTATTTACAACTAAAAATATTAAATAATGCATTCAAAAATCACAAACAACGTTCAAACACATTGAGCATTGATATTTATATTTGCTATAATATAAATATATTAAATAATATTAATAATAATTATTATTATTATTAAAAATTATTGAGCTTACAATTTTACACATAATCATAAATATAAAACGATGTGAAATATATTATATACAATTTCAATCTACAATTATTATTGGTTATTTAGTAACTTTATTATGTGTAAATACGTTACATTTGCAACGGACATGCCTAAAATATTATATTTGTGAAGTTTGATTGTAAATGATCTGTTGTAGCAGAATATTTTGTATATCATCATTTGCGAATATAGTACAATCGTGAGACATTCCAAAATTACAGAAATTCCTCAATCAAACGCATATGTTTCCTGATAGTATTCGAAATTATTCTCATACATTTTGCCCTCCTCCTCATCCTCCTCATTACCAACACACCAGGACTCTTACAAACATTAATGATAAATTGAATCACATATTTACTATTGCATATACTCACGAAATCATATAAGCTATTGCGAAAATATAAATTGAAGATACCAAAATATATAAATTTAAAATCCTTTCTTTTCATACAATTTATCGTGTCTATAATTGTTGAACGTATATTTAATGTACGGATATGGATTTTAATCTTATTATAATTTAATGTATATATATATTTGAATGTAGCTATATGAAAAGGATTATGTGTAACTAATTATGTAAATACAACAGATAACTAACTGCATGGAACTGAAATAAAATTGCTGTAGATGGAGATCGCAATTGAAATAATTAAATGAATTGATTTGGATTTACAATATATAAAAACAGCTCTATAAATGTGTTTCAAAATATATATATGCGTTAAGCTAATGTATTAATATTATTGAAATATAAAACGTGCGACGAGCACTGATTTCACGTGTCTAACAGTTGGTAAAACATTGTACATATTGTATTTGTATCATTAATTTAATACACTATTTAAATAAATTCTGATTTCTCATACAATTTATTACAATTATATGTTTATTTAGTTATATAAAACAATGAATATTCAATTGCTATTACCGCACGCAGATAACGCACGTAACGTTGCATTCAAATAAGAATTTTATATATTTTGCGCAATAATATACAATTACAGAAATCATAAAAGTTAAGTTAAAAACTGCCGTACTCAAGTTATAAAAAAAATGTGATTTAATGCACTTGTTGGAACACAATGCAATTTGAGGTTTATTTCATTTGCGAAAATATATTTCAAATAAATAAAATTCATTTCGTATAAAAATAAACTAATTGAATACTTTTTTCCACACATCTTTCCGAGAGCAGAGGGTGGTGCATGAATATTATACTATCGAATCATCGTTATCCATCCAAGAAACATATATTACAATATTTAGAAATTTAAAACCATATTGATTACATGGATAAAATTGTTGGGTAAATTATAGAAAATAAAACTGTTGGTTTCATTGTTTTATTGGTTCAATCATATGAAGACGCATTGTAGCGATACGGTGGTATATACGAAAATTTGTATATTACACGATTAAATTAAATAAATAATTAATTAATTAATTAATTATTAAAAATAGGAAGTTATATTGGAAAAAAAAAATAAAAAAGTGACAGACAGAAAAACGATTTTAAAAATAAAATTAATATTATTGTTATGTTTTTTTAATTTTTTGATTCAATTTTAACCTTTGATTCTCGCACACAACAATATTTTATTATCTCTTTAATTTTTAACCTGGCACATATTGAATAAATTGTCTCAACACCTAACAAATATGTATATCTAGGCACCAATTTCTAATTATTAAATGCCCTTCAGATATATAGTAATTATATATATATATGACAATTAAACATAGAAACAGATAATAAAATGATAATTCTGTTGTGAATCAAAGGATAAATTTCGATCGATCATAGAATATTTTATATAATAACACAATTTTTATTTTGGAATGGTTTTTTTTTTGTATTTGGAACATATTTTTTGAACTGTGATTAAATTTGTTTTGTACATTATTACTATTTATATGTTACTTACGGTGTAAATCCATGCAAAGCATTTGCTGCACCAGCTGCTGCAGCTAATGCCGGTGATGGTGGTAGTCGAGCAAAAGCTGCAGCAGTTGTCGGAAATGCAGCCCGTGTTCGTCCTCTTTGTATACCTACAACTCCACGTAATGTCGCTGCTGCGGCTGCGGCTGCGGCTGCTGCTGCGGCTGCATTGTTTTAAATTCATTTCGATATTTGTTTTTAATTTCAAATTTTATTGTTACCGTTCGTTGTCGGTAGGTGGGTAGGTATTCGATTTGTGTTTATCCGTTTTTAGTTTTAAATTTTTGAATTTATTAGTTCCGTTCGATAGTATCAGGTACGTGCGTGTGAATGTTTGTGTGTGTGTGTGTGTGTTTGTGTGTGAGAAAGAGGAAAATGCATGCGGTTAGTTATAAAATATATTGTTTTTAAAAAATAAAAATAATAAAAAAATATAAATTAATAATTTTTTGCTATTAAGATTTAAAAAATAAAATAAACTAAAATTGTAAATTCACTATTGGTTTTTTTTGAATATAAATTATATAAATTAATATTAATTTTAAATATTTTTATATATAGGCGGCGATGGAAAATTACAATTATGGTTTATTTTAATTTTTAATATTTTTTTTTATAATTTAATAATAATAAACATTAAATAGATTTGTTGGTTGGTTGGTTTTTTTTAGTTTAGTAAAAACGTTAACACATCATGCTTGCATTTTTTGTTTGCACATTATTTGGTTTTTATTTTTAATTTATAAATAAAAAATTAAGTTTTTTAATATTGGTTTTTTTTTTAAATATATATATAATACGGTGGTGTGTGTGTGTGAGTGTGTGTATAACTATATTTTTAACAATTAACCCTTTAAGCACTGATTGTGAGTTAATATCTATGTATAACTAAATTTTTAATTTATTTAACTAAAATATTGTATATTTAAATATATTAATTATTATTTATATATTTTTTTTCTAAAATTATATTTGATTAATTTGAAAATTTATAAATTTTACGCATAAATAAAATATTAAATTAAATTTATAATTATTTATTATTATATATTATTTTTTCCAACACATTTTACTTGTGTTGTAATTATTTTTAACATTTAACAAAAAGTATTGTGTCAATGGCCTAATCAAATATATCTAATATATTATAATTATAATTTTAATAAAATATTATAATAATCATTAATAATAAATAATTAATAAATAAAATAATATAATATTACGTAATATAGCTTAAAAATGATATTATTTTTTAAAATATACATAGGCATTATATTGTAAATGTATGTGTATTGATATAATTAATTATATGCTCATGTCAATGCAGAAATATTTATCTGCATGATGGTCTCAATATATTCATAATATACAAGTCACCAAAAATAAATAAATAGTTTACAAATTATTTTTATTTATTATAATTTTTGTGAGAATTTACTTTAATAATAACGTTAATACAGATATTAAATACATTTAAACGATCTGTTAAAGCAGCATCTTGATAGCGGTGATTCTGCATGCATTACATAGATAATATAACCATTATATGCATATTTATGTACGATGCATCTCTTGTACAGAGATTAATTTAATTTGTTGGTTATATGGAAAAAAAAGTTGTTTGGCGGAAATGTTAAAGAAGTCCATCCATCGATAGCTTGAAGAATATGATACAATCAAGTTCTATCGCATACAATAATATTAAAAAAATAGTGTTGTCTACAACATTCAATTGTGGCATGATTTAATTCAAAATAATATTACATTTCTGTATTAATAATTAAAGCGTTTCGTGTATACACAGCGACTGTAATATTATTGTTTTTCTGCATCATCAAAATAGTAATATGTTAATTCGAGTTTATTAATTAAAAAATTGTCTTGTATAATTACAACAATTTACTTTTAAAGAATATATATGAAATTTAAAAATATTTTAAATTCTGTGTCAAATTTAAGTGTTTTTACATTACATTAACACATATCTATAAAAAAAAATTTCTAAAATATATTTCACATTATAAATCAATCTAATTATAATAAAAATTTGTTTGTTTATATCAGATTTTAAATAATCGTTATATTAAATGAGTGATTTCAATGAAATTATGAAATTAATTGTATTTATTTGATAATAAATTTGTACACACATGCAATTTAAAAATTTATATTAAAATAGATGTTATTTTGATTGAAAAATAAAGCATAAAATAAATTTCTAACGATATTAAATAATATAATAATTATAGATCACATGAAAACATGAAAACATTATGTTCGGATAAGCGATTTTTTTTTTCCGGTTACACAACAGCGTACATATATAAATAATGTTTAAGATTTAACACACACACACACACACACACACACACACATTAATTAAATTAAATTAAAATACATTAATAAATTCAAAAATATTAAATGAAAAAAAAACAATATAAATGTCAGCCATTATTTAAAACACTTAAACTTAAACGATTCGCAATTATATAAATATGATAGAAAAAGTTATAAAATTGTATTAATTTAATTTAATTATTTATTTAACACACTTTTTCTGTGATATTTAATTAATTTATTGAAAATTTATTATAGGATATTTAAATAAATTATAATTAATTTTTTAGTTATTCATTGTTTAAATTGAGCATTGCATGCGCATATAAATTAATAATTTTTAAACACACATCAAATAAATATAGGAACATTACATAAAATCATACAATAAATAATTAAATTAATTATACGATTAAAATTTAAATATAATTAAATGTTAAGAGTTTTATTTTTTTATTTTTTTTTCAATATACAAGGGGGTGGTAGGACGGGCATATTTCAGCATCGCATAATTAAAGATTTTAAAATATCTAATTAGTATAATATTTAATTAAACAACAACAATAATAATAATAATAATAATAATAATAATAATAATAATATTGAACGAGCAGTTAGTTTTTCATTATCATTAATTTGCATGTCAAAAAAAAAACAAAAAATTCATATCACAAAAAATAATAATTTTTTTTTTTACATATTAATTAATTAATTATTAATTATATAATTTGCAAACCACATTCTCCATTAATTATTTTTTTTTTAATTATATATATATATTTATTTATTTATAGAACAAAAAAATAAAATAATTAATTAATTTTAATTAAGTTAATTTAATAAAAAGAAAACCATTAATAAAAAAATAATAAAAATAGAAAAAAATTAATTAAAAAGAATAAGAAAATAAAAAAAATCGAAAATGCAAATTTTTTAATATATTATTTTTTCTGTTAATTAATGGGTACCTCCGTCTTTGTGCGGTTCGTGGCGCTAATACAAGTTGTTGTGCTGCAGCTAATTGTGTAGCTTGAGCTGTGGGGGCTAATGCTGTGCTCCCCACTGCCCCTAAAAATGGCCATGTCATAGGAAGTCGATAGCCTGATATTTAATATATATATATATTTGATAAGTTATAATTAATTCTAATAATATTTCTATTTTGTTTAATTATGTGTAAGTCGGGTTTTTTTTTTTTATTATTTTTGTATATTTTTTTCTATATTTATTTCAATATTAAAATAAAATTTATGGTTTTTTTGTTTTAGTATATGTAATTTTATATATATATATTTATTAAGTTTATTTGTATATTTTTATTAACAAAAAAAAAGGAAAAATTTAAACTATATTAAAATTTAAATTAAAATTTAATTTAATAATGAATTTTTTACTCTTTAATTTTCAAAGTATAGAAATAAAATTTTTGTGAATGTGAAAAGTATAGATAAAAAAAAAAAAGAAGTTAGTGGTTGATTGATACGACGACGACCGGCGCTTTATGAAATAACAATGTAATAGAATATTGCGTATATGCATTAGTGAACCAACCTTCAATTTATTCCATCAATAGTTATTATTACATGGAAGTAGATTAGTTTTCTCATTAACAATTATAAATATATTGTACATATATTCGATCAAATAATATGTTATTCCAATTAGTCGATTATAATATACATCCTCAGATATTCATTGCAGTCAAGTTGTTGGATTATATGGTACTATATCTGTTATAGTACAATTCAGCAATTATATAATGTGAATTCAAACCGGACGCAGATACATTACAATCGATAATATACAATGAATGAATATCAATTGGAAAAAGAACATTGATATGACTTAATATAATCCAATAAAATACATAAATGATAACGCCAACACTCGCCGCATGCAGAGAATATACAATATGTTATCGTCTATATTGGAATATTTCGCCATATATATATTTTATAAAATACTTTCTGGTGTGTTATTTCATAGAGCCCGCCGCGCACAATAAAATACTAAACAATCTACAAAATATCAATTTTTATAAAACTAAATCAATCGCATGATATTTCATAAAATAAATAAACTAAAAAACCAAAAAATAACATGTAAATATTATTAAAAATTATTCACATTCAGATTTATAGGAAAATAAAAATATAAAACTTTGTGTGTGTTTTTTTTCATATAGACACCCCCATCAGTGACAAAAAAATGTGTGATTTTATTATTTTACTATCCACATATTTGCCATGGAAAAGATCAATTGGAATTTGTCCGAAGAATGTCCATATATTTTGCACTTAATATAATAGTATTTATTATTTAGAGATCAATTGAAATGTTTGGATTGTTAGGGAAACATATGCCCAACAAATATCCGCGCGGTATTGTATTCATAATTTATTTAAATATATATATAGAAAAGGTTAACTATTTGTAAAAGAATTTAAATAGGACAATTTATTTAGAATTTTATATATTAAAACATATTTATAACTATATTTTTAATTTTTTAAATGGAAATATTTATATTGTAGATTGTTAACACAACACACCGCATAGCAAAATATAATAATAAAATCGCACATTTTTTTTTTTCGGCACTGCAAATATTGTATAAATATAATCTTAATTCAAATCAATTCAAATTCAAAATCAAATAATTCTATATATATAAAATGTAATTAAAAACATATATAAATATATTATTTACAGATTAAAATTAATAATTATGCGTCTCATACTTTGCACATTCACATAAAATCTACAATAAAAATTTATTTATTATTTCACCCCTGTCAAGAAACTAATACAAAAAAAAAAAAAAAAATTTACAAAATTAATTATTAAATTTTTCAAATAAAACAAAACCAAAAAAAATTGAATCAATAATAATAATAATAATAATAATAATAAATACGTAAATTTATTAAATTTATATTTTGTAATTTATATATACATTTTTGTATATATATTTTAAATAAATATATTGTTTGATAAGTATAAAATAAATAGTGTATTATAATAGTGTGCAAGCAAGTTGTATTTACGTCAATCACCAAATGAAAAAAAATAATTAAATAATTAAAAAAAAAAATATATATATAAAAATAAATTAATAAATAATAAAACATAAACAAAAAAAAACACCCAACCCACCCCATACATACGCATTTGACACACAAATATAAATATTTCATTTCATTTCATATCATTTCCACATATCCATATTGAAAATTTAATTTTTTATTTAAACTATTGATTTTCAAAACAAAAAACAATAAATTAATTAAACATTTATGGTAAATAAGAAAATATAACAAAAAATTGTATAATTAATCTAAAAGAAAATTAAATTAAAAACATTTTATCAAAAGCTTTATATAAAAGCTCAACAATAAGAAAAAAAACACACATTGCAAATGGTCTGGTTATTTTTATTTTGAAAATATATATAATTTAAAAATAATTAAAAAATTGTCAAACAACACAACACAAAAAATTAAGAAAAAAAAAAAAAAAACAACCCCCAATTAATAATAGAATAAAAATTAAATTAAATTAAATTAAATTATATAGAAAAGCTATAATTTCCGCTAACCAGGCCATTTAGCAAAAATTTCCAAAAATCCTCTATTTTCTTTTTTTTTTTTTTCTGTTTAATTTATTATTTATCGGGCACAAAGTTTTATTTTTAACAGTTTTTAGAAACTTTTAAATAAATATCAAAATCCGAGTGCACAAAATAAAAATAAAAAAAAAATCAATTTTTCTCGCATTCAAAAATTCGCAATTTATCCACATTCAATGTTTTTTTTTTTTTTTTTATTATGTATTTTATTTTATTTTTTTTTTTAATTAATTAATTAATTAATTAAATCATATATTAATTAATGATTTGATATATATGTAAATTGTATATAATAATAAATAACAGAAAAATTACAAATACAAATTAAAAATAATAATAATTAATCATAACAATATAAATTAAATTAAACGTAAATAGAAAATAAATAAAAAAAAACAAATAATTTCTTACCTTCTGGTGGCCACTGAACGCAAACTGAAACAATAAAAAAATATTAATTATTATTATTTTTAATTTTTAATAATTGTTTAAATGAATTTGGCAACTAAAAATTTATTATAAACATTAATTGTTTTACATATATTTTAATTAAGCATTTCTCTAAAAATTAATTGCATGTACTTTTTTTTCATATAAAGCAAGAAAAATCAAAAAGCGATAGCTATTAAATTAAATTAAGTGCGGTAATTATCGTGCGATATTAGAATGCGCTAAAGTTAAAAACAAAATATTAATCTTAAATTAAAAAGAATAAAAGGAAACAAATGTAAAAAATTGTGAAAATGGAAAAATTCAATTCTATGAGCAGCAATTTAATATAGACGAATAAACCCTTACCTCGTTCACTGTACGATTGTTAGGTTTAAAGGTAAATTAATATAATTATTTTATAAATCATTAATGTAAATTGAGTGCGCTGTATAATCCAAGAAGGTGATAATCACGAAAATTATTGTGTATTTAACAACGAAGTTATGGAGCAAGAATGTTATTAATATAGAATGCTACAACGAAAAATTGATTCTGGCACACCTCTGAATTTAGCAAATACACAAACATGATATTATTTTTGCTTCACGTCCACAATGTGACCTGACTATATGTAGGTGATAGTTACGAATGCAGAAGGCTCTATAACAACGAAAATACAATTATCCAAACATACCTTATATTAGGAATTACACAAACATTATATTCTTTAAACTTATATCGATTTGTGGACCAATAGCCCAACAGGATATAATGGCTCATGTATGCTATTATACAATAAAACATGCTACAATAAGTTCGTTTCGTTGTTATAATAGCCATTATTGATGAAAACCTTCGTTTCTGTATTAATAACACTCTTGCTTATCTATTTCGTTGTGAAATACAATAATTTTCGTGATTTTCGTCTGCTTGATTATTAACTTCTATGGTTATAAACTGTTATCATGTACAGTACAAATTACTATTAAATTTATCAAAAACAGAAATAAAATAAAGGCATATACGCGCAACTTTCATATGAACAGAAGGAAATGTGGTGACTTATAAGTAAGCACCAGTTCACCAAATTCGTAAAAAAAAGGTTAAACCAATATTTATTAATTTATTTGCAAACAGTACAGTATAGTTAAATTCCACTATATTGTGCCCATGGAAAATATGTGGATTATTTCCACGAAAATTTTCCTCATTTTTCAAAGTACGGACAAATTGTTTTCTAGGGAATTTCTTACCACAAAAAATTGTAATTATCCGAATAATTTAATATTTTGTTAATATGAAAAAACAGATTCTAAATAGTTCATTTATTAACAAGTGTTTATTAATGTTTTTTATTTAACATGAATCAAAATATTTTCCATAAAACCATATCCACCACACACACAACAATGCCAATTGTATATTGTTAGAAAAATGTTTTTTTTTAATTTTTTCTGTGTGTAACATGCCTAACAGGATGTAATTAATTAAATTAAATTGAATATATTTTATATTAATAAGATACACAAATAAATGGTTTGTAACGAGTATAAATATACGTACGCAGCATATACGAATATCTCGTGGTATTATGAATAAATGTGTATATTAAAATATATTGTAGAAAAATGCCATATCATTATTATTTTCTGTAAATTCTTATTAAAATAATAAATATACTGGAAAAAGAAAATAAACCAAGTGTATTTTCTCAACAACAGCAGAAAAAACACATAATTAAAAATACACACATTTCTTTTACGTACACGTCCATATAAACAACAGACATTGAAAATAATATACGATATTCATAGGACGATCACCACAAATCGCGTCCGTACATTTTCAATTTTTTTCTAACATATGAATAAAATATACAATTTTTTTGATACACATGTGTGTGCGTATATGTTTTTTTTTGTGGTAAATCTATTCGATAAATCCCATAATAATAAATTATTTATTTGTTTGTTACTCATAGATTATTCATATGAGCATTTGAGCACATATTTATTGTGATAGATAAATATACAATATATGTACGTAATGTGTAACGCATATGAAAAAATATAGTTTGCTTGTGTTAATCTCTAACTACTTACTAATAAGCAAGCAATTGTTTACTTAGGTCCACCACCATCACCACCAACACCAATAATTTATAATATTTTATACATAAAATAGAACGTTTATTATATAAAAAAAAAAAAACCCAAGTGTATTTATATACTAAAATTAAAACACACACAATAAAGCCATAAAGAAAATATGCAAACACATGGCATTTCATATTTTTTTCATATATTATAATTTAAGTACACACTCAAAATACATAATATTTTATATAAAATAGATTAATTGTGTACGGGTACATAAAATAACATTTTTAAAATAGTTGCTTTGAAATACATCTATTTGGTTTTTGTTATTGGAGATTACATTTAGTAAATGAGACTATTTATCTATTTTAAAATATAATTGGAAAAATTTACAAGGACTTATTTATTTGATGAACAAATTTCTATTTACATGTTGCAATGGAATTGGTGAGCTAAATTATCAGTAGTGTACACAGGTATATTTATAATACCATATTTGTTAATCAAAATTATGCTATATAAATATATCAAGGGACGACAAGGATATATATTATATATAATTCTTACTTCAAACAAATACACATATTTTATATGCCAAAAAAAAACGGAAACATTATATTATAATGAAAAGTTTCTATATACAAACTTTAGGATATAAATATAAAAATGAGAGACTTTATTATTTTGTGCATTTCCCTAAAGATTTCTAAAGGATATAAAAACAATATATACCTATATCCTTTTAAACACATTTACAAAACAGAGATAGCTGAAAGTCAATATTTTATGAACAAACTTCATATCGCGAAAAAATTCATTTGTTATACCATACATTGGAATAATCAAACATATTCTAAAATCAAATCCATTGAGGGGTTTAGCTTCGGTTTTTATTATTTATACCGCACATATATATTATATTATTTTAACGTGGTAGTATGTGAATTATGTAATTTAGACTTAAAATATTATACACCATATAATAATAATATGATAATAAATAATATTATTTAAATGTGGGATACAATATTTTGCGGATACAGAATAAATGTATAAATGTATTAAATAGAATATAATTATAAAAAAATCGACATCGCGTATATATAGCTCATCCTGAAAATTTTCAGAAAAATATATGAAACTAGAGATCCTTAAAAATTGGATTATATGTATTTATTTTTTCTTTGACCTTTAAATGATGGTTTTTTAAATGAAAATTTTGATTTCGACTGACAGTTTCATTGCTGTTTTTCGTTCTGCTTAAACAACATATTGATATATATTGAGATAAATATAATATACAATATAAGTTTGTCCTATTTCCTGCATATATACGTTTATTTGATTCATATGGACCATAAATTACACGAGTTTTACTAATGATAAATGTATATGATGAAAAAATCGATCATCTTCTTTTTATGCATTATATTTGTGTACTTGATTACATATTCATACCGTATATTTATATATATTTTAAATATAAAATGATTAAACATTCATAAATGCCTATCTATACCATATATACAATATAAAATATATATACTCCTGAGATACATATAATACGTGAGTTAAAATACGTGTAATATTGAAGGAAAAGTAATTATATTGTTTTCATAAAATTTATATAAAATATATTGTATAATAAATATTTTATAAAATATTAATAATAAATTATGGTTAAAGAAAATGTAATGGCTTTTTTATGGTGTGTCTGTGTGTGGGTGTGTGTGGGTATAGTTCTATTTTTATGGCAACGTACAGTACCCTATACAATGTATACTTGTAATGTTAATAAAATAATCTATGCATATCTATTACTGCTTTAAATTATCAAATTACGTTTATTATTAATACATTAATTATAAATGTAAATTATTATAATATAAATTTACAATGTAGGTAATACGCGCACACAGGATTGGCTATATAATATTATAATTCATAAATAGTATGGTATATAACCCCAACCCCCAACTATCTTTTGCCGGCTTATACAAAAAGATATTATAAACTCAAAACGTTTCAAATCCAATTTAAAATTAAATATTACTATTTACTTTTTCAACTTTAAAATAAAATTAACGTAGAGCTTTAAAATTAATTTTTTTGTCAAAATAAGAAGAATATAAAAATTGAAATAAATAGCTACAACTGAAAACGATTATTTAGAAAAAGTAAGGTAATAGCCAAAGTTTTGTTTAAATGAATAATATGTTCTGCAAAGGGTATCAATCACTTGTATAAAATCATTTTTAATTTTTTTTCTTATAAAGATTGAACATCTAAAATGTGGTGGTGTAAGTCGTATAAACAATTATAAAATAGCAGTTGATATTTAATACACATAGAGAACAAATGCATACAACTAAACACTAATTTTATATCTAACTAATATAAATAAGAAATATAATGGTAAATTATTATCATGCGAATGCTATAGGAAATAATAACTATTCTACCCGAAAAATTATATATGTGATTTTCCTATATATATTTATATTTAGGATGAATGAGGAATGTTTAACTTAAACATTACGATTTTTATCAAATTTATATTTTAAAACATGCATGAAATTAACGCAAAAAGAATAGAACAAACATATAAAAAATAAATTATTGAGTTTTATAATAATATAAATTCAAATAATTGAGAAAAAATACATGTTGTAATAAAACTACACACGATTATGTGTTAAATTTATAGTTTTTTAGCAGTCAAAAAATTCCTCAGCCCCGCAAAGTGTATCAATTAGTTAAGAAAAAAAGCAGCAGCAGCAGCAGCAGCAGTAACTAACTAATTGTTTTTGTTAAAATACACATAATTATTACAACAACTTAACATTCATTAATCTATTAATTAAATACAGACTTTAAAACACATAGTTAAACAGCACACACACACACATAAATAAATATATAATTAAATAATTGTGCATTTAAAATAAAAATATTTTAAATATATTAATGGCTCACCCAGAGCTGGAGCCGCAACGGCACCCTCTTTTGTCAGACAAACTGATGAAGCAAAAAAAAAAAATAAATAAATAAATTCAATTAAATGTTATTTTTTTTATCCATAAAACATAAAAACTATAATTATAAAATCGAATTAAAGACGAGATATGTGCAGAGTTAATTTTGAATAATAATAATAATATACGATAGAAATTTGGCAGGACATTCAATGTAATTTCCTTGAACAAAATAATTTCACATCTATATTTTTTTACCGGATTGGAAAAGATTCCAAAAGAAAATGCTATTGCAGCACAGCGGTCGTTGCGCTAGTACATACTTCAAAAATGCGAAAATGGATTGCGTCGGCAGTCGACTACGGACGGCGGCAACTAAATTAACCTTCTAATAGTTATTTATTTGTTATCGCATACGCATTATGAACAGCTTGATACATATATACGAACCATATATATATTGTGTATAGTTCTAAAAACGTATATAATATACAATTTCAAAAGAAATCAAATGAAAGGTTGAAACTATACGAGGCTAAATAAAATTGCTTGTAAATAAGATGAAAAAAAAAATTCATTCCCCTTCTCAGTTTCTATTTCAATATTTTTTCTATTATTATTATTTCATTCCTATTATATTTTATTAAATTGGAAAATAAATTCTTTGCTTTGTGTGGTGTTAGATTTTGTATGGTATAAAATAAATGTGAAGAAAATATGAGATGAAAATGACGATCGGATAATATTATAAACTATACGCGTATACCACCGTCGTACGTACCCAATAATACAAAAAAGAAAAATTATATACTGTTGTGGAGTATTATAATTTATAATGGTATCAATACAATATATTATATTGGCCTGTGTATCAGAGGCGTCTCGTAATAGAAATAGCGTCATCATAAAACTGATTATAGATATATTCTTAAAATCATTGATGACTTAGTGTTAGTAAATAATTTATGGAGACAAAATCTGGGTCAGCACTGAAGTGAAGCGCCCAACAAAAATCGATCTTTTATTTTAACGGATTAAATAAATTTTTAAATAATTAAATAATTATAAATTCTCCTTTTTCATAATCTATCTATAGTTCATTTTCATGATGTCCTTTAGAAAAATATATTGTGGTATTGCAATCCGAATACTACACTTTCTCGAGACACACCACTGAATTGCTTATACACATATTATCAAAAATATTATTATTATAATAATACATTATTACATTTATATATTGTGTGTATATTTGGTTTATAAGAATAAGAATAAAAATCTTATTATAATGCTATTTATTCTAAATATAGAATATTTTCAATTTCTTTTATTTTGAAGTGCGATATATCAACAAAAATATTATTTTGTATCGTATAATATATTAAAAAATAAACTTATTTAAATACATATTTGTAAATTGGGGTGTCCCTCATTGGGGTTTTTTCAATTTTTGTATTACGTACGAACTGACGCAGTATCAGAATCTGTCGCCTATATATTACGTATACCTACGGTTAATGGAATCTAACTGAAAAATAAACTTTCTCATATTCGGAACACCCTAAGGTCTATATGGAAATATGAATTTTTAAATATTACTTATTGTATTTTATTACATTTATATATTTTATATTATATTCTTTTTACGATACGATATATAAATTGAAAAATAGAAATGCTTGGATTTATTCGTACAATTTAAATTTATTTATTTAAATTTTTGTTTATATTTATATTGTATTTTTTTGTCCTGATTTTTCAATTATATATTACCCAATATTTACATATAGAGGCCTATTGGAAAAAAAAAGATGTAAATAAAGTGTTTAGTTCTTTTGCATCATCAACCTCAATATATCTTTGCATTTATATATTAGATTTTGAACGTCACACTTGCGAACGTTTGCCATTACCCAAAAAGTACGTATTATAATATTCTGTTACAATAGGCGAATTACTTACAAAAATGATTGGCAGAATTTCCATATTGGAATTAGCAATAATACAGTGTACATAAAAAGATACTAAATGATATAGTGCTGCATTGAGAATATATTTAATAGTAGTCATTCTGGATGCCAATAAGATAAGATAATCGTAGTAGTAATATTGGAAGCAAAATTATTACAATGTTAATTAAAAAAAAAATTCTCAACACATAAAATTAAATTATAAGTTCTATTCTAATCTGTCTGTCCGTATATATTTATTAATTTATTTTCTCTATAATCGAATGGATATGCATTTTTATTATTAAACGATAATTATGAGTTTTAATTTATTGCACACACAAATGATGGGTGAAATGCTTGTAAATCATTTTTATCTCTCCCAGAAATTATTTAATTGTATTATTTGCCAAAAAAAATTATTTATTTAAAAATAATACATTAAAAAAAAAAAAAAAAAGGAAAAACGATAAAAAAATAATAAATAAATAAATATAAAAATAAAAATGTTAGTTATAAAAATAAATAAAAAAAATATATTTAAATAAACTCACCATTTGGAACAGTTGTTGGTTTTTTAGTTTGTACTCGAGCAGTTGCATTATTGACCTATATTTTTAGTTTTATTTAATTTTTTTTTATTTTAAAATTGAAGGAAGAAAAAAGAAAGAATCGATTAGTTAAAATATTTTTAAAAAATTAATTAAATAAATTGAAAAATTAAATCTAAAAAATCATGCATTTTTTTTTTGGTTTTTCTTAAAATAAATCTTATAATATATTTGTATTATTTATTTTAATTAAATTTATTTATATTATATTTTATTATATTTATTGTTGCGAGTTTTAAATAAATCGATTATTTTTAAGGTGACTAAATAAATATTTTTATATAATTTAAATATTATATTAATTGAATATTCAAACGATAAAAAAAAAATGTGTTTCCTTTTTTTCTTTTTCCAATTAATTAAAATTAGGTCCTTAAAAATAATTAATTTATTTAATACGTTAACATAAAAACAACAATAAATTATTGCCTATTATTTTAATGTTTTGAGGTAATTTTAATGTTTAAAATAAAGATCATATTTTAATGAACTTAATTTTTTAATATTATTTATAAACGTATTTTGAATATATGTGTACTCGAATATAATTTTATTATTAATGCGATATTTATAGCAATAATAACTCTGAGGTGATAGATATTTTGTTTAGATTGAGGCTACAACAACATTTTGTGTCGGTGTAATTTATAAATTTTTGTCTAAAGTTAACAATTGTCAGGCACGTGAATTGCGTGCCATTATTGTATAGTCTTTAAGTCACCAAAAAATTTAAAAATGATAAAAAAAATATAGAAATTTTGAACCACTACACCGACTATCTATAACCTCAGTGATAATGCATATCGTTATCCGAACATAGAATACAAATATTCAAATTTTAACTTATTATTTTTTTTTTTACATTAATTTATTCTCTATAATATTTTAATTTTCATAATTTGAAATTTTTAAGTTTATATTATTAAATTAATAATTATTATAACATGAAATTATTAAAATTCTTATTATATAATTTTGTATCTAAATAAAAATATTTTATTGTTTTAATATTTTTATATTTTTCTATTTAATTCATATTTAATATATTAAATTATATAGCAATTGAATTTCGTTTTTAATTAAATCGTTGATTCATTTCTGTATAGTTTCAATATATATAGAAGAAGAGGGATGCTCTATATTTGCATCAATAAAACAGAGTCATTTTGATCTATTCTATGAACCAAAGCTATTGGTTTAACATATGATCTACGGCGTCAGTAATTACAATAATACTTTATGTATACAACTATATATAGGCCTGTTCGTCTTCCTCCATCCTTGCGGTTTCAAGGACTTCCTTGTTATGTCCAACCACATACTAAATTCTTAAATCATGTCTGACTAAACCATCGTTACGTTTGATTTGATTATATTAATATTAATGTTTAGTAATTGTATAATGTATTTTTCAAGATAGATAAATTATCAGCAAAATTATCAATACACAATTTGTGAAGTGATCTTAGATATGTAAAATATCATAGTTTTACTTGCTGATCAGCGATTATTGATGTATCGCGTGTGCAGGCGGCACGTATATATGAATATATTTTATGTGTTCACCTGTTGCGGCCAATTTTAGCCTCATATTATATTTATATTACAATAACTTATGCATAAATATTATTAATATTAAATTTAAAATATTTATTTATATACTTTTTTTTTATATTATTTCTATTATATATATTTTATTTAAATAATTCTTCAGCTATGCATCATTATACGAATTAGAGTTAATTAATATTATGGATTCTAAATCTCTATATAAATATACAACGGATAATTATATAAATTGATTGTTTTATAGAAAATTTATTATGATGTAACCCACCCACATTCGACGACATCATATATAAAAAATCGATGTAAATAGTTTATAGTACAGCACTCAAATATATATATAATTCTAATTCATAATTTTTGATGCACACATAAGTTATTTTTAAATAAAATTGTATTGTTTTTACTCTGATGATGATGATGATGATGATGATGATGTGATAATATAACATTTTTACATGTTATTAAAGTTCAATGTGCATTGTAAAATTGCTTACATCACAAAGTATATTGCAAACAAAATTTCTATTAACTTAACCAATATAAGGGATGTTTCTCAATACTCGGTACACTATTCCTATTTCATGTAATCGTATACAAATTATAACTTAATAGTTTTTACGGACGTAAACGTTTATAGCACCCGATTTTATGTTTTCATATGTTATTTCACGTGCAAAATATGAAATTATACATATTTTTTTAAAGTTTTGCATACAATGTAAAAATATTGTTGTTATAAATTTCCAAAATGAATCATTAAATATTCCAAAATTTTCTATTCATATATTTAAATATTTATATATATGACGTTAATATATTTCGATTGTGTGTGTGTCCAAATACAAAACATTTACATAACAAAATATCCTATAATTAAATTGTAATTACATTACATACTCGGTAAAGTATCACAGAATTAATATTGTTATTTTTTTTATATATTATTTCTTTTAAATGTAATTGAATCTAAAAATACAACCAACAAATTTATTTAATTATTTCTATACGAATTTTATTATTCAAAAATATTAATTGATAATATTATTTAATTGGTTTTGTATAAAATATTTTTACTTTAAAATAGAATAGAATTAAAATAGTTTTATTTATTGATATTTTGTGTTAAGCTATTTTTTTTTTTTTTTATTGGATTTTATTTCATAAAAAATTCTTGTTTTCTATAAATTATATTTTCTTATTTGGATATCGAAACAATAGTTTGTAAATTAGAAGTTTTTTTAACCACACTAAAATTATAACAATATATTTTTATTACAATGACTTTTTTTTAATTATTCCATATATAATTGTACAAATTGTTCATACGATACGTAAAACGATATGAAACAAATATGTTGAGCGAAAGCTTTTAAAATCATTTGAACGTAATTATGCAATGCCCCATATATATCAAATGAAATTATTTTTTTATTACCATTTCCAATTCCATATTTTTATAGAAATTGTTAACATTATTTGTATTTTGTACTTAAATATATATAAATATTGATTTTGAGTATATAATAATAATACACAAAGAATAAATACTTATGTAATTACATAAAACATATACCCAAATCATAGAAATTGTGTCGTCAACAACATACATTTACAATTGTTTTCATGAGAAGTATTTGTACACAACAAATAATTGTTTATTTTTTAAAAAAAAACTTATATATTATTATTATTATTATTATGGTCCACTATATATTATTTATAATGTGGAACAAATCAATTAAATATATATGGTACAATCAATCAATCTAAATCTCTGTACACGCATCTAACACAACATTTAAGTATTTATATAAAATGTAATGTGATGGTAAAAGTTACATAAATAATAATACCAAAAAAAAAATTGTATGTTAATCGAATAAAAAGTATCCGATTCCAATTTTAAAGAAGAGCACAATCCAATTTACAAAATTGTATATTTACCGGAAAATATCAAATATTATATTACTTTTAAAAATATATATAATAAATTTTATGATATCGATGCGATTTCTTCACCAAGTGTTTAGCACATAATAATTACCAGTAGCAAAGAAAATGGGAAAATAAATGTTAATTAATTAACCATAACCTGACTGTTGAACAATACGAAGGTATATCTTTTATTTCTTGTGATTTATGTATGTGTATTATGATGCTTATAACAATGTAGCCAGATAAACGCATTGTTATGGCTATATATAAATGTAACCCATAAATAAGGTAAATGTTTATTTCCATATTCATTTCATATCAATTATTTTAAATTTATATTTACGATGAATTGGTATAGTAAAAAAAAAATGGTGTGTGTTTGTGATTTAATTTTTAATTGTTTTATTTCATTAATTTATTTTATTATTTGCGCATATATGGGAAGAGGAAGTTATTTTATTATCACATATGTGAGTGCATATACGAATAAATTAGTGTACGTGTGTACATAAATTCGGCGCAAAATAATAAATTAATATTTATTTATAGAAAATTAGTGATAATAAAAATATTTGACCAATTGAAAAATTTCATTTAATATTATTTTTTACATTATTTCTCTCAATTTAAATATAAATAAATGTGTGCTAAGAATTCATATTGTTTAATTTATTTTTATAATAATAACATTTAATTAAATATCAAATATACGCGCGACATTGAGCATAAAAATACAATAGAAATTAATTTTTTGGTGTTTCTTTTTAATAGTCAAAAATTGAAAATGTATAGCAAAACGCGCCAATACATTATATTTTACATTTTAATTTATGTTATTTATTTAAAGTTTAAACACACAAAATACAAATTGATTTATTAAAAAAAAATAATAAAATCCCATATATAAAAAAAAATAGTTATTTTAATAATTATTTCACGTTTTTGTTTCTTTCAAATCTGGTAATTTGTTGTCATTTCATATTGTTTTAATTAATAAAATCAAAATAATAATAATAATAATATGAAAACAAAACGCATAAATGTCAACGCAGATAAAAGTGAAAATTTACAAAAAAAATTATGAAGAAAAATATTTGCGAACAGCAGCAGCTGCTGTGCAAAATATTTTCTTTATTATATTATTTTCTTATTTTAGAACAAATATTTAAGATAAACAATTATCTCGTATTACATATACTAAAATATATAATAAATGGGATGAGAAAATTTTGTTAAAAATAAAAATTTACCTCATTCTAATTAATTATACAAAATCAAAAATTATATTCGTAGAGTAAAATATCGAAATTTCGAACGATCTAAAATGTGGGGCACACTTTTTTAAAAAATTAAACTATTAAAATATTATATTTTTGAAACCACGATCGACAAACCAAACATATTTTACCCTATACATTATTGAATATTATCGATTATTTTATATAACTTTAAATAAATAAATTGTCTTCAAAACACATTGTAGTAATGTGATTATTTAATTAATTTGATAAAAAAATAATAAATTATACATGTTAATTAAAATAAACATTTTGAAATCTATAATATTAAAATTTTTTATATTTATTATATATGAAAAACAAATGGATAAAGAATTTTTTGAAAAATTATAAAAACACCTCACCTCACTATCCTACAATATGAAAATATACAAATAAAATTAATTTAAATTAATTATTTTTAGTTCGTCTTACACAATATATATATTTTGTGGTATATATTAGAACAATAATTGAATATTAATATACAGACATGGGTGGGGGTGAGTATATAGCTGAAGGAATTGATCAGAGTTTTTACATTACTGTGTGAGATGAAAATGTGTTTAATTATAAACTTATGTAAGCATTTTTCATACAATTTTGTATCTCGTTCAAATATACCTAATTATTAGTAGATAGTTATGACGGCGATCGAATGAAGAGAAAATTTACTGTATACCCTATTGTTTTTCCTCATTTTTCTTACCATTGTATACATTAATACATATGAGAATGGTTTTTCGTTTCCTCCATTTAAATACATTGTATATTTATTGAATAGACACACGTTCACGTATACAACGAGTAATAATAATAACATAACAAAGATATTCAAGTGATTGATGACAATGTGAAAATTATTTTTATTTATATTATTATTTTCAATGTATAATTTTTTTTCCATAACACATTTATATGGTTTTTTTCTATACGTTTTTTTATATTCTATCTAACGTTTATAAATAGAAAATCTTATATATATTATTATTATTATTATAATGTTGTTATTAGGATATAGGTAGAAAACTTATCATTTAGGAAAAAAAAACGATTTCAAATAAATGTTATGTTAGATTAGTTATAATAATATTCAATGATGTGAAATGATTATAATATTCATTTATATGAAAGAAACGATTATTTTATATATATTTTATTTATATTTATATTGAAATGAAAATGAAATAAATAAATAAAACATTCAGATTTGATATTATTATTTGCAATACCCACATATCCATAGACTAATATAGCTGGTTCAAACTAATATTTATATATAAATTATAGCGTTTTGTTGATTATTTATTATCGCCTATATTATATGGTGGTGTGTATTGATTTTTGGATGGAACATATATATGTTTCAATGATTCTTGATTTATCCATCAACTGTATTTTATGCAACTTATTCTTGGTCTTAATGAACTGTCTATTAGTCTATAAATATTCATTCATTTATCATCCGTATCAACAAATGTAATACGATATTTTTTTACTTAAATACTTATATCATTAATTATAATAGTAAAATCACAACATTGATTTGTATACCATTATTTTCATGATGGTAAAATAAATAACCCCTACAGAACTAAAATTGTGAACACTGAGTTCAAAAAGCATCCCATTTTGTGTCCCGAAATACGTATACAAAGAACAAACATTTTTGGGCTTATTCCCGGTTAGGTGTAAAATTCATATAAATAATAATTTTTCGATAAAATTCTAATGGCTGTTTTATAAACGTTACAAAAATAATATGTTGCTTGATTTAAATTATTACATTTGTAATAGACAAATACACAGGAATCACCTAATCATTTTGAAATTACGAAATATGATCTGAATACTAAATTTTTTAATATTTTTATTATTAACAAAAATTATAATATATTGTAATTTCACTTTTAAAATGTTCTCATTCAATTCATATTCGCTTAACTCTATAGAATGTCTGTATATTTTTTTAATATAATTTTTAGTACCCTAGTAACAATTTGTGCGTGTGTACTTTGAAAAATGAGGAAAATTTCCGTGGAAAACAGATTGGATCAAATTTTGTATATTTCGCTTGTCTATATAGATACAATCCTCACTCTGTTTAAATTTATTTTCATAATTTTTTAAACAACCAGCAACTCAAATCGATGTATTTCCGAGGAATTTTGTAAGACTTTTCATGGATTCTATCCGCGATTTTTGTTTCTTGTTTATGTCAGCGTTTTATCTGCCATATTTCTACAAAATTATCCTAGGAATTTGTTAATTTAATTTTACGATTAAATTATATTTTTACATAAGAAAATATAATTATATCATTCATTTTATTCATTTATTACGTACTTATTTCAACGCGAGTTACAATCTGTTATAACAAAATGTTTTTTGCGAGTGCACTTGTCGCACGACGTAATTTTTATCCAAATCCGTGGATCTGCTCACAAAAAATTGGAATATAAATTCTATGAATATTTTGTGGAATAATAGCAACGAGAAATAATTCTAAGGATAATCCAAGGACATTTTTTATACAAAAATCCAAGGACAGGGTTGTTGCACTTATCATATAATATTCCAGCCTGACATTCGCGTAAGAATTCCATAGACATTTCCTTGGATTGAAACTATACGGACTACTATATACATATAATGCGGAAATTTTGCAGACCATCTACGGACAGTGTTACTAGGGTATATGTACAAAATATATAAATGTGTATTATAATATGAAAAAAAAAAAATTATAGAATTGAAGAAATCATTATTATGATTTCCGTTTATAAGTTTTGATGATTTTATCATTTAATTTAATTCAATTTAAAATGTATGGCGCGTTGTTTTACCATATAACCATCTTTTATAAATACAGAATATGAAATTAAATATAATTCCGTGTTTTGAATTTTAAATTTAATATTTTTTATTATACACTTGTAAATAAATTAGAGGTGAAAATAAATAAACTATAGATAGATATCTGAATGGAATATTACGCAGTGGTGTAGTGACTTGGTAAACGACGCTGCAGAGACGTCGTATCTTTGCAGTAATTTGAATACTTTTATTGAATCGACATTATCCTTGTATTCAAATATAATATAATGGGTTTTTTTGTGTGTGATAATAATTAAAAAAAATTATAAATGTATGTTGCTTAACAATAAATTTAAATAATTTTTTATATATATATAATTAGAGTTAAATCCATGTGTTGTATTTAGTTTACTTTATGCAAAATACAATACACACATGATTTGGAAAATATTCTTATCATGTTACATCCACATCATCATCATCATCATCATCATCATCATCATCATCAATAAAATTAATTTATTTATAAATTTATTTATATAATTATGTACAAAATTTTAATTCATTTTAACCTTAATCCTGAATGTCATCATATCGCGCGGCTCACTTGCTCATATATTGTAACATATATATGAATTTGTATAATGTACGAAAAATTTAAAATATCATGTGTTGATGGGTTATTTTATGGCTGTTGTAGAAATATGTGATTTAAGTCATTTGGAGCGCAATGTCATTCAATTCGTTTATATAATATTTCATACAGAAAATTATAATTATAGTTGGTTTATGAAATGAAATAGAAAAATATCATTGATAATTTGACGTTGTTGAAATTGTAAAGAAAAAAGCAGAAATTTGATATTTTAATAGTATGGATGATGTCCATGACTTGAAATTATGCGATAGCAATTAATTGTAAGTAAAAGTTTTTTTTTCCAACACGTACACATTTCAATGTATGCGACATCAATTTCTACAATTTCATATGTGTGTGTTGTGACGTTATCTGCGGTCATTATATGGGCTTTAATTAGGTCGTCCATCAATTGAAAAAAATAGTAAACAGAATAATGTTGTTTATCGTAAAAATAAGTGAAATATTATTTAAACAAATTTACGGGTTCGTCTTTATACTAATTATAAGGCTAATAACTTTTTGTGAAACCCATTTCAATAATACACACACACATTAAATAATACCATTACATTATACAAAAAAAAAAAAAAACATTTCCATTCAAATAAAATATAAATCGCAATTAATTAATTAAATAAAAATTTGCATTATATAATTTTACGTAATTAAATGTTGTATAAGAAAAAAAAAATAAATAAATAAGCACTCCAGGATTAAGGTTATTTATATTATTAAATAAAGATTTTGTTTAATTTATATATTAATATAGTATTGTTTGGTGAAATTATGTCAGCACATCTTACCTTATATTCAATATTAATATCGTTTTTATTTAATTTTTATTTATTTAATTAATTAATTAATTTTTTTCTATTTTTTTATTTATTTATTTATTTATTTATTTATTTATTTTGTTTCGATAATTAGCTCAACCGAAAATATTTTGCATACAATTGTGTGTAGCCCCAGGCCGTGTGTGCGCGGCGGCGGCGGCATCGCTAACATATATATATTTCGACAATATTTTTCATATATATTGTACACGCGGCTGGGAGGCTAGGCCATAATTTAATCATCACAAAATGTATTCTCTGTGTGCGTGTGCGTGTTGGGTGCGTTGTTGCGTCTTGTATTTTTTATTTTTTTTTTTAGATGTGACGACGACGATGTCGATATGCCCATATTTTGGCATATTTAGCATTTTAGCTGTTGTTTTCTCTTAACAATTATTTATTTTTTTTCTTAATTATTTTGTGAATAATTTTTATAACATCGTCTATTTTAACCGCACCGTATCGCACACTCTAATTTTCACACACGATATATCTAAAGAGGTAAATTTTTGTTGTTCAATGTGAGTGTATATAAAAAAAGAAAAAAAAAAGGAAAAAGGAAAAATAAAATTAAAAATATAATGACAATTTCAGGTTCATTATATTTTTTTTCTTCCTTTTCTTCCTTTTTTTTTCCTTCTTTTTTTTTTTTTTTTAAACTTACAAACTAAAAACAAAAACTTACAAAATATACATAAAAAAAAAATTAATAAAATATCCTAAATAATCTCTTAATATATAATTTACAACAGAGATCACTGTCTGTGTGTGTGTGTGTGTTTGTGTGTTTATTATTTTTCAAAACAAAGTCGACAAAATTGTTAATGTTTTTTATTTGTTTTAATAATGTGTAAAATGTAATTTTGATCGGTTTTTTTTTTTTTTTTTTAGTATATTACTTTTAGGTTTTTTCGTTTTTTCGTTTTTTCAAAATCAATATATCACATAATTCAATCTCTAAAAAAATATATATATATATATATTTGTATAAGTATATGTAATGTATGTATTTATATGACAAAAGCAAATTTCGTGCAATTAGAAAAAAATAACAACTATAAAAAATACAATCTTAATTTATTGAAAAAAAAAAAAAAAAAACATAAAAAACATATTGCACCAAATTAGCTTTTTAAAATTACTTCTATTAAAAAATATATAGTATATTTTTATGGTATTTTTTAATTAATATTTATCAAAATTATTAATATATATCGAATCAAATATTTATAATAAATGTTTAAGAGAAAAAAAAACCAAAAAAAAAATTGTGCTTAATAACTACTACCTCAGTTTTTTTTTTTTTTTTATTGTCATTTTTTAATTAATTAATCCTTTTTTTTTTTTCTTTTTTAAATATATAACAATTAATATTATTTTTTTTTTTTATATTAAATAACCAAAAAATTTTTTATTATAAAACTTACACTATTTTTATATTTTAAAGCTACATAATTTTTAAAATATATAAATATTTATATATAGCAAAAAGGATGTGGAATTTGGAATTGGAAATGTAAATTTGTGATTAAATTTACCAGTAACTTTTTTAACTATGACAATTAATATGAATGTGATCAACTGGCAAAACGAATAATATTTGGAATACACAGTGTGTGTGTGTGTGTGGTGTTATAACAATGACCACTAAATAATGTATTGTGTAACAATTTTATAAAAAAAATTAATTATGGTAAAGTCGATTACGATATACTCGATCCGGCGGGTGGCTGGTGAAAATAAATTTAAAGTTTTCATGTAAAAATATATTTTTTCCGTAAATGCACATATGAATATAAATTCTATGGATATTCTTCGGTGGAATAATAGCAACGACAAAAATAATGCTAAGGAGCATCTGTAGAAATTAAATAGAAATTATATACGCAAATAATCCAAGGATATTTTTTATAAAAATCCAGCTGGACAGTTGGACAGCACTCATCATATAAAATTTCAGCGAATATCCACACAAGAAATCCTTAAATATTTCCTCGGATTGAAACTACGGACAGTGTTACTATATTTTCCAAAACACTTCAATTTACTCCAGCGAAAGATTGATTATACAATACATTTTATAATGCTCTGCAATAAAAATTGAAAATCCGTTAAAAATATGATCGCACTAATTAAAAAATTGTGTCAATTCATGAAAAGCGTATTTTTTGGTTAAAAAATTTTCCAATGACTAATAATTAATTTTATATAATGTTAATAAAGTAGGAAAAGTTTTACACAGTCAATAATTTATTGTTAGTTAAGAAGATCGTTTTTATAATTATACTAAAATCTGCGTATACATTTTAAATGGTTTTGAAAAACTATTAAATTTAGTGTAACCACCAGATCAAATTTTTATTATATTATATATGGCCCGTGATCGTGAAGCAATAAAGGATATCAAATAACTTATAAATATGTCTGCACAACGTTTTGTTTAAATCTTTGCGAAAATTTTTAACAATAAAAATTTCTGTGTTACACAAAATTATAAATACCATAAAAGTGCAATTAATTTTAATAAATTTTATTTAATTATTTCTTTAATTTAATGTTGTGTGTGTGTGTGTGTTTGGTGTTGTGTTCAAATATAATTACAAAAAAAAAGGATGAATTTATTGTTTATATTTATTTATTTATGTATATATGTAGGATGTTTAACTGTATGTGTTACAATATAGTGGACACAGAAAAACGATAAGGATATTTTGGGGGGGGGGGGAAAAGGATAATATTTACTGTTTAAATTTTTTTATATGAAAAATATTTGTATAAAATATATATATTAAATAAAAAAAAAAAAAAAAAGAAATTTCATGCACACCTCAATCTTGCGCCCATCAACCACAGTGCCGTGAAGACGTTCGCGTGCTCGCTCCGCTTCGCCACTATTAGCGAATGTTACAAAACCGAATCCCTACATGCAAGGACAGAACAAAGAACATGCATTAAAAAAACAGCGTCCGCTCAAAAAAACAACGTGCAACAAAAAATATTATATATATTATTTTCATATATAATTTGAATATATAATTAATTAAAAAAATATATTTATTCATAAATTTTCCTTTTATTTTTTATTTTATTTTTATTTATTCTTTTTCTATTTCTTTGGATATGATAAAAAAAAAAAAAAACAAACTTTGATTAAAATCTTAATTTAATAATTTTTTTTTCCATCGCGATCAATAAAACGAAGAAATGAAAATAAATAATAATTATTGTATAGTAAGTTTTTAATTGTTCCAAAATTAATGGAGGGGTTTTTTTTTTCGGCCCAGAAAGGACATATGTAAAAAAAAAACAATTTTAATTAAAATAAAACTATAGAAAACTATCGGGTTAGAAAAAAACGAAATTATAAAATATAATTAGAAGTAGTTTATAACACAATGTAATTAATACAATTTTTGTACGGTGAGAGTTAAAGATAGATACTGATTTATTAAATATTATATCGAGATTAATTTGGCAACCCAAGTACAAGCCATTTAGAAATGTGTACATATTGTGGAGTGCTATTTATTCCACATATCTAAAAGTCAGACAAACGAATGTAATATTAAAAAAACATGTATACACTTAATTTATTTTATTGTCCTCATGTCCTTAGTGTCCTTAGAGATGTTTTTATTATTATTTTATTTATTTTTTGCATCATATAGTGTAACTTGATGCCAAATGTCAAAATACTTTGTGAAATGTATCAAAATTTTCACAAACAATAAAATACAACATTATTTATAAGTGTGTTGAAATCTAAAATGACAACTGCATTTACCATTTGATTATATATAAAGGACTCATTGCTAACATCTTAATGGTAAAAAAAACATCCGTGCCTGACTAGCAGTAATTTGTATAGGGGTGGTATGCTAAAATGAGTTTATATGAAAAATATATTATTGAATTTCTATCCAATTCATTTTTACAAATCTATTTCTATAATAATACGTATTTCTATAATTGCTACAAATATGAATTGTAAATAACATTTCTTCTATATATTTTTTAATATTATTATTCCTTTGATGCCAATTATTGTGTATATTATTTTAGTCAGTCACTCAGTCAGTCAGTCAGGTGATAATATTTGATTTAAAATTAAAAACAATGAAAAGAAAAAAAATAAAAATATATTATCAAAAATAAAACAATTATTTGAAGTAAATTTAAATTTTGAAATTGTTACATTGAACGCTGGTATAATTATGGGTTTAGTTTTTCTATATTTTGATTGATTTACATTCGCCGCATTGCTATATTATTGATCGATATGGCAACATCATTTTCTTCCGGCAATTTTTATATGTAAATGAAATGTTTTTGTGTTAAGCACTTGGCTTGATCAGTGCACGCGTTGTGAATGACGATTATTCATTATTCATTCGTTGGTTTTTTTTAAATTTAAATATATATTATAGCAAATAAGGACACATAAAATTTAAATTATTTGCAGTATAAGTAATCACGACTTGAATTATAAAATGTTAACTTTGACATATATTCGGAAACGAATAATCAATGTTAAAATCAAACAAATTATGAAAAACTAAACCGCGGTCATGTTATGTATTAAAAATACATTTTATAAAGAAAATCTACATTATTAATTAAGAAGAAAAAAATGTTATTGTAATCGTTGCAGTTAAAAATTGTGTAAAATGTGTAAATTTACACCAAAATCGGCTACAATTCTTGTGTTTTAAAATTAATTTAAATAGTCTGGTGTATGCAAAAAAAAATTAGCTTGATCAAATATTAAATAAATGTATAGGAAATTATATAATTTTACATAAACTTTGTCTATTCTCAGAGTAGATATGATCGCCTTAATTTTTCCAGTATACGTGCGGTAAAAAAGAATGAGGTATATATACGAAAAATCTGTTTAAGGATGCCCCTTGCATATAGAGAAATTGATCAAAGGAAGGTTCATCGATACAGTTTATTGTGTGTACCATCTTATATGATTCCCGGGGTATATTTAACTTATCTTATTATTATTTTTATCTAATTGTATTCTGAATTTGGCGTTAAATATATGTCAATCGGAAATTAACCATAAACTATATTTTATTTTTATTTCAGTAAAGATAATCGAGCTAGATCTTTTATTTTGAAAATTGTACTTATCTCACATAGTTAACACTGCCTTGACAGACGGTTAATTAAAATTGTAATTCTATTTTTATATAATACACCAAGTTATAATAAGGATATTTTACTTTGCTCGATCATCAATCACATAATTTCTTTTATTTATATATTAATATTTGATCCTAATTTTATTTGTATTTATTTGTATATTTAGTGATATTTTTAATTTGTCAAAATGTGCAAATTGTGCCTATATATTTTCTATTTTAATCCATAAACAACAATAAAACTAAAATTAAATTAAGAAATTTTGTTTTTGTATAAAGATGTGAGAGAACACCGTGTAACCAAAACCAATCAACAATAATTTATGAAACAGAAAATATAAGGAAATTAGATATTAAAAAATAAAAAAAAAAATAATAATAATAATAAAAATACAATTAATAAACTAATAAAAAAAAAATAAAATAAAAACAATGTGGCAGCAATCAGCAACAATTTAATTATTGTCTGCACATACTAAAACTTTATATATTTTCAACAATTACTATAGGGTGCCAAATTATTGTGATCGCTAATAAAAAAATGAAACTTTTTATATACGCATATCGCAAACTCTATATATAATAAAGTAAACAAATGAAATGTTATAACATAAATTTACTTACTCACTAAATTTCACACAAATATTACTATATAAATTTTAAATTCATCAGAAGCTGCATAGAATGTGTAACGTAATTACAAAAAATTGATCTACTAATTACATACAAATATATATATAGTATATTATTAACGAAGTTATCAATTTGATAAAATGGCAATAAAATCACATTAATCTGGGCACCCTATACATAGTAATTTTGTTGGTATTGACATTATTACATATATATATATATACAGACAGAGTGTTCCATAAGATAACATTAATAAATAAATAAATACTGAACAGATAATATTATCATGCACTTTACATAATTCAAATGTTATATCAAACATTGTGAAAGTCGTACTATTTTAATTATGAAGTCATGCAATTTTTTTCACTTGAATATATGTCTCAAATCAATTAAATGTAATATAAAGTTAGGTGTAATGGTACATTGGGTAACCGAAAAACAGAATAAAAAAATATTGTTTTCTATTATTTTTAGATTAATCACTCGTTTGCAGCACTAGCATGTGATACAAAATAATTCGAAATAATATATATTTTAAAGGATTCTGTTAAAATTATTGTATATAGGAAAATACTTTAACAAAGAATTGAATAAACATTGATTTCTTCCGATAGATTTCAGAGGTCATAGTAAAATTTCTACTATCTCTAACGGGGTTTTGAATAAAATACCCTTGGATTTATTATAATCGATACACCCTGTATATAGTTTTATTATAATATATGTAATACCGATTTTACTACAAAATAAAAAAACATATTAATTATATAATTTAACAAATTTGTAATATATTGAAGAGAGTAAAAAAAAATTTGTTGTATATAAAATGCATTAAAAAAATTAATTGTAAATCGAAAAAATAAATAATTATGCCAACCTTTTTTTTGTAGAGTAGCTCCAACACAAAAACAAACCAGTCACTTCTTATGCAGCTCCATATTGCAGATTTTGATTTCCAAAATAATACCTTTATATGTATATACTGCGCGTTTATGTAAATTTATTAGTTTGGGAATCAAAATCTGCAATATGAACTTGGACCAATATACCGAAAGAATAGCCTGTGTTTTTGTGCTAGAACTCTATAATAGCTACCGTACTCTTTATGTAATTAAATGTATTTATATATACATAGGATTCGATACAATATAATACAACAAAAATAATAGGCACATCTTCTGTTTTTACTTGAAAATTTTTACAAACATAATTTATACAAATAAAAGTGAGAAATACAAAAAAAAAAAAAAGAAAAAAGAATGGCAAATTTTCAATAAAAACAACAACAACAACCACAAAAAAAAAAAACATACGTACAAAATTTACGTAATATTATTTTAATTTATATTCAAACGAAAAATTTTATAAATTATAGTATAAATTAAAAAAATGAAAGAACGAAAAGTATGATCCTCAAAAATAAAACCAATTAACGTGTACGTTAAATTAATTATATTACAAAATAATTGTTCATTTAATTTTATTAGACATTTTAGTTTTAGATGATGTTTTTCAGTAAATGGATAATTGAAATAATATGATTTTAATTAATTCGTCGTTATGCAAATAGCCACCGTGTGCGGCTTGCGAATAATGGTGACCATCTAAGCGATGACACAGTTGATATATACAACCGAATAAAATTAATTTACACATATTAGAAGACACTTTATTTATATATTTAAAAATAAGATTAATATTTCGTTGGCATTTCGTTGTGAAATGTGAGCCAGTGAAATAATATATGAATTACACGAAATTATCTTTATTTTATAGATAAATTTATAGATAATTTTATAGATAATTTTATAGATAAATATATAGATGACGATTTTTTTAACAGAATTTATTTCCATCAATATATATATATCTCCATATTTGATAAACAATTATTGGTGTAAGACCAGAAAACTTGCAGTAAAGTACTTGTACTCATTCATTAAAAAAATTTAACCGTATAACAAAAACAATAAAAAAAGAAATGCATATGATATTTCTAATTTTAGTAATTTTTAAACATATTACAGCATTCAATCATCAATCAAATATCATATTATAAATATATAAATATTATAGATAATAAAATTCATTAAAATCAAAAATTATGGGCTGCCAAAAGAAAAAAAAAAAAATAAAATAAAATACAAATACAAATAACTAGCATTTCGATAATTATGTCAAAAATTTAGTTTAGAGACACAAGAAATGTAAATTAATTAATTAAAAACAAAAACTATACTATCTATAACAAAATAAATTATATAACACTTTTTTGAGGACCACTTGTTATATTTATTATTATTATTATTATTATTATTATAATAATAATTATTATTATTATTATTATTATTATTATTTTTGTGCATTCGCAAAGCTTTTACAAAAAGCACAACTAAAACTTTCATTATTTTTTTTTTTATTATACTTTCCAACAAAAAAAATATATGTAAAATATTGTTTTTTTCGTTCAATTACGTAATTAAAAAAAATTAAAATAAAAAATAACATTAAATCAAAATACAGAAAAACCTCATCAAAAATAAATAAATTATAGCGTTTCGTTCAATTATACAAAAACAAAAAAAAATAATAATAATAAATAAAGAAATTAAAAACAAGAATACCCATTTTTTTTTACGATTAATACATTTCATATGAAAAAAAAAAATTAAAATAAAAAAGACGTAATTAAAATTTTGAAAATAAAAGAAATTATTAAAATATAATACATTAAAAATAAAAAAAAAATTAAATAAATAAAAATTATTCATTCGCATTGGATTTTTGTAGTAATCATGAACAGAAATGAAAAAATAATATAATAATAGAAAAAGTAAATTAAATTAAAAATTATTAATAAAAATATAAAAAAATAAATAGTAATAAAATACAGTCAAATCAATTATATTAAACTACACAAAAAATATATTTTTTATTGCAAATTGTTTTTTTTAAGCGAAAATATTTTTATATTTTATTATTAAATAAATATATTTTGAGTTTTTAATTATTATTTTTTTGAAATATACATAATATAGTGATTTTTGATTTTGTGTCTTGTTATTTTTATGTATACAAAATTTTGTCGCTTAATTCTTCTGTGTTTTTTTTTTAATAATAAAATTATTTTTTACAACGAAATTTATATATGAAGAAAGTCTCAAAAAAAAAAAAAAAAAAACCACCCATTATCATTTGAGAATATTCATTTTGAAAAATTAATTATTTCGGTTTTTCTATAAAAATATAATAACATCAAACATTTTTTTATTGATTTTTCTTAAATACAAAAAAAACCCACACACATATACAATAAAATTCTTTCTTACATTATTTTAATTCAATAGATAGATTTAATTTTTGAATAATAATTTCGATAAGATAAAATGATTCGTGTAAATTATCTACAGTATTAATTTTAATCACACCTAATATAAAATTTACAAAAAGCAGTGTCAATTAATTTTCAGATATTCGCTAATTTATCGGCTGTCCAATTGTAGTGTAGTAAATAAATAGACGCAATCGGTATGGAAATTATTATGACCAGAACATTTTATAAAATCGAAATATGGTCACGTGTGAAATAGCACTAAAAATAAATGATTATTTATATGTAAATGTTGAAATGATGATTATAAATTATGTTAACGCAGACACACATGATTAGAACATTTAAAGAAAGCCAAAACCATTTGTCTACTATAAAATACTAAAAATTGCATTTATCATCGTTCACATCAATATGAAAGAGAAAAATTTCATGATGATATACGTATTTGTGGTGTAATGTGTATGGATCGGTGTTGAGTGTATTTAAAACAGTGATTTGATATGAATTTATACCATTTTGATTTAATTAAACATTTTTGAAGATGCAATATTATTCACACATACACATAGATATTTGCTATAAGAAAGAATTAAATTATATATATATAAATGTATTTTCTATTCTGTGATATTTTGTAAGATGTTATAATATATTATGCACAAACAAAAAATTTCTATCAGAATTCGATTGATTAATTTTTTATCTTAATTTGCCTCAACATTATCCATCCGATTTAGCTGTGTGTGACAATTTTCAAGTCTCGAAACCCATTATTTGGTTAAACGTGTGCAATGTATTTTTTAATTGCCCAAGAATATTATATACAATATATATTACGGATATTTTTCGGACAGAGCTATACAATAATTGTCGAAAAGTTTAATTACATTATATTTATATTAACAAGAAAAAATAAAACATGACAATATAGAATAATTTAGAGAGACATTCTAATGTACCCAGCAGCATACATAATTAAATAAACAGCAGTATAGGTAGATATACGAAAACTGTCCCGCATATAAAATAAGAAGAATGGATGAAAATTATTGTGCGAAATATAATGAATATAATTTATTTTTGTAATTAATTCGCATTTAAAAACATATAATTATAAAAAGGATTCAAAGCAATTTATAATATATATTATTATTATTATGTATTATATAAAACAGAGTATATGTGAACATACATAAGATTTATGTGAATATGTACCAAATATATACCATATAATACTCAACCCATATATACCTTAACATTATATCTTTTAACCTCTCTTTTTTGTATGCAAAATTAAGTTCTATTGAAATAAAATGAAAACTTTTGGTAATTAAAAACAATTTAATAACAAAAACACATTGTGGAGTATTGTTGGTTGCTGCTGGTTACGTATTACCTTTTTGAACGTATAAAAATGTATTCAATATATATATATAACCCATGGACATGTTACATGGAAATTTATAGTATGTTGTATAAATCATTTAAAAAAATTTTCAGCTAACTTTTTTTTAATATTTTTATATTAATTTTAAATTAAATAAATTAATTTTTCAAAATGAATTTTACTCATAAAAAACAAAAACAAAATCTATATATCTTTCAAAATCGATGTTTAGCTAAGGTCAGAAATATGTTTTCATTAATGATTGATTATAAATTAAAAAAAATTATAACATTTTAACATTAATTTTGATTCATTCAATATAAATTGTATGTACCGCGACGATTCTTTCTATACACGCACGCAATTATTAAAACTAATGAAAAAATATTTTTAACAATAGGGAGTGAAAACATTATGACGGACACAACGGACAACAAGATTCCTTTTTTTCATACAGCGATATTATATATAAAACTATAAATATATATATATATAGAGCAATTATCACAGAGTATATCCATCCATCAATAGTGGTGAAATGGTAAGATATTTTTGAAGGCATATTTTGTTATAAAATAATATTTATAATTTATGAAAAATAATCTGGCAGTGCAGAAAAATTATTAAATTACACGTAGAATTATTGGACTATAAATATGGATAATGCCCATAATATAAACTATTTATATTGTACTTTCAAAAAACAAGTAGTAAATATGCCTTCAAGAGAATATTCAGCAAATTTTTAAATATATAGAAAAATTATTTTCATTACTATAATAAGCATAGAAAAATAAATTTCCAAATAAGAAAAGCGATATTACTATCCGCTTTTAGTTGAACAAAATAAACTATTGTGCAAGGCATATGCAAATTGCATACCTAAAATATAATATAATAATAATATTATAATAATATTTCCGATAAGCAACTTACAACACACCTATAGAGCAAATGATTATTTCAGGAATAATAAAATCACTTTTCTTATTTAGGAATTTATGTTCCATGTGCAATTCTATCTATGCTATTGCTATCCCCCGTTGCAGTCTACCAAAATTGTGTGTAATGGATGATGGAATTTTTATCGTTTGTTTTCAAAACCGAATTTAATATTTTTGGGATATAGCAAATTTTCTTACATATTCAATACATAAATTATCCATGTCAAAATTTTATTCAACCACCGCCGAGACTTTTTTCTGTACGATAAATAAATTATCTATATACTCTGTGATATTATTTAAATAATCGAATTTTGTATAAAAAATAATAAAAAAATAATAAAAAATATTTATGAAATAAAAAGTAAAAAGAAATCTGAAACATACCTTACTGCCACGTTCATTAAAAATAATTTCTACATCTAATATTGTTCCAAATTGCTGAAATTATATATAAATTTTGAATTAAAAGATTTTCTGTTTTTAATTTTTACAAATAAATTCGTGTATCTATTTTTGTTTTGGCATTTCTCAAAAATCGTAATAAACAATTAATGAATAAAAAATGATGATACCATAACCATAAGAAAAAAAGGCTGTATAATGAAATTATCGAATTGAATTTTGAGAAAAATATATATGTAAATGGGGGAAAAAAAAACCGCAAATATATATCTGATTCGTACAATCTGATTCCCAGAATTTAACAACAGCAAGTGATTTTAAAAAAGAAATCTGCTATTGATATAGTCATCGTTTAATTATATGGAAACGTATGGTAAACAGGTACTAACAAAAACAGATTGTTATGAATGGCATGTCAAACACAACAAGAATTAGTAGAATCATTAAATGTTGTCCATCAAGCAATATCGTATCGATTAAAATCAATGGAAAATATTCCAAAGGAAAATTGTTGGATGCCACCAAAAATTGAATACATAAAAAGCAGATGGAAAACTGCTTAAAACATGATAATGTCAATTTTCAATATGACAATTCTCGACTACGTGTTGTAACCGCTTTATCAAACAAACGTTATAACCACTTGGTTGGCACGTCATACCATCATATTTGCCACCTGTTCCGATCGATGCAAAATCACAAGTTTAGTGAATGACGAATGAAGAAATGGTTCGATAAACACAGTTTTTTTTACGGACGACATCAATCTTTTGCTAGAAAACTACGGTCGATAATTTAGATAATTTTTTATTAAGTCAATTAATTAATTGCTAATTATATTCACCCGTTTATATTTGCATATGACAATATATTTATAAACTCACATAACACTTACACATATGCGATGATATCTATCAATTGTAATATGTAAATGACAAATTTTACATATGATAAAGAAGTAGAAAATTTAATAATTATATAAAATTAGTATTTCACGTATATGGAAATTTATGTAAACCATAATAATTTTACCAATAACATTAAAATATTAACCACATAAAAATAATAATACTATAAAATTATAATTATTTTGTAATTAATACTATTAAATAAAAAAAAAACACACACACAAATACAAGACAAACCCAATGAAAAAAAAAATCATAATAAATATAGAAGTCCTTTAAACATTTGTGTTGCGTTAAAGCGATAAAGGATTGATTAAAAATATATTAATTATTTTTTTTATTTTTTTTAGCCATTCACTTAGCAAAAAATAATAATTTAATTCATTCCAGTTTTTGGGTTTTGCATCTAATAAAGATCTTCTTTTTTTTAATACGTACACATTGTGAAATATCTATCAAAAATTGATTCGATGGCGAATTGTTTTTAAACACAACAAACACGCACAGGGGGGAGGCACAAAAAATTATCGGTATATGCAATTTTGTCAGATACACAAGAGAATGCATGCAGAATTGTACACAGGCACACACAAATGCCAAATAAAGCAGCAAAAAAATACATATATTTTTAGAGATATGAAAATCTATTCAATAATTTATACGATATCACATCACGGCACATTAAATTATGGTATAAATAATATGGTTTTGTATAAAAGATATCATTTAAAATAAGACGTGATTTTTTTTTAATTTACAAATAATAATGGAATATTAATATAATAAAATAATAATTTATACTTACACCAAACATGGCACGTAAATCTGGATCTCTAAATCTGAAGGGAATATTTGACACATGTAATCTCTTTGGTTGACCTTTTGAATTATCTACTGGTGCTGTGATTGATGATGCCATTGTCGAAACGGATGTTGTAATCGGTGCCATTGTGGCTAATGCAGCCGCCGCTGATGATACAGGTAAATTTGCACCCGATGATGATATTATCGATACATCTAATGATTGTTGTCCAGTTTCCGGATCAGTTTGCTGTAATAAATCAGGTTGAGCCGAATGTATGGATTGACACTATATATGTTTTTTTTTTTTTTTTTATTTGTTGTATTTGTATAAATAAAAAACAAAATAATAAAATTTTAAAAAGCAAAGCAAAAAAAATAATAAAATAATAAATAAATGAGAGGAAAAATTTTGCTATAATACAATAATCGGACATTGGCTGCGGCGGTTATAAAAAAGGAAAAAGGATATCTTTGTAAACGCCATTATGGACTATATAAAAATAATAGAATTAAGACGATGTATTTCGATAATTACAGAGCAATTATTAGAGAGAATTGTCAATGATTGTGATGAATTCATATACACCATTAGGAGTAAAATGAGTTGACAATGATGATGCTGATGTTGGTACTATTTCAGAGAGATTTAAATACATTACAGAAATAAATCATGTAATAAATATAATGCATAACATTCTATTCATTTGTTAAGTTAAACCTTCTCCTTTGAACATCTGCGATAATGAATATTAAAAATTATTCAATGAAATGAATCAAAATTTGGCAAAAAAATGTATAATTAAAAGTTCAATTTCCAGTTGATTAACTGTTCGATTTAAATATAAAAAAAAAGTGAAGTTTTTTAATTTCAAACTTTTTAAATATTCCTTTATTTTATAATTACATGCATCTAAAAAAAAAATGTATACAAGAAATATAAAGCGGAAATAAAAGTAGGTATAAATCACGTCTATACCATACTCAAATATATGTCTATATAGAGGAGGCGGCCGAAACCTTTGTGTGTTTATACATAATTTATAGTATTTCTTTCGGCGAAAGGAATTATTAAGCACGTAATTCTTTTTTTTATTTTCTCTCATTATAAAAAAAAAGGATCTTCTATAACATTATGATAAAATTAATTTTACCTTATACACTAATCCATTATATTATATATAAATGGTATAAACGAAGGATTTATTTAATATCGTTAATATATTGTGCAACCATTATTATTATTATTTAATTTTTTTAATGAAATTCTATGTAAAAACTAAAATATTGTACTATAATTAAATTGATGAAACAAAAATATAAATACATTTTTAAATCATTTCATTTTGAAAAATATAATCAACAATTTTCCTTCAATATTATTATCATAATTTGCTTTTAAGATAACCCCTCCAACCACAAAGGTTGAATAATACAAAGATATACAAAATTTTTAATTCCGTATATTATTTAGTAACATTTATTATTTGTAAATATGTGTTCAATAAATATTGTATTATATAAATATATTATTTAAAATATCCGATGCCAAATAGAATAAATTAATTAACAAACAAAAATTTTATTAATGTCACATTGGCAATAAATTACATGCTGATGTTTGATGTTTAGAACATGATGATGACACGTAAATTTTCTATAGACGATAATGTCGTATTATAAATGTATACCAGTTGGTAAATATACGCACAGATCATTGAACTTGTGATATAATGACAAATAATACGATATTATTTAATATGTATTGCATAATACTATATAAACAAATAAACCAAAATTTAATATTTTGCATGAAATTTGCAGTTTCATCTCCTTCAAATGAAATGTTGAACCAAAATTTATAGATCAAATGGCAAATGAAAAAGCAAAAAATAATTAATAAGATAACAAATAAAATGTATCCAAAGAGTACAAAAAAAAAATGTTATTAATAGATGATCTCAAGGACACATGTGTGAGCATTAGTACTATGACATTGTATTCTAAATTTGTTATGTCAATACAATACATTTGTGTTGGTCATCTTCAATTTGTACACATAATCCAATTTAGAAGTTATATTTTTGGTTACTATTCTATATACAAGTATTTACTACTAAGTTTTGTTTGTATATAATGTACAATATATTCTTATCTTAAGTGACTAAACTAAATATATATATTAATATATAAGTAAATGAAGGAGATTTAAGGTATTTATAAAATAAATAAATAAATAAATAAATAAATAAATAACAATAATAATTAAGAACACTTTGCATATATTTACTATCTGCAGGTACCATATTTATAAATTAAAGATTATAATAATATTTATTTTAAGTGCATTTAAACACAAAAACAATGATTAAAATATTTTTGATATTGTAAATTTTACTACAGATGAGTATAGTTTTATATGGATGTATTTCATATGCTGAGGGCATTTATTATCATTTGATATTATATGAGCATGAGGCGACAGGACAGTGTTAATCAATATTTAGATTCCATTGACTCATCTCCTTTTCTTAACCCTTTCACAACCCCATTTTTTATTTCTCGCTATATGAAATTCTAATTATATGAGACATAACTTTTTAGATGAACCCCAAACACTATGGAGACGGATAATTTTCTTTAAACCTACTCCCGCTCATCACTTCCTTTCTGAACAATAATTGTATAAAATGTAAACACATAATTATGGTTCTGGATGAGTGTTGTGATGTGAATTATAAATGTTTAAACATATCGAGAGCTCATTTGTTTTGAAGTTTTTGTTTTGTAAATATATGTTTTGTGTTTTTTGCATCATAGATAATGGTAAAAAAAAAATACAAAATAACAATTAACTATTTTTTTATGTTTCTAAAATTGTTTTCTGTTCACAACCAAAAGTTTATATAATAAGAAAGGGCAAGAAAAAAAAACATGAATAACTAAAAAAAGGATTTTTATTTTCATATTTCTTTTGTTTGTAAATTTTGTATTGTTGTACAAAATGTAAAATAAGGGTATAAAAAATAAGTATGAGAAAAATAGAAAAATACTAATATATATCAAAAACCAACCACAAATTTACATAGAATTTTTCATCCGTAAATATTAAATTATTTGGGTTTTTCAATTAATTATTAAAACAACATTATTATTATTTATTTTTTTTATTTTCATTCTATTGTAGCGATACGATTTTAATGTTAAATAAAACATAGAAAAATTATTGAAATACCCAAATCCTTTTTTTTTTATTTTTATTATTTATAACATTGATGGACAGTGACATTTAAGGTTACAAAATATGGTCTGGTAATGGTGAAACATATATACACGATACAGGCTGTGACATATAGAGCATTTTATTAGTACAATTTTTTTTGGAATTTTAGCGTTGTTCATTTTATCAGCACAGATCAATGAGTTGAGCTATACATTGGAAACGTAAATTCGGAATAATCAATGCTCTGATCAATCAACACTTTATAAAATGAAATAAAATATTGACCGATGATGCCATCAAAGAATAATTCATACCATATACAGTAAATTTTTCTGGATGTATTGATGGTTGATTTATTGCACGAGGATTATTTTCACTCTACCCATACAGACGGCAATTTTGATTTATTATGATATTTATAATTATGATAACACTTCCTTTTGACAATTTATCAAGTCTATGCGAGTGAAAGAAATGGACCAACAACAGATTATTATAATTGCAATGTGTGTATTACTCTTAAACAAACACCGTGTGTATGTTGTTTAGTAATATTTCAATGAACATAATAATAATAATAAAAGTTTTTCGTTAAACAGAAAAACCAAATTTATTCTGGAATAAAATCAATATCCGGTTATATTTGTTTTTATGGTTTTTATAGACTAAATGCTTTATATTTAATATACTATTTGATCTCTCTGTCATAATTGTATTATTGATTTTATATATTTTGGTTTTTGCAAATAATACCTCTCTTATTGTTATATATACAACACGTAAAAGTTTCATTATAGTTTATTTCGTGATGTACACCAATAATTTGGTGTATGAGGGTGTTATTTATATACTGCAATATGATATTTATGTTGTTTGTAACATTTATACGTAAATATATATTATTGGAATTTATTGTACGTGTACTATTTTGTGTATGTGTATTACTATAACAACAGTCGATCTATTACACATTTCACTTAATTATATAGAAGAAAAAAATTTCTTAAAATGAATTTTTCTTGCTGCAATGTTTTAACAATGTGTCAAACGTCTGTCACCTCTATTATATGATGCCGTCGATGACCACTAACAATTTTTAGTGTTAAATAATAATAATAACACAGACGTTTCGAATTTTCAATGAATAATTTTTCCATATTTTATTTTCCAATAACAATTCTTTTAATTTATATATAAAAACAAAAGAAAAGTTATTGTTAATTAAATAATTTTTTTATTATATTATTCAATTTCATTTTTTCTTTCAATAACGCGAAGATCAAATAAATTACCATAGTCCCTCAAATGATTCGGTGTTCATAAAAAAAAAAAAACACATTTTTTAAATTACTGTACTGGTATATTGTTGGCATATAATTATATTTATATATAATATTAATGGTAATCCTTTGGGACATGTATTAGGTCTCAGCGCAAGTAATTAATCACAAGAATTTCTATTATGCAAATAGTTCTATTTGTACACGTACAGAATGAACAGCCAGTGCCAAAATAATGTACGATATTGTTTATTTTTTGGCATATACCATGAAAAATATTCCCTTGTTTAAATGTTTAATATTAAATGAAAAATGTTATTTAATAAAATTTCTAATCTACACAAAAGTTGCAAAATTAATCAACTCTGTCTTCAGGCAAAATATTGATATATTATTCAAATGTATATGAATTGTAAAGTTGAAAAATATCAATATTATATTTATATTATTTATTGGAATATAATATAGCAAAATAATAAAATAGATCATTTATTTGCGGCACTGGATGTTCGAGATATTTTTCTAAATTCTTTTGTCTATACCTATAATTATGTGCACACATATACAGGGTGATTTAAATATCTTAATAAATATGTGTTCAATTTTTTGCCTTTGCACAATTATATTATAGTTGTAAATGTTCAATGATGTATCACCACCCTCTGCAATAATATTAATTATAATTTTCCGTATGAAAACGATGAAAAATATTATAAAATGAAATTCATCATTCTTGGAGATTGTTGTTTATTATCTTAGTTGGTATTTTTTCTTAATTTCTGTACGACAAGTATATATACTATACAATATATAGGGGAGAGGGTGGATAACGTATATATATCGTATATATACATTGATTTCTTGGTATAAATATCTGGTAGATTTAGCCAGAAATCTGTAGGAAGGTAAACAATAGTTTTATTTGTTTATAGGTTGACTAAATAGAGTAACAAAAATAACAGATATTAATTTTTTTTTAATTGATACACCTTATTATTGAACTGTAACATTTAGAATTATTAACGACAACGAAAATGTTACATTTAAAGGTATATCATTTCCTAAAGTTTCTATATAAATTTATTCACCCTCTGTCCTATATTATATTGTATCTTCAATAAACAACATCACTCATTCTATATGTTTTTCCTATGTATAAATTATGGTATATATGGCGGCAGCATAAGTTTCATCATTATTATTATTATTATTATTATTATTATTACTTATAATATAACTGGCACTATATCACATCGCATTCACATAATTTTTTCTATAGGTAAAGCCTTTATTATTTGTTAAGGTAAAATGAGTGTGTTTCAGCGATTTATATATATATCTATAGAATTTGTAGGCGAAAATATATTATAACAAAAGTATAGCTATATAGATATAAACACATTTCAAACATAAATCTTTAATAGTATATATATTTTATATTTATCTCCAGAATTTAATCTACGTAAGTATATGTATAAATGGATGAGTGCTGAGATAATAATACAATAATGTGTGATGCTTTGTATTTATAATATTATATAATAATGAAATTTTGCTTTTTATTGTATTTATATATGGGGGATGAAGTGAAAGTTATTCATGTTATTTTTATTATTAATATTTTTATTTATGTATACACAAGTTTTTTGAACGAAAATCTATTTTATATAATCATTCACAGGCGCATATGTATAATTATCTATATTGTTTATAGTCATCGTTTCATGTATGATATAATGTATTGTATAAAAATAATTTTTCTTAATGATCGCAAATAGTTATAAATTTTAGATAGTATTTTTATTTGATTATTATTTTTTATAATTTTTGCCATAAATGATATAGATGTAATTATCAATTAAAAGACAACATCAACTTTTATCGAGATCATGTAAATCGAAATTATACATTATAAATTTATGACACAGTGTTAATATTCAGTGCTAATAATCCGTAGTCTATATATAATGCACACTGGCTATTTAACAGAAAATTATGTAATATACTAATTTTTATAAATCAATAGCTTTGTCTATATCGTTTAAACTAAAAAGGATATAATAAATAATTAATATTTTCTTCTTTATAGAATAAGAAACAGGATATATCTATATACACTCAATCATATGTACGAAATCATATCAGTGCATTAATAATTAGATCTTCACAGGAAGTTATTGCACATCGGCGAAATGTTTTTTCAGAGAAATGAATGCTGTAATACATTTCCTGATTGTAAAGATAAATATTTATTTTTCAGATGACTTGAAATTATAAATAAAAGTTATTCCAAAATAAACTTATATTTAAAACGTACAATAATTTCTATGTACATGACTGTACCCTTATACCACTTATACCATTGGCATATATGGTAAATATTCATTGTAACATGTAACTCGCTCCTCTTTGTAAGTACAATAGATATTGTATTATAAATAATTCACGAAAATATATATATATTTTATTTATTATTCAAGAAGAAAAAAATAAGAAGAAGAGGATTTTCAAAAATAAATATAAATGAAATAAAATATAATGTATAATATAAATATGTAAATAATAACTCTCTCAGTCATCACAAAGGCAACGCGCAAAATGATATGGGGAAGATGTTGTTATAAGACACACACACATGTACGAACGATACGTATTAGATAATATACAATGGAATAAGTTCATTGAATGACTAAAATATATATAATATTTAAGAGATCATAAAAATTTTCGAATTTATTTTTGGTAAAACTTGTATAGATAAAAAACTAATTTCTTTTGACATCAATTTCACCGGATAAAAGACTTATTATATGTATAGAAATAATTTACAATTTTTGAAATATTGTTGAAAAATAAGTATATCAAATTTAATAGACAATATTTGTTTGCCACAAATTCTATCCTATGATTCGATTCAGTTGTCCGGATTAATAACAATTGATGATTGATATATTTTTCATGCCTATATAATAATACAATTACTAATTTGTTGTTTAATATGTTTCAAAATAAAAAATTGCCACCAAAAATTACAATGTACCAATTCATTTAGCAGTACCTCAAAAATCGAAAATCATATTTAAATATTAAAATTAAATATATTCAATTCATTCAACACCATCCTGTTTATATATTAAAATAATTATATTTAATTTTATATAAAAAATTAATTTTTAATAGTTTTACAGTGTGTCTGTTAATTTTTAAGAATTAAGATTGCCATCAGTGTAATCGAACATAACTGATAAACCAAAACAATTAATAATAAAATGTGCTTCTTTATTTCATATTATTATTATTATTATTATTATTATTGTTGTTTTATAATTATTATCTGTTTTTTTATGAGCACGCTGCTCTAGCAACAATTATTACAGATTCTGTCTTAAAAATACTTGAAACACTTGGTATCCATATACAATAGAATAAAAGTAATAGAAAAATATTACAATTCTTTATATTTAAATTAAATACATATTTAAATTGAAATCTACTCTCGCATCCTGTTTCTCTATATTTTACATGTAATTGTATAATGTTTATTATTTTATTTAAAATGAAATATATTGTTTTGTTAAACAGAAAATAATAAAAATGGAAATACAAAACAAGGAATATATTTTTTCTCAAAACAATATTATAAAATTGAAAATATTTAAATTATTTGTATACGAGTTTATGTGTACAATAATTTAGAAAAAAAAAGTTGTACATTTACATATAAATAATATATAAAATATAAAATTGAATAATTGGTTGTGTAGGAGTGGGTATAGGAAAAGAAACATGTATTTTTAGGGTGGATTATATATTTATGTACCTACTACATAATAAACTTGAAATACAATTTAGTGTATGTATAAAATGCCTGAACACCCAACAGGTTTGCGTTGGTAAGTGAGTGACGAATTTGAAAATGTCACCCAAAAGTAGAAAAGAACGAAATCGATCGTGCCACAATAAAATTTGTATATATTTATTATTAAATGTTTAAAACCTAAATTTAAAGATAATCGAATATGAGCGATAATAATTCTATTTGGAATATTTGGTTCCTTCATTATTTAAGTAAATATACCACAAAATATTTTATCAAAACAATCCGGAATCGTAAACCATATAAGCCATCGATAAAATTACAAGTGTAGGAAAGGAATAAAATAAATAAAAAATAAATGATAAAATAATGCAACAAAAAATTCTAAATTAAATATTACTCACTATACTAACTGTTTGTTGCTCGATTCCATTGGTTATGCTACTAACAGGTAATGATAATGGAAGTGTATTTTGCGGTGGGCCAGAACTTTGTTGTATATTTGTTGCTGGTTGTGCACCAATCAATGGTGGACTAAATTGACCGCCGGGTTGTTGATGCAGTTGCTGTGAATATACCTAAAAAGATAATTTTGTATTGTATTATATTAAAAATTGTTAACATAAATTAACCGGAAAAAACAACAAATTAATTCAGATTAAAATTAATATAAATATTTTTGTTTAAATAGTAATAAAATAAAGTAATAATAATTATAATTATACCCGTGGTGGTCCAGGTGTTGGCTGTGAATGTGATATTGTTTCTGGTTTATGTGATACAACAGAATCACTTTTTATTGATAATGCTACCGATAGGCTTTCAGCACCCATTGTTGTTTGTGGTGGATATCCTGGTGCATTTGCATATGGGTCCACTCCCGCGTGTACCATTTGCTGTAAAAATTAAACAAAAAAAAAAAAAAAAACATTAAATAATTAATAAATGTATTTTTGAAATTTCAAATATATATCGTGGTGTTATATGTGACCCCTTCTGAACATAACACAACCACAAACGATACATTTATTGCCAATTTAATAACATAAAACTGAATTTCAATGCGTACGTATAAAACCAAACACATTAATTATAATAATATATTGTTATTAACTATACGCACTTTAATGCATGCAGTTATTTAAAGATTTCTTTAGGAAAAAAATATAATGTAATTATTCATTAATAAAACAGACAATATAGTAATTTTTAATTGTCATCTTTTCGTATACAAGCAATAGAATATATTTGTCTGAGTTGTAAGATATTAAAATAACATTACATTACATTTCAATAAATATTTAATTTTATCTATTCAGTGAAAGAAAATGAAATTCAGTGCCAAAAATATTATTTTTATGCGTTTAAATAAAAGATATTATGCAATTTTCTTTATGCTCTGTATGCACAAATTATTATTGAATACTAATATAACATAGGTATTTCTATTTGTTGTTCAGTTCGGTGAAATGAATTTACACATTTCAATAGTTTTTTCTATTATAAATCAAGCACACATATGTGAAAGCGATTCTAAAACGGGGTAAATGTATGTAAAAGATGACGCAATAGTTGTAATAGATGTATTGAATCATAAATAATTTCAGTATAAAATTTTAAACTTATATAAACTCAACAAAGAAATTCCAAACAGCTGCAGCTCATTCAACTTATCTATACAGAACAATTTATTATATAAATTATTATTTTTCGATAATTCCAGTCCAATTTATAACATTTACTCCCATATGCTGAGTAATTTTACCAATTTATATTTGTACTATGAATACTTATAGTAGATGACATATGCTAAATTTGGACCTAATGATGATTGTATGTAATTAAAAATAAATCATCAACTGAATATTTGGAATAAATTATAGTTTATAATTTAACTCATCATAAAAAAAAAAAACACATATGAATAATAAATAATAATTGAAAAATTAATTATTCTATCACCAAAAATATTTAATTAAAATTCAAATTAGTTTTTCTGACAATGACAACATCCATACATTTGTGAAAATCTATTTTAAATTCATTTATTTGTTATTAACTTTGCATATTTTATACATGGAGTTATAAATATAACGCATAAAATAAAACGAATATATATATAAATGTGTATGTATACAGTGTGTATTGAGTGGAACCAATCAATGATAAATTTTATTTGATGAATTTCACATCGAAATTATTGTAAAACATAATAGATTTATGAGATCATTTGTCAAAAATTGAAAAAATTAATCATAATTGTGGCAGAAACTACGTGATTGAATGAAGAATAATAATTTTCCTAATGAAATTATGAGTGGCGGATATCGTAAACATTATAGACATTATATATGAAAATTTCGCCATCATAAGTTTGTTTTGTTTGACTATAAAATTTTTCGAAGACACACACTTAATATGTTCGAGTTCATATGTATTTTATTATGTGTATATAATTCATTCTACATATTTTGTTGTTGTTGTTGTTGTTGTAAACTAAACTAAAAACAATGTCGATGCTGTATAAAATATTGATTTAACAGAAATTCTTATAACTAATAATGAGCATTATGGTAAAGGAAAATGCTATAACGTAAATTCTATATAAAATATATATAATTGTATTTGAACACACATCATAAGAAAAAGTTATTTCTATATTTATTAGTATTTATTATATATGATAATAGTCTAATGATAAGAGATATTTCAAGTTATATTTGAAACTACAATATGCATACAATAAGATTGCATTATTATATTGCTTGGTAATATTGTCATTAATAAAAATTAACCCTCAATAACAAGTAAATGCTGCGGTAGCGTCAACATATTTGCATCTAATAACACTATAGAAAAAGAATTTAATTTATAATGTCTATTTTATTATATGAATAACAGAATAGACATGAGAATTTTTTGTTGTTCAATATTGGGAATTAGCATTTGTTCGATTATGATGGAATCAAAATATCTCTGTGAAAACATTACATAGATTTCTAAATAATAATCTTCAGAATATGGGAACGAGATGTATTTACTTTTTGTTATAATTTCCCTGCCGTACAATAAGTACACCGTGGGGATGCTGTGCATATTTATATATAGGTGAATATGGTATACATATTTGTATGAATCAAATATAAAATACTTCACTTATTGTTAGTATACCATACAACACATACATATAATAATACATCGTATAACACTCACTTATATAAGTATCATCATATCGTTATAAAGTGTATATGAACATATTCATATATAATAAAATGATCAAAATTGTATTTGTAATTTGACATAATTTCAAATTTATCTTATATTACATGTATGGTAAAAGTCAAAAGTCTGCAACTCATATTTTGCATAAATTTCTAAATATATAGACAGTGATAATTCGATAATCAAGAATTATATAATATATAAGAAGTAGCACGAGAAAATGTGAGAATCCTTGGTCCTTGAAAAAAACATTACTATCCAATTTCCTGTTTAATCTTTTCTCATATAAGCTACAGCACGGCGAAATGTAAAAATTATCCTAGTACTAGTTTTTCTTTTGTACATTATTACATACATTTAACATATTTTAAGGTTTCCAGATTAGCAAGTGTTCGGCGGGCGGTTAGTGAGTGCACTGATTATCGACTCATCACTGTACAAGTAATATAAACAATTTTTAAAGTGTAACAACTATATGTTTAACCCGCATTATCAATTCTATATATTTATTATAAATTTTCTTATTTATGTATATTGTTGTAAATTGAATAACATTCAAGTATGTTCACTGTCTTTGTTTCGACAATTGATATAATATTAATCTCTTATCGCGCTTAAACCTCTATCCCATATATTGCTATTGATATTCATAATGTAATACATAAATTATAAATCTATTAATAAGTTTTGATAATAAGAAAAACCAAATGATTCTCAATAGAAAACTGTTTCCCATGTTATTTGTTTCTCTATGTTGAATATTTTATAGCATATTATATTGTAGAATAATATAAAAAAATATATATAAGTTAAGAATTAAGTAATTACTAACTAAATAAATAAATAAATAGCCAAAGTGAAAGTGGGCCATTCGAAATGTTATCTGTATAATAAATTAAAAAAACATTGTATTTGTATTTATTAATATATAACTGGATTACATCTGCATTTGAATGATATATCTCTGCAACAGCAAATTCATTTCGATACATATTTGGAAAGAGAAAAAATGTTAACATATTATATCCAATGGCTTATCCTCATTTCCAAAACTTAAAATTAAGTTAAAAGAAGGGTGATTATAAAAAAAAACAACTTAAACGCATGTTTTACTAGAAATTACGTAAATTAAACTGGAATATCATTATTAAATTAAATAATAAGTACTTATTTCTATTTCATTTTACAGATCCAATTTTAAAAATTCTTTAACACACTGTGTGTGCATGACGCTATAGAGAAAACTTTTGTGAACTGAATTATTTTCTACATAACTATACAAATAACGAATAACAAAAAAATACAAATATATTTACATTACGCGTTACATATATACAATATATGTATAAATACAATATAATACCATCATCATTTTAAGATTTTCACATATAATTAATTATATACTTATAAGTTTACCCTTTTTAATTTCAGTTTCATATTAAATAAATGTAAAATAAACATAATAACATTTATCTTAGAATGAAATGAAATTAATTTATTAAATTTAATAATGTCATATATCGTATAAATATAAAATAATGTCTACTTGGAGCTTTGCTCTTTAGTTTACAGAGAGACACATTAACACTGTGAATATTTATGTTAACAAAAAAATAAATAAATAACAATGCACAAAAATTTCTACGAAAATGTATACGAAATACACTAGTCATGGCATTTAAAGTGAAGCTTATGGTAAATGACTCCGCATGGGAGTAAAGAACAATTCACCAACGGGTGTCTGTAATAATCGAAAGGTAAATATTTCTTTAATTCCATTATTTTTATGTGAGTTGTTGTCAATATTCTCTGAAAAATTTTGATTGTAAAACCGTCCCAAATATGAATAATTAAGGAGATATATGAACAAAAGCAAGTACTGTATGTTTATAACGTGTATCGTCAATGTATATTCAAAACGACAAATTCTTTTTTTATTTAAACCTATTCTTTTAAACATTTCATAAAAAAAAAAAAAAATTATATATATTATTTTACAAAAATTCTTTTGTAAGTATATTTCAAATATTGTATTATTATTTTGTAGAGAAAAAAATATATACATGGAAATTTTGAGTTTATTTAACTCTATTGAATGCTTTTATTTAACAATTACCTTTTATTTTAGGTTTTTGTATAACAGTTGTAAAGAAATGAATTTGAATACTACATGGCGCAGCGCTGGTATATTTATTTTTCATTTAGTTTTATATATATTTTGGTTTAATATTTTAATTTCAAATCATCAACACATTCGGTATATTTTTAAGATATAGAAAGTTAAAAGAACACCCCAACACATCAATTTTAATATTATTTATAAATTCTATTTGTGTATTCCAATGTATATGTCCCATAAATGTATAACGCACAACACAAAGCACGCACACAGAACAGATATAAACCGAACCATAAATAATTATAATTATACACACACACTCACACACATATATATATATTTGATATAATATTAGAGTTATAACATGTAATTGAAATAACGTAGATTTTTTTCTTGTTATTATAGAATTATGCGTCTAGACCATATACAAAATATATATTATATTTTATATATATGAAATCAAATATTGTAAAGAGGAAAAAAAAAATCACGTCACAATTTCCTTTCAATTAAAATACATCATAAAGCAATATGGCGTTGAAAAAATTATATTTTCATTCCATATACGAATACATCTGGATTTAATTAAACAAAAAAAAAAAATTGGATAATTATGTATAAGATTAAAAATGGTATATTTCAATTATTCTCATCATAATATTTCATATAACAGCGGTAACGAATACATTGAAGATTACATCTTTTTCTATATAGTTACAAATTATATGATAACCCAATAATTATCCAATGTGGACACACTTTCGCATTATTTATACATACATTAATTAGCACAAACAAAACTGAAACATTAACATATTATCATAGCCATAAAAAAAATACTTACAATCAGTCACCAAACAATAGTTAAGGCTTTATGTATACGATTATTATATTATATTTAGTGATAACATAGGGTTTGATTGATATATTGAATATTTTGTATGAATATATATATATTTCATTTAGCACATAATGAATATCATTATGTTACCCAATCATATTATATGTGATTTCAATTAGAGATATTTAAAAGCATATACTTTTATAATGTAATTGTTATTACAAATATAATTCGTTTTTTTATTACACATGTAAACATGTAAAATATTTATGTTAGGGAATCTAATTTCTTTCTTATTAATAGTTATACAAAATAATAAAAATAAACAAAAATAATAATAATTAAATTTTAAAACCTATACAATAAAATTTCGCATGTTTACCAATTAATTAGTTAACAATTATTAATTAAAATAAATTATAGTAAATTAAATGGTGTATAATAACACATACAAATGAGTATATAATTAAATGGTAAAAGTTAATAATCTGTTTATGGCACGTCACATTACATTGATATATATATAATATATGTGGGTATTTCAAGAAACTATAAACAATTCATATAAATACATGCTCACAGCAAGAACGTACTAAATTAACTTCTGTCTATAAAATTCGGTAATCATTACGCATGAATAATAATCTAAGGTGGGACACACCGTTTTTCATATAATGTCACCGATAAATTAATTAATGTTCCATTTAGGCAATTTAGTGCATCGATGATGACTAGGTCTATGGAATAAGAAGCATAACAGGTAGAAAAAGGGTAATTAATATAATTATTATTGTTATACATATATTATTTTTAATCTCAATAAAATGTACAAAATTTCAAAAAGTGGACCAGGTGCTATAATATTTGTAGATCTGTGACCCATGTTATAAATAAAAACGTTTCTACTAATTGGTAAAGTATTGTGTGATACTAAATTATTATTCATCTTTACAGCTACAGTCAATAGTTTAATTAATCCTAATGAAATGATATGCAATTGTGTCGAAAAAACGACATAAATAATGTAATAAAATGTGTCGTGTTAAAATAATTATCAGTAAATATATATATATATATGTGTGTGTGTGTGTGTGTGTGTGTGTGTGGTAAATATATGGTACAACAAATTAAAGAACTCATGCTACACTTGATTTTAGCTGCTCATTGTAAATTCCTTACACCGAAATCAAAATTTACAATACAACATTTACACCACAAACACAGTAACAGAGAGAATAAAATAACCTCTTACACCCAAAATCTACACAATCTCCATAATTTAATTAAATATAATATTTAATTCAAATCATCATCATCAATTATTTTACCAAAAAACAAAACAAGTGGTGTGAGTGTGTGTTTGTGTGTATGTAGACTAATAATTGTCTGTCAGTTACTGTACATTACAAATATTTAATAAAAAAAAAAACAATGAAATTAAAAACCAAAATAATTGAACATAATTATTAACAATAAATAAATATAAAAAGAAACAAAATATATTAAATATCTAACCTTTGACTACGTGTGTATTTTTGTAAGTGTGTGCGACTGCGAAAATGAATGTGAATTTACAATTTGCACCACACATAACATACAATGCAACAAATACAAAATCACAAGCAACGTTGTTGTAATTTGCAACATTCTACGAAACGCATACGAACGAACGACGGTTAAAATAATTGCAATGGAAAGGTACATAACGAAAATACCCGATTGCCAATTTGCGCAGACAAAGAACTATGCACAATCATATGAAGAAAATAATTTAAAATTTAATGAAACATTTTTAAACAATGTCTAATAAAAATAAAAACACTAATTAAACCATTTAAATTAATTTAAAAACTAAAAACTTATTTAATTCTTTAAATAACACTTAAAAATTGGCAATTTTTATTTATTATTAATGTATTTATTAGGAAGAAATAGAAAACGCGACATATAAAAAAATAAAAAAATGAACAAAATGCACGACCGTCCCGAATAACATTTATTGAATAATTGATTTCATTTGGTGATAATGATGGCGATGGACATATAAACGAAGAAAGTGTAAAGGAAGAGGTGAGAGGGTATAATGAAGGAGTTGGAAAGAAAATATATTAATATGTAGCGATTTTTTTTTTTATATCTATACGTTGCATTCCATTAGTTTTTGTGTATTTGCGGCATATTTTTGTATTAATAAATAAAGAGTTTTTAGCTAATCAAGTGTGTCAGTATAGGTAAATTTGAATAGGGCTACCATAGAGAAAATATACCTTATGGTAGAGACCGTGTTCAATATTTTCCTGTATATGTATATGGTTTCTATATATGGTTCATACATTTACAAATATCCCTGATACCATTTAAAATGAATTAAAAACCATAATTTTCGTCGAAATTAATTGTTTTTCCATAATTTAAGTAAATATTATATTTAATTCAAGCCATCTTCAATTATTTTACCAAAAAGAAAAGGGGTGTTAGTGTGTGTGTTTGTGTGTATGACGAGTAATAATTGTCTGGCAGTAACTAATCATTAACATTACCATTAATATTAATTCTAACAATATATAAATATAAAAAGAAACACAATATATTATTATAGATAAAAACAAAAAAAAAACCAATTAAATATCTAACCTTTGACTACGTGTGTATTTTTGTAAGTGTGTGCGACTGCGAAAATGAATGTGAATTTACAATTTGCACCACACATAACATACAATGCAACAAATACAAAACCACAAGCAACGTTGTTGTAATTTGCAACATTCTACGAAACGCATACGAACGAACGACGGTTAAAATAATTGCAATGGAAAGGTACATAACGAAAATACCCGATTGCCAATTTGCGCAGACAAAGAACTATGCACAATCATATGAAGAAAATAATTTAAAATTTAATGAAACATTTTTAAACAATGTCTAATAAAAATAAAAACACTAATTAAACCATTTAAATTAATTTAAAAACTAAAAACTTATTTAATTCTTTAAATAACACTTAAAAATTGGCAATTTTTATTTATTATTAATGTATTTATTAGGAAGAAATAGAAAACGCGACATATAAAAAAATAAAAAAATGAACAAAATGCACGACCGTCCCGAATAACATTTATTGAATAATTGATTTCATTTGGTGATAATGATGGCGATGGACATATAAACGAAGAAAGTGTAAAGGAAGAGGTGAGAGGCTATAATGATAAAGATGGAAAGAAAATATATTAATATGTAGCGTTTTCTTTTTTTTTTTTCTATCTATACGTTGCATGCCATTAGTTTTTGTGTATTTGCGGCATATTTTTGTATTAATAAATAAAGAGTTTTTAGCTAATCAAGTGTGTCAGTATAGGTAAATTTGAATACGGCTACCATAGAGAAAATATACCTTATGGTAGAGACTGTGTTCAATATTTTCCCGTATGTCTGCATGATCATACATTGGTAGATGTCGCTGATAGTACTAAATATTAATTAAAAATCATAATTCTCGTCGAAATTTATTCTTCTAACCAAAGTTTATATATAAAATATGGTTACCTTATTATACCTTACCTATACCTTACGTAAAATATGGTTACCTTATTATATTATTATAGGTAACCTTATTATATATAGACGTTGTGAATGAATACAATTTTAAATTATTTGTTGATATTAAAAATTATGACAATGATGAAAATAAAAACTATTATAACATTTTATGAGATACTGTACACGGTTTACATCAAAATTTCCAGTACCTTTTACAATATGACAAAAAAAACCACCAGAAATATGTGGGAATGTCATTAAGTCCAGCGGTGGTATTATATAAAGCGACACTTTTAGAAATATACTAATTTTAATGCGGAAACGTTAAAAAACAAATAAAAATAATAATAACAACAAAAAATATTATTGTTGCAGCGACATAGGCGCATTTCATAACTACACATGTTTTTTTTTTTAATAATTTGAAAGAGTTTCCAGCTGTTTGGAAGTTCATTTTTCGATCGCTGTTTGAAACGAATTAAAAATCATTTTTTTCTATTTAAAAAAAAAAAAAATCCCGGCAATTTTGACGCACACTGTGTTTTTACACACATATTTAAATTTTAAAATTGTTTTAAATTGTTTATTTAAATTTATTTATCACATTGTTAAATGCTAAATGTTATGTATATAATAATGTAATGGTTTTAGAGATAGATGATGAGATGATGATATCGATAGTGAGATCGCGACCCTGAGATGATGATGATGGCAAACGAATATATTTATTTATAATCTATTATTTAAAAAAAAAATTATTGTATTTGTTGCTATTTAAGTGACTATTATTTAACATATTTTAATTAATTATATGTTAAAATATAAAAAAAAAATTAATAATGATGAGTGTTGCAAATGGAATTTTGATATTAATTGTTTTCGTTAAATAATGTTCACTCGTGTATATATATATTGAAAGAAAATAAAATTGGAATGATGATATGAACTTTAAAATTTGGTAACAATATACAAGAAATTATTAGATAGATTAAGTATTACCACTGTTGGTGTTTATCTTTATAGTATATTATTCAAAGATTTGCATATTACGTGGCAATTGTTATTAGCGAATAATTATCATAAATATATTTCTAAACCATATTGAAATAAGAGATTATATGGTACGAGTATATTTATATAAAGTTATTGAATCACAAATAATAATAATACATTTTTTAATTCATATTCTAATTTTTCTTGTTAGTTACTAGCACAAGAAAACAAAAGGTATGGTAACGGCGGAAGTATTTCTTTATTTTTATTTTTTTTCAATACAGTATTTCTTTTATTTTTCGTACGGCGTGCGACACATTACATTACACGCACACTGCTTTGAAACGACAAACGACAAACATGTAAATTCTAATATTATTTTATACTTATGCAGCCTTATGACAGTAATTTAAAATGTTTATTTTATGGAATACGTTTTACAACAGATTATTCAGACCATAAAATATTAACAATATAAACATAAAAACAAAACATGTAAATTAAATCATATATAATAAGTATGTAAGTAAGGGGTATGCATATGAAACTACAAGTTTTAAAAGAAAAATAAAATGCTTATTTAAAATCTATAACGAAATACGTAATGCCAAATTTTCAGGATGCAAAAACTATCCATTTTTGATAGGCACAAAACTATTGCGTGTTTACTAAATATTGTTGATACATGGCTGATGCGCTCAATAACTATAGCCATCTAAGTGCCAATTGAAGTTTCATATGCATAAACCGTGGTAATTTATAATCGCATCATGTTTGCATAATAATTTTAAATGTTTTTACGAAAAATATATGTGTTAAAAAGAAGTTAGTTAAAAAAAATAATAATAATAATAACGAAAAAGATGTCTATTTATTTTATCTTATATAGATCGATGTGAATAAATTAAGATTAATTATCTTATTATATATTAAAAACTATAAGTAACAAGAGCAACGCATAAATTAAGATAAATTTGCATTTATATACAATTTATAATTTATTATTCTGTTATATAATTTGTATTTGTAAAATAACAATGAATAAATTGGTGGATGATCAATTTTTTTGAATTAATCATATTCACATGAACACAAAAATTGAATTTTAGAGAATGTCAATAATATTGGATTTGGATCGGTTGTAGAGAAATTGATAATAAGCGTGGATATAGTAACGATGATATACAATAGAATATATGGGTGGATGTGAGTTTATTAATATGTTCCCTATGTAATATTGGCATACATGAATTATACCATTCGTGCGTGTGGCCGTTCGACGCTAATGGTATGAATTACACCTAAAATCGTCCCATTTATGAAACAATAAAATTTGATTGGATAATTTATAATTATAAGAAAACCATTATATTTTGTATAATAAATTGGTCCGTCTCTCGCTCTACATTGCGGGTCATTTGAATTTTGTATTTTATGCGTTTAAAAATAAATCAGCTAAACTATGGTGCCGTATAATATTATATTTATAACTCGTTGTGAATTAATATCATTTTATATTCATTTGTTATATGTTATTTTATTTATTATACACTCGCATTTGCTTTTATAAGAAAATCGAAATAACATTTTCATTTTATACATACAATATACAATATAAATAAGAATATATTTAAATCCATCATTTAAATAGCGAGTATATATACGTAAATTTATATATATATTTTCATGCTAATTTTTGTGTATAGAAATTATAGAATAATTTGCCAAAAAGGTTTTAATTTTATATAATACACATTATTTTTATATATACTAATTACCATTGTAAAATTATAATTAATTATGGCAATTTATACAATTATCGTAAATACAGGGTAGATCCGAGTAAAATCCTACAAGGATTGTTAAAAAAGAATAAATAAAATAAATTGCTGCCGATTTTTCTAATATCAAATAATTTGAAAATGGTTAAAAACCTAATGTGCTGCATCCGCAATCAATAAAATCATTGTTTGTGTAAACGGATGGTGATCGGTGCAAATTCACTATATATAAGCAAGAAGTTGCCTCTGATTATGTGTAATACAACGATTCTAATGGATAGGTAAGTTTATATGTATAATTTAAAATTTTTCCCAAATATTTAAGAAATATTTCAAATATAACCACATTCGTTTAAAGTATTTATTATATTTAAAATTTTAATTAATAATTTGTAATAATAAATTATATAGTGATCGAAATAAATGTTATTGTGAATAAAAAGAAGGAAGACACACAGTGTAGTATATAGGTAAAGGTTTGTTTAACATATTGTTGTATTAAAATTAACGCAATTATTTGTATTGTTAAGTGGTGGGTGGTTAGTCGTCAAACATTCAGACGGTATACATTTTTCTTCTCCATTGATTACTAAGACTGGAGGTAAAAAAAAAGGAAAAAAATAAATTGTTTATAGAAAAAATGAAACTCACGTTTTGTTATTTTTTGTAATATTTTCAATGTATTATACATTTTAAGCGAACAGAAGGATAAACGAACATGATTTTAAATATTCATGTATTCCTCCTTCCTCTGTCTGCATTTTTCTTTACATTATATGAAAAATATAAATTTTTTTCTATACACACTTTTTGAATACTAAAATGTTGGTTAAAATATGGAGACTTTATAGTTTTACTCATAATAACAATAATAATAATAATAATAATAATAATAATAATAATAATAAGAAAAATAATCCTAATATTAAATATAATCATTCAATTAGTCGTGCGTTCAATAAACACTTTCCGGTCAAAATGTATATAATATGAATTTTATTATTCTGTTCTGTATATTTATGAAAGCAATAACGTCACATCCCGGTGTATTCTGTTGTGTGGTGTGTATGTAAATGTTATTTCTTTTAATTGAGAGTGATATTTTATTTTCATTCTACTGTAATTTTTATGTAAATAATATAAATAATAAGTATTTTTTTATTTTTTTTTTGGTACCCACAGATACAGTATCTGGTCAGTGAACTTGAATCTCATGCGTTTTTTTGTGTTGTACAAACAATTGGTAAGTTTTTAAAATTGTGCGAAAACAATGGTTCAATGGGCGTCCGACAGTCAGTATAGTGAGTGAAATGTCCAGTATAAACTCATATAATAACGTGTACCTAAACTCTACATTATAGTTGAATTATAAAGATTTGATTGTAAACAATGGGTATTTCATTCAATTAGTCAATTTTATGTGACCAAAATTCAGTGTCCATAAACTGTTGGTATATTTTTACAAAATAGTTTGTTAAAAATATTGTAAAAATTAAATATTTTTTTTTGCTTTTATAATGTCTATAAATAATTCTACACACACACACACATCAAAATATTATAATCATCTATATTTGATTATAATTTCTATTATTATATTATATTTACACATATATATTACGTAATCAATATTCATATTTTATTTAGTTTATGTTATTTATTTGAAAAAAAAAGACATGTTTTGACGATATGTTGGTTTTTTTTAGATAAAATTTCATCGTGCACTAATCGATTTATAAATCACTGGTAGAATATTACACTGAAATACAGCTGATATGAATATGTTTGTCCACTCTGTATTATACAATAATAATTTTATAATATAATTTTAAGCATACAATTATTTGTGTGCATAAAATAATTATGAATATTAAATAAATACACTCGTATTCAAAAACGAAAGTTATTTATTGAGTAAATAAATTAATGCTGCAGTTAATTTATTTATTTTTATAATAATTTCAATATCTTTTAGTGTTTAGTGTCTTTATTTGCTATATAAAATACAAAAATGATGTGTTGTTGAAGCTATTTTATTTGTAAAATCTATTTGCGTTATATTGATTTAATTATAGAGGTAAAAATAATTAATTTGATAATTTTTCTTCAAACAAATGGTGTAAAATTGAACATAAATTATTTGCTATTTATAAATACAATAAGTTAAAGAAATATAGCGGGTTCAATTCCACTATTTTTCATAGGAAATTTTTCGATATTTATTTTAATACTGACATTTTTCTGTTGGTTGACCATTTCTTCGTTTATGGAATAAAAAAAGAAGAACGAATATCTTTGAAAATATGCGGTGTTGGACGCTATTCAAAAATTAACAATGTCTGCACACATACACACACATCACTGTGGCCTAACCAACCATATAAAATTAATAGCATTTTGAACACATCTATCTTTCGTTAATTGCAGTACAATTGGTAAATTGTTATATACTGCCATGCGGAGTAATTTACCAACTTGGCTGTTATGAAAGGTTTATTAGATGACTGAATTTCACAATATCATAATTACAGACCGTAAATATACGTATAAAGAAAAATTATTCGTATTTCAGCAATAGTCATCCGGTTAATAAAATCATTAAAAACTAAATGTTTTGTCGTGTTGTGTGTGAAAATAATAACAAAAGAAAAAACACAAGTGCTCAGCTATAATGAAACCGATTCCGAACGATAGAAATTCAAACATTCCAATTTATTACATAGATGAGGTTCTAGCACTGCCAACAATAGAAATAAAACAGTTGATTGTAGAATGAATTTATAAATTTTTGTTCACAAAAAGAGCATCATCATGACACACAAAATCTCTTCATAAAAAATGACTACATATTTTACAAAAAAGCAATAAAGATAAAGTTTTTATTTTTTTTAATTAAGTTAAAGGTCAAATTCATTTCTGTTTATATTTTTTTATACACACACACACACATTAACAATATCTTCATTTATTTTTATATAAACGACGAGTTTCATATCAGTCAGTCAGTCAGTCACACATACACAAATTACAATTTATTTATTTATTTATTTATTTATTTATTTTGTTTAATTATTATATGTACATTTTTATAACTTATGTTAAAGCCATGTTAAAATTTAATGAAAAAAAAAATTAATTGGACAATTGTTTCATAAAATCGTATTTTTTCTATCTAATTTTGTGCAAATGAATTTTTGAGAAGAGTTAAAAATTGATTTTCATTTCTTATATTATATTTAGTTTTACAATTCTATATTTAGAGTACACATAATATACCAGTGGCATCTTGTGAAAAATCGGTTCCCAATCATAATATTTATTAGATAGATCGGTGAAGGAGTATATGTTCTAGTAAATCGTTTATGGAAAAAAATCTGGCTGAAAGTCAAACTAAATTTTCTATGATATTTTGAAATTATAGATCATTATTTTACTGAATTTACTGATGTCAACGGAAATTTATTTCATACAAAATTCTACTAACATTTTTTGTTGAACGAGTGAAGTGATTTTAAAAATTTCTTCTATATACAAAAGATTCGATTGGATTTTTTCCGGAAAATTCCACTGCATTGGTTTTTTTCCATACACTAGTTTACTTATACATAGTACCCCCACTGTATCGTGTGTGGTATTGTAATCTGAATATTTTTTTTGCACGAGACGTTCCCGACCAAAGCAGCATGTGTTTTTTGTATCAATATATACGATATAATTTCAAATTCTAAGTTTAATTAATAGCCATAGAATATATTGCCTATATTATTATATCCTTTTTTACATCTAATTTTTATAGAATTAATATTGTAGTGTTCTTTCGTTTTAACATTTTATTTATATATTTTTTGTAAAATTGCTTTTGTTAACAAGATTTGTGTGTATATTTTCTGTTTCTGTATTTTTTTTCGAAAAAAAAATTAATATAATAATTTCTGTACAAAGAGTTAGTTATACATAAGTTTGCTCTTCTTTCCTAGACATTTAAAATATTGGACATTAGCCAATTTTTGTAGTTCTTCGTTATAATTATACATACAATTCAATAAAGTTTTGACTACGTCTCTATAGTATATTTTATATAGTTAAATTTTGACAATATGTCACGGTCGCATATATATTGAAACATATATAGATGATTATAATAAATACAAATAATGGTGTTACATATCATAATTTTTTGTTATTCTTATTAGAATTATAATTTTAATGTATTTTGCCAAATTACATTTATTTGTATTATGTAATAATTTATCAACAAAAAGAAATTTCGTTAAATAAGGATTCTGGGTATAGGTATTGCCGTAAATGAACGATATCTGATTGAATATCTATAGCATAAATTATCCGCATACAAAAAATCATAATTAAAACCAATATATAGATTATCATCATCATCCTCATATAAGTCCATTTGTCCAATTGAATCGATATCATTGATTTTTTAAAACAAAAAAAACATAATGTTTTTATTTAAATTTTATTTGACAAATATTCTTTTTAGTCTGTGATATTGAGAATCACTTATGACTATTATAATGTCCTTATTTTGCAGGTAACATATATACCTAAAGATACGGATACATTAACATAATTGTGGCGCAACCATTCCTTCGATTTTATAATACCAACTTTTGATAATTTTTCACTGAAAATAGTAATTTATCATCAAAATTTAATATAAAAAATATATGATCCAATTATAGACTAGACAAGGACGAAAAACGTGTCCGTTTTTATCAAATTTCACTGTTATATAAATAGTAATATATATAAAATACCTATACACTTTATTATATTGATTTAAATTAAAAATTAAACGTATAAGGAAATACAAAGTAAAAAAAAAAAAATAAGGAGATTGTCTCCTAATTAGATTACATCAATTTTTTTTCTTTTCATTAGAGTATAGAAAACTAAATTAATTGAAAACTCTTCAAAATTTTATATGAATTAGTTGATTCATTAATTTTTAATCAATTTTTAATTTAAAAGTTTTTCCTTCATAAATTTTCTATCCGTTTTTTTTCCCCCCAATTATTATCTTTTCATTTCATTTCATTTCATACATAGTAAACAAAGTTAATAATGAACATACGAGTTCTACACTACACTAAAGGCCATTCAATTTTAAATGTCTCCAATTTTATATACAATACAAATATAATAAAATAATTTTGAATTCATCGACTGGTAAAATATATTCAATATATAAAATTGTTTAAAGAGATGCGTGAATTGGAACATCAATTAAATATATAAGAGTGTTGTGACACGAATGAAAAATTGTCGCATAGGTTTTTAATTTTTAGGATATATCTCTTGAAATATCGATAATATAATGAAACGGAAATTTGTAATTTATTATTATTTTAATAACATTTTCTTCCATAATTTTATTACCCACTTTATAATTTTATCCAGAGCTTTTGGTGAACGGTTTATACATAAATAAAATTATATACATTCAAATATTGGAAAGGAATGAATTTGAACCAAAAAAAAACTAATTGCAGAGGTTTTTTATGCCCAATTTATATTTCGTTTTATTATTTATAAATGTATTTCAAAAGATATATACTGGAAAAAAAAAAAATCCAGCTGTTTCATTTATTTTCATTATTTCAGACCAACACTGTGAATAGGTTTCATTTTGTACAGTAAATATAGATAGATGTTGACATAAATCACAAACGCAGTGTATATTATAATCGTGTAAATAAAATAAGGAACACATAATCTTTAATAATTTGTAAGAAATATTTCATTTTTTATCTATATATTTTAAAAATCTTAAAGCTTATGTAATTAGTTTGCCCACAATGGTTTTATAAAACGAGTACATTATTTTAGATATTGAAAAATTGTGTATATGTTCATAAAACAAAAAATCAATTATACCCATTTTATTTTCTCTATATTAAATTATTGGACACACAAAAAAACCAAAATTCAACTGTTGATAACAATTAATTAATAATTTATAACTTCCAATACGTAAACACAATAACATAGTGTTTGTAATAAAAAAAACAAAATCGTAAGTAATAAATTGTACGTTTCTGATACATTAAAAATAAACCATTTAATAATTTGTGTGTGGTAATTTATTTTATATTTATAACCAGAAAATGGAATAGTATATTTTTATAAAAAATGATTAAATAAATAGACTTCGTATATTTTATAGAAATTATTAATATTATAAATAAATGGGTTACAACCATCAGTGCACGAGCAATTAGTAGAACAGTGTTACCCACATTTCGAGAGTGGCTTATTTAAAATGAGAAAAACTGATTAATGATTTCAATTTTTTAACCTACATCACTATTTTTTTTGTAACATATACAAATGGATCATTTTTTTTCTATATTCCAGAAATAATATCTGATTTGCAATGAATGTATAAATATAAAGAAAAAACATGACACCAAACATTTTATTATTTTACATATTGTAACCATATTAAAATGAACCAATTGCTACGACTAATATTATAATAAATAATTTAACCATAACTGTCCAAAGATTTATTATTATTATTATTAGTTTAAAATAAAGAAGAGAAAAACATTTAATTTTATCTATTTTTGGAACTTCTATCTTATGATTTATAATATATATTTGTAATATAATAATAATAATAATAATGATGAGTGCTAAGGCGAAAGAGTAGTTTTGTATGACGCCAAGTACAGGAGGTTTACGGATGATGAAGAAAATGATGATGCTGATATATTAATATTATATTAAATATTTTTATATGAATGCACATTGCTGTTTTGTAGAGTAACACGTTTATGAAAATTATTTCTATATTATTTTGTTATTTTTGTATACAACACTGTGCAATATGTAAAACAATTTTCAAATTTGAAATAGACAACATCTGGTTTAAATATGGTCATGTCATCATGTGTATATTAACTATATATACAATATATATTGTACAATCATCATTCATATACATAATTTTTGTGTTTTACATAAACCATTCCATCTTCTTTTTGTTTAACATTTTAAATGGTATAAATTTTTAATTTAAATTTAACGTATGAGTAATAAGTTGCTGGATACATTTTTAAATGTGTCCAAAACAAAACACAATTATAGTCTTGTACCAAAATATGAGAATCCGTCAAATATTCCAAAACACCATATCCTATAGAAAATTTATTAATATATGGTTCAATTGAAAAAAATTCGAATATTATAAATGTGTCGAAATAAATTGATGTGATTCAACATTGGAACTGATGTTAAACGTAAAATTTCGTAAAATTGAAAATGAAGCACATCTATTTATCCAGACATTATTTAATTATAGATTAAATTCTGTTCATTGTCAGTTACTTATGACTCCATACATCATTCTATAATATATTTTTAATATACAATTTATTTATTTTATATTAATATTATATTTTCCCTTAATTTTATTAGGTGTGTTATGTGTAGAGCTGCGTAAACTATATATATAATTTATTTTAGTAAATGTATATATGTTCCACGCAAATTATACACCCGCTACGCCCTTATAAATTATCACAATTATACTTTTCCTTATATACACAAAACAAAGTGGTACATTTTAATAGTTAAATATTTTTATAATTTCGTTCATTTATTCATATACATATTCGAAAACATTGTGGGCAGTGTGGACATCCAATTGACTTATATTTTTTTTCTGCTACACATGTTTATTTCAATTAAAACTTTTAAATCTCATTCGTTGCTATACGTCACTTTATAGTTTATAGTTTTTATAGAAAATCAGTAAAATTGGGACCAAAAATAGTAGTAGTTTTTGTAGTTAAGGTAATGTTAAAGAAATTTATTTTAATTTGATTATAACGATGCACAAAAGAATAAATGTTTAACAAAAAATTGTAATTAAATTTTTTGATAAATGTATGTGCGGAGTAAAAAAACATAAACATACATTTTAATTTTATAAAAATAAACAACCTACAATAATATCTTCGTTTTTTTTCCTCAAATTGGTTATACTCATACACATACGGTTTTTTTTCTAATGTTTATAATATATTAATAGCAATTTTACCGCTCTGGAAAAATCAAAAGAAAATCGTTTGATGTATATATATTATTATACATTGGTTTAATATTCTTATTAAAATTTATTGGTTTTCTTCGAGGTTTAAGTTATGGCTACGCATATATATATATGCACGTAGATAGGTCTATGTGGGATAAGCGCATATAGTATTAAAAAAAAAAGAGTAAAAATAACATTAAATGGTTAAAAACACACCAAATTATACAGTATCTCTATAGAACTATATATACAGAGTAATTCCTATTCAATGTAATCGCAAGGGAGACTGTGTTTTGAATGGGAATTCTATTGAATAACGATAAATGTGCAAGGAAGAAATGTATATAGAGAAACTGTTGTATATATATACAAAATATAAAATACAGGTATCCATCTGATAACATATAACACGGATTAAAATTGCGGCACTCCCTCCTACAAACAGGGCTATATAGTTTCTCTATAACAAGGTTTACCCATTCACTGGATAGGTATGAATGGATTTTATTTTCATATGTGTACATCTGTGTGCTGAAATAATCGAAAAAGACAGAATGATGATGATATATTTGTTAAAGGAAAGAAGAGTTAATTTTTACGTTTAGAATATAGATTCCATATAACACGGTACGCAATCTCAAATGTGTATGACATTCAAGTTTCCTATAAGACGGTACGCAATCTCAAATGTGTATGACATTCAAGTTTCCTATAACACCGGTACGAATTAAGCGTGTTATCGGAATGATACCTGTATCTAATAATCAATAGAGACAAAAAAAAATGTTAAAAACAATCCTTTTTCATTTTATTGTTCACATTCTCCATTTTCTTTACCATTCCACTGTACAAAGGATATTGTTATTTTATTCATTTGTTCAAGTTAATGGGAATTCTATTGAATGACGATAAATTTACATGTAATTTTCAACAAATCTCAAAAATATTCGTATGAAAGAGAATTTTGTTTGAATGGTAACTCAATTGAATAGCAATTCAACTGTACACAGAAAAATAATGTATCAACAACCTAATATTAAAAAAAATTTTCATTGGTTTTGAAAAAAATACCCATATACAAACACATCGTATATAAAAATAAATATAATATTGTATTGAACACATAGTACTTGCAATTAGTTTTTAGGTTCCTGGAACGAAATAACTATTATTCAGTAATCGAAAGAACATTTTGTTCGATGACCTTATACACAATTTTTTTTTATGCGCTTGCGATGCGTTGTTTTTGGAATTAAAAAAAAAGCAAAATATTACGAAAAAATATAAATTCTGTTAAAATCAATTGATTTTGTAATTATTTAGTACTCAACCAAATATATGTTTAACGAAAAATATAATATTTAAAATGCGGCCACAAAATAAATACATACTTGTTTTGTTTTTTTTTAATTTTTGTAGACGCATTATGTTTTGATTTTTAGTATATTCATTCGAAACAGGAAAAAAAAAACTATGTTAATTAATAATTTATAAATTATAAAATCACGTGATTTCATTTTTTAAATCATAAATTTTGAGTTTTCTAAATATTATTTGTCAGTGGCAACGCGTAAAAAAAATGTTTTCAGATTGCGAATTACTATATATTTTTCTGGTAGACGAATAGACTAAATTATAATCAATTTCCAGTCTGCGATAGAAGAGATTTCATAAATCGATTGACGCGCTCAATAGATATGACCGATTTTCCATTCGGTGTCATTGAAATTATATTTGAAATTGGTGGTACTGTATACATTTTTTGTCAACTTTATTCAGTACCACAAATTTCTATAAATTTTCTCTGCCATCGATTGAAAAATCGGTCATATATCTTTTGAAGGAGTGAATCGATTTTAAAAAATCTCTTTTTTTGATTAGATTGGAAATTGATTATATTATTTACAATGTTGTAAGCAATAATGGAAATTCGTTAAAACTATGACCCATAATTACAAAAAAAATGATAATTCATAAGAGAGTCGATTTTCCGGAAAATTTCAATTCGGTGAACACTTGTTTTTATAATTTAGTTTAATTTCATTCAGGTCATAAGAAAAATGTAGCGACATTGAAAACTGAATGCTATTTCTCAGCCTTCGCCACTGATGTGCATGATATTACTTAAGATTTACAATAGAAATTAATTATAATTTATTACAGAAATATAAACAATGCAAATGTGTTCAGATAATTACACAATAATAATTTTCTACTAATAATAATTAATCATTTCTTATTTATTCAGGCATTGCAATTATATTGGGAGCTACACAAATTTGTGTTTTTTTTTTCTTAATAATTAATTCAATAATCATCGCACTAATAATTTATGCGAGTCTGTATTTTATTCATGAAAAATATTTATATTTATATACCACAAACTGAAATTGTAGCAAAAAGAAACACAATGAATTTGAAATCGACTTTGATATTATACTTTTACAATATATCAACATAATTGAATAACTCTCACCGGGAACTTTCCATCAAATGCATAGATAAATATATTTTGAATACCTTCCGGAATCGCACATTTTTATGATACGGTATTGAATTTTACAGAAAAAATGTTTGGAAGATGTGTATTGAATATTCTGAAGATGATTTTATTGAAAAATTAAATATATTTCATGTCAACAAATGTTGATGTGCACCATTGTAACGATGAGAATTGTTTAAACAATTCTGTGTGTGTGTACAAACCAATAAAGAAGAATTTTGTTAGACATATATTATTATTTAGTTAAATTTACTTTAAATCTATAATGCTGTGTAAATTTTGATGAAAACTGCTGTGATTAAGAGGACCCTTATATAAATAATATAACACATTACACCGGATATACACAAAGTTCTTCTCTCTTATCATAATTTTCAATTTTTTATTATTACAAAATAAAAACACGAATCACAAACAATTTGAAAAGATATCACATATTCTAGATTCACTACATAACCAGCAGGGTTGGAAATACATTTTTTGAAATTGGCTTTGTGGTTTTCGTTTTGATTTTATTAATATTTTCATTTTTATCATCGCACTGCTGCTCTGTATATGGTTATAGTGTAAATTGGTCAAAAATATTAAGGGAAATTACCATACCCAAAGGCTTTCAACTAAAAACAGTGTACAACTGTGTCAACGAACTCAAACAGAACTATACTAGATCAGTATAGGAAGTATTTTTGTCATACCCGCAGAAATTGGATTAATGCTTTATTTTGTCACATTTTCGAAATTCTTTATAATTTTTGTTTCCGTTTCTATAAATGTTTTGTGGTATACGATTTTTGGCTAAGCAAAACCAGTTTCCAACTCTGTCTGTATTTATGCGACAAGAGTAGAAAAAAAATTAACAGAAGAGGAATTTTGTAAGTAAATTGAAAAGAAAAAAAAAGTGGTATATAAAAATAGTTGATTAAAAATAAAATGAAAAAATAAATAAAAGAAAAAAGTATATTACGCAAAGTTTAATACAAAAATAAAAAAAGTAATATTAAATGTTCATAATTCAAAAAAAAAAAAAAAGGTTTCTTTTGATTACATTTTAAAAGCAAAGAATAGAAATCGGTTTCCTCTTTCGTTTGTAAATATACGTATGCGATATCCATAGGCATATATAATTGGGTTTTTGTTATACAAATGTTATGGGGTTTGGGAATTACTTTTCCATAATACATTTTTATTTTATTTGTGAAATAATTTTATATTTAATTAAAATATATACAATCGTTATAGCTACAATGGTACTAATGCACCGTTCACACATAAAATGTAATGTAGCTCGTCTCAAAAATACTGCGGAAACATTCTACACCACATCTTGTTTAAAAAAAACATTAATCATGGCAAGAAAAAATTGGAATATTATTGTAAAAACTTAAATAATAACGCATTAGTTAACCGTTTCTCGTGTAGCCCACTAGCATAATTTAATGCAAGCGTAAACATTGACTGTGGTTTTCATTCATTTTTGGTAATTTCTATAATTATGTAAATTTTTGCATAAATAATGTTCCATCTGCTAGAAAAAAAAAACCAGAAAATGTACGTGCTTCAAGTTATGTGAAATCGACTGTGTTACACATATACTCGCATATGTAGTCAAATGTATATAATTGTAAGTAAAGAAAAAAAAATTATACAACCAATCAACAAAATAAAAATACCAACCAACAAACAAACAACTTTTATATTCTCATTTTATTTATTTATTTGGTTTTTTTTGCTAATATTAATTGAGATTGAGAATGAAAATATGTTGATGGAGATAAATTTGTAGAAGGAAAAAAAAAAAAAAACGATGATGTACAAATATTTATTCTTAATCTTATTTATTTATTTTTTTACAGCATATTCTATCATATGTTGAGCACTGACTGACTGATCATATAATAAACTATATTAATATTTGTAATGTAATAAATGAACAATAAGTGGTGATATATATTTCTTGTGGTTTTCAAATTGATGTAGGAATATTATTTATAGTTTTACATACAACGAAAATTGACAGTAACGTAACAAAATCCCAATGATAATAATTCAATTTCACGCATTACTTCCATTCAATTTCCTATCTTAAATCTACGCTACTGTTGCGTATACTCATTTTCAATATATGAAATTTGATTGTTGAACTAAGATATTTTAATTAATCAATTAAAAAAAATAACTCATCTTATAACATTTTTATATTCTTATGCTTTTTCTAAATTATATATTAGTTTTAATTTCACAATATCGTTTTACCAATTGTAAGAAAACACGTGGTGGTGGTGGGTATAGCAAAAAAAAATGTATAAAATTATATACTTGCGAATTGGTATTTTAACTATACAATGACTCATACAAATAATGGTGCCTATTTTATATATCAAACATAAAATAATATCTAATATTTTAATTATTCATTACATGGTAATAAATTGAATAGTTCTTTGAAAAGCAAAATAATAAGAAATGTTTGTGGTAAGTCTGACCAGAAATATATAGAATGCGATACTATTTTATTATATGCATTCACAACTCAAATCAAATGTAACTGCATCTACAATAATCCTGCATATTTACGGGTTATTATAATGTTAAGCCACATATTAGTAATCTAATACATGGATACACTCTGTCCGGAAAAAAAAAACACAAAGAAATTACTTTTTACAGTGGAAAAAATGTTATTATAATTTTTATTATATTATTAGCAAAAGTTAATCTCATTCAGATGTAGAAATTTTTTTTCAAAAACATTAATTAAATTCTTGAATTATTGCCGCATATATTCGGTGTTAATTAATTTATGTATTAACTTGTAAATTTTCCTGCCATTTCATTCAGTTTAAGCCAAAATACAACTGACATTAGTTTTTGAGCACAGATCGAAAAATATACAAAGAATCAATATAAAATTCTTAAAATAACATTTGATGATACCGATAATTGTTAATAGGTAAAACAGAAGTTTATGAATATCACTGCGGACGATTCAATGCGCATTTCAATGGAGCGAGAATATTTTCTATAACTGTTTAGTGTTGGTAAACATATAAATTAATTGTTTCTTTTCCGGTTATAATTTCGGATAGAGGCTGTAATATGTGAATTGGAAAAAAATTATTTCATATAATAAATTTAGTATAAAAAAATTTAGTTTCGGAGAAATTATGCAAATAAATAATTTTGTTAGATAAAATCATCTTTGTGGGTCAGAACGAATTTTTAATCATATTATAAATTTATGTTAGTCTTTCACTTATCACACTATGTATATTATATTTTGATATTATAGATAGACAGAAGACAGGCAAACAAATCAACATTTGAACAAGATGAATTGGAATAACCCGCTTTATTATAAAAATATTTATATAGAGATTATTTATCATATTTCAAATTCAAAAAGTACGTACAAAATATTCGTATTTCATATAATTAGAATAATCAATTTTAAAGTATATATAATATTTATAAAAACGTATTGTAGACATCTTCAATCAAGGTCGTTAATAGGAAAAATTCCCTCCGTTTGTTTTTTTTATTTTACATTCTATTTTTTCATCAAATACATTAATTTAATATTAATTATTTAAAAAAATTAATTATTTTACATTCACATACACAATATTAATAAATAATATTCATTGTTCATATTCACATATAGGAAAATATAATAGACAAAAATTAATATAAATATGTTCAGTACAACAACAACAACAATTTTGTTTAAAATGTAGCTTGATACACCGCACCGCACACAACTATGCAACAACCGTGGAGTAATATTTCAATCTATATAAATATACAAAAAACTAGGAATCATCGAGCCGTGAGAACACTGTAATAATATTTGAAGTGTAACTTTATAATGTGGCAATTTGGATTACATAAAATTTGTGTGGAAATACAATTTATAAAAGCCATACATTTTTTAATTGGTTTGAATCATTAAGTGTTCAAATTTTCTAGTTGAAATTTTAAAGAATTATATAATTGATTTTGAATACAAAAAGATGAAACGAGTTAAAAATTTTACCAATCTTCGAAATTTTAGTTTAACTTAATTGTTTTTTAAACGATAGTTTAGGTGGTATGCGAGGTAACCGACCTACCTACCGATGATTCGACACAGATAAATTCTTGGTTTCTTGATACCCGTATTTCAGTTACATATAAAATATACAATGGTTTCAGGAAAAACAAACATCTTCTTTAAACTCTATAACATTTCGTTTATTTTTGAAATATCTAATGATAGCAATTTTAATAAACGCACGCCAAACATATATTTAACTATATATGAATTCAAATTTTGACATATTGAAAATGAAAATTTTAAATAGAATTTGTATCCAAACATAAAATTTCGTTGGTTCATTTCACACAAACAATTTCAAAAAAGGTGAAATGTGTTCCTATTTGTGACCATAAAACCATGAAATGAAAATCATGATTTTCTTTTATATTTTTTATATCTTATTTTAAACTTATATAAATCGAAAAAAAAGGGAAAAGCAATTTCTTTGAAATTGATTTGTAATACATATTTTTATTTATACATGTGTGTGTGTGTTTGTGTGTGTATAAAATAAAATACGTGACAATGATTATCTATCTATATTCTATAATAAATACTAACTATAATCTATCTATTGTATATTATATTATGGACAGTAGAAGATCACTATAGTGAATAAACCTGATAATGTGTCCAACTTTAATTTTCCATTGAAGCATTATAACGTAAATAATAAAATTCAAAACATTTTATACAAAAATATAAATTAATGTTTTAAATTCAGTCTTATAGTCCAGTCCATAAACTATAACATTTGTTAACATGAACATACTGCAGTGTGTTTTTACATTTCAGTATATATATAGAGGATCTGGTTAGCGTTAGTGCGTTTCTTGTGTAGTTTGATAACAAAAAATATATGTTATACCAAGATATCTTGATATTATTATATTGTGCCATGTGCAATAAGTTTCTTATAACATTTTTCTTATTCATGTGAGTGTGTGTGTGTGTGCGTGTGTGGATGGATGCAAAAAGGAAAATTTATAAAAATTATAATAAGCGGATTATTTTTTTCTATTTCATACATAATGATAATTGGACAATTTTCATATCACTTATTTACAAAATGTCTTTTGCTATGTGCTAGAAATTTTAGTTTTAATGTTAATTTGATATTTTTATTATTGAACATTATAAATGGAATGAATAGTTTAGAAATAAAAGAACAAACAGAGAGAAAATGTGATGGTAAAAATCTTGTATGTAAGTAAGTCTGTTTATGAGATTACAATCAACAACCAGACAATTTAATTATATAATGAGCTTCATTCATGGCCAACTTTAAAACAAAATTTATGTGTTTTTGTATTAATAAGTAGATGCATTTTATTTGTGTAAAAAAAAAAACCTTGATATTTTGGTTGTTCATATATGTACGCAGTCCACTTATGAGAAGCATAAGATGAATATCACATTAAAATATGAAACATCTATTTATATATTTAATAATAATAATAATATCTTATGTTTACAAAGCCTTGTTAATCGCTTGTCCAATTACTTTTTTTTTTCTCTCATATTGTATAACACACAATACAAAATATGTAAGTACATCGTTATTATTTTTAAATAAGGTGGTTGTCTCTGTGGGGTGATCATTATCATCGTTATCTAAGGCAAGGTATATGAGTTTAAATATAATTATTTAATAAACTACTGAATGAATGGATTCATTGTGATTGGTGCAGGGGAGTAACGAGACACCGTGTTCAATGTACGTAATTTATATAAGATATTAATAGTACTGCTACTAATATCTTTGAAAATTAAGGTATTGGACACAACTCAACGATTAACAATGTCACCATTAAGGACTAATCACTGATACAATCAAATGAAATTAAGGATTAACCTTTCGGTAATTGCAAACCAATTGCAGTATTGTCATATACCGTGTGCTGTGTGATTTACCAACTTGACTGTAATAAATGTTTGATAGATACCACATAACATCCAGTTGGCGTGAAATGAACTATTGATGATCACTATAAAATTACGATTTTTCTAATATAGGTACTAATGTTATTTTATGTATGATGACTAGCATACCAGTTTTTTATCTTAATTTAAAAATATGTATGTAATACTAGGACACGTACCTTATACTACATGAAATATAATATGTAATTTGTAATTTGATATACTTTTCGACTTTGGTGTATTTATTTTTATTTTTTATTTTGATCTATTGATTGAAACCAATTAACATAATACCATTACAACAATTAAGTGAATAATTTTTAATTTGTAATATACTTTCTCTCTATGTATTTGTTAAACATGAAATGATAATAACAGGAAAATATTTAAATGTTTGTAATTGAATTTGTTAGAAGAACTGTTATGGCCATTGCCTCTCTATACTATAAAATAAATCAATGTAACAATAGCGTTTAGAAGAACATAAAAATAAATTAAATTATAACAAATATCAAGATTAACTATTATAAATAGATGATGGTTTGTGTGACGTTGTTTCTAAGAATGTTTGAATATATTTATTGGGTACAAAAAAATAAGTAGTAGTTAAAGTGTGCAGCAACATATGTCAATAAACTGTTTAACAATTTTGCATAAAACATAATTCTTCATAACCTTTACATTTTTATTGTTATTCTTTTATTTAGATTTAAAAATTGTAAGAGAATTTATGATTTTTTTTTCCCAATACATAAGCAAACAGGGTCATTGACATGTGCTACGTTTGACAAACAACTGGAAATAATAATATGATGATGTGAGTATGTAGAACATTACGTAGTTTTCAATGATCACTAATTTCTTTCAACAAATTTTCAAATTTAATATATAATCGTTATCAATGTTATGACAAAGTAATAAACAAAAATTTAAAGGTTCATAATCAACAGTAAAATTGTAAACCCAACAAAATATTATACTATAAGACCCCATCAACGTTTAAACTAATAAATACGATTTATTTCTGTGAGAACAATTAAAAATTATATCCACACACAACCCCAAATATATTATTTTAAATAGGACATTTCAGAGAGAAAGCAAAAAAAAATTGCTTACATTTATAACTAACTCTCTTTTATTTCCATATACAAAATATACAAAAAATCTAATCATCCTCATGAACTACAAAATAATAAATAAATATAATATAATACACATACTATCTTGAAACTAAGGATATGGATTATTGTTATTTTTGTTACGTTGCATTTGGTGCTATTGGAGTACATAACAAAATAACCAAAATGTGACAATAACGCATTCCACGTTTGTTAAAGTCTATTTTTTTCATTTCATTCAGTATTTCAATGTACAATACAAACAAAAGAAATGGAATACTAGTACATTTTATCCGGAAAAAAAAAATCAATAATATGACAAATCTTAATAACAAAAAAAAAAACAATTATTAAACTCATATTTATTTAATTTTCAATAAATATAAATAAGTAAATAAATAACACACAATTTAATAAGAAAACTAAACATTCAGAAGAAACAGCTGCTTTTAAAAATAAACGTCATAATTTAATCCTCATACTTTTTTTCGATTTGTTGAATAATTTTATTGTGTGATTTTTTTGTTTTAAGAATTTAATTTTAGCAACCACACTTTCTTCAGTTTAATAAAGATTGTAGACATATAATACTGATGATACTTACAATAAAACGAAATAAGTAAAATCACACATTTTTTTACGATCATTTGCTTAGACTTGATACAAAAACAAAGAAAAAGCAGAATTTGTTATGGGTATTTGTGTATGGATCACTGCTTGATTTATAGATAACTTATTCTATATAGATATATAAAATAAATACATCATATTCTTCACCAACATAACCATAATTAAAAGAAAATAAAGTCAAAGATTTCGTCATTACAGTAGCGGCCGTATGATTATAATGACGCAGCAATAGGTTATTAATATTTAACGAGTATTTTCACGTTATAACTACAATTAAAAATGTGATTGTGGCTAGTATATATATATATAGAGCAGCCCAACAACAAAAATAATATCTATTGTATCATCAATATATTTTTGGATTAACGTACAAACATAAAACAACAATATCAATGTTCTACGACATATGAAGCAATAACAACAATATAAAGAAAAAAATTAATATATACAGTCATAAGTCAGAAGTCATTAGTATTTAGTGGTAAAACAACATATGTAATTCTTTAAAGTTTTACATTGATGAATTTAAAAAAAATATTTTCATTTTAACATCACTCACAGATGCGTAAATATTAAGGCGTAAGCCACATGGTAACCAAACAAACGAACAGAATATAAAATATTTTCTTATTTTTAGATTAACAATCACTAAATTTTGATACAAAATAAGTTTTTAAATAATATTTTAGAATTCTATTAAATAATTAGTGTGGGAAAATAAAACAACTATATTATTATTATTATGCAATCAACAATTTGGATGACTAAAAGTGGTAGTAGAGTAGAATTCAAGAAGTTTTACTCTACACAGCATTAATTTACCATAAAACACTACCCCTAAAATTATATTTGGAGTGTAATCCTTTTTTTTGATCACTTCTTTTCCAATCTCTACTGTTAAATTGAGTGTTTAACATAAGAGCCTTTAAAAACAATGAAAATAGCGTACAGAATAGTGATCTATTTCATTTCTGATTTAATTATTTATATATTTATTTATCGAGGAGTACTATATTCTATGTATTTATGGTCATCAATATAACACCCCGTTTTATAATCGTTCTTATATAATCGTTTAGCTATTTGGTGTTGGAACTACATTTATATCCGATCATCCATAATTATAAAAATGTAAATATTTTGCTGTTTGCCATTGTATGACGAAAGTGCTGGCCAAATATATTCAACGTCTGTATATGGATTTGTTAATGTTTGCAAAAGTAATTATTTTGTTTCATTTTTAAATTGAGCAATTAATATAATATTTTATGACCGTATTCTATAAAATGTAGAACCAATACATAACATATTTTTTAAAACAGACCATGTGTATCTGCACAGATTAGGTCCTAGATGTTTTTACAAAACCACATAGAGAAGCGATCAATACAAACAAACAATGTGGTATATTCTTTTGTTGCAATACGGAGATGTCGGTGAACGAACGACACGTGAAATTATCGTGGTAGAATTTAATTTGAAGCAATACATTTGTGTTTATATTATTTATTTTATCTTTTTTACACATATATATGAAAATACATGAGTTAAATAAAATAAGAAGTGCTGGTAGACGACCACAACACATATTTATACAGAATCACAAATAACACACATGCATACATTATGCGATGGGGAGAACAGAGGAGACGCCATAGAATTTACACACATTAATAAATTATAATAAAACAAATTTAGTTTTATTTTTTGTTTTTTTAAATTAAGTATTAAAAAATAAAATAAATCAATTTTTATATAAATAAAAATAAACAAATGTAAAATCTTACCGGATAGTACATTCCTTGCGGAAGAAAAAATGCGCCGTTTCCCCACAGTTTGACAGCTTTTTATAACACTCAGTTCATAAAATTCAAAAAAAAACAATTTGAAAATAATAAACGAATTCAAATTATTTTATAACACTTTTGTTACTAGTTTTTTTTTGTTTTTTTTTTCAACTAAAAATTCACGTTTTTTTTTTTTTGTTTTTTATCGTCTATAAAAATTTGTGTGTGTTTCTTTCTGCGAGTGTGTTTGTGTGTATGTATTATATTTTATGATGGTGATTTGTTGTTGCTGTATCTTTTACGATGATAAAAGACAATGCAGCCAGCAAACACACCGAATCAAATCAATGGAGAAAAAACAAAAAAAAAAAAAATCAAAACAAAACAAATGAAAAATTTACAACAACAAATGTAAGAATTCACTGAACTTTTTTTTTTTTTTTATGTTTGGCTTAACAAAATAACACGTTATATTTATAATAGAAATGAGAAAAATTAATTATTTAATACCATTGATTAAATTCACTTTTAACCACATATACAGAAATTATTTTTAATTAAAATTGATATATAATGTGATATCATGAATTTATTGAAAGACAAACCGCACAGATTTTAATAATAATGATGATGATGTTAATGGTGTTGATGATGACGGTAATATTAAAAAAAAACGCATCATATCACTTTTTACACATTTTTACAGCTTTTTTATTATGATAAAAAAAAAAAAACCAAAATTATCATGAAAAATAAAAATTCCACAACTTTTCTATTTTTAATTTGATGATTATAATTTATTTATGTTATTATACACAGAAGCTAATTTTGCAAATGCCTAATAATTGTAGTATTTCAAATAGATAATTATTTTCTTGCTTATTTTTCGTTCTTTTGAAAACTTTTCCTTTTCAATCCAAACAACACTGCAGTAAAAATCCAACTGCTGAAACTGAGACTGACTGATGGCTGAGTTGTTAATAGACAGAGGAGAGGAATGAGGAGAACGAAGAATAACCAAAAATGAACGATATTTGAAATGGGGGAATTGAAAAAATTGTATTGTTTGTTGTTTTAACTTGTATTGTATTGTATATAAAAATACTGTAAAAATTGTGTTATTTTAGTAATGGCTGCCAAATAGTATTTATATACATGAATATGTATGTGTGCATATACCTTATAATTATATTATATAAAAATACATTTTTGAGTAAAAAAGTAAATGTGTGAGTTGAGTATAGTATCAGAAGTGAGTTCAGTATAGTATTTAATAGAGTAGCGGTGGTAGGGGTAGCGTAGTATAGGTGCAGCAGATGGATTTGATTGAATATATATAATGCCGTGGAATGTGGATGGAATATATACTATTATTTCACACACACTTTTACATACATTGCATTTTATTTCTTTTTGTTTATCATCATCATCGTCCGTACCAAATCCATACACACCCAGTGATTCTGATGGATATGTGTATATGGTATATATTTATTGGATTGCATGAATACAGAAACAACACAATTGATTTTCCAGCAAGAGAGAATGTGCAACATATATACACATTCATAAGCAAATCAAATATAATATTAATACGCATTTATTATAATTGTATAGGTATGGGTACTTATGCGCATACTAAATAATACAAGTATTCGAGGTTGCGCATGGAAAAAAAAATAAAATTTAAATTAGAATTTTTTTTTTCGTGTATGCGAGATAATTGCGGTGGGATGAAAATAAGATACACTACACCAACACGACACTACTTTAAATCTAAAATAATGATGATAATAATTTGATAAATATAATATTATAATTATTTATTAATGATTATCATCAAATGTGCAGGCAGCAGCTCGATTGAGACTTATGAGCGCATGATAGAAAATTAAATGAGTCTAATCAGCAGAATTTTTGTGAGAAATAATAAAGCATAGGGTGATGATTCCATTCAAATATTGATCATATGTTTATTTAACCCTACAATAGTATATCTTGGCCACGGCATTATTAAGAACGGATCACAAAACTTAATAAAACCCATGGTAGCAATGAGTGTATAAACGAAAAATTACTTATAATAATAATAATTACATTTCATATCGTAACATACAAAGCGAGTTCATTAACTCATTGGACACAGACATTATATTTATTTGTGATTTTTATTTATTATTATTTTATTTATCAGAGTACGTATAATAGTTTATTTTGTCACGATATAGAGCTTAAAAAAAATAGATTTTTTAAGATCGTTTTATTAAATCAATTTTTTTTATACGCTATAAACAGATCTGATATGAATGTATTTTACAGTTACGGTGCTTCTCTGATAATTTTCACATGTATATGACGATGTGCACACATACACATACACACATGAATTTGCATATTGTATGGAAATTGCAATTGCGTAGGAAAATCAAGTTAATTATGTTAAAATGAATATATAATTTACAAATAAATGGATTAAATTAATCGGAAAATATAATAATTTGTGAATAAGTAAATAATAAAATAAAATAATAATGAAAGAATATTTTGTAAAGGTTTAAAATGAAAGAAAAAAAAACATACCCAAATTTCTTCATTCAAACTTTTCCATTCATCACTTAAATCCATTCGCATAAATATATTTCTATAAAACATATCCATTGTTTTTTCTTTTTTTAATTAAATATATTAACAAATTATAATAAATTACGTAGAAAAATATTTTATTTTAAATTAATTAAAGTTGAATTATAAAAAAAAATGCACTGCACATAAAAGTAATAAAAAATACGTTCACCTAATAATTAAAGCTGAACACGTCAGAATGAAAAGAAAATATAAAATTATCGTGCTATGCCCTTTCTACTCATAATAATTTAATAATACTGTCACCTTCTTTACAGGAAATTTGCGTAAAAATTTGAGGGAAAATACATTTTTAGCGCCAACATGAATTTATACCAATTCATTTCATTGCTTTGCAGAGTTTTTTTTATAGATGGCTTTACAACATTTTTTTTCGTATAAATAATGAGAGCGGGTCAAACAATATGTGAGACATAACATCACGTATACATCATTTCGTAAATAGAGAAAATTATGGAAATTCAACATTTCAACATAGTTCTTGTTTGTGGATATTTATTATTTGGCGACACAAACATATAAAGCTTTTTTATATTAAATGGAAAAAAAGCTCTTCCACAAAAATATATGAAAATTCATAGTATTGTAATTTTCATTATATTGTTTTGAAATAAATAATATAACATTCCGTAAATACAAATATTTAAATAATGATTACAGTACAATTGGTAAATTGTTATATACTTCGATGCGGAGTAGTATGTTGTCTGTTGTTAGATACCATATAAGCTTCACACAATATAACATTTTAATATTATAATTTTATTAATAATATTGCAGTAGTAATATAATATATCGAAAAATTTCCCTTATAAATAGCGGGAATTGAACCTGCTATTTATATTTTACGATTTATTAACATTAACGCTACACCCACTGTACTGTTGAGTGGAGGACCAACTTTCGAATATATGGATTTATGATGGTAAAGGTTGGTTGACTTCTGATTGAATTATGTATTGTAAACCGACCTTAATTAACTGTCAAAGTTTCACAACATTAATAGGTGACAGTAATTTTTGCGATATGATGAGCAGCCGACCATGAATATCAATTTCTATTATGGATAATTTCTTTAAGAAAATAAACTGTATTCGTTATGTTCCATTCTAAATATCGAGAACCACTCGATTTAGCTGTGTCAATATGCTATGCTTCATTTTAGCTATGTTTCTAAATCCATTACGGTTATTTTTCGTACAGTGAGTACATGTTATATATAAATTTAGATAAAATATTAAAATAAGTAATGTTGTATTATATATTTTATTCGTAACCATAATAAGAAATTACTATGTTTTAAATATTGATATTTCTATATATTTTTTTATTTACCAAATTTAATACCTAAAATATTAAAATAAGTAATGTTGTATTATATATTTTATTCGTAACCATAATAAGAAATTACTATGTTTTAAATATTGATATTTCTATATATTTTTTTATTTACCAAATTTTATACCTTGCAATGAATGTCATGAAGCCATCTATAAAATAACAGCGAAACATCAAGTGGGTTGTTCGCTACATTTCATGTCGATGGATTCATTGCAAATTGCAAAGCAAGGACGTAAACATGTGAAATGAAATGGTATAACATCGATTATAATCTGCATTTTTATTTTCCCTCAATTTTTGCCCTGTACAGAATAATTACAGCCGAGCAATATTATATTTTAATTTTAATACGAATTAAAAATTATACTATTAAAAAGACAGATAGAGAATCTACTGTTTTCGATTTATCTGTTCTGTCACTCAGTTCAGTGCGGAAAATTTTTTTGTTTTAATTAGATGTGTCCTTTTTTTGTTTTAATATATTATTTTAAGTACATATTTTTTTTATAATTAAAATTAATATAATTTAACATAATATTTTTAACATAAATTACCATAATAACATTGACTAATAAATAATAATTATTATTTTAACTTTATAAAAGTGTTGTGTTTGGTTTAAAGAAATATATTTGTGTATGAAAATGGAAATAAAATTTTCGATAGAAGAAATGTGTTGTATGCAAAAATTTGGGTATGTTTTTTTTTGGTTAACATTTTTTTTTTCACATTAATCTATTTTATTATATATTTATTCACAAATTATTACTTGTTTAATACTTTTATTAGACTTATTTGTTAATTTATTTATATATAAATTCAAAATAATAAAAAATATAATAAAAAAGGATGTTCCTATGCAATTGCGATTTCCATGCAAAGATAAGAAAATGCATATGATAGTGTGAGTGTGTGAATGTGCATATTGTGCGTAAAAATCCTCAGTCGAGCACTCGTTTTTGCAAAATAGAAAGTTATATTATTTTTGTGCTATAGTAAATGTGTGTTTTTTTTATGAAACATATTTTTTATTAAACATTTTTCTAAATATTTCGAAATTATTACATTGTTTTATATGTTACCACACAAACAACACTAACATAACCAAAACTTTATATATTTCTGTTATATTATTAATACAATATGCAATAAATTTGTGGTGTATCTACTATCTCCGTAATATAATTTCCGAATAATTATATATTGGTTTTAATATTTCAGTTTACAAATTGTATTGCAAAATAATACAAAATTTGTTTATAATTTCTTTATTTATATTTTTTTTTTTAAATTACATGTTATATTTATATTTATTTATGATTTATACACCTATGCACAAAATATAGTGTAGTACGAGTAATTATATAATAATATAGTAACAAGAATTACTTGATGAATGAATATTCTACATATTATAATTACTTCCTTTTCCAATTTGGATATAAATATAGAATACAAAATATCCCAATTAGGGCAATTACAAAATTATAAGGATTTTATATTTACATAATAAAAACAATATACTTTTCTTTATATTAGTTAAATAAAATGCAATGGAAATAACTCAAAATGTTTTACTTACACAATGGTAAAAGATAAAAATATAATAAAAGAATATTTACAAATATATGATAATAAAGCCATAAATAATTTCGAATAGAATAAATTTATAGGGCAGGGGCGTTCATTAAAAAAACAAACTTAAAATTGTATTTCAAGTACAAAATGCAAAATACTTATATATGAAATAAAATTGAAATAGTCTGAAATATAAAATAATATAAATTGTACTTATATTTAAAATACCTTATCAAATACACTTTAATACTTTAAGTCGGAACACAAATTGCATACATAACTACGTATAATGGTAGTTAGCGTAGGATAGATATACTAATTTCATATGGAAATCATTATAATTACAAGATTTATATACTACAATAAATTATTTGCCGTTTTGAATAATAATAGTTTAGACTTCAGATCAATTCAGAGTAAAATTTTGCATCATTATCATATTGATGTTTGACGATATACATTTGAGATAATAAATATTTTCAATATTCGTACTATTCGTGTCCTATTAGGATATGTTTGATTATTAGAATTATCAGATTTTTCAAATGCACTATAAATTGATAACAATTATGACACGATATGATATTTACATTTTATAATTTAAAAATACTATATATAGTTTTATTTGAAATGATTTTTCAACTCTTAAAATTTATATAATATTATTTTAACATATGTAAATTAATTTTTACTTTGTATGTTAATCAATTGTAATGAATGTTATGGTCAAAAATTTCTTTTATATGAGAATATGTAATCACTATTCGTATCCTTTTTTTGTTCGATGGCCTGAAATAATCAAATTGAAATTGGCAAGCAGGTGTAGGTGGACGAAATATAAACATTACAATAATTATCGCACGGTAGGAGAGTCGATCTATACGTGTACATGGCGCAGAACTATAATTGTCAGCAGATAATACGCTTGAAATATAATATAATCAAATATTTCACAAATTCATAGATCATCAATAAAACAACATCAGATTTTACCCTGACCTTTAAAATCCGGTTACATTGAAGTTATGCTAATATATACCCGTTCTGTCGGTTTCTTCCTGACGTGTGGATCTCACTACCACCTAAAAATGGTATATAATCCAACTATTACGGCTACTATATTCACTGTTTGCTCCGCTATCCACTTTCACAATAAAATATTAAATTATTCACCCCTACATATATTTTTCTTTGTATTTAATTATATTATTTATTTATTTATTTATTTATTTATTTATTTATTTATTTATTTATTTATTTATTTATTTATTTATCATATAAATAAGTACAAACAATATACACGTAAAAAAAATGTATGAAACAAAACTTTTCGATATGAAAAACTTTTTTTTTCGCATAAGTATATAATAAAATCAAATCATAGAAATAAAATTTTCATTAGATAAAAAGGACTTTATTTAAATTATAAACCTAAATATATATAGAAAACTGACAAACAAATCTTTTCAGTACCATAAAATTGTAATACAAAATTTTCCCTATATATAAATTCAAGTTGTTATAACATTTTGATTTTATATTAATTAAATGTTATCATATGTATATTATTTATATGGTGGTTCTCCGACGGATATATAGAAATGGATCCAGTTCTGACACACGTATGTTTATGGTATAGGTACTATAAATTAGAGATTGGATGACCGTGTTATCACTTATAATTGTAAATATAATTATTTATTGTATATTATGAAATAGATTAACATACATAATTCATTCCCTAGTGTAACACTGTCCGTAGTTGGTTCGTAAAATTTCCGTATTATATGTATATAGTAGTTCGTAGTTTCAATCCGAGGAAATATCTATGGATTTCTTACACGGATGTCCGCTTGGAATTTTATATGATGAGTACAACCAGCTGTCCATGGATTTTTGTTTAAAAAATGTCCTTGGATTATCCATATATTTTCGTTGATTTGTTATTATTTCACAGAATATCGGTAGAATATTCATATTTTTTGTGAACAGATCCACGAATTTTGACAAAAATACGTTATGCGACAATGTGCACAAACATTTGTTATAACAAAATTTGTTTTTATTTGAATTTGAGTGTATATGCAAATTGTTTATATAATCGAAGAATATATAATGCAAATGATATGAAATAATAAATATGTATATAGTTAACAATTAAGCAGAGGCAGGTAGCGTGATTTCGTGACTGTTAAATATATAGTCTATATTATTATAGTAGATAAATAATTAAATGATTTAGTTTAATTAATATACATTGATATTCCTCATATGGAATGGATGACAAAATTGTAAAGCTCCAATTAAAAAAATGTATACCTTTCTATATAATTCTTTGTGTATGTGATCATTGGATAAATTTGGTTTGAGTAATTCACATCAAGTTCTAAACAGTTTTCTCGATACGGATTACGATTTATATAGTAATGAATTTATATTTCATCCCAATGGTTATATATATGAATCGACAGGTAATAGCTTTATTCATATTCATGGTAAAAGGCATCGTTTTGAAGATAGGCAATGGTTCAACCGCACACCAAATCATAGAGGATTTTCTTTAAAAATACTTTGTTGTTATATATAAATATGTTTCATATATTTATGCATCGTTGAATTGTGATTCATCATATACCATATAATAAATTTTCCATCTATTAATTTACTAATACAAAGTCTACTATATGTCTGTATTATATTTTATATGTAGCACAAGAATGACATAAAATTGAATACCTTTATACCTCAAATCAAATTATACCCTTATACATTTTATTTCTCATTCTTTATAACAAAAAAATATTCAATAATCTAATGAAAGACATAATTTAATTATGTTATTGTGTACAATGTACATTACTATCGACTACCTTGTTGTGTGCAACCTTTACTGTGTCGCAACATCATATAAAATATCATAAAATGAAACATACAAAAGCTTTACAATATTTATTTACAATAAATATCGGTATATATAACATACAATATAATGGAAATGAATTGATGCGATAATAATACTGATATTAGCATATATTGTAGATAAAATAAATAAAATAACTTATACGTTCTATTTATACAAATAACAAATAATAATATTCTATGTACATTGACGTACACTATAGATATAGCCTATATATAGCCTAGTTAGTTTACGGAACACATGCATACTTGATGTATACGTTTGAGATGTTTGTAGGCGCGTTTTCAGAATTTGACTATACGTGGTTCTTAAATTTATTTATTCAATTTGTATACACGTATGGTGTTACATTTGCATTTATATTTAGCTATAGATGGCATGTTATTTTAGTTTATTTGTTTAACAACGTATTCCATCGGGTTACAGGTGTTCGCTGGGTGCTGTGTAATCGTATATATGTATACCATAATTTTTTACTGATTAATTCATCGATAATAAACGGCCACTTAACTTGAAATTTACTTCATCTCGATTATCAATTGTCCGCTAAAAATTTGGTTCATATTTAATTCTTGATTATTGCGATGTCTTGTGATGATGATTTGTCAACTTCAATATACAACGCACATTTAAAAGCATTAGAATAACAACTCGTGTGTTGATTTTAATAGAGCCTATATTAAATTTGCTACTTGTTAACTTGGCAAACGTATCCAAATATATGCGATCGGATAGAAAGCAATAGAACTAAAATGAGGCCTTGAACTAATATAAAGTTTCTTTATACACTTTTTTATTTTTTATGCTCTTTAAATTAACTATATGTGCGTGAATTTACTTTAAAGTTAAACTTGTCGTCTGTTCACCGACTAAGAATATTAAATTACCTTTTTTATTTATATTTTATTTTATTTATTTATTTTTTTCTTGTTTGAAAAAATCATTTTAAAAATACAGAAAGAAAACATTTTTTTCTTATTTTTTTCATTTTATGTATCCTTTGTCATCTTATAAATATTAATGTTCGTTCTTGTATATATAATAAACATATCCCTTTCGGTTTATTATCATTTCAATATATCCTTTTTATATGTGGGAAAAAAAATATATATATAAAACTTTTAATGTTATTGTTTTTATATGATCATATCAATATTTTTTCTACTTACATTATATTGTATTGGAAAGTTTGTGGTCGATCACAAAATAATTATAGGCTATAAGAAGTCATATTTGATGGTGTCTATATAATACATTGATTTGACAAATATATTTCAGAATTCAGACCAAAGTTTTCAAAAGAAAAACCTTTATCTTAACCATTCATTCATTCACAGCACGCGGTAAGCTTTAAATGTACATTTGTGTTGGAAAAACGTGATTTTCTATTTAAGCTTTATTGTTATATTGTTTCAGTTTAAGAAAAATTCATCTAAATCGTCATCTAATGTTGTTGTGACAATATATACTTTATCAGGGCAGCACATACAGATTGGTTTCAAGCTTCAAAAGTTATGATTTTAATTTGATTTAAAAACCACAATTTTGTTGGTGTCTTTCATGGAACAAAGTGTACAATCGGAGTACGAAAACAAATATTAAATATCTGATTATACGATATCACTTACTGAGAAACAATTCGAATATCATTAAGGAAATTATGGAAAAAATAATCGGCAGAAACTTTTCAAATATAGTAAAACAAAAATATTGTCAATAATTACAAAGTACGTCAATTTATTGGGTCTGTGGGGTGACACACACATTTACAGTAACGATTTTGTTTGTGAGTTATTAGAAGAATATTTTGTTGATTTATTGCACACAGAATCAAACTAGATAGACACTTCGCAGTGACTATAGTCGGACACCGTATTATTTGATCTATAAACAAGAAGCTCTATGATATGATTTGTTATTCAGCAACGCCGGGAAAATATATAAGAAGAAATCATGTGATATGAAAATAATCTTATAAATTATATTGTGTAAATATAGAATTCCATTAAAACTTTATAATAAAAAAATGTGTATCCTTTAGAATTCTATACTACTTCAGAACATCATATTTGTCGTGTTATAAAATATTTAATAATTGATTTGCAAAAGAAAATTTTTCATTTACACACTTTTTCTTAGACAAATTGGATTTTTATCATTTTATATTAGAAAGTTTATTAATTCTAAGAATAAATTTCAGCATACTAAAATTAAATAATTCAAAACAATCACCTTCCATCACCTTTTACAAATTCAATGAACGCTCGAGATAGATAAATATAAAACCAAATAAATCAATATAAATGTTATAATGTAAAGTACTTTTTATTATTGCAATGGTTGAATGACGTTAATATTTTCCCGAAAACATAATTTATTTATTTTTTTATATTTTATGAATAATTTTTTCTCAATTATGTAAATTTTTCGTTATGCTATCTAATCTATTGATGATAAAGAGAGAATGATTATAGCAAAAATATATATTCTTTAAAATGTAATATAAAGGATATTAATGATGGTCTTATACAATATACAATACGCATAAATATTGTATATTTTGAGATATAGGTGTTTGTAATATATGAAAATCTTCTATTATATTTTATTGAATTGTTCATTGATAGAAAGAATTTTAAGCTGAAACATGCAGAAGGAAGGGACATTTGTTATAATCATTTATACAATATTTTGTATTATCGGTAATATATTATGGGTTTGATTGGTTTTTAAAGAGGGATTGCTTTACACAAATACAATATATATATATATAATATTGCTTGTGCAGTAATTCAGCAATATAACCCTAGTAACACTGTGAGTAGTTTGTCCGTAAAATTTCCGCATTATATGTATAGTAGTCCGTATAGTTTAAATCCGAGGAAATATCTATGGATTTCTGACGGATGTCCGCTTTTATATGTTGAGTGCAACCATGTCCAAGGATTTTTTATAATAAACAAGAACAAAAAAAAACCACGGATAAAATCCATGAAAAGCCTTACAAAATTCCTAGGAAATATATAGATTTGAGTTGCTGGTTGTTTTAAAAATTATGAAAACAAATTAAAAAGAGTGAGGATTATATCTATAGATAAGCGAAATATACAAAATTTGAACCACTGTATTGGATAATTGGTTAAATAAATTATGAATACAATACAGCCCGGATATATGTTGGACATATGTTACCCAGACAATCCAAAGATATCAATTGACCTAAATAAAATACTATATTATATTAAGTGGAAAATCTATGGACATTATTTGAACAAATTTTAATATATCTATTCCATGGAAAATATGTGAATTTTTTCCACGAAAATATTCTGTTATTTTTCAAAGTACGGACAAATTGTTACTAGGGTAAGATACGATATTTTTATCCCTCTCATCAAAAATGTTATAATAATTTTTTATGTAATTGAATAGTCGTCTCCCAAATAATATAATATATAATACTTAATCGAACAGTAATTAATTTAGTTATATACTATAGATTTTCGGATGACATGATAATTTAGCATTTAATAAATCTCAGAAATATCCTTTTATGTATTGACTCACATTGTAGTCTATTTTTCCAAAGCTGTTCCATAGAAACTTTTAATTTATCTAATATAACACAAACTATTAGAAGCGATTTTCGTAATCATATGATTAAAAAATAGTCAGACTAGCGAACAGTCCACTATTTTTAACTTTGACACAAAGAAGCTGTTTGTTTGTCATATAGTTAACGAACTTTAATGTGCTGGTTACGACTGTAACTATATAAAATAGATAAAATTGTAATATGAATGAATTTGCTTAAGTCTGCATTTTCCAATCGACAAACAAAATCAGACGTACTATTTCAACATCTCGTCTCGGAAAATTTAGCATTATTAAAAGCAGTTTTTTTGGATTTTAATAACGATTATGCATGCGAAAATCTTTAATTGCATACACAAATGAATGCGCCGCTGAACGGCCACTATATTTTGTGTATTAAATTAATTTTTAACCAAAGATACTTCAAACACAAAGATTTCAATATTTAATATTTATATTTCTTTATTTATAAGAATATATTAGAACCAGTTTTTCGATCATTGCAATGTAATACGGATTCATTGACTTCCTAAATACAACTCATATTCTATATGAATATAAATATCACAAATATTAATACACATAGAAAAAGGACATCTTTGACATATTAATTATATTTGATTCAACATATGTACAATATTCATATTCATATCGTCGGAAGGGAATTAAAATTATGGTATTATATTCCAATGTAATAATTTTATTTCAATATAATAGGAAAGTGTGTAAAGTGTATTTAATGAAATTATGCAAAAAAAAAGGGTCACAAGGGATGGATGGGGTGGTTGGCGGCATTCAACTAGTACAATATATAATAATTTCGTATATGTAAAACCACATATAAAAAAACATATTGTTATATATTTGTCTTATATACCACGGATAGATAGATGTATTTACTTGTAAATAGTTGTACATAAGCTTGTAGGTAGTTAAGAAAGGTAAAAATCTGAAAGACGTGACTGTTATTACTAACTACTGAAGAAATTACCGACAAAATCCGTGATAGAATGTGTTCAACGATCGCAGATTGAAAGTGACATTATATAATTTACATTAATTAATAAAGAAAACATTGATTTTTCATCATGATAATGGCACCAGCTTACAACTGAGCAATTGCCATGACAAAATTACAATAAAAATTGCTTCGACATATATCGTATTCTTTAGATTCTTTCGATTTCGCTGACTTTTAGTTATCTATTAAAGTTTGTATTCGCAATCCTTCCGCCAATTGTGTGTTATTATCATAATTATTAATGTAAATGGAAAAAAATCTAAAAATATCATTATATAGAGAACAATAATTTATTAGTTTTATGATTTTAAAGTATTTCCATTCAATTCTCTTATCATTTTCGTACGTAACGTTACACAATACAAATGAATTTTCCATATATACATTTATTTGTATGTATTATAATTTCGAGAAATAAGAAACTAGAAAATACCTTTTCCTTTTTCCATTAATTACTAATAATACGCATAACTTGTCAAATGTAAAATTTCTTTTCCCTGTTTTTTATACTATTAAAACAAAAAGTTTTGACACTTTGGATGTTTAATTAAACCGATGGGAAACATTTATTTCAATATTATTTTACATAATAATAATAAGATAATATTTTATGAAATTAATTTGAAACATTATAATACGACGAGTATATTGTTTATTAATATTATAATAATACACCTACAGAAGAAATAAAATACAAAGTTTCTTTTTTGACAGATTTTGAATAGTTATTTATTATAAATTATTATCTAAAATATAAATATATAATATTAAAAATGCAAATAAATAATTCTTTTAGCTTTCATCTCAATTTTTATATAACAGAAAAAACTTTTATTTGATATGAATATTAACACATTTTATATTATTTATATACATTTGTATATATGACCCAGTTTATGGAATACTCGATCGTGAACACACTATCGGTTTACATTCAAGAAATTTAGAAATTTACACAGTATTTTCATATACCGAAATTGTCAGTACATAACTGATTGTTAGTTATAGCAAGTTGGGTTCATACTATGGATAAAATTGATGGCGGTTAGGAAATAGACTCAGTCGTCTGACGTATACATATCATAAGAAAGCTGGGGTCGATAACATTTGAACCCAATAAGATATTCTTGAGGCATATATATTTTATAGTAAATAGTTTGTGGAAATAACACAATTGACGTATATCCCAAAAGATTTTCAATTGAAGTGACACACACTTAATTTTATACTATAAAAAAATATAGGGATATTCTAATCCTGATTCGTTTATTTCACGAAACGACATCTCTGCTGACACTTTTTCTTTTGCATATTGTTTACATAAGTTTTGCATAAGTTAAAAATTTTACCAATAAATAATTCACACTTTTGTTACTATTGATGATAATTCCATAAGGTTTAAATTAAATATTATAAATAATGATCTATTGTTGATCTATTGTTTACAGTACAGTATTAGCTTAAAATTCTCATTAATTATGGTTAATTATATGTTTGACCGGATATTTTATATTCATATTTTTGAAAACAAGAAGGAAGATGATACAAATTTTAAAATGAAAATTGACGTTTTAAATTACACACCAATAACTGACTATACTTAAAAAATTATGTGAATTCTATTACTAAATAATATACTTAAAATACATATAAAATACTTATAAATTTTGTACTTACATTACGAAAATCTATTAACGGTGGTGTTTTTACATCAACGGCTGACATTTTTGTTTCTATTTAATTATATATTGGGTAATAAAAACAATATCTATAGCACTTTTGCTTCTAATAACTTCTTGAACTTAAATTACAATATAATTATGTAATAAATTGATCGATATTCTGTCAATTTAGTTGTTTTTATATATAAAATTAATTTGTTGGTATTTTAATTATTCTGTAAATATAAATAAGAGAAAAACAAAAATAATATAAATTTCAATTTTTAACTTCATAAGGTTTATTATTCGCAAAAAAAAAAATAATGATTTCAATAAAGTTTACGTATAAAAGAAATGTCCCTTCTTTTTATTTATATTTTACATTAATTAGCATAAATAATTGGCTTTGACTACATATAAAATTGATGGACTTTATTCATCCGCCTTTACAGTGGTGGTTTCTGTAAAATGTAAAATTGTTATGTTTGGAGAAATGTTAAAATATATATATATATTATTATAGGACATTATGTCCTAAACCATCGCGCAGAGATTCAATAAGTAAAATTTTAAACCACCTCTTCAAGTAATTGCGACGACATATTTAGTCAATAACACGAGTTATGTTGGTTTCAAAGCGTCAATTTCAGCAAAAACTTTACATATCTCTTAAGAAAATAATACAGTGGTATGTTAAATCTTGATAGTCAAATTATTGGACCATTTCGTGAAGTTGTCATCAAATTTATCTTACAATAAATTAATTATTTGGTTAGTATATAGTATAAATGAGATGTGGTACCACCGTCTTGTTGAAACCCACACCCTTCAAGGTATATCGACGATATATATACATAGCTTCAATTGTTATATTATATGTAGATGTAATTGGATTATAAATATCACAGGATGCTATAAGGAATATATTTATCTATTTAGTATACAAACATTCTGTTAAATAAAGTGCTACTCAATTGTTTAAAGAATGGTTTAATGTCTTTATTGCATATAAATTATATTATATACATAAAATGTTATCATTTTAAATGGAGAATAATTATAAGTTTTCTCTAAATGTTATATTTATTTACATTTTCGATCGATGCATATCATAAATACATTGTAAATACATAAATATAAATATATATACGACGGTATTTGAATTAACATACATCATCAATCAATATACAACTACACATTTAATTCAATGAAAAACAATACATTTGAGGTTTGATTGAACAAGTGATTGCATATTTTTGTTCCGATCCTTTGTGAAATGAATGAATGAGTGTGCCAATCAATTAGTTGCCAATATAATGCATATACACTTTATTTGTCATAAAACTTAATATTTAAACTCATAATATATATATGCAAATACCATCATGAACACAATCACCTTATTTGAAAAAATTCAATATTACATATTGGTGTATCCTTGGATGCTCTATACATAAATATACTTGTATATATTAAAAGCGTATAGATAAGAATCAGATTTTCCTGCAACTTTATAATACAGGACCCATATGAGGTATAATAATAATAAAAATCTATATAAGCTTAATACTATATATGATTCCACATAATAACCCCCACACACAATGCTTAATATAATAATATATTGTTTAATATAAAATTATAATATATATATAATCATATTATAATGCTGATGAAGCTTTCTAACTATAAAGTATTAATGTTTTATGAGCCATGGTGTACACCGGTGTCAGCGGCGTCACCTGAATTTTTCGATTAGATAAACAAATCCTATTTTTATTCCATTACCTAAAAATATAGCCTATTCGTTAGAATTTAATACAATTGCAATTTTAGAAATAAATTTATGTAACAGGAATAATGCGTTGTGCGTACGCAATCACCGAAATAGGATGCATTGATGTTTATGCTTGGCATATAATTGATTTTTCTCAAAAATTACATCGTACATAAGTCCGACAGTCTTGCCTGGTACATATACCATATTACGAGAAGAGCGATTCAATTATAACAAGGTAAAACGCAAAATTATCTAATGCCAACAATTTAAATAATATCAAAATCGATACATTTATTTTGTAAGCAAATTTCATTACTATATAAAAAAAAGTACTCATCAAATTATTAAATCCATCATTAGGCGTATAAGTGACAACATCTATTGGAATAGATTTCAAAAAAATAGAGCAAATTTTTAAATTTAAAAAAATTCGTTAAATTATAAATAAAATTACAATAATAAAAAATAATAATTCGAATTTCTTATTATAGCAATAAATAAATTCAATTGTTTTTTTCGTTTTTCATGTGTCATCAATTATTTTTTTAATTTCGATTTTTATTATTGCTAGTTTTTGTTTTTCTTGTGTCAGTCACGTCGTAGTAAATGAAAAATAAGGAACAAAAAAAAAATTGCATTATTAATCATTTAATTATTTTATATTTAATAATTAATGTAAAGTAGATAATTTATTATTTTAAATTTATAAACCGAATATTAATATTTAATATTATTTAAGTTTTATTATCTAAATATTATTATAGTGTTTATTTAGTGTGTGTTTAAAGAATGCCTACAATAAATTTTAACTTTCTTTTTCCCTTGTGTAAAATGATAAGGTGGTGGTGGTGGTGGTGGTGGTGGTAAGTGGTGCTCCTCATTTATTTATATTTTATACATTAACCTATTGAAATATTGTAATTGTTTACATTATTTTTATTTTATTTGTTTCCCAACAATTATCAGTTTATTCAATGATCGATTTTATTGGAAAAGATGGTATAGATTTTTAGTTTTTTAATAATTAAATTGTGTCTTTTTCCTACGCACATAAGCAAAAAAAAAAAAATGTGATTGTGTCTGTGTGACGCCGCGGTCACAGAAATTTGTATATAGCATTTATTGTTGTTGTTGGTGTAGTTGTTCTTGTTCTTGTGTGTTGCCTTTGAATTTATGTTTAAAATTGTACCAAATTATTTTGATAAAACAAAAAAGTAATAAAATAAATATATTCAATTTGATTTGATACAACATTTATTTAAATTTACCTAATAACAATAATAATATTGTAATAATAACATTCATTTATTTCTTTTTTTTGTCTTTTTAGCTATAGCAAATGTATTTCGTGGTTCGATTTTGTTTTTTTTTTTGTGAAATGAAATATCAAATTGAACTGTGTGTGCAGAATATTAATTCATCTGTTAGCGGCGGCTCTTCTGTTGCGGCTAATGTGGGCGAAAATGAATTGGTGAGTACCTTTTTATTTTTATTACATTTTAATTATCGCTTATATTATTTTATTATATAATTTAAATATATATTACTTTAATTGTTTATGGAAAGTATATTTGTGAAATATTTTACCTATATTTTAATTTAGAATGTAAGAAAAAACTATATAGTAAACTTTAGACCATTGTATATAAAATACAGCCAGCGTCTAAAATATTGATACAAAATATTCGGTAAAAATTAATTTTTATTCTTAATGGTAAACACTCTTTAACTTGTTTACATGCTCGCAACGCCACTGCAACTTCTATAATTAATATTTTATTATAAAACATGATGTAAATATAATTATAACAATGAAATAAAATGGCATTATTATTTCTTGTTTTGTAATTCAGAGGTATTAGTTATTATATTGAAACTATATATACAAATGTATAATATATAAGTTATACTGCTGAAATCATTAAATACTTCCTTTTTTTTTCCTGACTGACTGCGGCCGCATATAAGATGGCAATCAGATAAAAACAATTCCATTATACGATATATACTTCATTCCATTATATAACAATTCAGGTGAAATAAATTGAATCAATCTAAATTAGTATGATTTATTATTATAATTATTATTTTATATTTTCCTTCAATTTATTATTATTATTATTGTTATTATTATTTATAAATTAATACAATGAACGTGTATTGTATAATCAAAATTAAATTTCCATGATACAAAAAACCAATTAATAAATTATGTACTATAAATCTGGCAGACCGGTGTTAGACATATAGAAATCATCATTAACGAAACACATAATAAAAATATAAATAATATTAACAAATTTTAGTTGAAAACTCTTCTTAAGCATAATTATTTGTATCTTTTATTATATTTATTCTAGATCATATTTATATTTATTGTTTTTATTAAGTTTGAGTAAATAAAAAACTTTGTTTACGTACAGTGGTGTTCGCTGGAAGTTTTTCAATTAGATAACAACATTCTATATTTTGGTTCCATATAAATTATTTATCGTTTGTTACAATTGGAGTTTTATAAATAGATTAAAAATTTATGTGGGCGCGCAGCTATGAAAGAAAATAAGAATACAATTACTTTACGAAAAAGTTACTATTATAAATTAATTTTAAAGTGTTTTTATATTCAAGCTTAATTTCTCACTGTTTACTACCTCGCTTTGAATTCATAGTTTATGGAATGATACATTTCGTATAGTAAATTTTTCGCTATCTGGTGCATGTCATTCAATCTGAAGATTGAGAGTTCAATCCACACAGTGTATATTGACATGAAAATATTTTGTAGTATTTTTTATACTAAAAATTACTCATCTACGAATTATTATTTGTTTGTTTATTCAATCAGAAAGTGGATATGTATATTGAAAATTTTCCATCATAATGGATTGCTACGCATTAACCAATTTTCAATACAATCTCAGTGGTCAATAAAATTTAACTTATAAGCTATATTCGTAGAGTTTATAACAAAGTCGCCGCATACAACAGTATGGCCACGATTCACATTCCTTCTATTCTAAATATATTAAACAAATGACCATTCCTCACTATGGAATGAATATTTATTTTAAATTATTTGTTAAGCACATGTTGAAGAAATCAATAAATGAGCAATAAACATTCAATCTACCATATTACCATATTACCACTAGGATTCAGTTCAATCATTCAACTCCTGTGCGTATATACTCTTTTTAGGATTTAATAAAATATGTTTACATCGTAAATACCCTTTACAAATTAAGTACATTGGTTTATTTTCTACAATATATACTAATAATGCAAACGGATTTTTCAATTTTTATGAACTTTAAACCATGACCTTATACGAATCCACACATATTCGCATTATTTTTAAAAATATATACGTTCATCGAAATCAGAATAAATATAATAGAGTAACATTAAACAATATATATATATATGGGACCGAATAGGGGTTAAAATAATAATTGTTCTAAATTCTATACACACGAGTACATATTATATATATTATTCATATTATTATATGATATTAAAATGTCTTTGCAAAACATATATATTTACTTACAATTAGTATTATTAGTAGTATAGTAGGTACATGCAATTAAGTTCACTTCTATTATTCATATGTTTGCATACTTTGATATCTATCGCATATATAAAATATAACTAAATCTATCTACCTTTTCTCAATTTCAACATGTATATATTCATTGTTCGCACTCATTTATAACATTTCCGACAAACTATATATCCTTTTTTATATATACATTTCACTGTGTGTGTTTGTGTGTGTACATAAATATATATTGTGTATAATTTTTCATTAACAATATGTACATATCCTTTTTATATATAATATTTATATACTTGTGTTTATTTATTTATTGTGTATTGTATTGTAGAATATATATTTTAGTCTAAGCATATACGATGTGATGAATATATATGGAAATAATATACAATAGATATAGAATTAGAGTATTATATAATAATATCGAACCTGACCCTTTGAAAAATAATAAATGAAAATCCCGGATTAAATTCATTAATTATATTGTCAAAAATATGTATTTATAAAAAATATATCCGTGTGTGTGTATGGATTTTATATTTGTTTGGTCGGATGTCTCTTATTTACTATAAACATAAACATTAAAAAATATATATTTTTAAACAAAATATAAATGAGCTAAATGTAAACAAACAATTTGTGTTAACACTTTGTTATTCATATAGAAATACAGATTCTATAATTAAATGATATGGTATAATTATTTGAATTTATTTAATTTACGTTTTCTATTTACGTTATTATTTTTTGGATTTGTACACAGGATAAAATCAATGTTTTTCTAAAAAAAAATCTGAGTACTTACAATGTAAAATTTTACTGAAATTAAATGAGAAATAATATTCTAAAAATATACAAAAGGTTATTTTGGGGACATTTCAGATAATTTTACTGAAAAGATTGAAAAAAAAAATAGGTATATGGTGCAGGAATGTTTCATGGTATTGTCTACATAGAATTATAAAATGTACCAGTGTGTCACACGTTATTCGTGTTATTTAGGAAAACCCACACTGAGATGAAATCGAAAAATGTGTATACCAAAAAGAAAATATTTTATTTTTCAAGTTCATAAATTAATTACAAAATACGTGGATAATTTGGATGCATATAAATAATTGTGTTTAATAATTTTTAATAATACAATCAGTAAATTTAGAGCTAAACATCAGGAAATATTAAAATAAAAAATAAACCTAACGAAATGCACTGTTTTTGAGAACTGCAACAACAAAAAACTGGTGAAAATTGTTCGGAGAAATTGAAAATGACCAACCCTATAAGATTGCTAAATATAAAAATCAATTCAATGTTTGCCGACTGCTCAAATCAATATAATCTTTTCAGATATGAAAAATAACATTTTCCATACACAAGCAATTGTAGACAAATAATTTATTTTCCCTATAGTAACAATTTGTCCGTACTTTGAAAAATGAGGAAAATTTCCATAGAAAAAATCCACATATTTTCCATGGAAAAGATCAATTGAAATTTGTCCAAAGAATGTCTATAGATTTTCCACATAATATAGTAAGTTTTTTTTATTTAGGTCAGTTGAAATCTTTGGATAGACAAGGTAATATTTCCAACATATATCCGCGATATTGTATTCATAATTTATTTCACTGGTCTATCGGTAAAAAACTGAATCAAACCTCGATCATTGGCATCATCGTCATAAGAAAATTTATTCTGCTAATACGGACAATTCACGGCTATTACATGCCAAAATACAAGGACGATTCAAAGATATTTTTTGTCAAAATCCGTGGAACTGCTCACAAAAAATATAAATATAATTATTAATTAGCTTACTTTTGGGCATGACTGTGTGTAAATACAATATATATTTATTTTTTTTTTGTAATAATAATAAACAATAGTAATAATAATTATACCATCATGATATTTACCTTTTAATATAATTTAAAAATTTCACTAATTATAAATAAAGTATATTTTTGTATATACATTTTTATAGAAAGTTATTTTAATTTGAAAATAAATATTTTCTTTAATAATGAAATTAGAGTATATAGTCTGCGATCGCTATGTTAAAAATATTGTAATAAATTGTAATGAAATATATCAAGTGTCATACCACTATAGAATGTGGGCACTTCACACTGGAATTATATCGACGAAGGTGTATCATCTTTCCAAAAAATTGTGCTATATATTGATAGAAAATTTCTGCATATAATTTGAATAAACTTATAGAATAAAAGTATTGGTAAATTAAAACAGAATTTTATATGTGGTGCCATTGTGTTCGCAGATGAAATGAATATATCCAAAATATCAATGATAGTAACATAATTGTACCAGCACCACAGACTTCATACACAGTACTAAATTTATTGATCGCCAATCGTTATGGCAAGCAAGCCAACATCTTTCCACAAAAGTGTTCGTCCTTCTTAAGTGAAAAAACATTGGAGTAAAGTTAATAAATTATTTTGTGTATGAGTTACAATACACCACAATTACAATTCTGCATAATGATATTTTCATTTATTTAATAATTTTCAGTGTTTTCTGCACGAAACAAAATAATACAATTATAAATTATTGTTTTATTTTTACACATGTCATATGTGTAAAAAATATAACATTTATGGATTTACACAATTTTTGATCAGATGTCGATCTAGATCATTTAAGAAGATATTAATTTTCATGTGATCTTCCCGGCCACTGCATTTTGGTCATATAGTATTACAATATATAATATATACTACTGGAACAGAAAACAGTACGAATTTAATTAAAATAGTTAATTTCATGCTTATTTCAATTGCAAAAACATTGCCAAAGCCAATTATACCAGTTATCTAAAAAAACGCTATGCCTTATATAAATATGCCTGACTGGATCATATCATTTTTATCAGAATATGTGCGATAACATTCTATATATATATCCAGTGTTATTTGCCTATACCATTGTTCTATATAGATTTTTATTCATGCATGACTCTGTTCAATTTTAGATGCGCATATATAGTCGGGGTAATTCAACTAATATAAATAAACACAAGTTAAATTACAAATTTATTTAACAATAAAATTTTATTGCGTAAAATACTTTGGCAATGGAATAATTTTGAGAATAAAATATTAATAAATTTATGATTTTGGTGTGTTCAAAGATTTTTACGCCATGTAAATTGGCATGATGTTAAACAAAAATGTGTGTGTATGTTTAACTTGTTTATATATGAATTAGTTGAATTAACCCCAAATGTGTACATAATTTTCTTACATATTATTTTCACATCGTTAAGTAAAAAGAATTAAACACATTTTATATAAATATTACATACAAACGCAGTATATGTAAAAACAAGTAATTTATCTCAATAAAGTAATTTGGGTTTTTTTTTTTCATACTCTTATACACATCATAGCATTAGCGTTTTGTACACCCTCTGTCCGACAAATTATTATAAAAGATAAATAATTATTCGTCAAAAACACAAGTTTTTGGGTGGAATAAATAATAATTGCAATACAGAGCAGAAGAATTGGTGATAATGAACCGCTGCAGTCAGGACGACCAATGATTACCGAACAAAACATTCAAAAGGTGCTTGATTTCGTGAAAATTAACAAGAAATCTTCAGCAAAATTTATTGAAATGAAACTTGATGTACCAAAATCAACAATTTATTCGATTATCATACTGAAACAATCGGTTTTATACGAAATGTGAATTTAAAGTTTGTTCCGGAATTTTTATTCGTAGTGTTTGTGCTGAATTCAATACTCTATCTTATTTTTGATTGCACTTTTACTTGACCGAAACATATATCAGTCAAATTTAATATGTAGATTATATGTTATATTCTTTCAATGTTATTTAACTTATTTAATTCCAATTATAGTACAAAATGAAATTTAATTAAATCGTTTTAAATTTATACCACACTTAACTTAATGCGGAGAGGCTATTTTCTGGAATGAACTCCGTGGTGTTCGTGGCCAATTTTTAATTCATGTGTCATATATGTTTATGTGCATGGGTCGTTATGATTTAACTATTAACAATGTGATTTGTGTGTTAGAGTTAGAAATTACATTAGTTCGCCACCCCCTATTAAATTTAATTTGTGTTTGTTTAATTTTAAATAAATGTTTGCGTCTATTTTATCACTATGTGAAAATATTTAATTATCCAATATATAAAATATATACAAAATATAATTATTTTAAATAAATGCCGCATCGAGTTGTTTGTTAAATATAGCGTAATTATCCTCATGTACCAAAGATATTTTGAAAAAATTTATTTATTGATGAATGATATTCACCAAAAATGGTGCAAACGAAATAAGATAAACTAACAATAAGTTAAAAATAAATATTTATCCAATAAAAGTTATGTTTACGTGTGCACACGTATTTAATATATAGAAATTATAATATATTTAAAATCTAAATTCAAAAGTTATTATGTAATACATAAAATAAATGTTGTTAAATGTATTGTTAAATTTGTTTCAAAAAAAGTTTACTTTAACAGCCCCAACATTTGTGCGATATTTGTTTTTTTACTTTCGTCTAACTAAATTATTTAAATATTTTTGTGTACTCTTAAATATATACGAAAAATGTATTATACAATATTTTATATATAAAAACAGAAAATACATAGATGAAGATCTCTACGGTGAAAGATTTACTTTATGAAAGATTTTATGAAAATCATCTTCCATAGATAAATTATTACAAGTATTATTTATACAATATATACGCAATACATATGAATTATATTAAAGTTGTGAATGTATTCGCTGCCATTTTTTGATGACAATCACATTAATTTTAAATTTATAATAAACAATTTTTAAAATATTCGTTATTATTTTACCTGGCAGTTTTTCCATTACGAATTCCATTATATGGATAGAAACTTTGGTATATGATAATGAAGCTAAAATATTCATCCAGCCATTTTCAAACATCTCCCAGTTGTGAGAATCACTGCGGTATAGGTCAAACAAGACGACATCGGTTGGAATAGGTGATAATCAAAAGGATTCAAGTTTGGTGTGAGAGATTAATTTGAATATTTCCATTCGTTCCGCATTTGCAGTTTCACGATGGTTGAAAAAAAGGTAGTAGCCGATGATTGCCTTCTAATCCATATTGAAGATACAGTAACACTTTTATGCACGACCTTCAATAGCCTTTGTGTAATGTAAGTTCATCTGGACTGTCGTGAAATCGAGTATATTTTATATGTAGTTTAGAAAATTGTGTGCACAAAAAACGAATGGGTTTTTTGTATGTAATTAAAAATACAATAATATACAGATAATACATGCACACACTCACACACAATATCTTATACATTTCAATTCATATAACATTAATGTAACTTTTATGTAATGTCATAATTACAAATTTCTTCGTCTATATGTAAAGCTTTTATCATGAAAGAAATTGATTTTATTAAGTTAATTTTAAGATTTCTGTTAAAATTATAAATAATTGAAAAATATCTCTTTTAAGTGTTCAAAATATATGCTAAAAAATTACCATTTCATGTCCTTAAAAAATTGCGCATTAACAAATTTAAAATATGACATGCGATTAACACGTGAACAAATGATGTTTGACAAAAATAATTATTAAATAAAAGTTTTAGACCTCAAAAAAATCTATGTAGTTAAAATTTATTTGATTTTTGGTAAACACTTCCACTATAGATTCGGTTCAGATGTGGTCGGCATGTTATAATCGCATATTTTTTCCGCAGCTGCAACAATCCCAATTATTAAAAACGCACAATAATTTCCAATGTCTTGACGTGACTTGACGGTTTTAGATTATTCTCCTTGTATATAATAGAGCTTTATTATGTTCAAGTAAAAAAATGTTTACTAAGAATAGAAGTATTTACGCATAAGAATTCACCGATTAGACTACAATTAACGAAAGATTGGCTCTTAAATGGTGTGAGCAGACATTCTTAATTTAATACAATGGAAACATTCTCCTAAGAATGTAGATATGTAAAACTAAAAAGGATACTATATTTTCAAGTTTTTATATCTATTGAGTCAGCATCAGTGATTAGAGATTATTAGAGAGTTTGACGATTGTCTATATATGAAAGGCATGAACCTTTAATGAAATTTATGTAAACCTTTTATGATCTTGAATGAATTTGTTCAATCGGTAGTGTTTATAGTGCGTGCGTTATGAGGACTAATTATCCATATCCATTTATTGGTATTTTATATTTTTGGTTTTTTGTCATACAATTTTTTATGGTGAAATCAACAATGGCAGGTGTGTGTCTTGATTTATTTTTTATCTTATTAATGCAAGATAAATTAACGAAATATGGTTGTGGTTTTTGTGGTAACGCCAACTGAGAAAGGATTCTTTTATACAGCATTATTGAAAACCAATTATAGATGTTGGAATATGCAAAACAATAGACATTATAACATTATAACAAAATATTACTATCAAATTAAAATCTAATAAAATTAATATTATAACTGAAACTAATAATAATTATTCATTGTAATGAGAATGCATACCTTTAAGAGCTGCTGGTAATGATTGAATATGCGTTGTGATATTAAATTTAAATGGGTTTACAATTTTTTCAATGAATAGCATAATTTACAAAAAATTATTATAAACCAATTTGTAAAATCACTAATTTTTTTGATAGTAATATAAATAATAATATTGTAATTATTATTAATGATACAGTTTTTTGTGCCCTTCTATTACTATATTTTTTATATCGTATATTATTTATAGGATAACTATTTTGTTGACTTTCAATTCTTCACTCTCTATTTTTTTTTTCCATATCAAATCCTTATTTTATACTCGTACAATAGAAAAATGAAAATATCCTCTCTGTGTAGTTTTTTTTTTATTGAAACCATAAAATTCATAAAAATAAACAAAGACACATTTTTTGTCAAAATAATATTTATTTATAAATTGATGAAATCACACACCACATTTATTTATTTTTATCACTGAAAGATAATTTTACATAAATCAATTTATCGGTAACAAAAATCATGTTTTTTTTAAAACACATGTATAGAAAAATTTGAACAAATGTTGTTTTTAATAGTAAGACAGCGATTTTCTTGATAGCTTTTTTCACAAGATACACTTTGTTCTTTTTAATGTTATATGTCTAATTTGTAATTATAGATATAATCTATAATATGATTTTTATTAATGCTTTATATTATATATTTTGTAGCACACAATAGGAACACAGAATAAAATATCACGTAAAATGAACATAAAAATAATAGGAAACAATTTTCTAAAAAAAAATACAAAAAATAGTGTTTATGTGAAATTTTTTATTATAAATACATAAAACACATATTCATTTGTACGGTGGTTATTCCAGTGCCAAAGTATCAAAACAACTAAAATGTTTGGGTGGCAAGTAGATTGGTTTTATTACGTTTACGTTTACGTTTATTTATTTATTTATTTATTTATTTTTTCCTCATTGGCTGAACAAATGTTGAGCTGATCAAATTTTGAAATAAAATGAGTGTAGTATACATTTTATGTTATCTATATTTTATACAATGATAAAAGTAATAATTTTTGTTACTCACCACATTCTGGTATATTTATAGTCCTACAGACCTAGAGTAACGATACAAATATAATAGTACATTTATCATCTATAGATTCTATAAAAGTATATATTGATATGGAAAAAGCTCTCTATTTTATATATATTGTAATAATAACGAAATCAAAAGGAAAATTTTCTATTTTCTAATATTATTATTGTTATGTGTAAAAGGAAAATTAAAGAAAATGTCGATGAGCAAAATTGTTCATAAAAATGCGCACGCACACATCCTTCTCTTTTGCCTCTCAAAATTTTCCTTTTTCTATTTAACTCTTACTCTGTTATTATTATAATACAAATATTAATATTAATATATGGAACATATAATTATAAAATATTCATCCTAAGTTTAATCTATAATATTTGGTATTGTCTTTTATACTGTACTTGGAACAAATAAAGTATTGTGGTGACCGTGTTTTATTGAAAAAAAATAAAACCATTTGTTCACGTAATTTTTTTTTAATAAATTTACATATATTTTGAATAATTATATTAATTTAATTGACAGACATTTGTCTCTGCAATTGATGCTCATTAAATTTATAAATATTTCTAGAGAAATCGGCGTCACTTCCAATCCCACTCAGACTGTAAGGGGTTGATTAACAAGACATACATTTAGTCATTCCTGACAATAGTGCACTATCTAACATTGCAGAACCAAGTTAAAAAATTACTCCGTATGCGTAAGAATACTACAAAAATATATCAATTCACTAATTGAACTACAACTATATTTTTCAACAGATATTTATTTATTAATTCAATTATTCTAATGACTGAATCACCTCATCAATATTGTTGATGTGTTGCGATGAGCAAATTTTCGATGAAACTCCATTTATAAATCCACAAAAAAAATAAAGAAATTTTATCAGTTGAGCAATTTTCATTGTGGTGAAAAATATTGTATAATTTTTGCTATATAATATCAGTACGGTGTCACCCAGACTGAGTCACATAATTTCTCCACGGTGTACACAAAACTCCAAAATGTTATCGACTATAAAAATGCATTTTTTATTTCTATAATATTCTGAGAATTTAGTGGTGTATTTAAATTTTTGTGATATTAATATCAAAAAATTGTAATTTCACATTTTCAATTAGATTCGCCGCATCGTAAAACTACACGATTTATTCAAATAATTTATTAGTTTTTTTTAAAAAGCGGCAGCCTTACATCAGTGTATATGTGAATGACTGAAATGTTGCTGTAGCCCATTTTTCGTACACATAAATAATTTTACAACTACAACTCCTTAAACAAGGAAGAACTTATTGATAATGTTTAAATGTAAAGTAAATTTCGACCATTCAATTCGTTACTGCACTATACTTATAATTACAATTTTAAATTAAATTGGCACAATCAAATGGATTTCTAACTATATGTATTTCTATAATATCTATCCATATATTTTAATATAAAATAGTTATACTTTATTGAAATTTCTTCACTTCCATCAAATCGTATATGTAAAGAATTTATTACTTTATAAAAGCTCCTAGATTTTCTCTAAATCTATATGAAAATAATATGTATTATATTGATTTTTCTGTAGAGAATTTTCTGCAGTACTTTATGTATCTAATGTATGTTACATATTCAGTATTATAAGACATATGATATATTGTCTATATCACATCAGGGTCGAACCTACATTTTTGTGGGGTTTTGCACAATTCAAGTGAATAAAAAAAATACTATATTATAGAACGACCAAGATTCTGTTATTCTGTTTCCCTTTTTTATACTATATGTGTATAATGTAGTTATTTGTTATAGTGTTGCAAGGATCATTGTGAAATACATATTATTATAACCGGTATAACTTAAGCATTGTATTGGGAAGGTTGAATATATCTAATTTAGACCTCACAATCACTGTGTGTCATGTAATCATATGTATACACACATGTCCAATAAATATAATGTAAATCAACATCTATAATTAAACGGGAAAAAAAAGGACAATATGTCAATATGTGATATTAAATGTTAAATGTATAATATTGGTATAGGATATATTAACAATTTAAGTGACAATATCTATATTTATTGAAAAAAGTAAATATTTATGTGTCGGCGGTCGAAATATATATTATTGTATAACATCTATATGAACACATTGTGTGTCCTGTCGTATATAAATGTACGCAAACACTACATCTCTCATACATATATATATGAAATAGTAAAATAGTAAAAGTAAACAAATAATGGACATATCTATCTATTATCCTTTTAATATGGAATATTGATATATGGCATATGTATCCTCCTATTGTTGTTATGGATAAAATTTTATACGTTTATCAGTAAAATAGTTCCAAAAACATTTTAAATGTAATAACACTTTATCATTACACATAATTATCATTATTGTCTATAATATATATTGCTCTTGATGACATACAAAATCATAAAATATGTATACGTAAAGTATTTCTGTCACAAAATTACTCCGCCTTCTTGTCTCGTTAATGTTCTCTAAAATGTTACAAAAAGGGATGTGGATCATAAATTTATAGTATTTAAATAGGAAAATAATTTTTAACAAACATATTACATTAGGTAGTGACGAAGTGTGAAAAAATAAAATAATAAATAAAAATAATATTTCTAACGACACCATTGCCAATATGAGATAATTTTCTTCACTCTTTCAAAAAATATACCAGTGAAATTTTGTATAAAATAATGATACTGTATAAATTGTTTTGTGTACCATTTAGCTGACGGTGTTCAATTTACAAGCAGTATCACAAATTTCTTTGAATTGTTACTGATTGCATAGAATAGAAAATCGACTAAGCGTGTTAATGTTATGTTACTGCATAAGTAGCTTATAATTACTCCACACTGAAATATATAATAATTCACCAATTGGTTTGCAATTAACGAACGGTAGCGTCCACTATAAAAAGAATTATATATAAAAAATCGATTGAATTATAATTAGTTATAGGTTCTTCAGTTCTTCAACCAACAATATTATTGTATATTTTATATTTTTAATAGCTCATAATTAAATCAGAAGAGAGACAAACATTATTATTACAATATAGTTTCTATATCAAAACATGGAATGTCCTAGTTTTAGGCTAATTAACCGCATGACATTTGTGACTTATATTGAGATTTATTATCCATTGAACACCATTCGTTACACAAGTATATAATTGTTCCATACAGTAAATTTCGTTATCCAACTGCGTGTTGCTATATATATATATATTAATTTATATGATAAGCTCCAAAATTAATGTACATATTTACGTTTTTCAAATGAATATTTTGCATAAATTTATAAGTGATGAATAGAAAAAAATAATAAACGTGCATAAATATTGCACTTATTATTTAATAAATCAACAACAACAACAACAACAACAACAACGTACACAATCATTAAACATTTTTACATGAAATATTATTCGTATCCTTTTAAAGATTTGTTATATTCAGAAATCGGAACAAACTATATAAAAAGTTGTATTTTTTTCAACAAAAATACAATAGAAAAAGGAGTTGTGACAAATATTTATGTTTATTTCTCTATGCCTTTCATGACATGTTCTAACAAATATATGTAATATATGTTTTAAATGTATATTATATTTCACTTAAGTATAATATATGCAATAATTTTGTTGCTTAATCAGTAATGAGGTATTTACTGTTTTAATAGTGTCTTATCCTTTTATGTATCCAAATTATTTAATGAGAGATGGTTGGTAGAAATATATTCCATAATTACAATAATATAATACATTTTTATAGGCATATTTAAATAATTAACTTAACGCACACAAAACATAACATGGTTGCAAGATGCAACATAAATTCCTTAAACAAATAGACACTTCATATGTCCTTTTACTACATCATACATAATGTATAACCTTTTGTAATATAGGATACCGGTTGTATTAAAGTCTACCGACCAATGTCCCATATTTCAATAGTTATCAATATATTGTTTGTTTGTTATTTTATTAACTTGTACTGCGTATAATGTTATGGCTTGTAGATGAAATTAGATTCAATTGGACTATAACATATTACTTGATATGAGAATAAGTAAAAACAAATCCTTTGACACATCCTTCGTCTCCTTGAATCGGTTGATTCCCGCATTTAAAATGTTGGATAATTATTTAAATGAAAAATAAAATGAATGAATAGATAAGAACCAATAAAAAATTGATTACCTCTCATTCCAAGTTATTGGCATTATTGGAATTAAATCACTATTGATATATTATAGTATATTTTTATTCTGTGTATTCAAATATTAAATTATGTAGACGTAGTTTTAAAAGAACTTTATTTCCGATTATAGTGTACTTTAATTATTATTAATATATAGTAATAATAAGGTTTAACATAAAATTAGCATATTGTGCGAATAGTAATATTTAATACATCCTTTACGTATAAATTTTGTTTAATTGAAGAGACACATATTGTTATATATAGAATTATTCATTGTTATATATTGTATTATTGTAATTCTATACTATTTATAACATGCAATAATATGCATATATTTATTTAAAAAAAAACACACATTTTGCTTGCATAAAAACATACAATTAAAGGATTTACCTTTATTTATTATCCTTTTTTTTTCTGTACACATATATTTTCATCTATAACATATTTCTTTTATATGAATTAATGCATGTAAGTAAACTGAATATTCTAAATAATACATATATTCATTTTGTGTATATTATGATTCAGTCAAATGCAATATGTATCAGGTGTACCGGTATCAAATGAAAGTTTTTTTTTGTGAAAATAAAACACTAATTTTAAATGGGAAAGTAAAAAACATTTTATTCAAAATATTGACCATTGTTTTCTACACATTTTGACCATCTTTCTGGTAATTTGTGGATACCATGCCAATAGAATTGTTCGTCTTTTTAAGCAAACCTATCAGACACCTAATTTTCGACTTTTTCGTAGGAATCGAAGTGCTGCTCAGCCAATGCGTGTGCCATCGATGAAAACAAATGGTAGTCAGAAGGAGTCAAGTCTGGTGAATACGGCTAGTGGGGTAGCTGCTCCCAGACAAATGCTTTGATTGTATCCTGAACCGTTGCTTTGTGGTGTGCGGGTGCTTTGTCATTGAGCAAAATTACGTTGCCGTGTCTTTTGGCCCAATTTTGGTCGTTTTTCGATCAATGCATGGTTCTAGTTGATTATTTGTTGTCGGTAGCGATTAGCATTAACAATTTCACCAGGTTTTAGGAGCTCCTGGTACACCACACCTTTTTGGTCTCACCGCAGACGCACAGCATTGTCTTCTTGACGAAACAATTTGGTTTTGCAGTCGATGTTGATGGTTGTCCTGAATTAATCCATGATTTTTTCCATTAAGGCTTCTTAAAACAAATCCATTTTTCATAGCCAGTAACAATTCGATGCATAACTGATTTTCTTTCGTGTCTGGCAACCAAAATTTCACAGCGGTTTTCCATCTGTCTTTCATGCACTTCATGTGGCACCCATTTTCCACACATTTGAATCTTTCCCATCGCTGTTAAACGGTCACAAATTGTTTGTTGTGCAACATGTCTGCTATTTGGTTTTTTATTTAAAGTGTCATCTTCCAATCCAGCGTTGCTTATACAATTCGGCGTCTTCAAATTTTTTTGGTGGTCTTTCACAGTCATTATTTCTCACATCAAAATCATTGTCTATGAATCATTGAAACCATCTTTTGCATGTTGCTTTTGATAGAGCATATGCCTGGACAATCATTCGATGCGATTTTGCAGCACTGTGTCATAGCAACCAAACAAAAAAAAAAATTATGGCTCGTTTACTATACAAATGTTCCTTATCGAGGCGTTCACTTGATACCAGTACACCTGGTATATATATGGTATAACTAAAACTATATATATGCTCCGGTTATATCGTATACACAATGTTATATTTGATATTTAAAATGAAGAAATTCTAAAATAAGGAAATAATAATATTTCAAAATTTGCATAAATGTGTCTATATAGTTTATGGTTTATACATTGCTATATATATTACAATAAATATGTACGTGTATGTATATTGTATTTACAATTCAAAATCGATTATTAATTAACATATTAAATATTTAAAATGATTTATATTAAATTTTGATATTATACATATGTTAAATAAAATACATTATAATATATTATCCTATCCCATGTATGGAATATATATATATAATGTGGAAAAATTATGTGATAAAATGGTACGTGTTGGTTCCATTTACGGATGTAGATAGATATATATGCAATATGAATTAATAAATATTGTAGAACTATCTGTATACTATTTTATTAGCATATATTTTTGTACACTGATATCAGTGGTGTTTCGGGGTAATTTTCGTTGTGAAACATTGTATAAACGCACCTATAGGATACGAATAAAAATTTAATGTTAACAGACTTAAGGTGAAATTTCCAGATATTTGCTGAATACGATATTATAGAATCCTGTGAAGAATTAATTTTAAAATTTGTTTACAAACCACTGCTATAAATATAGGGTACATATTGCAATATATGTGTATAGTCAATGGTGATACAATAATACATGTACAAATATAATGATGAAGTGGTTGGACACTGGTGGTTTTAATATTTCTATTATTGGTGCTTTTTATTTAATAAATACAATTTATTGTTCCTCCTTTATGCCATAGCATGCTATGCTAATGTTTATTTTATGCATATAAAATACATAAATATTTATAGTAAATGTATTATTTTATATAAATTTTATGAGTACATAAAGCTTTTGTCCTTAAAGTTTTAATTTACATTTATTTTAATAATATTGATATTTACTTTCTTATAAACAATAATAATATTAACAAAACTTGTAAAAAGCAGTATTATATCTAAAAAAAAAATTGGCAAATACTAAATTTACATATTTTAATATTTAACAGTAAAGCTAATGTAGTGCTCACTAGCCTTTATCTTACCACCCAAATCCATTTGTTGAGCCATCATTATAAAATGGGGAGTAGGTGCAAATGAGGTTCTGTATACACTGCTGTATTGCTAATTTTAGTGATTACATAGAGGTCCTTAAATATAAATAATTAAATCCATTCAATTGCATCACAACATTGTACAATATATATATATATATGGAATATACGTCGTAATGTATATATTACGTGCTATATATATAAAAAGGACTATATTGATCACGCATTTCCTTTCATAGATATTGTGCGAATTTATTTATAGAGTTCCGACACATATATATTATTGTGACGTTTTAATGGTTTTGTAACATAGAAATGTGTGTGTAAGTAATGTATAATGACAATATAATTGCAGCAACAATAAAATCAAAACTATGTTATATTATATAAAATAGTAATTTTGATTAATTATAGTACGAAATGTGTGTGTGTGGGTGGTGTGAGCGATAAATAATTATTTTTTTCGGTTGTCTTGAAGGTGCTTTTGTATTTAATTAATAAATATATACTATTTAAATGACAAAGATATATTATATACAAATCATTTGCTAAATAATTTAGTTCTTATTTATTGTAATATAAAATAAATATCACACTTGTTTCTATTTTCCCATAAACAATACGGAATAAATAAAAACAAAAAAGACGTAAGAGAAATGCTTTCTGTTTTAAGTTTTCCTTTAGAGAAAATAAATATTCCATAAGATGATTGATTGTGTATTAGAAATTATTACAAACGAATCGATATTTTCCCAATAAAGATCAGAAGAATTCATCCTCAAAAATTCAGCTTTATTGGACAAATGAATGAAATGTAAAAATGAAAATGAAATAGTTAAATCAGAAAGAAATATTTAGAGTAGTGATCGCTCAATATTTAAAACCAAAATTCAAAATGCAATCCATAGAAATTGTTGTATTTTTATAAGATCAGATTTATATTATTTATAAACTAAGTTACTTACATGAAATGACATTCTTATATATTAATACCTTAGTTAATATTAACTAAAATCCATTTACATATTTCTCATTTGATTTTTTAAATCGAGCGACAGGATTTAAAGGAAATTATTGTGTAATGTAAATTTCTAATTAAATTTTAATTATTAGCATATGGTTTAATAAAACAAACACAGTATAAATATATATTAAAATATTACATTTATTATATTACATTTTCTGAATTATCCTCCCACACAAAATTGGCAAAATATTTATTTACAAATGGTACAACGTTTTTTTAAATAAAATTATAATTTAACTTAAAAATAATATAAACTTAAAATTACCAAAATAATAATGTAAAAGCGTAATCACATTTATGTATAGGTACAAATAGTTAATTTAAATATCTAGGTGCTAACATGTTTTTAATTTTCGAAAATGGATCACTATATAATCGCATACATTATTTGGATATATTCAATTCAAAAGTAATTTGAAGTAGTACACCAAACATCAGTTTAGTGGCGATTAATGGTGTGGGTGTAAACAATTGTTTGGATGCTAAAAATTATTGAATTTAATTAACGAACAAACGGACACATATAGGCAGCCATCTAAAATGTTGTCTTACTTATGGTAGTGTGCGACAACTTATGAAAACGAATATTGTTTAAAAAATACGGTCTTGTGTTGGGCGATGTTTTGAATAAATGCAGTATTCATTTTTTTTTAATTTGTATCTAACGAAAAATTAATACTGAACATTTTCAGCTGATTTGGCATTTGTTCGTTTATAGAATAAAAAAAACCGATGAAAAAACTGTGTTGAATGTTACTCATATAGATTAACAATGCCCCCCACACGTCATTATGGGCGCCAATCACTCATATAAAATTTATGGAAATCGATATTTTCAAACCAATTGTTAAATTTTTATATATGCGGAATAATTAATCAAATTGACTATAATGAATTTTTGGTAGTAGATCCCATAAGCTCGATTTGAAGTCACACATTTCAATGAAATATAAAAGTCTAGAATAATTTATAAAACCTGGATTTATTGAAAATTTCGTAGGTTGTTTGTCCAACAAACATTTCTCAATATTTTTAATATCACAATAATTTTAGTCATTATATTAAATTGAAACATTTGTCCATGCCCAGCAATCCGTATATCCAGCAAGTCTTTGTGTGTTCCTTGTTTAAAGCCTAATACTTTATATTTTACCAAGTACCTATATTTATGTATGCTGAACAACAACAAAAAAAACTTCTATTTGCAATAGTAATTCTTTAACAAATTTTCTCATTAGTGTAACTATAATTTTTGTACTCTTTTTTTACTTCGTATTATTTTTTTATTAACTTTATCTAATATGTAAAACAAAAATAACATACACTAGACCACAATTGAAAGTTAAATTGAAATATCCCAAAGAATAATTGAATTGAGGAAACAGTGTTACGGATAGTGTGTATTAGTGTATTATTATCGTTAAGTTTACCAATTTTACTGTAAATGTTTGATAGATGATACACTGTAAGCAATACGTCTTCGTGACAATGAATTCTTGCGTTTGGTGGTATCTTCAAATTATATTTTTGTACATTATTCATTGAAACATTGATGCCCACCTCTTCACAACATTGTTCATATGTTTTTTTTTTACAATATTATTATTGAATGATTCATATTATTATATTTATATAATCGATTGATTGATAGACATTTGTGAGATCACCTTTTTATGTATAAAATTAATTAATTTTCATTGGAAGACGTTTAAACAGTGCAATTAACAAAATGATGTGATAGAGAGCATTAGTAATAATACTTTAAATCAATGGAGTAAAAAAAGAGATCGTAAGACTTTAATATGATCGTGATCGCAATTATATACGAATATTGAAACGATAGTTCAAAAATAATATTCATTACGTAATGGATAGCTAAAGCAATATTTTATTTTCATACAATTCATTATTGTTCCATTGTTATATTTTATTCAGGGAAATACTAAACCTTATTTCAAATGCGAAAGCTTCGAAAATTGTTATTTAAATAATAAACATAAATCGAAATGGTTATACAAAATAGTAATGCCTTTAACTAATACAAATAATAAATAATATTCTTTAAATTACGATTTTAAATAATAACACGCAATTAAACATAATGTCCTAAAATCAACTCAATTGTAGATATTTATTAATAAAATTACTAAAATACCATCTTTATATAACCGATGATGAATTAATTGAAATTGAACAACGACAATTGTGGAAGGATATTCAAACTAAACTTTCGGAACTTACAAGAGATGACTCCCGCAGGTGGTACACACAAAATTGTTGATATGTTGTAGAGCTCGAAAAACTATTTACTTACTGTAGCTATAAATTGTTGAAGTGGGTACAACAATTGTTGAGTATGGAAATATAAGCTACTAAAACGTATTTAGTTTTTCGGGTCTCATCAAGTATATATAGTCGTTTTTTTTTTTTTTTTGGTTAAACAACAAATCCAAATTTTCACAAAAATTGGTACACCAACAAAGCGAGCCTTCCCTTCTTAAGTGTATACATTTTTAAATTACATTACATTAATTTAATTTTTCATTTACTCTGAACTATTATAAATAATAAATTAATAAATATCATATTCATTCACTCTTTATATTACATTATTTACAATTTAGTTAGATAATTTATTTTATCAGTTTTATCAGTTAATTTATAGTAAATTTGCTATATTTAAAAAATTTATTTAATAAATAATAGTAATACACGTATATTACTATGGTAAAATTGTACCTTATAAAATGTTCGTATAAGAAACTTGTTATTTTAAATGTTTTATAAATTTGAAATATAATATTTATAGTGCATTGTGTTAATTATTATGACGTACATTATTTAATATTTCAACCTTTGAAATTGTATCTATGTGTGTCTAGATATATTTAACTGCGGTTGAAATAAGTAAGCTTTTGGTACTGTCAATACTGTTGTATAGTATCATTAGTTTGTGTAGTAATAGTACTACTATTATAATGGCTAATAGCAGCAGGACTAGTATTACTAAAAGTAGTAGACATACTTGTATTAAAACTATTATCGGTAGCAGTATTAATAGTAGTAATAACATAATTATTAGATATAGCTGTATCACTCACAGGACAAATCATATTAATATTAGGTATCGTCGTTTTATTACTTATTGCAGTGCAATTATCAATATCATTGCTAATATTTGATGATTGTACTGTACCGTTAATGTTGTTAAAAATACCATTAGGTGTACTAATATCATTTGGGCGATACCGTTTACTATTATTATTATCATACTTATTATTATCATTATTTATGTAATTATAATTAATATCAATATTATTTATATTAATATTATTATTACTTGTATAAATGTCGTTATTTAAATTTTTGGGAAATTTATGTTTCACAGTATTGATAGATACTACATTTTGTTGTTGCTCTTTTTGTTCCGTGGATTCTATTAAATTCAATATTGTACTGTCTTTGTGATTATTTCGAAAAACTGATTTTACATCAACCATTTTAAGCAATTCATCATCACTAAGACTAATACTTTCATCCCATGCATTTGGCTTTCCATATGGTTGTATATTATCATATTTTCCATCTCTTACAACGTCTGTATCACATGTATTTGCAATCTCACTATTATTATTATCAATAAACAATTCATGATATACATCATTTTCGTAATCTTCACATGGATTTTGATATTCTTGTAAATCTGCAACAGCAATAATACTATTATTTATTACATCATCACACGGGAAAATCATCAAGGGAGATGCAAGTGTACTTGGTGTTGTGGTTGTAGTTGTCGTTGTAATTGTCGTTGTCGTAGTTGTACTTGTTTCTGTAGTTGTGGCAAACGTTGTTGAAAACGTATTTGTTAGTGGTGGTATTGTGCATGGTATTGTGACTGGATTACCAATCGTTACAATTTCTTTATTAACATTATTAATTTTTATAACGTCAGGTGATGGTAGTTTTGTTGATCTAGTATAGTTGTGTTGATGATCATCAATTTTCGTTCTAAAAACATTAGGTTCAGTGTTATTCTTATTAACATCGTGTATAACAACCTTTAATTTCTCATTTTTAAATGATTTTAATTCTGCTCTAGGAACAATATTTTTTTCACATTCTTTTACAAAATCATTTATTTGTAATATTGATGAATTTTTATCTTGATCAATTTTTCTTTCCTTCTTATCCAAACAGTTTGTATCATTAAGTTCCTTACTGGCATTCTGCATAGCAGTCTTAAAAACGACTTTATAATTCGTAATTGGTACAATTGGTTGTTTTTGGTATGTAAATTGTTTATTATTATTATTATTATTATTATTATTATTATTATTATTATTATTATTATTATTATTATTATTAATATTAATATTGTTATTAATATTTTTAAGATTTTTATTATTATCATTATTATTATTATTATTATTATTATTATTATTATTATTATTAATATTATTATTACTATTATTGTTATTATTATTATTATTATTATTATTATTAATATTAATATTGTTATTAATATTTTTATGATTTTTATTATTATCATTATTATTATTATTATTATTATTATTATTATTATTATTATTATTATTATTATTATCATCATTATTATTATTATTAATCCTGTTTTTATTATTACTATTATTATTATTATAATTATTATTATTATTAATGATATTAATAATATTATGATTTCTATTCCTTTTATAATTATTAATATTATTATGAATTTTATCTTTATGATTATTTGAATGTTTGAATGTAACATATTCATTTATCATCTGTTGTATCACCGCCGTACTTTTTCTTCTTTTATTTTCAATTGTACGTCCAGCATTAGAACTTTCTTCATCTGAAATGTCTTCTAAGTCATTCTCATTATAACCCATTTTTTTCAAAATATTTCTATTGCGTTTCTTATTATCATTACTATTATTATGACCACCATCAACATTGGATTTATTTTCATATAAATGCCGTTTCTCACATTTTTGCCGAGATGAATATGGATTCTTTAACAAACATTTGTTAGTTGTTGTTATAGAGCTAATTGTTGATGTTACACGTTTTTTCGGCAATTCGATTGTTTCATCTTGTACATTATTAGTGTTATTATTTCTAGTTGTAGTAGTAATAGTATTATCATTAGTAGCATTAATAGCAGTAATAATTACAGTATTAGTGACTAGTGTGTCAGACATACAATTATTAGTGAAGCACCTATCTCTAGGACTATTTGGTTTAGGTGATTGCGTTGTAGAAGACACAACATTATGCGAAACTTCCCCATTATCTATATTATCTATCTTGATACTATTCTTATAATGATTATTACTATTATTATTATATTTGTTATTATTTTCGTTAATATCATTGTTATTACTATTATAATTATTATTAATCGTCATATTATTACTAACTTTGTTATTATAATGATTAATATTATTAATCTCATTATTGTTATCAATATTATTATCATCATTAATGTTATCGGTAGTAACGTTATTGGCATCATTATCTATATTATTATTAACATTATTAGTGTTAATCTTATTATAAAATAATTTGTTATCTTCATCAACATTATTATTATTATTATTATTATTATTGTTATCGTTAGTAATGTTAATATTTTCATTATTAATGTTATCATTATCCTCGACATTATCCTTATTAATATTTTCATTATTATTATTATTACTATTAATAGTATCGTCAATATCATCTTTGTTTTTATTATTATTAATACTATTATTATTATCATCATTATTGCTAACATTATTAATAGTATCATCATTATCATCAGTATTATCATTTTTATTATTATTATTATTATTATTATTATTATTATTATTATTAATACTATTATTATTATTTTTAATACTAGTATTATCATTATCATCATTATTATCATTATCATCATTATTATCATTATCATCATTATTATCCACTTTATTATTATTATTATTATTATTATTATTATTATTATCATTATTATTATTATTATTATTATCATCATGATCATCATTATTAATTATATTAATATTGTCATTACTATTTTTATTATTTTTATTATCATTATTATTATTATTATTATTATTATTATTATTATTATTATTATTATTATTATCAGTATCATCATTATTATCATTATCTCCATTATTATCATCTTTATTATTATTATTTATATTATAAATATTTTTATGATTTTTATTATCATTATTATTATTATTATTGTTATTATTATCATCATTATTATTATTATTATTATTATTGTTATTATTATTATCATTATTATTATTATTGTTATTATTATTATCAATATTATTATTATTATTATGGTTAATATTAATATTGTTATTAATATTTTTATTATTATCATTATTATTATTATAATTGTAATTATTATTATCATTATTATTATTATTTTTATTATTATTATCAATATTATTATTATTATTATTATTATTAATATTAATATTGTTATTAATATTTTTATTATTTTTATTATTATCATTATTATCATTATTATTATTATTATTATTATTATTATTATTATTATTATTATTATTATTATTATCATCATGATCATCATTATTAATTATAATAATATTGTCATTAATATTTTTATTATTTTTATTATCATTATTACTATTATCATCATGATCATCATTATTAATTATAATAATATTGTCATTAATATTTTTATTATTTTTATTATCATTATTATTATTATTATTATTATTATTATTATTATTATTATTATTATTATTATTATTATTATTATTATTATTATTATTATTATTATTATTATTATTATTATTATTATTATTATTATTATTATTATTATTATTATTATTATTATTATTATTATTATTATTAATATTATTATTATTGTTATTATTAATATCACTCTTGAAGTTTTGGTGGTTAATTATATTATTTCTACTATTTTCAACATTATTGTTACTGTCCTCATCATCGCTTAATTCTATTATTATATGTTCATTACAAATATTATCATTATCATTACGTTTATTATTATTATTATTATTACTACTACTACTATTACTACCGTTTCTTAAAATTTTATTTTTATCATTTTTACTATTACAATTACTATTTTTATTATTATTATTACTATTGTTAGGATCATCATTATCAGGATGATTATTATTATTAACTTTACTATTATTGTTTATATTATTATTATTATTATTAGTATTAATAATATTTTCCTTTACCTGATACTGGTTGATTGTATTATTTTTACTATATTCAACATTATTATCGCTATCCTCATCATCACTTATTTCTATTATATGTTTATTACAAATATTACTATCTTTATTATTCCTATTATTTTTACTTTTACTACGATTTCTTAAACTATTATTTTTATTATTTTTACTATTATAATTATTATTATTATTATTATTATTATTACTAAATGTATGTATTTGTGGATTAATACCATTATGTTCATTAATACGGTTTGGTGTAACTACCGATTGATTCAATATTGGTTCATGTTGTGGTTGATCTTCTTGTTGCATCTGATAATTGTCGATGATATTTGAAGGTGTTGAATGATGAGCAATCTATCAATAATAAGTAGGAAAAAAAAAGAATGAAATAATATAATAAAATATTCAAGTACACATAAATTGCATTTGTTCATTTACTCTAATGTTTTTAATATTAGCAGACAATAATAAATAAATTAATATAAAATAGAAAATTAACGAAATGTTTAAATTTTAAAAAATAATAATAATAATTTAATTTTGTTTTTTAAATCAAATAAAAAATATTTGATATGAAACTAAAATTAATTGAATTAAAATTTGTTAAAATAATGTTAATTGAAGAAAATCGTTGCCGACGCCTGCATTTTGATTTTTGTTGATAGATGATTTTTTAAATTTAAATTTAAAATATAAAAAAAAAATTAATTCAATATATATAAAAAAAAAAAGAATAAATATATCAAATAATCGTTTAATTATTTTGATTAGAAATTATAAAAATGTTGATTGATGAATTTCGAGGATGATTTTTAGTAGTAGAGTTGATACATATTTTCCTTTTAATATTAATCGCTAATGTATATATAAAAAAAATTTAATATTTTATTATTTTTCAATTTAGTTATTTTTAAATATTGGCATTTTCATAATTTTATAAAATACATGCATCCAGTTCCTGTTAAAATTAATTATATTTACTGTTTACAAATATGTGTCCGAGTATTATTAAATGGTTTTTCGAACATTTATTTATGTATTCGACGTATAATTAAGTATTTTGATACTTCATGAATATCTTCCAGAATAAATTGTTGGCTTTTGAAGACGGTGACAACTGAAATAGTTACATTTATAGATGCAACGCATTATAATTATAATACACACATTTACAACCATGCACCATCATTATACAATCTTTGAGTGAAAGTTGTGATGATTTCAGTGGTTCACCTAGAACCACCTATCGACATTTTTACTTTAAATTTTCATAATAGATCCATTTTTCTGTTATTTTGCGAGAAAATAATTGATAATTAAATATCGAAAAGGTTTATTCGGTTCGATTCACTAGTATGGCAAACACGTTTTAAGTTTTTGTATCTTACCCATCTCATGTAACAAACTTCCTGTTCATTTACAAGTTGCTATGTGCAATGGACTTTTTCGCAATATTATATTATTTATATCGAAATTTAATTAACCGCAAGGAAAACAAAAAATAAGCTACCTAACTCATCTCTCAAACTTCCGAATATTTATTGTTGTATTCAAAACGAACAATAACGATTATTTGTAAATCTTAAACACAGTAAAAAGATGTTTAAAACATAAAAGTACTTATATATTTTACGCTCCTTATTTATCATTATTATTAGTTACATTAATCAAGAAAGATATGTCGATTAGATTATGATACGAAACAAAATATTGTAATATTTTATAATTTTATAACAATTTTGAAAATCGGAAAAACCTTGACCACATCCATATCCAATATCGAACCGCTACTAAAATATTACTTTACTTTAAGTAATAAGTTTCATTTACAATATCTGCACGATTGCTGCCTTATATATCTTAGGAGTTAATTGTTTGGATCAATATTAAATTTCAAAACCAAAATAAACGAATAAGTGAATGTTTTACATAGCAGTTCAATGTTTTTCATTTGTTGTTGTACAGTGTTACCAAACGCGATATAACTATAGTATAGCCTTACACATTTATATAAACCCCTAGTTACAATAATAATAACATGTATTCGCGTTTATATTAAATATATAAATAAATACATATTAATAAAATTAATTAAATTAATAAAAAGCTATGAAATACATAATTCTACTTACCTTTAACTCGCTACTTTGTAATTGAGTAATATAAATTTTAATGTAATTTTGAATCGCAGCATTAAGATTGGAGATGTTCTGAAAAGCAATTCTATATGTAGAAAAAGAATGGAATAATAATATTATGTTTAAAATTTTAATTTCAAAATAAAAATTGAACATATTAAATTGTACAAACTTTGTATCCCGTTTCAAAAACGCTCGATTTATATACGGATCGACGCTGGACGCATATGCTTCCACTGAATCGGTAATCACTGGTGTTATTTTAGGCATATTATCATTTGCTAGTTTCCAACAATTAATACTATCGTTTTTCGTAGTACATAAATCTTCCAACTTACGCCAACATAAAATTTTTGCTGTATAAGTCGGAATATCATTTAACTGCTTTATGTAATAATTAGTAAGACATCGATGAATTAAAGGATATGTTAAATAAGCATAACCTTTAAATGTATTTACACGAAGTAAAACATGTGGAATTAGTGATAGATCAATTAATATTGAGTTAATTTGAAGAATAACCTCTTCACAACAAGCATCAACAGTTTCTTGATAAACAACTTTTACCTGCGATTTTACCAGTGCAGCTTTATAATTAATATATTCTGATAATATTTGCATTAAGTATTCATATGTTGTGGCATTATGTTTTATCTAAATAATGAAAAAAATAAAAAGTCTAAAATGAAAAATGTAAATTTATGGTTTATGCGATGCTTATGCGTGCAGAAATAAGCTGTAAAATATGATTCCTTTTAGAAAATTTAATACAAACCACAAGCTGCATTCAAAATAATAGTAGTGCATTAATATAATATAATAATCGATAGGAAGCTAAAATTTCAGGAACGATGATTTAAAAGTGGTAATGAATACCGAAGTTTGTCAAAAGAAAAAACTTATTTATAATGGATCTATGTGAAATCCATCAAACAACATTTCTCGTGTTTGCTATTTTAAAAGTTACCATAAATATACTAATTTATTTAAGGCAATATAATTATTTTGAACACAGTTGTATACACAAAGCTTTATTGGCATGTGCTGCTTTAGGTGCATTTATTGTTGTAGCCTACAAATACGTTCACATAGAATTTGTTACTAACAATAAATTCAGCAACAATGTATTGTGAACATCAACGACTATGTTACAATAATTATTTAGTCGATGTTTATAGTATTATAATATTATTATTATTATTATATTTATTATTGTTATATTATTACAGACATAATTTGAAAAGCATATCAATCATTAGACAATTACAATATATATATATATATATATATTATTAATCTGAATCTTTGATATAATAATTTGATTTGAAGTGATTTGATAATAACTTTTTATGTAGACTATCACAACCGACTAAATAATTATTATATGACATTTGTACAAGCTATAAATTGAACAATTATAGGTGTATGCAGTTATACACTCATATTTTTGTTGTATTTACTGCTTGCTGGAAGCTTATAATTATTTGTTTTAACCCTTCTATATGTACAGCAAACACATGAGAACACTAGTATTCATGAAACAGCTAGTCAAACTTAAGAATTTAAAATAAAGAAACATTTCTTTAATTTAAAAAATTATAATAATAATAATTAATTTATTGATTGCTATTAAGGTTATTAACCCCGTTATTACGTATTTAATATATTACTAATAATTTTTGCATTAAAATTACCATTCTATGATGTTTGGTTAACGTTAAATTAGATCTTATAATTTGTAAAAGATGTGTCCATATTTGCGCACGTTTAGCTTTCGCAACTTTCCGTATGTTTATGCATAGCTTAGCCAATTGACCAATTTTATCTTCAATGTTGACTATTGGTGAGAGAAATGCATTAGCCAAATACAAATCCAATTTACCAAATTTTATAATCGGATGAAATATATCTTGTAAAATTTCATTTTCTTCATCTGAATTACATAGAATGTCATCATTATCCGTTAATTCTTGATTTTCAACATATGTAGATAAATCAACAATTTCAATAACGTCCATATTATCTCTAGTATCCATTTTTAATTCAGCTATTAATATAAAATATAAATAATAAATACTATTAATAATTTAATTAAATTCCTTTAAATAAAATGTATGCATTCAATAAAATTATTACAATGGTTTTGGAAGAATCATTGTACACGTTGCTTCGATAGGAAATGAGAAACCAAATTAATATAATTCGGTTGATATGCGAAATAATATTAATATGTATTAACAGCCTTTAAATTTTAACAAGTTTATTCAAAATTATATCGACAACAAAGTACAAATATAGATTTGCCAGAATCAGTATACACTTAATTTACTTTTATGTCAGTCCATATGAATTTTAAACGAAAAGAAATACGAAAAGATGACTTACTAATATTGTATTTTGTACTCAAACACTAACCAAATGAAACGTTTAAGCATTTCTTGTGCAAATGCCCGGCATTACATACGCAGACTCAATACGGTTGAGGACTCAATCACCGAATCATATCACTGGCATGCAGTTTCCAAGTTTTTTCGGCTGGGACTTGTGTCGAAATATCAATACAATATCAATATTAGCATTGGAATATAATTGTAGTACCCAAAAAACCTATCTATTAGTAAATGTTCATTCCATATATTGGCAGTGGCGTGACGTGGTTAAAAAACTGTGATAGACAAGTGTAAAAATAACAAGTCGCCTTTATGTTTTTTTTTAATTACGGGCCATAGTTTTAAGTGATTTTAATTTTTGTTTACCGAATTATAAAATATGATCAATTGCCAATCTTTCAAAGAAGCAACTTTTTAAATTTCCTTACGTATTTAGATATTATAGCAGATTTTCCATTTGATGTCATTGCAATTTTTTATGAAATAATGTACTATATTATTTTTTTTGAACCAGTTTTACATTTTGAATGTATAGTATGTTTTCACACTCGACGCCATATGAAATAATATTGTATGAATTGTTAATATTTGATAAACCAATATGGAATGAAATGAAAATTAAAAACTTCTAAAGAATTACTGGAGCATAGTACGTTTGAGGCACATACTCAATTTCATTCAAATCAAATTGACCAGCATACTGATTCTATGTTTATTTAATGATTTCGTTATATTGGTTGGTAGTAATATAAAATAATCTAAAACGTAATATGGATTAAAAAATAAAAAATGGAACAGAAACTTAATAGTTCAAAATGTACTTAAGCAATATAAGCTTTGTGAATAAAACTTATTCAGAATATTCCACTATACACAAAAATGTACACGTACTTTTACGTGCATGCAGTAGATATTCCATACGAAAGGAAAAATGCACACATACAATTCGTGTATGTAATAGTATAATAAGTATTGTGAATACCAGCTGATTTCTCAACATTATTCAAATAAAATTAATAAGCTTCGTTTAATGTTACATACACCTTAAAAATTGATCTTTGTATTATAAATCATGAATTAAATGAGTTATATTTGTTATTTTGATTCAAATTTATTTTTACGAAAACATATAATGCGAACAGGGCAACAATGCTAATATATAGTATAAGTTATGAAATCGCTTAATTTATGTTGCATTATACCAACTATTTTTAATTTTTTTCCCTACTTAAATGGTACTTATTATTATAATTAAGTTAAGTGCTTCCGTACTGTAATATAACCATAAATAGAATGTATAAATAAACATCAATGTATTAATTACAATTTATAACCACAGTAGTTTTAGATGAGGAATAGTAAAATTGAAGATATTTTCTATGGAAATGAAACATATTCCAATAATAATAAAATGTTTTATAATAATAAAGTAAACTATTATTCTAATACAACAAATAAAGCAGCCATTTTCGTATTATAAATCATAGAACATACAATCAACATAATAACATACATAAATAAATACGTTCAACCAACAGCTTTCAATTTCTTGTCAGAATAACATTGTATCAAATATTTCGATCCAATTTAATAGAATAGAAAATCTAAGTAATAACTTAAATTATTTAAAATATTACATTTTGATTTATAATAATATATTTACAAGATTTCCTTTACTTAAATACTTACATCGTTTCTTCTTTTATAAAAAAGTTCTCATATGTTTCTTAAAAATAAATTATGTTGTAATTTACTTTTCATTATTTTTCCACTAGTACTACAAACACATTTATGAATATTAAATTACGTTTTTGTTTTTGTTTATGTAAACTTAGTTAAATATTAAATCTTTAATATAAATCGAATCAATAATTCAAATCAATTCAAAGATAAATAATTGAAATTAACACGAATTTATATGAATTACAAATTTCTTTCTCTATAATCTATATATAGTGAAAACGATTTCAATGGATAGATGCATACCATACAACAACAACATTAAATGCACATGCAGAGATATATTACACTACACACAGTACACAACCAAAACAGATTCGTTCTGTCAGCTGCCGTATGGTTTTCTGGTGTAATCCCTATCCCAGCAAATTTTTAGTTACAAAAACGATATCGTCGAAAAAGCTTACACCGTTCAGACAAAAAAGTCAGACTTACGTAGAATGTGTAATGTAATAAAATAAAACAGTCAATCGCTGCTGACCATTTCTTTTAGATTTAGATTTGATTAGATTTTGCAAACAAAACAATTTTTTTTTATTACCACAGAAATAAAAATACATAACATATTGGAAAACACAAAATTACATTTTAAATTCCAGTGAAATGTTATTTTCGTTCATTACAAAACAGAAAAAATACGCACTAAAAATCTGGTGTCGCAAAAACCGTATTATTATAATAGTTGTGCACTGTGCAGCGTTTTTCCAATTGATTGTATGATTTCTTCTGTATTACCACCCATTGAATTATTGAAGTGGTGTGTTCTGGTCTCTGTGTTGATGTTTTTATAATTTGATAATTTAATTTTGTTTCGATAATATTTCTGTAGTTTTAATTGTTGTGTTTTCGTTAAAATTGTTTATATTTAATTAACTGAACTCGAAAAAATATTTAAAATCGCCAATCTAAATCTACAAATGGATGATGCAACAATTATAACAGCGACTGGGTTAGGAATCGAAGACGAAATTTCGAATTCGCCTAAACGTGGTCCAACATTATCAACAAGTACTTCCAGCTTTGAAGCACTTGATCCACATGATCCTAACTTGAGTAAATTAGCTTCAAAAATGTTTTACAAAACTGGTGATTATATTACACACGAATTAAATTCATCATTGGAAGATTATAAATTGTTAGAGAATATGAATCGTGCTGCAATTTCGAAATATTCAGATATGAAACAAATTGCTGATAATTTGGAAACCACATCAATTGATTTAAAAGAAAAATTTGATGAATTGGTATGTTAAATTTTTTTTTATTAAAGTTAAAGCATTCTTTTAAAAAATGATGTAGTCTGCTAACAAAGAGATTTTTTTATTGACAATATTGTGCCGGATTAAATGATTTTTTCTTGGAATGAAAAATAATTCGTACTTGGTAGTTTTGCACCGGTTCTACCACACAAATCCATTTCAATATCCAGTCAAAGTTTTAATATCCTTGTTTTCGTCATTTTACTATCTATATTTTACTCAAATCAGTTCAAAAGTTTTTACAAAATTTAAAAGTTATTTTGCCTTGCTTTTTTTTCCTTTCCATACAAATTAAAGTGATTTAGAATTAAAATTGTTTATAAAAATATATTTATTTCTATAATTTCTATTAATATCTAGATGCCATATTTAATACAAATTAATGATATTGATGCAACAGTTAATCGGTTAGAAATGGCTGCTTATAAATTGGATTCATACACACAAAAATTGGAAAAGAAATTCAATAATTTACTAAAGGGAAAATAACCATCATTTAATTGTAAGTTAATAACTAAATTATTATATTAAATAGTTTTTAAATTTATATGTCTTAAAATATAGTGTAGTGGTAAACTCGTTCTATCCCAGCAGTAATTTAAATAGTATAGCAATAATATTTAAAAATATTAATGGAACTGGAATAAATAAGAAAACATATTTAATTTTGAATCAACGATTAAAGTAATTTTTTTTTTCGTTTACATTACTTTTTGCTACTGTTCTAATGCTTCTAACAAGATTTAATATTTGAGATTTAATAGTTGGCTGTTCACCGAATCCTTGAATATTTGCATTTGCTCCCCATCCTACTAATAAAACAATTAATATATAAAAATTAAACTAATCAAATTATGAATGAATGGTTGGTTTACTTTTTGCTAAGAATCGTTCCTCATGTAATATACAAACTGCATTCAAACAAAGTAGTGTTGCTTCCATAAATGTCCATAAAGTAAACATTTTGTATTACGAATAAATTTTTATATAGAAAGATAATAGCCAGAATATATTTTTAAATAAAGATAATAGCCAGAAAATATTTTTCCATATATAAAAGGCACAGCAAATAAACGAAAGTAAAAACAAATAAAAAAAAAAATTAACCAAAAATGACACGACAATATATGACAAAACCGATTGACATTGACAATTGACATATTGATCCCGCTCACCCACAGCATAAAGACGTGGTTTTCATGAATTACACCGAACTGTGATGGGAATGGGACGTGTTCACTTGTGTATTAAAGTAGTGGTTTTTCTGGAAACATATAAATGTCAAATAGAAAAGTAAATACATATGCATTTGTGGAAAAAACGGCATGCACGCACACATTGAAGCAGTAAAGTTTTTTCTCTCATTTGAAATTTTTCCATCGTTTTACGTTAAAAAATGGTGAGTTGAAAAATATCATACAAAAATGTACATAACAACCATCATATTTCTGTGTATACTGCCAATATGGCTATAACTTGTACTATTTTATTTTCTAGTTAGTTTTGCTATTTTAATTTAGTGTTAGGAAATATGTGATACAGTAAACGTCGTGTATTACGTGAATTACACATAAATCGTTGTAAAAAATCTGTGGTACAGCCGGTCGGAAAATATTTAACCAGAAACAACCTTGAGATTATATAGTATTATTATATTGCCAATAGTGAAATATACTATCATATAATAAATCATTGTAAGTAAAGAATTGTTTTTGTAATGATGTTATTAAATCCTTTTAACTATATATAGAAAATTAAATTTTTTCCATTTTGCTTTCTCTTATGTCCATTTTTCGCATATTTTATCGCGGAATTCATTTTATTTTTTAGTAAATGCGCATATAATTTCAAAAGTAAATTGCCTTTAATGGAGAATATATTTATAATTATATTATTAAAGGAATAATTTTGGTAATTATTGAAAAGTGATTATATTTCATCAATTATGTGTTAATGTGAAAATTTATATTTAAAACTTGCTAAAAATATAGTTGATAAACGCTTTGATACTTTTGTTGAATGTAATTAAATGCCTTTCGTATCGGCGAAGCAATTCCCAATTAAAAATAACAAAAGAATTGTATATGCTTAAATTTTATATTAATTAAATTACTTCTAAATAATAATTATGTTTATATCAAAGAAATTCTAATAGAATTGATTTAAAATACATATTTTCTTTGTTTGGATTAATATTTCACAATAAAAGAAAAAAAAAGGATACGTAAAAAAGGTTTATAAAAAGAATATCTTTTTCGTTTTTTTTTGTTTTTTTGATAAGAGATAATGCAATTGCGAGTTGTATTATAGTTTTATTATCATGAAATTAATAAATTTATAAAATCAATTTACTTATATATAGTATAAAATATATTTACTCTCTATTATTACTGTATTAATCGAATAAACTATCTATTAAATTTTTAGAAATTACGATGGAAAAATTCATTTATAATGTAAAAAAGAAAAAAATAATAATAAAGAAAAATAGAAATACCATTTTCCATAATAATAATACATCAGACACCACTCCACCCACTCCATACATGCCACCACTACCGCACCACCTCCAAAAATACATACAGCATAATATGCTTATTTTATATGAGAATAGAATATTGAAAATATATTCATTGATTGTGTTCTTACATTTTTTTAGTGAGTATAAACTGTGTATTAGTGAATCATCGCCTGCAATGCCCAGTGGTTATGAATGAAATCAACTTTCATATAATTTCCTGAAATATGTGTTCATATACCTATGGTCATGCAATGCTACAAAAAACAACAACAATAGGCGAGATATCACATTCGATAACATTTTCGATATTAAAGAACTTCTATTTTAAGGTCATGTTCTGCGTATGTCTATTCTATACGCACGGTCTCAGCAATCACAAGGGGAAGATCTGTGTTATATTTTACATACTCGTTTTTATTATTTCTTTGTATGATCCATCACATCGGTTGAGGGATTGATTTATATAATTAAGAATTAAGAACAAGGGAAAAAGGGTCTATTTTTGGAATACCTTTCATTTCTTTGTTATAATTTTTTTAAAGTAAATAATATGAAATTGAAATTGAATTAGTGTTGTTTATTTTATTAAGTAAACCTAATACTTAATCAATACCAATAATATATAATAATAAAAAACGAAAATCTTTGAAAATATTGTAAAAAACTGAATAGTTGACTTGTTATAAAGCATCTATTGAAATATATAATGCTTAAACTTCAATAGCTCCCAAAATATTTAAATTTTTAAATAAAACCATTTAAATACGATCTTTATGGCTTCAGTATATGACTGACCGATTCCTTGTGCCACACAAATGATTTTTCACAGTAGATAACCTTATTTATTGATGTTTCATGCCGTCAATTGCGACGAAATTATTCAACAGAAGTTATTATAAGTTCACTGTATAATTAAATTGTCTATTTGGAAAATGTTTATTACATTTTTTCTTTTTATACATTATATTTTTAATCATATAATTTTCACTCGTAAATTTATAATTATATATTGTAAATTTATCCTACCTTTTATATATAAAATATTAACTTATACATTTGTGCATTGTTATAATTGCACACACAAGCATCATTATTGATACACACCCTTTTATTTTATATAATAGAATTATCTTTAATTATGAACCATATCGTGAGGATCATCGCATTGATAAAGTAATACTTGGTATTTTTACAAATGAATCAATAGATGACGGAAGATTAGAAGAGAGAGAGTCGAAGGGATTGTCTACATCATATATTACTGGATAATTTCACTTCTTTTATAAGGATTTTATATAAATCAGAGAATTACGGATGCAGAAATATAGTGACATTGCTGGAAGTCAAAAAATTTATATCTAATACATACAAATAGTAAAATATAACAATTACAACGAAAATACGTATAGATCTAATATTTCGCTGTGGGTATATCACATCGATTTGTTTTGGGAAAATGTGTCTCTTGCATATTTTTAAAATGTTCCCTTTTTTTTTTTTCTGGATTGTTTGACGAATAATTAAAGATAATTAATGAGAAAACATTGATTACAGTCGAAGCATTAATAAAAGGTAATGAGTAAATTTAATAGTCCGATCTAAAATCAGTAACTAACACTTTAAATTAAATGCTAATAATAAAATGGCTAATTTAGAATAATGATTAACTGGGAAACTGTTAGATTATAGATTATATATTAGATTACATAAGTGTATCAACAAATTCATTATAATAAAAATACATTTAGTTAGAAGGGTTATTTTTTAAATAATTAATTAATTATAGTGCTATTTAAAATAATTATATATATATTTTATTGCAAATTAACTATTTATAGATAATTATTGTAAATTTCATCATGTTGTTTTTATTTTTTATTTTTTTTTTTTTGGTTTTACTTTGCTAAATATCGATTTCTTTTCTTTGCAAATGTTTGCAAAGGACTTGTAATGATAAAATATACGATATTATCCATATGAAATTTATATTAGTGTGAGAACGTATAATAATGTATGAGGTATAGAAGTACTATGTTATGTACTAATACTCGTAATATATATAGATATTAATATACCATCCGTATGGGAAAACATACTTACTTACATCAAGAATTTATTGTTTTGTAGTTGTCGCGCCGATCGAAAGAAAAAAAAAACACAATAAATTGACAGTATTATGAAGGGGTTTTCAATAGTTTGAAAATTCCTTTTATTCATATCTTAGATTTGTTCTTCAAAATCGTGTGGCATAATAAAAAGTATGGGTAAATTATAAAATTGAGTAGTTGACAGTGTAACAATTCATTCAAATTAATTGTATCCTATAAATATGTGTGATCCCACGTGTAAGTCATCTGAATTTTGTTGATTCAATGGAATACACTTGTAGTTTTGATGTCGTATATATAATGCAATATAGCTCGAACAAGGACCGAAAGTTTTTGTGGCTACCTTTGCTTCGTATATTTCGTATGGCTATGGATTCATGAAACCGCTATTCTTAGTCTTTATATACCCAACGATACAATTTTTAACACAAAAAATGCTCTCATTCAGTATTGAATTTTTTAATTCCACACACTTTAATTGGATCACATTAAACTAATTTGGATATTTTGTTTTGTTTCCGATTCATTTAGATTGTTATCATCATCAATATATCATCGTATCATCATCATCATCATCATATATATATACAAATTCACAAAAATATGAATGCAACAACAACAGTATTAATGTATCTAGTAACATCATCAACAACAACAACATCTCACACAATATTATCTAATACATTAACATTAAAACATGATGTGTCACCCGTAACATTATCATCAGAATGGTCACGAATGGCACGTTTATTATTACTAGCATGTTTGTCAGTTATCGGAACAATTGGTAATGTGTTTATGATATCATCAGTTATGGTTGAAGATCATTTAAAAAAAGCTGGTAGGTAGTGTTTTTTTTTTTTTTTGATAATATTTTTTTATGCTAATAAGAGGAGAGTTCTCATTTTAATTTAGTATCACATATAAAATACCATAGTTTAAATTTTAATTGTTCATTTACAATAATTAATTAAATTCTTTGTATACACACAAAGTCGTACCTACATCTATTCTATAATAATTTATATAAACCGCAATTATATGCAATCTATAGATATATTTATAAATATTTGCTAGACATATTTTATTAAACGTGCATGTTAATAATGGTTAAGTAACATATATATTGTGTACGTGTGTATCAACTTTCTCACTGTGGACAAAGACGCGGTGTTTGTATCAGCAATAATTTATTCTTGCAGTTATTGAAACATAATATTCCAGCTCGGATTCCCATCTAACATTACAGTTGATTTAGTAAATTAGTTGTTAGACTCTGAAACATATTTTCAAAGAGTGTAGAAATTTTACAGACTAGTTTTTAACTTATATATAATTGATCAAATGTCATTAAAACGTATAATGAAACAAATAATATTCCATAAGATTTGAATAGTTGTGTTTTGTATTTTGTAATTTTTTTAATTTATATTTTGTAGTTTGGTTTTTTTGTTTTTTTTTTCCTGTTGGTTTCATGTGTTGAATCATTAAATTTAATTATTTTAATAATTTCAGGTAATGCATTCATAGTTAATGTAGCTCTAGCTGATTTATTAGTAACTAGTGTAATAATGCCCGCCTCAACAATAGTTTTATTAGCTGGTATCGATGAAGTTTCTTTGATCGTTTGTAGAGTGCAATGGTTTTTTGCTGCGTGTGCATTTCTAGTAACAGTATTATCTTTAGCCGTAAGTAATTTGTAATTGTTAAAAAAATTACGCTTTATTTTTTAACAATTATAACAAATTTTGTATACATCCAAATAAAATAAATGTGCCCAACATATTAAAATACATAAGCTAATCTGTAAATATTGGGAGTAATTCAGCTAAGGTGCAAGCGGTCACACATGCATATTCAGGAAAATAAACGCATGTATATAACAGCTAGCTATCTCAACAGTGCAGTAGTTATTGGTTTTCAAGTAATTAACTAGAACTCATTAATTCACAAGAAAATAAGAACACAAGAAATGTTGTCATGGCTACGAAAAGAATAATAAAATGGACAAAATATCAATAACGACATTTGTTTACAACTTGAATGTGGATATGACCACGTAACTTTAACTGAATTATCTCCATTGTCCTTAAAATAAGTGAGCACGCGATACACATTCATTTTATTATATATTAATTAAATAAAATAGAGGTAACCCGAAGTTACATATGTGCAGGTTGTAATAAATCTCTAAAAATGAAAAGCATAGTGTCTGCTGTTTTTATGATTATGCTGTAATCATCAAGTCATGTTACGCCAAGCAGACAACCGGTTTGGTGTCTACCAAACATTCATTATGTTCAAGTTGGTAAATTACTCCGCATATAGAGTTTAAAACAATACACCAATTGCGCTGCAATTAACGGCAGATAGATGTTTCCATCATAATTCTATAATTTTAATATGAATAATTAACCCATAATGTTGTGTGCAGAATTTGTTGATGTTTGAGTATCGTCCAACACCACATCAAAGATATCCGTTTTTTTTTTATTTCATAAACAAACGAATGGTAACTCAGTTCAATAATTGCTGTATTAAAATATATACCAAAAAATTTCTCATATAAATTTCCGGAATTTACATTGATTTTTTACGATCGATTAGCATGATCACTATATTCCGTGAGTGTTATGCTGCAAAAGAAAGCTTAAACTATTTATAGAATTACTGCTGGTGGAGTAGTTAAGTTGGTATTTATGATGTTACAAAAGACGCCTAGGTGACAACTCTTGATAGATTTTTTTTTGCCACAATTACTGATGGTAACATTTTCGTATTTGTTTTAGTTAAATGTTTGTACGTAGTTTTTTTTTTTTTTTTTTTAATTATGTAGTTTTGAAAATTAATTGGGTTATGTCCGCAAACCAACATCAAAGCAGCAGTCGAAAAATTGCATTTGGGCCGAAATTAATGGAATGCTCGTTGCAGTATGCGAATAAGTCTTCTTAGAACTTTGTTGTTTGGTCGTTACTCAAAGTATATTTACGACATTTTGTCGCCCGCCGTGCAGTTTCTTGTTGACTTGATGACATTCGGAAACTGATTTTGATGAACTGTCTTATACTCTGTTTAATTATTCATATAAATACCACTTTATACATTATATACCCATACAAAATTTCATCAAAATCGAGATGCATTGCATTATTTCTATGAATATTTCGTTATCCAATCGATGTTGGCTGGTTAGTATTTGTCACTTTATTTATAATCACAAAAAAACGACTGTGATTGCGTAAAAGTAATGAATGGCATATCATTTAACGATTTTTAATTTGTGATTCAATCAATTTGTGTTGCACCGATTCTCCTTCATTGTAAATTTTTCACACTGCTTTCATTTGTTTTTATAAAAACAGTATTTGACCAAAATTCAATGTTTCTCCAAGCATTCTTAGAGACGTTAACTTGATTAACAAACAATAATAATTGTAATCAACAGCATCATTAAACGAGTGCATGTATATTAAAATGTGATAGAAATAATGTGCGTTAACAACAAACCGCACAATTTGAAAATGTAGAAACGATTTACGAAAAGGTTGTCCTGTAAAATTAACCGAAGGACCTAATATTAATAACATGGTTTTAAGTATTTTTTTATTGCTTTAGTTTTACTATAGAATTGATTTCAATTTATATTAATGTTTCTTTTGAAGAAACATTTTTGTAGCAGTGATTTTGAAGGATTCATTATATTTTATTTAATGTGTAATTATTTATTTATTGTTTATATTTTTTATGCCGTTTTTCTTTTATTTATTTTCAGTTTTCGGCAATTGAAAATTATGTACGATTATGTACACCGCAAGATATCCGGACGTGGTTTAATAAACGTAATACTACTACGATATTATTATTAATATGGGTACTTGGTAGCGTAGCATCTGGTATGCAATTCATATTTGACATTAGTTTTGATTATTGTACACGTAGAACAACAGGAATGTTACCGTATCAGGCTGCCATTGTTGCGATGCTCATAATAGTACCATTGATTTTATCATTTTATATGCATATGCGAATAATAATCGATGTGAAACGTTTTATGAAGTCACAAAATTTTAAGCCAAGTTTAAATTATACATGGGATTTATCGTTGACACGTACAAATTTCTATAGTTTTTTAATATTCATAACATTTTGGTTACCATTTGGTATTGTATTATCATATCATACGGCTGCACCACCGGTGGCAAATAAAGTATTTTATACAACCGCATGGATTGGTTTAAGTAAATCGTGCTTTCATAATGTTATTTATTGTATAACAAATCGTCATTTTCGTAATGCATATGTGAATTTATTTCATTATTGTTGTTGTAAAACAACTGTATCAGTGTCGAGACGTCAACGTAATGATGTGTGTCGTCCATCATCCGATGTACGTGTACATATTATTCCTGGTTATAATATGTATTCATATACGAGTCCACAACGATCGGGAAATTGTCATTCCACTTGGAATAAACGTGATATTCATGAATTATGATCAGAAGCTTAATTTTTTTTTGGAAAATCCTTACCAAAATGATGAGTTTTTTGTTTTTTTTTATCAATTGTGAAATTATTTCCGATACACATTTAATTTAATGTTTAATTTTATTTAAATTTTAATCGTAATTATAATCAATATTATCTATATGTGTATGTGTATTATTTATACATAATTGTAATTTAAAATATTTTCATATAAAATTTTAGATATTATATTAAATTATATAATGAATGCTCTTCGATATTATATGAAGGGTTTTATAACAATGTGCCAATAATTTCATATTTAATTACAAATATGCTCAAATTGTATGTTAACAGCTGATTGATACACACACACACGCACGCACGCACGCATGTTATCCTTATGGAAAAATGCTTGAATGAGTTATATCACAAATTATTTGATTAAGTCCAATAAGCAAAAATAAAAAAATTTCTATTTACGATATAAAAATTCAAATATTTCATACGATTTTCACGAGTAATAATTAACTTTCTGGAACTTTCGTGTAATAAGCACGCAAACACTATACTAGAATCGAATGGCAATTAATAACGATGGCGTAAAATTCTTAACTTCTGGAGTTGATAAAATTTCGACATCTACACAGGAGCTAAGTTGTTACATTGTTTTTTATGATATATCAATGCGAAAAACAAACGCCATCTCAGTTATTGCTGCTTTGTTTCGAATTGTTGCTACACCTATAATGAGTTCGATACAATTTAAAACAAAAATCACCCAACTGCAATCATCTCACGGTTTTCGGTTGCCGCTTATTTGGTGTTGTGAGACTTCATTTTTATTCAATCCATTGTGTAGACCGTTTGTCACTTTATTGCCGGAACCCAACCCAATCGATAAAGGAACCTTCTTCATCGTCGACACGCAACCAGTCAGCACGTAAATTTTATAACCGCTATCTCACCATCGTACGTTCATTTACTGTATACGATATCCATACCAAAAGAAGCATGATTTAAGTTTACGACCAGTCAGAAAAATAGATAAAATGCAAACACTTCAATGAAATATAAACTATAGTTGTAAGTGCCAAACCGATGCATAGCATATGAAAGGAAAATAAAAAAAGTTTCAATTCGTGATTCACCAATTCCATTAATTAATATACTGCTACAATTACTTCATCGTATCTCCATCCATCCATCAATATAAGTAGTTGGGGTTCATATGTGAATTCCTTTTAATTTTTTCATATAATGATGCAGCTAAAATATTCTCAAATAATATGTGTGGTGTCGCGGTGATAGCGCAGTGTCACACACAGATATTTCCAAATGGAAAATTATCAAATTGATGATTCTTGGCACATTTGAAATTATATATGATTTTAATTTAAAAAGCTTTATATTAATATTATTTTTTATAACTGTTTTGATAACAAAAAAAAAAAAAAAAATGTTTTTATAGAATGTTCGTATTATTATAAATGTATTTTCTTTGATAAAAATATAAAAATATATATAAAAAAAAAGAAAAAAAAAGAAGTATTTAATGAAAATCAATAATAATTTTATAATAAATTTACAATTATAGTTTGTACAATATATAAGCATAAATACCATATATACTCAATCAATATTGTTTGTGTGTATTATACATAAAATATTATATAATATATAATTTATAAGAAATATACTAGTATAAAAAACATTACCCATAGAAAAATTTGAATAAATGTCTTATGAAAAATTCGAAATTATATCTATATATATATTTTGATCATCACAACATATCACATATATATTACAGACACACACACACACACACAAAACACCACACATAATGTACAGGGTGTATTAATTAATAGTTTTCATTTAATCACACCATCCATCCATGATCCACGGAATTTTGAAAGAAAGTGATGACTTGAATAGTAAAAGTTGGGCATCATGTACCACATTTTCAATAAATAACCCATAGCAGCTGTGTGGTTCGTATGTATCATTTTAATAAGATTTATGTATGTTCATCGTTACAATTTCAAGCTTTCTTAAAATTATCACAAGATAAGGTAATCTCTATGGACAAAAATATAGCATGTAATAAAAACAAAATTGTATATGGATACTTTTAATTATGACCTCCTTAAAATACGGAACATATACTTCAAATAAACATAAACACCCGGTTAATATCAAGTCCAAAAAATATGTACAATTGTGCATTTAATAATTCAAATACATAGTTAATAAAATACAAATTAAATATGTTATACGTATAAATAAAATAATAATGATACTCTTATTAAAACATAACATATTTACATATATTTTTATAACATAAATATTATATATTGAAAATATTATAAATTTCATATATTCATCATAAAATATAAATGTGTAATTATATTATTAATTAAATATTAAAAAAACCGTCTTTGTTTCGTGTATTGTTTAAATGTTTTAAATTTAATATTATTTAATAATTGTTGTAATGTTACGTACTCTATATTCATATAAATTACACATAGTACTTATACAGTATCTCTTTATCCGTTTTCTATAGCCGGATTGATTTGTGCCAGATAGCACAGTCCGACGAATCAATGTTTGTCTTATTTTTTTTTTTAATTCAACCAATGCATGTCGGTTCTGTACTGTTAATTATTAAAATATCATAAATTTTTATATTTTATATTATTTGGGAATTACATAACATTTACAATTTAAATAGTAAAATAGAAATATGTAAAAATTAATTAATTAATACTTACGATTTTAAATCCGGTCTATTGATATAATATATCGATATAGATAGCTGAAAGCACGGTATTAGAAAAATAGAAAAAATCTATATGAAATATTGTATATATATCTCGTTCATAATATTGAAATGTGTTGCATGGAACTTCTGAAAATTAATGCAAAAAATAATTAATTTAATGTAAAATGGTAAAATCATAAACTAAATTTAATTTAATAAATAATTGTTGTTTTGTTATGTGATTTGCTGCAGGTCGGTGGTTCGCGGCCGAGCAACGCCACAAACAAAATTATAGATTTTCTTTCTTTTTTTTTTCTTGTTTATTTATTTATTTATTTAAAATATTTTATTAAAAACATTTTTTACCACAATGTGACTTCGATATATTCACAAGTTTTCCCACAATAATCATTTGAAATTTACATGTACTTGAACAAAAATTCGTATGAAAAGTAGATTGACTGCTGACACATAAAAAGGATATCAAATTTTCTTCACACAAATAAACACACACACACACACACACATATTTTTGTAATTGCCTTTCCTTCGACGAGCATTCTTCCATTGCATTCTGCAATACACAACGCACGCACACCAATGTTGTTGTTGTTTATTGTTTAATATATTTCGAATGGAAAAGAAAAAGTTAAATAAAAAAAAAATGACTTGTATTTGTTGTTTTTCGTATATAAATATGAATTTTTTTTTTTTTTTTACAAATAAACCATGCAACACAAAAATTAAACAATCTGGAAAATATGAACATTAAATCGATTCAATTAACAATTGTTTTTAACTCGGCTGAAGTGAAACTAACCAGTGGAGGTAAGGTGAAGGACAGATAAATGACCACAACCCAAATTTAATTATTAATTCAATATTCTCTCTATTCGGATTGTATGTTTAGCATACTTGCAAAGCCAGTTGCTACCGAACGCGTCCACAGGTTGCGGATAGTGGAACGGCCTATAATATAATGGGTTAGCTACGAATAAAGAATAAGTAGCCGCGGACAATCTGGCACCTGTGTATGAGAATTACTATGGGGTGTTGTGTGAAAACATCATCCGATTAAAACTTAGTTAATGATTCAGTGATTACACGGTAACGGCGAATCAGCGGCGCCATTATAACCGCTTTCGAAAGAGGTTAAATATATCCCTGTAAATGACCTACGAATTTACAGAATGATTAAATAAGTTGAACATATGCGGTTAACTACCTACTTCAGAAAAATAACCAGTTATGAAAAAAGTAAGTAAATAATATTCTCTCTATTATAAAAAATTCCGTGCACATTAGAAAATCATATTAATTCGAAGTGGAGCTTATGGCAACTACTAAACATTCATTACAGCAAAGTTATGGTAAATTACTCCGCATGGGAGTATATAACAATTCACCAATTGTACTGCACACAATTAATGAAAGATAGATGGTTTTCATAATTCCATTATTTTTATATCGGTGATTAGACGAATAGTGATGCACATACCATAGATGAATATTCCTTTCTATTAAAAGCAAACGGTAATTCCTCTCGACTCGTAATAAAACATCCACAAAACATTTGTACCGAACTTAAGAAATATGAATAATGTTTAAAAATATACACCTTAAACTTACTCATACTGTTTTTTTAGTACACTACAATCAAAATTTATGTGTATGAAAACTAGTATGAGTAAATTAACGAAAGTTGAGCAATGGTGAATTTAAAAAAGGTAAAAAATCGTAATAGAATGTTTGGAAAGAGGAGAAATACATTGTTATTTTTTACTTTTCGTTTTCTCATTTATGATTGAAATAAAAAGAAATGACTTGTATTTGTTGTTTTTGTGGGTGAAGCAAAATATAAATTTTTAATAAGAAATACTTATCAGAGAAATTGCATTGTATGAAGAAAAATCAATGATATAATTTCTTTTAAATGAAAATGCATGCTAATTTTATTAAATTAATATAAAAATTTTACTATTTATTGTAATCCTAAATTAATTTTAATAATTATGCATGCAAAAAAGCATTAATTTTAATACGTAGTATATAAATATAATTTTATTATTAATAATTATCATATGTAAACACACACACACACACACACACACACAATTATTTTTATAATTGCTTTTCCTTCGACGAGTATTCCTATTCGTTGAAATTTCATATAGAAACATTAATTTTCCTAATACATATGAAAATTTCAAATGAAAATTCTGAGAAAACTTATAAAAATTTCGGTGTCCTCTGGTGGTAAAAAATGTTTCTAATATTATAAATAAATTAATTGGGAAATTTCAGGGGAATCGATAAATTTTGAAGGTAAATTAATGGAAAAATGATAGTATATATTTGGCACACGGTAAAAATTCTAGCTCAGCCGTTTGAAGTGGTAGGAGGGTGGGATACGTTTTAAATGATAGGTAATTAAACTACCTAACTTTTTGTAAAAAATAAACTTGGATTTTTCACCATGAATATGAAACCGTTATTTGAAAATTCCGGGAAAACCCGTAAATAGATTCGGGTCCTCTAGTGGTAAAAAACACTTCCAATATTCTAACTAAGACATCTGGAAAATTTCAGGAAAATCCGGAAAATTTTAATTTTAATCGGAAAATTCCGGGAAAACTGTAATAGTTAGGAAAAATTTTCAGTACCACTCCCTCAGTACATTTACCATCTATATCCATTTATGGCTATAAGACATCTGTAAGTCTTCTACTTTAGGCTGGAGAAATTTCCCGGAATTTCTGAAAACAGATTTTTTTATGTTTTCGAAAAAAATTTATTAGGTAGCCAATTTTTGTTCCAGCCATATTATAGAGGTTCTTAATGCGCACAACAAAGCTTCTGGACTTTTTCCGTGAAAAATCTATTACTCGACTTATGACCGATTTAAGATTTGGAAATTTTCGTGTAAGCCTAACTTTGGGCGCACATTGTAAGAAAACCATTAGCCTTAGAGAGTTATGGTGGGGCTTAAAGTACGTGGCATATAGTCTACTATCTGTGATAAATAGGGCATCGGGAAATTCCATTGGGAAAGTCGAAAAATTCCCAATTGAAAACATGCAAAAATCGATGTTTTTCGTTGTTCCTGGAAAATCCGTATTTTCCACTGGAAAATTCCAAAAAAAATCTTAGAACAAAGATTGAACTTTCCTTTACATTTCTGCATCATTGGATTTTTGAAAAATTCAATATTTCTCGACTTTCCAGTCATCGGAAGATTGGTCTGCAAACGATTTTCCAAATTTTAGACACCCCTAGTTGGAAAACCCTTATAGATAGAAAGTCGCCCCCATAATATAATTTATAGCCCTTGAGGAGGACTATCGCTGGTAAGAAGATCCTGGCAAAATATTGGGTATTTCCGGAGTTATAGGGGTGTAAAAGTGACCCATTTGGTACTTTCGAAGCCCCATAACTCCGCCCCCTTAGGGAAATCCGGCAAAGAGGTGGACAAATATTGTTTTTTTTCCGAGCTCTACAATCCCTGAAAATCTGAAGGTCCTACGGGCAAAAAAATTTTTTCGGCAGTGGGTTATAACCCACACTTTTGAAGGTCAAAAAAGTCCAAAAAAATAGGGCTGGAAATAGGCTTAAACGATGAAGGGGCATCGTGCGAACACGAATCCGTTGAGATATTTCGAAAATTCCGCCTCTAAGTGGGTCAAATTGGCAAAACAAAAAACGTGTCAAAAAGCACTAAAAAAAAAAAATGGCTGGAAATAGGCTTAAACGATCGGGGGTCATCGTCCCAACAAGAATCCGGTGGAAAATCTGGAAAATTGCGTCTCTAAGTGGGTCAAATTGGCAAAACAAAATTCGGCTAAAACACAGGTGAGTACCAGAAACCATGAGAAAAATAATGAGAAATTTAATTTTATTTTCTTTTTTCAGATTCCAATTGGATTTCCTTCAGGATATAATAATTAAAAAGACGAATGTTATTTTAATTAAACGATACTTTTAGTTTTTATTAATTAAATTGTTTATATTTGTACTATATATTTATATAAAAATAAACAACACATTACAAATTGTTTTAAATAGAATTGTGTTATTTTTTAAGAGTTAAATTAATTTTATATTAAATTTTAATAATGTCATTGAGATTATAATATAATAAAATAATATTCAATCAATAAAATTAAATAGATGCGCCATAATCATCAATTTTCAAATAACTAGTTAATAAATACCTGTAAAATCTTATGCTAAACCTACATACCAAATTTGATCGAAATTGGTGAAGCAATGATGCAGATATTCCCAATGACAGAACTGCATAGCATTACTACCCATTCATACAAACACGACAACTAAATAAATACGGAAAAAAAATTCGAAAAAATACACAAAATATACGATTTTTTGAGATGAAGTATTAGGCCAGCATAATCACATGCTAGTGGAAATGTTTTTTATTTTCATTTGTAAACACTACAAATGTCAATAAGGAATTATTATTATTCTAGTACTAATGATTATCTCATATATAAACCATGTACATATTCACCACTTTTCCCCAGCCAACCGTTTCGGAGATAATCTATTAGCCAACAGATGTCACGATAGGTAATAAATATATTATATGGTTTAATACTCCTAAATTATCTTTGATAAGTCACTACCAATTTCACCATTACCTCTCCGTAATTTTTCCATACTGTTTTTCATAACAAATTTTATAATTTTCACACAATTGACCAATATGAAATTATATAGAGATTTTGTGGAAATTTTATACAATAAAAAATGATCTAGTTATTAGAATAAAAAGAATTAGATTCGACTGCATTCATGGTCATGACGACCAAAAAACTAATATAAATATACAATATATATTAAAATAGGCATTCCGTACGAACATCATTCAGACGTGGTCTTCACATGGGACTACAACGTAACATATAATTTTCCATGTAATATAATTCGCCGGTTATGAGTACAAAATTATTGCACATGCGAGAGTAGACCTATATTCACAAAGGTTAAAATTTGTGTTTTTTACCTATTTATATAGGGCAAATTTGCCTGTCTATGAATATGAATGTCTACAATCACATGAATAATCGTTTGGCAACCAGAACAAGGGTCGTGCGCGTGCCAGGCCTCAATTAACGCTAATTGATAAGTGCCACGACCCCGGCCATAACATGGAAAACCTATTCACGATGGAAAAAAATAGTTAGATAATGTAGCTCCCAATGATTACACTACTGTTGAAATTCAATAATTTCAGCCTGAAAATTCCGCGAAGGTGTTTGAATGGTATTAAAAGCCATACACGGGCATGAATCTAACAAAATAAAAATGTGATCATTCACAGCTCTGAACGGTTTTATCGAAGAGCTCAGATTCCTTTGAATGTGAGCCCAAACCCTTATTTATAAAAATTAAAAATTATAGTTCAATCATTATTATGCTACTGGGACTTCCAAATTTTAAAATTAATATGCACAGGCGATAAAATAAAAAAAATTTTTTTTTTTTTTGTAGAAACTCGTTACTACAGCTTAGAACGGTTTTATCGGAAACCTCGGATATTCCTTTGCATGTGAGCCCGACCGCGTAATCACTTTGTTGGGAGGAGACAATCCCTGTACGTAACATATTAAAAGAATATGCCAAAGTGATTCCCGAAATTTAAATTTACAAAATCAAAAAGTATGAGAAAAAAATAACATTTTGACAATGTCATTTGAAAAAAAACTCATATACAAATTAAAAATTAAAACTAAATTGAATTCAAATTAACGAATAAATTATAAATACGCGATCACGAATATATTATAATCTCAATATTTTATTGGTTTGTCTAACTACACAATTATTGGCTATTATGCCTCGTGTAGAGAGAGAGACCAACAAAATTATTGATAAAATATAAATAATATCCAGAGTGCTTGTGTTTTATTATTATTTGAAAATTGATTTTCAAATTTTTTCGATATAGTTTATTAAAAACAAATATTAAATATTATTAATAGATGTTGACAATAAAACACAAGCGTCTGGTTTGATTGGATCTTAAATTATTAACCAATACAATTTCTAAACTAAATTATAATTTAAAACTTATATATATGTAAGTTACTATTACAAAATTTTTATGAATAACAAAACACAAAATATACAATAGAAGCCTAAATGGTAAGAGATAATATATATTCTTCCACAACGTACCAATTTATGTAAGTTATTAATTTTCCACGCAAAACAATTTCCAGGATGTGAGTGACCAGATCATTGCACATGCCTGAGAGATTACACCAATATTAAATAACTAAACAATTAAAAACCGACCGATTTATAACCATTATATCAATTACAAATAAATAAAATTAGTACGTCTTTTTCCAATAAACCCTACCCACTATTAAGACTACCAGAATGAAATTCGTTCAAATGATATTACTCGTTCAATTTTACACACACACCCTACGGCTCGTTCATATCATAAATTATTAAGATCAGCCTCAGGAACGCATCCCCTATTCACAACAAGTGTTAATACAAATTTAATTAGATGACTTTCTACTCCCCTTACACCAACATTTTGAAGTTGAAACAATAAAATAACATGTTCTCTAAAAAAAACACATCCACGCACATCCACTCGTTGTACATAGCAAATACTAGCGTTCGAAGAGTCAAAAAATTTGTAATTGAATAAACAACCAAATAATCAACCCGTGTATCAAACAATATTCGACTGATTTTGAGTTATTCTTACGATGCGTGTGTGTTTATTGATTTAAAGAAAACATTATAATATTTTTCAACCTAGGAGTGTACCATATGAGACGTGTGCGAAGACATACGCTAAGCCACCATTTCATAATAGTGCCACTCCTTGTTGTGCACATCCAATAAATATTACAGTCAAATTAGTAAATTACTCTCGTATGTGAGTTTGTAACAATTCACCAATTGAACTCCGTAATTTTGCATTAACAAAGTTATGACGTGTGACAAAATAACCTAATCAACTACGAATGCATAAAATTTTAGTTAGTAATACTTCTCGGAGACGATAACACCCCAATAGGAATTCTTTGTATAGCGATAGGATATAGCATTGAGAAAAAAACAATATAAAACTAATTTTACTTAGATGTTATTAAAATAATGGACAAGCAAAACAGTTAATTTACTTTATTTTTGTATACGAACGATCAATGGATCAAACGCGCACTTAACACACAGAATGCGTTAGTGATAACTAGTTTAATATAAACTATGCTGACGATTTTTAAAAAAACCCAACTACTGCATATTAAGTATTGATAACTCCGAAAAATTATTAAATGAATGAGAGTGGTTTATCTGAATAAGATTACATGTTTCTTACATATTCAAATAAAACGCTCTCATTTAAAATTGTAAATAAATTTTACATTTGACCTTAACTTGCGTTTTCGCGCAAAATTCTTTCAGAGAAATCACTACTAATATGGGGGTTAAACATAATCCGTATACGAATTAGTATAGAACTCCGAATAATACAACATGTAAATAGAATGCTAATGAAGGCAATTTTTTACATATTAATTTAAATTCAATTTATACTGTGTCAAAAGACGATTAAAAAAATTTCAAAATATAAATGTGTTTTTATTCGGGATTGTATTCGTATTCGGAGCATGTTTACAAGCATTTAAAATATTGCCTTCGTTATTTCTATATCTAATATCGTTCAGCATGACTTTGGGAAAAACGTAAAAAGGGGGACGAATAGATCCCTATGACTGCGCACAACACAAGTGGCACAGTGGATAATGTCGACAATTTTCTAATTTCTTCACTTGTTTTCCATTCAAGTGAAAAAATTAGTACAATATAAAACTCTCAATTAGATTGGAATATATTAAAATTAAATCTGTAATATTGGTAGGCACAATCAGGCGTAGCCAATAAGCCCAGCCAACTAGAACCATGGGGGTCCCATGATGGGAACATCGCATGCAATGTCTAAATTTATTATCCTGCAACCATAATACTCTGATCGGTGAGTATTACAGCCATTAAATTCTAAATCGAGACATGAACACACGACGCGGCCCCAGGCCACAACACAAAAAGCTGTCAGCGAAGGAAAATATAAAAGTGATTACATAATGCAATCCCCGCGCGTAATTGATACTTTAATTTACACTTTAAAAAAACGTTATGTGGAATACCTATCTATCTCAGATATTTTAGTTTCTTAAAATCTAAATTGTGTCTTTTAAATTAATGAATTAAACTAATTAATAATTAAATGGAACTTAATTATTATTATTAGCTTAATTCATCCAATTTACTTAAAATTATTAAACTTAACTTATAACTTAAATATAAATAAATAACTTATAAATTAAAATCTTAAATTACACATCTTAAATTACACACATTATTTTCTTCATAGCAGCAAATTGTTTTTGTTTAAGTTTGTAAATTTCGATGATGTTTTGTTGTTTTGAACCGTTTTGCTATACGAAAACAAATAATATAAAATATTATAATTAAACAAATTTTTAAAGATTACAGTTTATATAAAATATTATAACACCATTAAAGTCACCTTGCCGGTGTGGGGGCTTAAAGTCAAATCTTTCTCAAAACTCTGTCATCTAAGCACTTCGAAAATAGGTAATGCTGATAACAAATGAAATTTGTGCGTCAGGTGGCAAACAGGACGACAGTGTGATGAATTCACACTCTTCACGGAAGTAGGTCCAATGGATTGCAGGATGGACCAAATAATTGTCATTAGTCATTTTAAGTATTTTTTGTTACTATTTTCTCGGTTTTAATTCATTTCTAGGCAAATTGGACCCACATGAGGTATACGAAAAAATGTTTGCACTTCAGTTGCAGATCGATGGCGCACGAAATGCGATATTGTACGTTCGAAATTGTAGAAAATACAACAAAAAAAATAAAATGAAAATTAGTAGAGTGCATTTTGGTAATGCCTGGTAGTTCTGGAATTGAACGATAAGAATTTCAATATTGATGCTGACTATTTATTGCATTTTGACTTCAGTTCAGTTGTTATTTTTGCTGATAAAAGAGTCAGAGCGATTCCTTGAGGTAGAAAGGAGTTGTCAAAAAGATGGCAAAAGGTCATCGAGCAAAGTGAATAAAGGTATTTCATAGTGTAAACAAAATAGGTTTCATAAAAAAAAAAAAACTCAACCACTTATTTGTTACACCAAAATATTCATTAAAAGAAAAATTAATTACATTACTCACTTTTGTTTATTGGTGTCAGTAATCTATCAACTACGTCGAGCTTGGCATTAAGTATCTATCATAGTATTTTTACGGATATATGTAGTCGTGTTGCATATTAAAGTTGCGCATCTAATATCGATATCTGAAAATGAAATATGTATTAAATTAAGGTTCTTTGCAAATATATACCATTCGATTTATATTATCACAGAATATAACCTTACTGGAGCAACACTTCATTTATATATTTACTTACATGTCTTAAAATATTTATTTTAGGCTGATGAATAACAAAGTTTTAAATACACGTAAGGCGAGAAATATTTTAAATATTTACATTTACAAAACGGCATAGTTATTATGTGTGTATTTAGAACGTTGTCATTCATGAGAATCAGCCTAAAATAAATATTTCATTACATATAAGTAAATAATATATACGAGTGTTGCTTCTGTAAGGTTATCTTATTCTGTGCATTGTCTAGTCACCTTTTATATAATTATTTTATATATAAACACCAAAAATAGTTTAAATACTCAATTTTTTTTTTTTTGCTTAATTTTATGTTTATACGAAACACATAATTTGCTGTAGCTATTTGGCTGCCCTCTGACACAATTAACTGATTAATATACTTTTCATACTGAAAATAAATCAACTTAACTGCCGTCGGTTGTTGCTCGTTTATATGAAAATATGGTCAGGTTGAGCACTATTCTTCAAATTAACAAAGTCACAATATCATATGGTACAAATTTGCATTTTTTGTAGTTTGTAGTTTTATAGTTTAAGTGTGCGAAATGTTATACATTAATTATAAAAATGTTTCTAATTATAAATTTATAGCTCGTCATTAATGTTGTTTTGATGGTTTTTCATTAAGTGATTTCTATTTATTTGCTTTTACATTACATGATGCGTTGCATTTCACTTTCAAGCAGCAATAGAAATACTAATTGGGTTTAATATTTACATTTTGCGTACTCTTTAAACCTCCGGATTAATATTATAATTCAATAAATGAAAACATTTAAATAACGGCAAACTAATTTGTAAATTGCTGCATTTATATTTCATGATGTTGATGTCACTGATGCTACTAAAGACGGCATATTATTTGACATCATATAATTATTTTCCAAAATATTGTAAATGAAGATGATGCTGTAGTGCTGGTAATTCAATATTTGAATATTCACTTGATTGTGGTTGTAAATTCATAGACACATTCGGTGGATTAATATAAAATGTCATCAATATCATAGTAGTTGTTGACAGCACGTGTTGGTTTGTTGTTTTGTTGTTTTGCTATTGTGCAGAACTCTACGTTGTATTTTAAATTTATTGGCGCTAATGGTAAAATTTATACATTGATTATTAGCTGCTAGATATGCTGCGTTTATAATTTACGATGTTGATGTCACTGATGCTACTAATGACGGCATATTATTTGACATCATATAATTTATTTTCCAAAATATTGTAAATGAAGATGATGCTGTAGTGCTGGTAATGCAATATTTGAATATTCATTTGATTGTGGTTGTAAATTCATTGGCACATTCGGTGGATTAATATAAAATGTCATCAATATCATAGTAGTTGTTGACAGCACGTGTTGGTTTGTTGTTTTGCTATTGTGCAGAACTCTACGTTGTATTTTAAATTTATTGGCGCTATGATGGCACTGATGCTACTAATGACGGCATATTAATTGACATAATATAATTATTTTCCAAAATATTGTAAATGAAGATGATGCTGTAGTGCTGGTAATTCAATATTTGAATATTCATTTGATTGTGGTTGTAAATTCATACACATTCGGTGGATTAATATAAAATGCCATCAATATCATAGTAGTTGTTGACAGCATGTGTTGGTTATCTATCCACAATCAATATATTGTATATGTGGTGTGTTACAACATACAATTGGAACTTAAAATCTGTAAGAATTTAGTTTAAATGAATTGAATTAATACAGTAATTACATATAATTATTATAAATAAAACTTGCCTCTGTGATTTAACCAATAATAAAGTTATATTTTGTGTATATTTAATCAATTAGAGATGGGCCGTGGTAATATAAAATAGTTTAAATATTTATATTGGATGTATATTCCAAAAATGATGCATGTCCAACTAAATTACAGGTTATGTTATAGTTTTCTTTTTTTTATACTATTGATATTGATGCTGCTGTACGTGATGATGTTGCAAAATTATTTATTATTATTTTATACATTTTAATGAATATATAATGGTAATAATTATATAATTTATTTTATAACAATAGATTTTACCTGCGATGATAAACACATATTTGAATCCATGAGCTGATAATGCATGCACTGCAATGCCGGGCACCATCACTTTCTTAATATTTTGTGCACTATAAATTCAATAACAATTAAATATATATTAATATTAATTGTATTTTTATTTTTATAATAATTTGTTTATTTATGTTTATTACTAAAATTAATTGCAATATTTTCTATTTTTCTTAAATGCGAGGTCCGAAACAAAAGAAAATTAATGAGGAAAACAAAAAAACTATTAAAATATCAAAAATCCGTTATAACGTAACATCATTTTATTCTACTACTACAAATGAAATTTTTTCGTATATGTGTTTCATGATTTTTTATGGTTTTTTTAATATAGTACAATAATACAGGTTTTTTCTCCTTTTAAATGATTTGTCCTTTTCCAAAGTAAATAGATGCCAATAGAATAAATAAGTGTATACCCTTCTCACTTATTATTATTATTATTTGAATCTTCATTAATGTCACCATTGTTTCTACCGTCCTTAATTTTCGTACTGTTTTTACCATTCATAAATAATTGATTTTTGTTACGATATTTTATAAATAGTAAAAAGATTTCACATATGTCGACAGACCACCAACACACAACGAAATTAATCAGCATATAAAAAATTGAGAATAATACACGTTTTTGCTACAAAATTCCTTCAATATTGATATCCAGGTATGATCTCTTGAACAATTACGACTTCGCTATTTTACGATTCAATTTTACATACACACACCAGTTTTTATCATAAATTATTAGAATCCGCTTCTGGAATCTAATCCTCCTTATTCACAACTAAGTAAATTCAAAATAAATTAAATGACATTCTTTCCGCTCACTTAATAATGTAAGTTGAAAACAATAAATAAAACTTCTCTGCATATCACCTCCAGACAATTTCTAAAAAAATTATCAAACCAGATTACACGATGAACTCACAAAGCTTACACAGTAAACCTAATGATACATTATAATAATATAAAAGGGATGCAGATCACCCCACTACAATTACTAACAAGATTGAACAAGTTCATAATAAAACTGTGCATGTATATATATGTGTGTGTATGTGTGCTGTGGTGTAGGTGGTAAAATATAAAATAATATAATATAATAAAAACCTTTTGAGAATGTAAACAGTCAAACAAATAATGTATGAAACATAATAAATTTGTATAAATACTACTCACTTTTCAATTCAAATTTAATATTTCTATGATGATCTCGCCATAAATTGTTTATAATCACTGAAGTTAATATCAATATTTTTATAAATATGTGCGATAACCGTCCGTCTGTGTATTCAATCTATTTAAATAGATAAAACATCATTGATGTTTGTGTTTGGTAAGTCAATAATGATACAATTGAGCTGTGGTTGAAAATTCGTATTGAATTATTATACTAGATTAGTGGTACTGAAGCAAATATTTCATTTATGTGTTTTGTTTGGTGACCCAACAACTCTGGTGAATTGCCAAATAATACAAATATCCATATCGTAATTAATTGTTGTTGTTTTTGTTATTGGAGTTGTAACATGTATAATAATTACGATCATGCAATTCAAATAATTGTATTTGAAAATTGGGATGTAATGTTGGTGGTGGTTATGGTGTATAAACTAAAAATTTGTTATAAAATTTAGTTTAAATAAATTAAATTTACAAAAACTATTTAAATATAATTAATTAATAATAATTTAATAATGATAAAACCTACCTGTGAGCTGTAATTTAACCAATAATAAAATTATATTTTGTAGATTTATTAAATACATTTAAAATAAGTAGTAGTTATTTAAAATGGAAGACATATTCATATTCAATTTACAGGTTATGTTGAAATACTATTGAAATTTATGACACGTTGTACGTGATGGTATTGCAAAATCTGTGTTATTTATTATACATTATAATTAATATATTGTGGAAGCAATTTAATAATTTATTTTATATAGTATTGGTAATTCAATATTTGAATATTCATTTGATTGTGATTGTAAATTCATTGACACATTCGGTGGATTAATATAAAATGCCTTCAATATTATAGTAGTTGTTGACAGCACGAGTTTGTTTGTTGTTTTGCTATTGTGCAGAATTCTACGTTGTATTTTAAATTTATTGGCGCTTATGGTAAAATCGATACATTGAATATTAGCTGCTAGATATGCTGCGTTTATAATTCACGATGTTGATGTCACTGAAGCTATTAATGACGGCATATTATTTGACATCATATAATTATTTTTCAAATTATTGTAAATGAAGATGATGCTGTGGTGCTGGTAATTCAATATATGAATTTTCATTTGATTGTGGTTGTAAATTCATTGACACATTCGGTGGATTAATATAAAATGCCATCAATATTATAGTAGTTGTTGGCTGAACATGTTGATTTGTTGTTTTGCTGTTGATCTATTAATTGTTGTATTAAAGATATTGATGCGAGAGTTTCTGTTATTGTAGAATGATTATTTATTTTGCAATTAAAATGATTGTTGTGATAATTAAGATGTAATTTTGTTGGCAGTGGTTATCTATCCACAATCAATATATTGTATATGTGGTGTGTTACAATATACAATTGGAATTTAAAATCTGTAAGAATTTAGTTTAAATAAATTGAATTAATACTGTAATTACATATAATTATTATAAATAAAACTTGCCTCTGTGATTTAAATAATAATAAAGTTATAGTTTGTGTACATTTCATCAATTAGAGAGAGGCCGTGGTAATATAAATTAGTTTAAATATTTATATTGGATATATATTCCAAAAATTCTGCATGTCCAACTAAATTACAGGTTATGTTATAGTTTTTCTTTTCTTTTTATACTATTAATATTGATGCTGTTGTACGTGACGATGTTGCTAAATCCGTATCTTCATTATTTTATATCATATTTTAATAGATTATCTGCGAGGATAAAAATATTTGAATTCATGAGCTGATAATACATTCATTGCAATGCCGGACACTATCACATTCTTAATATTTTGTGCACTATAAATCCAATAATAATTAAATATATATTAATATTAATTATATTTTTATTTTTATAATAATTTGTTTATTTATGTTTATTACTAAAATTAATTATAATATTTTCCATTTTCTTAAATGCGAGGGCCGAAACAAAAGAAAATTAATGAGGGAAAAAAAACTATTAAAATATCAAAAATCCGTTATAACGTTATTCTACTACTACAAACGAATTTTTTTGTATATGTTTTTCATGATTATTTATGGTTTTTTAAATAAAGTAGTACAATAATACAGGTTATTTCTCATTTTCTAAAGTAAATAGATGCCAATAGAATAAATAAGTGTATACCCTTCTCACTTATTATTATTATTTGAATCTTCATTTATGACACCATTGTTTCTACCGTCCCTAATTTTCGTACTGTTTTTACCATTCATAAATAATTGATTTTTTTTACGATATTTTATAAATAGTAAAAAATCTCACATCTGTCGACAGAGACTACCAACACACATAATAAATTAATACATCAAATAACGAAATCAATCAGCAACATAATAAACTGAGAATAATACAAGTTTTTGATACAAAATTCCTTCAATATTGATATCCAGGTCAGATCTATTGACCAGATCAACAGGATGATCTGTTGAACAATTACGACTTCGCTATTATGTTAATCAATAAAATGAGTGTAAAATTTTTCAATAGATTCACAACAAACAATTAAGAATATTGAAATGAAAATCGATCAAATAATATTACTGATTCAATTTTACATACACACACCAGTTTTTATCATAAATTATTAGGATCCGCTTCTGGAATCTAAATCCCCCTATTCACAACTAAGTAAATGTAAAATAAATTATATGACATTCTTTCCGTTCACTTAATAATGTAAGTTGAAACAATACAACGGCATTTTCTCTAAATAAAACCTCCAGACAATTTCGAAGAGATCAGTGAGTTTTTAATTTTCTAAAAGGTTGTAAATTGTTGAATCGCGATATCATAGTTACAAATTGAAAACATTATTAATAATTCAAACCTTTTAGGGTGTATATAATCGCAATTAATATGAAAATTACAACTGATGAACCTAATGATTCATTGAAATAATATAAAAGGGATGCATACCACCCCACTAGAATTACTAACAAGATTGGACAAGTGCATAATAAAACTTTGCATGCATGTGTATGTGTGTGTAGGTGTCTGTGGTGTAGGTGATAAAATATAAAATAAATGCGTGAAACATAAAAAATTTGTATAAATACTACTCACACTTCAATTCAAATTTAATGTTTCTATGATGATGTCGCCATAAATTGTTTATAATCACTGAAGTTAATATCAATATTTTTCTAAACATGTGCGATAACCGTCCGTCATTCAATCTATTTAAATAGATAAAACATCATTGATGTTTGTGTTTGATAAGTCAATAATGATACAATTGAGCTGTGGTTGAAAATTCGTATTGAATTATTATACTAGATTAGTGGTACTGAAGCAAATATTTCATTTATGTGTTTTGTTTGGTGACAAATATTATACATATCGTAATTGTTGTTGTTTTTGTTATTGGAGTTGTAACATGTATAATAATTACGATCATTCAATTAAAATCATTGTAATTGAAAATTGGGATGTAATGTTGGTGGTGGTGATGGTTGTGGTGTACCCATATAAACTAAAAATTTGTTATAAAATTTAGTTTAAATAAATTAAATTTACAAAAACTATTTAAATATAATTAATTAATAATAATTTAATAATGATAAAACCTACCTGTGAGCTGTAATTTAACCAATAATAAAATTATATTTTGTAGATTTATTAAATACATTTGAGATAAGTAGTAGTTATTTAAAATGACAGCCATATTCATATTCAATTGACAGGTTATGTTAAAATATAATTGAAATTTATGGCACGTTGTACGTGATGGTATTACAAAATCTGTATTATTTATTATACATTATAATTAATATATTTTGGAAACAATTTAATAATTTATTTTATAACAATAGATTACCTGTGATGATAAAAACATAATTTATGTGAAAAATCAGCACATGGCACATTCACCAATTTGGGGTACGGTATAGCAGCAACACTATAAATGTTGTTCCAACTAGCTCTTACAAAAAACAATTATATCTACAATTAAAAACCTATATTTTCTTAAAACATTTAAACAAGATGATTTAAATTTCAACTTATTACACATAATTGGAAAATGTTTTAAAAATTACACCTGAATATCGGAAAAATGTATATATAATTTATTATTATTTGTTAACACATTTATTACGTGGAGATGTGGTTTAATTGTAATACACATATAAATTATAATTTAATTATTGGAAAACCTATTAAAAATTATCAAAATTTGGTAAAACAAATGAAAAAAAAATCCAAATTAACGAAAAATAACACTAACCCACAATTTTTTCAATTTTTTTTATTAAATTTTATGATAATGAACCGAATTGACAGACGAACAATTTGATTTTAATTTTAAAATCTGACGTTTGTTAATTTTTGTATTTTTTCGTATGAATTGTATACAAAAACTTATTATTATACTCAATGTACTCATGTTCTCATATGGCCAATTGTCAAAATGTCAAAAATGAATATTTACGATTTTGGCTTCGGCTTATGAACTCATGAACCAGTCGCTTAAAATACGTTCAATAAAAAAGATATTCTTGTAGTTTTTGTTCAACTTTTTGATCAACTGTCAACTCTCGGCTAAATAAATTCCACTCGACTCCTCTTTCTCATATAAATATAATAATAAACTTCAAAAATCATATTGGCTGTAGTTCGTGTGTGGTGCGTACGTTAAATTTTATTGTCTTAATACTTTTTAATTAAAAAACATTAATTTTTACAAAATTATGAATAATTATCGTTTATTTATTATTATATTTGACAGTAATTTATTAATTTTAGTCTTTAATTAATTTTTTGTTTTTATTTAGTTTTTTTTTTTTTTGTTTTAGTTTTTTATTGGGTTTATTTTTTTTTTTAATTAATTTTTATTTTTTTTATTGGATGTTTGGGTTTGTTATTTAATTTTTGTTTCTTTTATTTGAATTTTGTTTTTTTTTATTTGATTTTTGTTTTTTTTTTATTTGAATTTGGTTTTTCTGATTTGATTTTTGTTTTTTTTTGGTTTGTTTTATGAAAATCGTGCATTTGGACTAAATTTATTTTTTTTTATTAGATTTTTATTTTTTTTTATTTGATCTTCGTTTTTTTTAATTGATTTTTGTTTTTTTATTTGATTTTTGTTTATTTTTTAATTGATTTTTGTTTTTTTATTTGATTTTTTTTAATTGTTGCTGTTACAGGATGAAGCAGCAAATATAAGTATGTAATTAATATGTGTATTCGTTTTTAAACGATATTAATAATTACAATAAATATTATTTTTCTTCTAAATAGATGCAGTAAATAAAAAAAAATAAATAATAATTGGATCATCCCATATTTATTTGTTTAATTTTTGGGCTATTGATGACACAAATTTGTAAAATAAAAAAAAAAATTAGAAGAGTACTATTTTATTATTTACCATTAAATCGGTAAATTAAATTTTTATTTTACTAAAATAACCAGTATATAGTTATATCATTTTCTATAGAAAATCAATGGTATCCAGCATCGCTTGTTATTGGCCTGAAAATGTCAGGCTATAAATAGTATTGTTGATTCACTTGTTGAATTAAAAGATAAACAAGAATTAGAGAATATGATGTACGTGTATGCTGAAAATGAATTAAAAAGTTTGATAAGCATTTAATTTATAATAAACTTGCATAAACTTCTAATTTTATTTTAAGATTCATATAAGAACAAGATCATTTCTACATGCATTAATATTCAAATTAAAGGTTATAATTTTAATTAGAAATGTTTTAATGTTAAAAAGGAATCGTTTAGCTGCAGCAGTTTTGTTTATCTTCACTATTTTCGAGAAGTGAAGAATAATAATTACACCATAATTTGAATAACGGATAACTTTAATAATCCTTTGAAGTCTCAAACTTTTAACTTGCGCGTCTATATACTGGAAATGAAATCATCAGCTATTTAAGCCATCTTTTTTGAAAAAAAGTTATATAAAATTATGCAAATATAAAAAAAATAAACCGCTGAGTAAAATTGTCGCATTCATAGGTCGCAGAGGTAAATATGTCTCCATGTGTGTATTATGCGATCTATATATCGATATAGAACTTCATTATAATTGTTCATTCAAGGGATGCAAATAGTGGTTTGACATGTGTGTGTGCATTTGAGCATCACGATTTGATGTTTTTTTAAAACGAGTTTTTGCAAATACAACAAATACTAGATCGATCTATTGGATACGCTGTGTAAAGTGTACTTCAATTTCGATCATTAGTGTTAAATAATTCTTTACAATATTTACATCTTGAAATCTATGTAATAATAGAACAATCCCTAATACACGATTCAAAAATATTATAAAATGTATCTACCTTTTTTTGATATTTAGTGGTTTCTTCTTTTTTAGTGGACATATTTTTGTGTTATCAGCAGATATTGCAGATTCACGATTCTCATTAAGAGATTAGATGTGAAGTAATGTTATTTAGATTTCTTTCACTATATAATTATCTCTGTAATTTTTATCATCAAGTTTTTAAAATTTTATCCATCTATATTCTTGTAATTTTCATTGATTAAAATTCATTTTTAGTATGTATTCCATTTTTGGATATTTCGAAATTATTCGCTGTTCTACAAATTCAAATGATTTTATGTATATATTGCATTTAATGCCTTGTGATCTTTCAAATCTTTTACACGATCGGTACAACGATCTTACAAATATGTTGTTGTAATCCATCATTATTTGTTTATTAATTTTACAACTGAATGATTTTTTGAACAATTTTGTATCAATTTGGCAAGTTGGTTTTGTTTATTGATTACATTATTTCGAATGGAAAAGATAAAGTTAAATAAAAATGAATGACTTGCATGTGTTGTTTTCGTATGTAAATTTTATTTTTCAAATAAGCCATATAAAAATTATGATTAAATAATATTCTAACATTACAAATTTTCTTTTACAGATGAACACACACACAATTAATTTTCTTTTTTACGATGAAGAACTTCACATGAAAATTAGGGGAAAGCCACTAAAAACATAGTGAAAAAAAATGCTTCTAATGTTTTATAATTAAGGTAATTTGGAAATTTCAGGAAATTCGAAAATACTGAAAGTCAAATTTGAAGGAACAATGATGGTGTAGTTGGTTCACGTTAAAAATTCTAGCTCAGCTGTTTGAAGTGGTGGGAGGTATTAAAAATTAGATAATTAAATTATATATAAAAAGTAATTACACTAAACATAAATTTTCTTTTCTCTTTACAGAATCCAAATGGATTTTGTTATCTTCTGCTTTTATTTATAAGTTGTAACAGAAATGTATAGTATTACGTATACATATTCCTACCAATACATCAATACACAAAAAATTCGAAAATAACCAAAATATACGATTTTTTAGTTGTAATATTAAGCGAGCAGAAATTGCAAGATTAATGTTAATTTGAATTTTTATTTATTTAAATATTTATCGTAGGCAAGATATAATATACAATAGCAAAGTTATTTTTTGTCAACTACAATATTTAAATTGTAAATTTTTGTGTTTCAACACAATTAGATACCTACGAAATATTTTCATATTTTCAATGAGAAATGAATGAAAGTTTTTAATGATTAATTAATTGAAATTTGATGAATGCCAATAATGTACGACGAACTCACCAATTATACAATTATATTTACCACTGACATTCGATAAAAATGCATTATGGGCTATTATTTTTATAATTATTATTTTATGTTAGCCAATCATTCATATAAAAATAATTGAATTAAAAAGCAGCTATCTTTTGATAATTGTAGATCACAGGATAAATTGCTATTACTCCCATGAGGAGTATTTTACCAATTTGATTGTAGTGAATGTATGATGCATACCAATGTAAGTTCCAGTTGAATTAACATGAATAAATGCCCTGTTAAAATGAATGGATTTTTGCAGGTACTAAAATTAATGATTAAAAACATTCATTCTCATTGTTTAATTGATTATTCTTCTACAATACAATAATATCGTGGAGAAGGGGAAATGCTGCCACAATGATATTGCTATCGATAAAAAAAAATTTGATCACGTGTCGCATGTCAAAGTTGAAATAAAATTCAAAATAGTTGCTTGCAAAGTTTCACATTTGACGCAACTTTTTATTTATTAATACTGTTTTTTTATAGAATATTTGTTCAATTTGTTGTTTGCGTTTTGTTTTGGTTGTGCTAATTAAAATTATTGTAAATAAATAATAAATATTAATATTCTATAAAATGTAGATAAATAATTAAATGGGTGATATAATACAAATAGGTTTGGGATTGGGTGCAATGGCATCTGTATATATGTTTTAACCGCAGCAAAAAATAAAAATAATAGACAGCCTTGCAGATATTCGTCTATAGCTTATTCATTGGCATTGAAATTACAAATTACAAAGATGTAAACATAAAAGAAAGACTACAAGCAATAGAATTCCATCTGAAAGTTTTGTTGAGGTGTATAAAATTGTGAGTATAAAGTTAATAAATTTACAAAAATCAAAACGAAAAGTAACCTAATGTTTCATCACCTAATCCGAACGTATAAACTTTTTTATTTTCAGCATTTGGTGCCTTCCATATTCATCAATTATTGTTGTCAACATTTGGCTTCAATATAATATAAGGGATGATTGGTTGATTTCATATTCAAATCAAAACTTTACCAATATGAAATTTTTGAAGTGTGCTGCAAAAGTACAATGTTCCATATTATTTCTGTTCTTTTTCATTTCTGTGTTTTGTTTGGTGACCCAACAACTCTGGTGAATTGCCAAATAATACAAATATTATCCATATCGTAATTAATTGTTGTTGTTTTTGTTATTGGAGTTGTAACATGTATAATAATAACGATCATGCAATTCAAATCATTGTATTTGAAAATTGGGATGTAATGTTGGTGGTGGTGATGGTGTGGTGTACCCATATATGCTAAAAATTTGTTATAAAATTTAGTTTAAATAAATTCAAGTTACAAAAACTATTTAAATATAATTAATTAATAATAATTTAATAATGATAAAACCTACCTGTGAGCTGTAATTTAACCAATAATAAAATTATATTTTGTAGATTTATTAAATACATTTGAGATAAGTAGTAGTTATTTAAAATGACAGCCATATTCATATTCAATTGACAGGTTATGTTAAAATATAATTGAAATTTATGGCACGTTGTACGTGATGGTATTACAAAATCTGTATTATTTATTATACATTATAATTAATATATTTTGGAAACAATTTAATAATTTATTTTATAACAATAGATTACCTGTGCTGATAAAAACATAATTTATGTGAAAAATCAGCACATGGCACATTCACCAATTTGGGGTACGGTATAGCAGCAACACTATAAATGTTGTTCCAACTAGCTCTTACAAAAAAAACTATATCTACAATTAAAAACCTATATTTTCTTAAAACATTTAAACTTTAACACAAATTAAAAACAAGATGATTTAAATTTCAACTTATTACACATAATTGGAAAATGTTTTAAAAATTATTTAATTAAAAATTACACCTGAATATCGGAAAAAAATGTATATATAATTTATTATTATTTGTTAACACATTTATTACGTGGAGATGTGGTTTAATTGTAATACACATATAAATTATAATTTAATTATTGGAAAACCTATTAAAAATTATCAAAATTTGGTAAAACAAATGAAAAAAAAATCCAAATTAACGAAAAATAACACTAACCCACAATTTTTTCAATTTTTTTTATTAAATTTTATGATAATGAACCGAATTGACAGACGAACAATTTGATTTTAATTTTGAAATCTCCCTTTTGTTAATTTTTGTATTTTTTCGTATGAATTGTATACAAATTATACTCAATGTACTCATGTTCTCATATGGCCAATTGTCAAAATGTCAAAAATGAATATTTACGATTTTGGCTTCGGCTTATGAACTCATGAACAAGTGGCATAAAATGCGTTCAATTATAAAGATATTCTTGTAGTTTTTGTTCAACTTTTTCCTCAATTGTCAACTCACGGCTAAATAAATTCCACTCGACTCTCCATTCTCATATAATATAATAATAAACATCAAAAATCATAATGGCTGTAGTTCGTGTGTGGTGCGTACGTTAAATTTTATTGTCTTAATACTTTTTAAATAAAAAAATGAATTTTAACAAAATTATGAATAATTATCGTTTATTTATTATTATATTTGATAGTAATTTATTAATTTTAGTCTTTAATTAATTTTTTGTTTTTATTTAGTTTTTTTTTTTTTTGTTTTAGTTTTTTATTGGGTTTATTTTTTTTTTTAATTAATTTTTATTTTTTTTTATTGGATGTTTGGGTTTGTTATTTAATTTTTGTTTCTTTTATTTGAATTTTGTTTTTTTTTATTTGATTTTTGTTTTTTTTTTATTTGAATTTGGTTTTTCTGATTTGATTTTTGTTTTTTTTTGGTTTGTTTTATGAAAATCGTGCATTTGAACTAAATTTATTTTTTTTTATTTGATTTTTATTTTTTTTTATTTGATCTTCGTTTTATTTAATTGATTTTTGTTTTTTTATTTGATTTTTGTTTTTTTTTTAATTGATTTTTGTTTTTTTATTTGATTTTTTTTAATTGTTGCTGTTACAGAAGCAGATTACAAAACAAAATACAACATTCAATGACAATATGGATGAAGCAGCAAATATAAGTATGTAATTAATATGTGTATTCGATTTTAAACAATATTAATAATTACAATAAATATTATTTTTCTTCTAAATAGATGCAGTAAATAAAAAAAAATAAATAATAATTGGATCATCCCATATTTATTTGTTTAATATTTGGGCTATTGATGACACAAATTTGTAAAATAAAAAAAAAATTTAGAAGTGTACTATGACCATTAAATCGGTAAATTATTTATATTATTTTCCGTTTAAATTTTTATTTTACTAAAATAACCAGTATTATATCATTTTCTATAGAAAATCAATGGTGTCCAGCATCGCTTGTTATTGGCCTAAAACTGTCAGGCTATAAATAGTATTGTTGATTCACTTGTTGAATTAAAAGATAAACAAGAATTAGAGAATATGATGTACGTGTATGCTGAAAATGAATTAAAAAGTTTAGTAAGTATTTAATTTAAAAAAAAAATTTTAATCACACTGTTCCGTACGTAATTATTCGATATAGACCATCAATTTAACAACAGATTTATTGACAATTACACACATTATTTATTTGAACTGTACATTATATTTTGGGTCAATATCCTGGGTATTAATTCTTATAACACAAATTACAAAAATATGTCAAACTAAATGTAAAAATGTAGTCCCTTTTGATGGCATATTGGAGTGTAATATCGCAATAATTACTTCTAATTTTATTTTAAGATTCATATAAGAACAAGATCATTTATACATGTATTAATATTCAAATTAAAGGTTATAATTTTAATTAGAAATGTTTTAATGTTAAAAAGGAATCGTTTAGCTGCAGCAGTTTTTATTTATCTTCACTATTTTCGAGAAGTGAAGAATAATACTTACACCATAATTCAAACTTTAAACTGGCGCGTCTATATACTGGGAATGAAATCATCAGCTATTCAAGCCACCTTTTTTTGAAAAAAAGTTATATAAAATTATGCAAATATAGAAGAAATAAACCACTAACTGAGTAAAATTGTCACATTCATATGTCGCAGAGGTAAATATGTGTACATGTGTGTATTTCCGATCTAAATATCGATATAGAACTTCATTATAATTGTTCATTCAAGGGATGCAAATAGTGCTTTGACATGTGTATGTGCATTTGAGCATCACGATTTGATGTTTTTTTAAAACGAGTTTTTGCAAATACAACAAATACTAGATCGATCTATTGGATACGCTGTGTAAACTGTTCTTCAATTTCGATCATTAGTGTTAAATAATTCTTTACAATATTTACATCTTGAAATCTATGTAATAATAGAACAATCCCTAATACACGATTCAAAAATATTATAAAATGTATCTACCTTTTTTTGATATTTAGTAGTTTCTTCGTTTTTAGTGGACATATTTTTGTGTTATCAGCAGATATTGCAGATTCACGATTATCATTAAGAGATTAGATGTGAAGTAATGTTATTTAGATTTCTTTCACTATATAATTATCTCTGTAATTTTTATCATCAGGTTTTTAAAATTTTATCCATCTATACTCTTGTAATTTTCATTGATTAAAATTCATTTTTAGTATGTATTCCATTTTTGAATATTTCGAAATTATTCGCTGTTCTACAAATTCAAATGATTTTATGTATATATTGCATTTAATGCCTTGTGATCTTTCAAATCTTTTACACGATCGGTACAACGATCTTACAAATATGTTGTTGTAATCCATCATTTTTTGTTTATTAATTTTACAACTGAATGATTTTTTGAACAATTTTGTATCAATTTGGCAAGTTGGTTTTGTTTATTGATTACATTATTTCGAATGGAAAAGATAAAGTTAAATAAAAATGAATGACTTGCATGTGTTGTTTTCGTGTGTAAATTTTATTTTTCAAATAAGCCATATAAAAATTATGATTAAATAATATTCTAACATTACAAATTTTCTTTTACAGATGAACACACACACAATTAATTTTCTTTTTTACGATGAAGAACTTCACATGAAAATTAGGGGAAAGCCACTAAAAACATAGTGAAAAAAAATGCTTCTAATGTTTTATAATTAAGGTAATTTGGAAATTTCAGGAAATTCGAAAATACTGAAAGTCAAATTTGAAGGAACAATGATGGTGTAGTTGGTTCACGTTAAAAATTCTAGCTCAGCTGTTTGAAGTGGTGGGAGGTATTAAAAATTAGATAATTAAATTATATATAAAAAGTAATTACACTAAACATAAATTTTCTTTTCTCTTTACAGAATCCAAATGGATTTTGTTATCTTCTGCTTTTATTTATAAGTTGTAACAGAAATGTATAGTATTACGTATACATATTCCTACCAATACATCAATACACAAAAAATTCGAAAATAACCAAAATATACGATTTTTTAGTTGTAATATTAAGCGAGCAGAAATTGCAAGATTAATGTTAATTTGAATTTTTATTTATTTAAATATTTATCGTAGGCAAGATATAATATACAATAGCAAAGTTATTTTTTGTCAACTACAATATTTAAATTGTAAATTTTTGTGTTTCAACACAATTAGATACCTACGAAATATTTTCATATTTTCAATGAGAAATGAATGAAAGTTTTTAATGATTAATTAATTGAAATTTGATGAATGCCAATAATGTACGACGAACTCATAAAATATACAATTATATTTACCACTGACATTCGATAAAAATGCATTATGGGCTATTATTTTTATAATTATTATTTTATGTTAGCCAATCATTCATATAAAAATAATTGAATTAAAAAGCAGCTATCTTTTGATAATTGTAGATCACAGGATAAATTGCTATATACTCCCATGAGGAGTATTTTACCAATTTGATTGTAGTGAATGTATGATGCATACCATTATAAGTTCCAGTTGAATTAACATGAATAAATGCCCTGTTAAAATGAATGGATTTTTGCAGGTACTAAAATTAATGATTAAAAACATTCATTCTCATTGTTTAATTGATTATTCTTCTACAATACAATAATATCTTGGAGAAGGGGAAATGCTGCCACAATGATATTGCTATCGATAAAAAAAAATTTGATCACGTGTCGCAAGTCAAAGTTGAAATAAAATTCAAAATAGTTGCTTGCAAAGTTTCACATTTGACACAACTTTTTATTTATTAATAATGTTTTTTTATGGATTTGGAATATTTGTTCAATTTGTTGTTTGGGCTTTGTTTTGGTTGTGCTAATTAAAATTATTGTAACTAAATAATAAATATTAATATTCTATAAAATGTAGATAAATAAGTAAATGTGTGATATAATACAAATAGGTTTGGGATTGGGTGCAATGGAATCTGTATATATGTTTTAACCGCAGCAAAAAATAAAGATAATAGACAGCCTTACAGACATTCGTCTATGGCTCATTCATTGGCATTGAAATTACAAATTACAAAGATGTAAACACAAAAGAAAGACTACAAGCAATACAATAATTAAAAATCGATTATAAAATAATTATTAAATTCATGGAAATGTATACAAATGCTGGAATGTAAAAAAAGATAAATTACAGAAAATTTATAATCAATATTTTTCAAGAGCCGACAAATTGTAATTAATTATATAAATTTACTAGGTATGACTTTCAATTGAAATCAAACTAATTATTATTTCATATTATTAATGTATTATTCCAATAATTATTTCATTTAGATTTGCAATTAAAAGAATCGATAAATAATGGTGCTGTTTTAAAATTATTATATTTAGCTGTTAATAAACATGGTATTAACTCCACATCATCTGTATTATCATCGTCACAATCTTTATCAATGGGAACATTAAATTTATGGTATCCAAATAAATTAATGGAAATGTATAAAATTAATCAATTACAATATGAATGGATTGCATTAAATGGACGTGCTAAAACGCAAGCATTTCGTGATTTAGAAAATTTATTTGAAAAATGAAAGTTGGCACAATTTAAAATCGAAAAAAACGTTAACTATTAATATACCATTGGCTCGTGTATAATTCCAATTATTACATTATAATGCACCAGTAGCTGTATTAAATGATGCACATCATCGTTTGTTATAGTTGATTCACTTGTTAAATTAAAAAATAAACAAGAATTAGAGAATTTAATTGAACAATTAACAAATGGTACCGATGTAGGGTTTTATGCTGAAAATGCATTAAAAAGTTTGGTAATTATTTAATTTTATAATAAAATATCTGCAACTTGCAAATACCATCTTAGCACTCGCATCTATCAATTATCGACATTTGAGCAACAAGATACAATAACTTAAGTCGGATACAACCAATGAAACAGAAGTTTTATTTTGAATGATCTTTTGGACACACACAAAGAATAATTAAATATTAAATTATTAAAATAAGAAATATTGTTACAATATAACATTTAAATAATTATTTCGATGCAATTATTTTAAAGTTGCTAGTATTTAAATTGTGAATTTTTGTGTTTCCACACAATTAGATACCTAGGAACAATTTGCATATTTTCAATGAGAAATAATCAATGAATGTTTTTAATTGTTAATATATTCAAATTTGATGATTGCCAATAATTTAATTAATAATAACGAAGTCGTGAAATATACAATTATATTTACCACTGAAATTCGATAAAAATGTATTATGGGCTATTATTATTATTTTATGTTAGCCAATTATTCATATAAAAATAATTGAATTAAGAAAACAGCTATCTTTTGATAATTGTAGATCACAGGATATATTGCTATATACTCCCATGAGGAGTATTTTACCAATTTGATTGTAGTGAATGTGTGATGCATACCATTATAAGTTGCAGTGGAATTAACATGAATAAAAACTATGCCCTATTAAAATTAATGGATTTTTGCAGGAACTAAAATTATTGATTAAAAACATTCATTCTCATTGTTTAATTGATTATTCTTCTACAATACAATAATATCTTGGAGAAGGGGAAATGCTGTCACAATGCTATTGCTACCGATAAAAAAAATTTGATCACGTGTCGCATGTCAAAGTTGCAATAGAATTCAAAATGGTTGCTTGCAAAGTTTCACATTTGACACAACTTTTTATTTATTAATAATGTTTTTTTATGGATTTGGAATATTTGTTCAATTTGTTGTTTGGGCTTTGTTTTGGTTTTGCTAATTAAAATTATTGTAAATAAATAATAAATATTAATATTCTAAAAAATGTAGATAAATAAGTAAATGTGTGATATTAATACAAATAGGTTTAGATTGGGTACAATGGAATCTGTATATATGTTTTAACCGCAGCAAAAAATAAAGATAATAGACAGCCTTGCAGATATTTGTCTATAGTTTATTCATTGGCATTGAAATTACAAATTACAAAGATGTAAACACAAAAGAAAGACTACAAGCTATAGAATTCCATTTGAAGATTTTGTTGATGTGTATAAAATTGTGAGTATAAAGTTAATAAATTTACAAAAATTAAAACGAAAAGTAACCTAATGTTTCATCACCTAATCCTAACGTTTAAACTTTTTTATTTTCAGCATTTGGTGCCTTCCATATTCATCAATTATTGTTGTCAACATTTGGCTTCAATATAATATAAGGGATGATTGATTGGTTTCATATTCAAATCAAAACTTTACCAATATGAAATTTTTGAAGTGTGCTGCAAAAGTACAATGTTACATATTATTTTGGTTCTTTTTCAAAAAGGTATTTATTATTTTTATTTATTTAACGTATTTTAAGTGAATATTAGGTTAGGAATATTATTAAAAATAAGAAAAATTTAAAAAAATATATAAAAACATTCCAAATGAAAACACGAACACAGGACCAAGCGCCATAGTCACTACGTCACCGATCTTTTTGTTTTTTGGTATTTATTGTGCGTTAATCAATATCTTAATTATTTGTTTATCAATTTTTTAAGTTGTTTTTATTTTTCGATTTCCATTTTTGTTGTTCTCTTTTTTTGTTTTTGTTTTTTTTTTTCAAAGGAAAGGAAAGAATAATTTTGTAAAGTAAATTTATAGTATTAACTTTTTAGTTTTCATTTACTTTGTTTTTATATTATGGATTTGTGAATATTTCGGTGGTTCAATTATGCAGCAGTGCCTAGAATTGTTTTAATAATTGTTTTTTTATATAATATTTATTTATTTATTTATTATTTATTTATTTATTTTTAATTGTATTTGTTGTTTTCTTCTTTTTTTTCTCTGTGTGATCCCAACTTCATTGTTTCGTTGAAAAATGATATCAATTGAAATGAACAATATTGTATGAAATCTCAAACATTTTCCTGGAAGAAATACGTGTCGAAGTAATAAAAAATCAAATCTATATTATTTTTTTTTTCTCTTCGGGAGATAATCTTCTATATATTAAAATATTAATGTAATAAAAATATATGACCATTATTTGTTGTTGTAATTGCTGTGTTGATTTTCCAAGAAATCATATTAAAAAAATATCATTAATTTTAATCTTATTATGTAGATTACAAGTCTTTTATTTACAAATAGAACACACACACACACACACACACATACACAGACACCAACACAATATTTTTTTTTAATTGTTTTTCTTTCAACGAACGAATTTCTTCCCATGAAATTTCATATATAAAAACATAATATTTTTTCATACAAATGAAAAACTTTAAATGAAAATTCTGCGAAAATCCGTGAAAATTTCGATGTTCACTAGTGGTAAAATATGTTCCTAATATTTTAATTAAGATAATTGGAAATTTTCAGATAAATCGGTAATATTAAATATATAGACTATGCGGATTAAACAAAAATAAAATTCTGAAATTTACATCATTCTTCAAAATACGTGTCTTCTATTGTAATTACATTGTTGATTTTGTGGTGGAACAAATATTGCAACATTATTCTGCATAATATTTATTATGGTACATTTGTTAAAATTGGTTATTGGCTATTTACCAACTAACTGGAAATTATTGGTACACGTTCACGTGTTTGAGTAGTTGTGGATGAAATTATACAAATATTTCCGAAGTATTGTAATTGAAATGATAGTTGTTTATAATTCAATAATATTTAAATTATTCAATTGAATGTGGTTGGTGAATGTAAACTCATTGAATAAAATAATGTTATTATCAGTTTATTGGCGACACAGCCGGTGAACTAATAACAAAATGTCATCAATGTCATAATAAATAGTTTGTTCTTGTGGTGATAATACTCTGTTGTTACAATGCATATGATAAATACTAATTGTTGTTTTTCTTGTTGATTTAGCTGTTGTCATTGTGTGTAATGTTGATATTGAAGATTGATTACCATATCATAATTCTATTGGTTGCTGTTGTGACAATGATTGGTGCTGGTGGTTCTTGTTATGGTAGTGTACCCATTGGTATTGTAGCAGTTGTAAAATGTGGTAATACAATGAAACTGAATCTGGTTGAACTACATTTGACTAGAAATAGATTATATTTTATAATATTAAATATAATAATTATAAATGTAACGTACAATTTTAATAGTTGTAAACTAAATGAAAAAAATGTAATTACCATTTTATTGATGACACAGCCGATGGACTAATATTCAAATGACATCAATTTCATAATAGTTTGTTGTTGTGGTGATAATATTCTGGTGCTATATTGCATATGATTGTTGTTTTTCTTGTTGATTTAATTGTTGTCATTGCGTGTAATGTTGATATTGTAGATTAAGATTTCATAATTCTATTGGTTGCTGTTGTGACAATGATTGGTGCTGGTGGTTCTTGTTATGGTGGTGTACCCATTGGTATTGTAGCAGCTGTAAAATGTGGTAATACAATGAAACGGAATCTGGTTGAACTGCTTTTGACTAGAAATAGATTATATTTTATAATATTAAATATAATAATTATAAATAAAACGTACAGTTTTAGTGGTTGTAAATTGAATGAACGAAATGTAATTACCATTTTATTAACGATACAGCCGATGGACTAATGTTCAAATGACATCAATTTCAATATAATTTGTTCTTGTGATAATAATACTATGTTGTTATATTGCATATGATAAATACTGATCATGTTATTTTTCTGGTTGATTTAATTGTTGTAATGTTGATATTGTAGATTAATTACGATTTCATAATTCAATTTGTTTCTATAGTGATAATGATTGATGCTGGTGGATTCTAATATATATTTATATAATATATTATTAATAATTAATGAATTTATTAAACATTAAATATAATATGGAATAAGTAGGAATTTACCTACGATCAGATTTATCCTTAATATTACTATCACATTTTCTATATTTCAATTATATTTCAAAAATATTAAATGTTCAATTTACAGGTTAGGTATGGATTAGTTTTTTTTTTATTTTTTCATATATTGATGCTGTTGTAAGTGAAAATGTTGTAAAGTCTGAATCTTTATTGTTTATTATACATTATAATTAATATATAATATAAACAATTAAATCATTTATTTTAAAACAATAGATTACCTGTGATGAGAAAAACTGATTTCACGTGGTAATAATGCACGCACCGGCCGGTACCAACACTTTCTGATGAATATCTTGTGATTGTGCCCTAAAAATTATAATTTAATAACAATTATATATTAATTAATATTAATTGTATTTCTATTTTATTATTATTATTATATATGTTTTTTTATATTAAAATTACTTACATTTTCCATTTTCATACGAGCTGGAAAACAAAAGTAAATGAAGAAAAGATTTACAAAAACCAAAATTTTTTTGAAATTTTAAAATTTGAAGTAGAAAAATTGTATTCTATTACAATATCATCATATTTTCTACTACTAAAACTGAATTTTTCATTAATCCTATATACAAGGCCTCATATATTTTCAACACTTTCTCCGCAAACGTTTTCATATGGTTTTATAGCAAAATAATATTCATAATTGTTCGTAATCAATGTAATCTGAAATAAATAATACTTAATTAATTTATTAAACATTAAATATAATATGGAATAAATAGGAATTTACCTACGATCAGATTTATCCATAAAATTACTATCACTTTTTCTATATTTCATATATATTCCAAAAATATTAAATGTTCAATTTACAGGTTAGGTATAAATTAGTTTTTTTTTTTTTTAAATATTGATGCTGGTGTACGTGATGATGTTCCAAAATCTGTATCTTTATTGTTTATTATACATTTTAATTAGTATATTAAATAAACAATTAAATCATTTATTTTATAACAATAAATTACCTGTGATGAGAAAAACATATTTCTTGTGCTGATAATGCATGCTCTGGCTGGCACCAAAATTGTTTGATGAATATCTTGTGATTGTGCCCTAAAAATTATAATTTAATAACAATTAAATATATATTAATTAATTATTTGTATTTCTATTATATTATTATTATTATTTATTTAATTATATGTATTTTTATTAAAATTACTTACAGGCTTTTCTTTTCCAACGAGCAAGAAAACAAAGTCAATGAAGAATTACAAAAACAAAAATTTTTTAAAAATGTCCAAATATGAAGTATGAAAGATACCTTAAATCAGGAGAAATCAGTGGAATTTTTTGTATGCATTTTTTTAGTACACAACAATAAAAAATTATTTATTTGTGTATGAAAAACAGTATGAGTATAAATTGAGGTGAGTTGAGGAATTGTGAATTTAATTAAGGTAATAAATCGTAATAGAATGTTTGAAAAGAGGAGAAATATATTGTTATTTTTTACTTTTCGTTTTCTCATTTATGATTGAAATAAAAAGAAATGACTTGTATTTGTTGTTTTTGTGGGTGAAGCAAAATATAAATTTTTAATAAGAATTACTTATCAGAGAAATTGCATTGTATGAAGAAAAATCAATGATATAATTTCTTTTAAATGAAAATGCATGCTAATTTTATTAAATTAATATAAAAATTTTACTATTTATTGTAATCCTAAATTAATTTTAATGATTATGCATGCAAAAAAGCATTAATTTTAATACGTAGTATATAAATATTATTTTATTATTAAGAATTATCCTATGTAAACACACACAAACACACACACAATTATTTTTATAATAGCTTTTCCTTCGACGAGTATTTCTATTCGTTGAAATTTCATATAGAAACATTAATTTTCCTAATACATATGAAAATTTCTAATGAAAATTCTGAGAAAACTCATGAAAATTTCGGTGTCGTCTGGTGGTAAAAAATGTTTCTAATATTATAAATAAATTAAATGGGAAATTTCAGGGGAATCGATAAATTTTGAAGGTAAATTAGTGGAAAAATGATGGTATATATTTGGCCCAAGGTAAAAATTCTAGCTCAGCCATTTGAAGTGGTAGGAGGATGGGATTCGTTTTAAATGATAGGTAATTAAACTACCTAACTTTTTGTAAAAAAAAAACTTGGATTTTTCACCATGAATATGAAACCGTTATTTGAAAATTCCGGGAAAACCCGTAAATAGATTCGGGTCCTCTAGTGGTAAAAAACACTTCCAATATTCTAACTAAGACATCTGGAAAATTTCAAGAAAATCCGGAAAATTTTAATTTTAATCGGAAAATTCCGGGAAAACTGTAATAGTTAGGAAAAATTTTCAGTACCACTCCCTCAGTACATTTACCATCTATATCCATTTATGGCTATAAGACATCTGTAAGTCTTCTACTTTAGGCTGGAGAAATTTCCCGGAATTTCTGAAAACAGATTTTTTTATGTTTTCGAAAAAAATTTATTAGGTAGCCAATTTTTGTTCCAGCCATATTATAGAGGTTCTTAATGCGCACAACAAAGCTTCTGGGCTTTTTCCGTGAAAAATCTATTACTCGACTTATGACCGATTTAAGATTTGGAAATTTTCGTGTAAGCCTAACTTTGGGCGCACATTGTAAGAAAACCATTAGCCTTAGAGAGTTGTGGTGGGGCTTAAAGTACGTGGCATATAGTCTACTATCTGTGATAAATACGGCATCGGGAAATTCCATTGGGAAAGTCGAAAAATTCCCAATTGAAAACATGCAAAAATCGATGTTTTTCGTTGTTCCTGGAAAATCCGTATTTTCCACTGGAAAATTCCAAAAAAAATCTTAGAACAAAGATTGAACTTTCCTTTACATTTCTGCATCATTGGATTTTTGAAAAATTCAATATTTCTCGACTTTCCAGTCATTGGAAGATTGGTCTGCAAACGATTTTCCAAATTTTAGACACCCCTAGTTGGAAAACCCTTTTAGATAGAAAGTCGCCCCCATAATATAATTTGTAGCCCTTGAGGAGGACTATCGCTGGTAAAAAGATCCTGGCAAAATATTGGGTATTTCCGGAGTTATAGGGGTGCAAAAGTGACCCATTTGGTACTTTCGAAGCCCCATAACTCCGCCCCCTTAGGGAAATCCGGCAAAGAGGTGGACAAATATTGTTTTTTTTCCGAGCTCTACAATCCCTGAAAATCTGAAGGTCCTACGGGCAAAAAAATTTTTTCGGCAGTGGGTTATAACCCACACTTTTGAAGGTCAAAAAAGTCCAAAAAAATAGGGCTGGAAATAGGCTTAAACGATGAAGGGGCATCGTGCGAACACGAATCCGTTGAGATATTTCGAAAATTCCGCCTCTAAGTGGGTCAAATTGGCAAAACAAAAAACGTGTCAAAAACCACTAAAAAAAAAAAATGGCTGGAAATAGGCTTAAACGATCGGGGGTCATCGTCCCAACAAGAATCCGGTGGAAAATCTGGAAAATTCCGTCTCTAAGTGGGTCAAATTGGCAAAACAAAATTCGGCTAAAACACAGGTGAGTACCAGAAATCATGAGAAAAATAATGAGAAATTTAATTTAATTTTCTTTTTTCAGATTCCAATTGGATTTCCTTCAGGATATAATAATTAAAAAGAAGAATGTTATTTTAATTAAACGATACTTTTAGTTTTTATTAATTAAATTGTTTATATTTGTACTATATATTTATATAAAAATAAACAAAACATTACAAATTGTTTTAAATAGAATTGTGTTATTTTTTAAGAGTTAAATTAATTTTATATTAAATTTTAATAATGTCATTGAGATTATAATATAATAAAATAATATTCAATCAATAAAATTAAATAGATGCGCCATAATCATCAATTTTCAAATAACTAGTTAATAAATACCTGTAAAATCTTATGCTAAACCTACATACCAAATTTGATCGAAATTGGTGAAGCAATGATGCAGATATTCCCAATGACAGAACTGCATAGCATTACTACCCATTCATACAAACACGACAACTAAATAAATACGGAAAAAAAATTCGAAAAAATACACAAAATATACGATTTTTTGAGATGAAGTATTAGGCCAGCATAATCACATGCTAGTGGAAATGTTTTTTATTTTCATTTGTAAACACTACAAATGTCAATAAGGGATTATTATTATTCTAATACTACTGATTATCTCATATATAAACCATGTACATGTTCACCACTTTTCCCCAGCCAACCGTTTCGGAGATAATCTATTAGCCAACAGATGTCACGATAGGTAATAAATATATTATACGGTTTAATACTCCTAAATTATCTTTGATAAGTCACTACCAATTTCACCATTACCTCTCCCTAATTTTTCCATACTGTTTTTCATAACAAATTTTATAATTTTCACACAATTGACCAATATGAAATTATATAGAGATTTTGTGGAAATTTTATACAATAAAAAATGATCTAGTTATTAGAATAAAAAGAATTAGATTCGACTGCATTCATGGTCATGACGACCAAAAAACTAATATAAATATACAATATATATTAAAATAGGCATTCCGTACGAACATCATTCAGACGTGGTCCTCACATGGGACTACAACGTAACATATAATTTTCCATGTAATATAATTCGCCGGTTATGAGTACAAAATTATTGCACATGCGAGAGTAGACCAATATTCACAAAGGTTAAAATTTGTGTTTTTTACCTATTTATATAGGGCAAATTTGCCTGTCTATGAATATGAATGTCTACAATCACATGAATAATCGTTTGGCAACCAGAACAAGGGTCGTGCGCGTGCCAGGCCTCAATTAACGCTAATTGATAAGTGCCACGACCCCGGCCATAACATGGAAAACCTATTCACGATGGAAAAAAATAGTTAGATAATGTAGCTCCCAATGATTACACTACTGTTGAAATTCAATAATTTCAGCCTGAAAATTCCGCGAAGGTGTTTGAATGGTATTAAAAGCCATACACGGGCATGAATCTAACAAAATAAAAATGTGATCATTCACAGCTCTGAACGGTTTTATCGAAGAGCTCAGATTCCTTTGAATGTGAGCCCAAACCCTTATTTATAAAAATTAAAAATTATAGTTCAATCATTATTATGCTACTGGGACTTCCAAATTTTAAAATTAATATGCACAGGCGATAAAATAAAAAAAATTTTTTTTTTTTTTGTAGAAACTCGTTACTACAGCTTAGAACGGTTTTATCGGAAACCTCGGATATTCCTTTGCATGTGAGCCCGACCGCGTAATCACTTTGTTGGGAGGAGACAATCCCTGTACGTAACATATTAAAAGAATATGCCAAAGTGATTCCCGAAATTTAAATTTACAAAATCAAAAAGTATGAGAAAAAAATAACATTTTGACAATGTCATTTGAAAAAAAACTCATATACAAATTAAAAATTAAAACTAAATTGAATTCAAATTAACGAATAAATTATAAATACGCGATCACGAATATATTATAATCTCAATATTTTATTGGTTTGTCTAACTACACAATTATTGGCTATTATGCCTCGTGTAGAGAGAGAGACCAACAAAATTATTGATAAAATATCAATAATATCCAGAGTGCTTGTGTTTTATTATTATTTGAAAATTGATTTTCAAATTTTTTCGATATAGTTTATTAAAAACAAATATTAAATATTATTAATAAATGTTGACAATAAAACACAAGCGTCTGGTTTGATTGAATCTTAAATTATTAACCAATACAATTTTTAATCTAAATTATAATTTAAAACTTATAGACTATAGTAACTTACAAAATATTTACAAATAATTAGACACAAAATATACAATAGAAGCCTAAATGGTTAGAGATAATAGATATTCTTCCACAACGTACCAATTTATGTAAGTTATTAATTTTCCACGCAAAACAATTTCCAGGATGTGAGTGACCAGATCATTGCACATGCCTGAGAGATTACACCAATATTAAGTAACTAAACAATTAAAAACCGACCGATTTATAACCATTATATCAATTACAAATAAATAAAATTAGTACGTTTTTTTCCAATAAACCCTACCCACTATTAAGACTACCAGAATGAAATTCGTTCAAATGATATTACTCGTTCAATTTTACACACACACCCTACGGCTCGTTCATATCATAAATTATTAAGATCAGCCTCAGGAACGCATCCCCTATTCACAACAAGTGTTAATACAAATTTAATTAGATGACTTTCTACTCCCCTTACACCAACATTTTGAAGTTGAAACAATAAAATAACATGTTCTCTAAAAAAAACACATCCACGCACATCCACTCGTTGTACATAGCAAATACTAGCGTTCGAAGAGTCAAAAAATTTGTAATTGAATAAACAACCAAATAATCAACCCGTGTATCAAACAATATTCGACTGATTTTGAGTTATTCTTACGATGCGTGTGTGTTTATTGATTTAAAGAAAACATTATAATATTTTTCAACCTAGGAGTGTACCATATGAGACGTGTGCGAAGACATACGCTAAGCCACCATTTCATAATAGTGCCACTCCTTGTTGTGCACATCCAATAAATATTACAGTCAAATTAGTAAATTACTCTCGTATGTGAGTTTGTAACAATTCACCAATTGAACTCCGTAATTTTGCATTAACAAAGTTATGACGTGTGACAAAATAACCTAATCAACTACGAATGCATAAAATTTTAGTTAGTAATACTTCTCGGAGACGATAACACCCCAATAGGAATTCTTTGTATAGCGATAGGATATAGCATTGAGAAAAAAACAATATAAAACTAATTTTACTTAGATGTTATTAAAATAATGGACAAGCAAAACAGTTAATTTACTTTATTTTTGTATACGAACGATCAATGGATCAAACGCGCACTTAACACACAGAATGCGTTAGTGATAACTAGTTTAATATAAACTATGCTGACGATTTTTAAAAAAACCCAACTACTGCATATTAAGTATTGATAACTCCGAAAAATTATTAAATGAATGAGAGTGGTTTATCTGAATAAGATTACATGTTTCTTACATATTCAAATAAAACGCTCTCATTTAAAATTGTAAAAAAATTTTACATTTGACCTTAACTTGCGTTTTCGCGCAAAATTCTTTCAGAGAAATCACTATCAATATCAATATGGGGGTTAAACATGATCCGTATACGAATGAGTATAGAACTCCGAATAATACAACATGTAAATAGAATGCCAATGAAGGCAATTTTGTACATATTAATTTAATTCAATTTATACTGTGTCAAAAGACAATTTAAAAATTTGAAAATATAAATGTGTTTTTATTTGGAATTGTATACGTATTCGGAGCATGTTTATAAGCATTTAAAATATTGCCTTCGTTATTTCTATATCTAATATCGTTCAGCATGACTTTGGGAAAAACGTAAAAAGGGGACGAATAGATCCCATGACTGCGCACAACACAAGTGGCACAGTGGATAATGTCGACAATTTTCTAATTTCTTCACTTGTTTTCCATTCAAGTGAACAAATTAGTATAAAACTCTCAATTAGATTGGAATATATTAACATTAAATCTGTAATATTGGTAGGCACAACCAGGCGTAGCCAACAAGCCCAGCCAACTAGAACCATGGGGGTCCCATGATGGGAACATAGCATGCAATGTCTAAATTTATTATCCTGCAACCATAATACTCTGATCGGTGAGTATTACAGCCATTAAATTCTAAATGGAGACATGAACACACGACGCGACCCCAGGCCACAACACAAAAAGCTGTCAGCGATGGAAAATATAAACGTGATTACATAACACAAAGCCCGCGCGTAATTGATACTTTAATTTATACTTTAAAAAAACGTTATGTGGAATACCTATCTATCTCAGATATTTTAGTTTCTTAAAATCTAAATTGTGTCTTTTAAATTAATGAATTAAACTAATTAATAATTAAATGGAACTTAATTATTATTATTAGCTTAATTCATCCAATTTACTTAAAATTATTAAACTTAACCTATAACTTAAATATAAATAAATAACTTATAAATTAAAATCTTAAATTACACATCTTAAATTACACACATTATTTTCTTCATAGCAGCAAATTGTTTTTGTTTAAGTTTGTAAATTTCGATGATGTTTTGTTGTTTTGAAGCGTTTTGCTATACGAAAACAAATAATATAAAATATTATAATTAAACAAATTTTTAAAGATTACAGTTTATATAAAATATTATAACAACATTAAAGTCACCTTGTCGGTGTGGGTGCTTAAAGTCAAATCTTTCTCAAAGCTCTGTCAGGTAGATGATAAACTAAGCACTTCGAAAATAGGTAATGCTGATAACAAATGAAATTTGTGCGTCAGGTGGCAAACAGGACGACAGTGTGATGAATTCACCCTCTTCACGGAAGTAGGTCCTATGGATTGCAGGATGGACCAAATAATTGTGTAGTCGTTGAGAAATTAGTCATTTTAAGTATTTTTTGTTACTATTTTCTCGGTTTTGATTCATTTCTAGGCAAATTGAACCCACATGAGGTATACGAAAAAATGTTTGCACTTCAGTTACACATCGATGGAGCACGAAATGCGATATTGTACGTTCGAAATTGTAGAAAATACAACAAAAAAAATAAAATGAAAATTAGTAGAGTGCATTTTGGTAATGCCTGGTAGTTCTGGAATTGAACGATAAGAATTTCAATATTGATGCTGACTATTTATTGCATTTTGACTTCAGTTCAGTTGTTATTTTTGCTGATAAAAGAGTCAGAGCGATTCCTTGAGGTAGAAAGGAGTTGTCAAAAAGATGGCAAAAGGTCATCGAGCAAAGTGAATAAAGTTATTTCATAGTGTAAACAAAATAGGTTTCATAAAAAAAAAAAAAACTCAACCACTTATTTGTTACACCAAAATATTCATTAAAAGAAAAATTAATTACATTACTCACTTTTGTTTATTGGTCTCAGTAATCTATCAACTACGTTGAGCTTGGCATTAGGTATATATCATAGTATTTTTACGGATATATGTAGACGTGTTGCATATTAAAGTTGCGCATCTAATATCGATATCTGAAAATGAAATATGTATTAAATTAAGGTTCTTTGCAAATATATACCATTCGATTTATATTATCACAGAATATAACCTTACTGGAGCAACACTTCATTTATATATTTACTTACATGTCTTAAAATATTTATTTTAGGCTGATGAATAACAAGGTTTTAAATACACGTAAGGCGAGAAATATTTTAAATATTTACATTTACAAAACGGCATAGTTATTATGTGTGTATTTAGAACGTTGTCATTCATGAGAATCAGCCTAAAATAAATATTTCATTACATATAAGTAAATAATATATACGAGTGTTGCTTCTGTAAGGTTATCTTATTCTGTGCATTGTCTAGTCACCTTTTATATAATTATTTTATATATAAACACCAAAAATAGTTTAAATACTCAATTTTTTTTTTTTTTGCTTAATTTTATGTTTATACGAAACACATAATTTGCTGTAGCTATTTGGCTGCCCTCTGACACAATTAACTGATTAATATACTTTTCATACTGAAAATAAATCAACTTAACTGCCGTCGGTTGTTGCTCGTTTATATGAAAATATGGTCAGGTTGAGCACTATTCTTCAAATTAACAAAGTCACAATATCATATGGTACAAATTTGCATTTTTTGTAGTTTGTAGTTTTATAGTTTAAGTGTGCGAAATGTTATACATTAATTATAAAAATGTTTCTAATTATAAATTTATAGCTCGTCATTAATGTTGTTTCGATGGTTTTTCATTAAGTCATTTCTATTTATTTGCTTTTACATTACATGATGCGCTGCATTTCACTTTCAAGCAGCAATAGAAATACTAATTGGGTTTAATATTTACATATTGCGTACTCTTTAAACCTCCGGATTAATATTATAATTCAATAAATGAAAACATTTAAATAACGGCAAACTAATTTGTAAATTGCTGCATTTATATTTCATGATGTTGATGTCACTGATGACGGCATATTATTTGACATCATATAATTATTTTCCAAAATATTGTAAATGAAGATGATGCTGTAATGCTGGTAATTCAATATTTGAATATTCATTTGATTGTGGTTGTAAATTCATTGGCACATTCGGTGGATTAATATAAAATGTCTTTAATATCATAGTAGTTGTTGACAGCACGTGTTGGTTTGTTGTTTTGCTATTGTGCAGAACTCTACGTTGTATTTTAAATTTATTGGCGCTATTGGTAAAATGTATACATTGATTATTAGCTGCTAGATATGTTGCGTTTATAATTTACGATGTTGATGTCACTGATGCTACTAATGAAGGCATATTATTTGACATCATATAATTTATTTTCCAAAATATTGTAAATGAAGATGATGCTGTAGTGCTGGTAATTCAATATTTGAATATTCATTTGATTGTGGTTGTAAATTCATTGGCACATTCGGTGGATTAATATAAAATGTCATCAATATCATAGTAGTTGTTGACAGCACGTGTTGGTTTGTTGTTTTGCTATTGTGCAGAACTCTACGTTGTATTTTAAATTTATTGGCGCTATTGGTAAAATGTATACATTGATTATTAGCTGCTAGATATGTTGCGTTTATAATTTACGATGTTGATGTCACTGATGCTACTAATGAAGGCATATTATTTGACATCATATAATTTATTTTCCAAAATATTGTAAATGAAGATGATGCTGTAGTGCTGGTAATTCAATATTTGAATATTCATTTGATTGTGGTTGTAAATTCATTGGCACATTCGGTGGATTAATATAAAATGTCATCAATATCATAGTAGTTGTTGACAGCACGTGTTGGTTTGTTGTTTTGCTATTGTGCAGAACTCTACGTTGTATTTTAAATTTATTGGCGCTATTGGTAAAATGTATACATTGATTATTAGCTGCTAGATATGTTGCGTTTATAATTTACGATGTTGATGTCACTGATGCTACTAATGACGGCATATTATTTGACATCATATAATTTATTTTCCAAAATATTGTAAATGAAGATGATGCTGTAGTGTTGGTAATTCAATATTTGAATATTCATTTGATTGTGGTTGTAAATTCATTGGCACATTCGGTGGATTAATATAAAATGTCTTTAATATCATAGTAGTTGTTGACAGCACGTGTTGGTTTGTTGTTTTGCTATTGTGCAGAACTCTAAGTTGTATTTTAAATTTATTGGCGCTAATGGTAAAATGTATACATTGATTATTAGCTGCTAGATATGCTGCGTTTATAATTTACGATGTTGATGTCACTGATGCTACTAATGACGGCATATTATTTGACATCATATAATTATTTTCCAAAATATTGTAAATGAAGAAGATGTTGTGGTGTTGGTAATTCAATATATGAATATTCATTTGATTGTGGATCTAAATTCATTGACACATTCGGTGGAAAAATATAAAATGCCATCAATATCATAGTAGTTGTTGACAGCATGTGTTGGTTATCTATCCACAATCAATATATTGTATATGTGGTGTGTTACAACATACAATTGGAACTTAAAATCTGTAAGAATTTAGTTTAAATGAATTGAATTAATACAGTAATTACATATAATTATTATAAATAAAACTTGCCTCTGTGATTTAACCAATAATAAAGTTATATTTTGTGTATATTTAATCAATTAGAGATGGGCCGTGGTAATATAAAATAGTTTAAATATTTATATTGGATGTATATTCCAAAAATGATGCATGTCCAACTAAATTACAGGTTATGTTATAGTTTTCTTTTTTTTATACTATTGATATTGATGCTGCTGTACGTGATGATGTTGCAAAATTATTTATTATTATTTTATACATTTTAATGAATATATAATAGTAATAATTATATAATTTATTTTATAACAATAGATTTTACCTGCGATGATAAACACATATTTGAATCCATGAGCTGATAATGCATGCACTGCAATGCCGGGCACCATCACTTTCTTAATATTTTGTGCACTATAAATTCAATAACAATTAAATATATATTAATATTAATTGTATTTTTATTTTTATAATAATTTGTTTATTTATGTTTATTACTAAAATTAATTGCAATATTTTCTATTTTCTTAAATGCGAGGTCCGAAACAAAAGAAAATTAATGAGGAAAACAAAAAACTATTAAAATATCAAAAATCCGTTATAACGTAACATCATCATTTTATTCTACTACTACAAATGAAATTTTTTAGTATATGTGTTTCATGATTTTTTATGGTTTTTTTAATATAGTACAGTAATACAGGTGTTTTCTCCTTTTAAATTATTTGTCCTTTTCCAAAGTAAATAGATGCCAATAGAATAAATAAGTGTATACCCTTCTCACTTATTATTATTATTATTTGAATCTTCATTAATGTCACCATTGTTTCTACCGTCCTTAATTTTCGTACTGTTTTTACCATTCATAAATAATTGATTTTTGTTACGATATTATATAAATAGTAAAAAAATTTCACATGTCGACAGACCACCAATACACATAACGAAATTAATCAGCATATAAAAAATTGAGAATAATACACGTTTTTGCTACAAAATTCCTTCAATATTGATATCCAGGTAAGATCTATTGATCACATCAACTGGATGATCTCTTGAATTATGTTAATCAATAAAATGAGTGTAAAATTTTTCAATTGATTCACAACAAACAATTAAGAATATTGAAATGAATATCGATCAAATAATATTAGTGATTCAATTTTACATACACACACCAGTTTTTATCATAAATTATTAGAATCCGCTTCTGGAATCTAATCCTCCTTATTCACAACTAAGTAAATTCAAAATAAATTAAATGACATTCTTTCCGCTCACTTAATAATGTAAGTTGAAACAATAAAGCGGCATTTTCTCTAAATAAAACTTATCTCATATCACCTCCAGACAATTTCTAAAAAAGATACCAAACCAGATTACACGATGAACTCACAATTCACAAGATTGGACAATTGCATAATAAAACTGTGCATGTATGTATAATGTGTGTAGCTGTGTCTGTGGTGTAGGTGGTAAAATATAAAATAATATAATATAATAAAAACCTTTTGAGAATATAAACAGTCAAACAAATAATGTATGAAACATAATAAATTTGTATAAATACTACTCACTCTTCAATTCAAATTTAGTATTTCTATGATGATCTCGCCATAAATTGTTTATAATCACTGAAGCTTATATCAATATTTTTATAAACATGTGCGATAACCATCCGTCTGTGCATTCAATCTTTTTAAATAGATAATAAAACATCATTGATGTTTGTGTTTGGTAAGTCAATAAAGATACAATTGAGTTGTGGTTGAGAATTCGTATTGAATTATTATACATCAGTGTTAATGAAGGAAATATTTAATTTCAGTGTTTTGTTTGGTGACCCAACAACTGATGATTTGCCAAATAATACAAATATTATACATATCGTAATTAATTGTTGTTGTTTTTGTTATTGGAGTTGTAACATGTATAATAATTACGATCATGCAATTCAAATCATTGTATTTGAAAATTTGGATGTAATGTTGGTGGTAGTGATGGTTGTGGTTTATCCATTTGATATTGTATTCTGAGTATACAATTGAAACCAAAAATTTGTAATAAAATTTAGTTTAAATAAATTTAATTTACAAAAACTTTATAAATATAATTAATTAAAAATAATAAAACTTACCTATGAGCTGTAACTTAACCAATAATATTAGTTACATATCGTGGATTTATTAAATACATTTGAGATAAGTAGTAGTAATATAAAATGGGATATATTCATATTCAAGTCCAATTTGCAGGTTATGTTGATATACTATTGAAATTGATGGCACGTTGTACGTGATAATGTTCCAAAATCTGTGTCTTTATAATTAATTATACATTATAATTAATATATTATATAAACAATTAAATAATTTATTTTATAATAATAGATTACCTGCGATGCATAAAAATATATTCCATGTGCTGATGATACATACACCGGCCGGCGCCAACACTTTCGGATGAATATATTGCGTTTGTGCATTAAAAACTATAATTTAATAACAATTAAATAAATATTAATATTAATTCTATTTCTATTTTATTATTATTATTATTATTATTATTTATTTAACTATATGTTTTTTTATTAAAATTACTTACAGCCATTTCTATTTCCAACGAGCAAGAAAACAAAAGTCAATGAAGAATTACAAAAACAAAAATTTTTTGAAATGTCCAAATTTGAAGTATGAAAAAAGTGTATTCTATTACAATATCATTATATTTTCTACTATTACAGCGGGATTTATCATTCATCCTATATTCATAACCTTATTTATTTTCACCACTGTTTTCCCCGCAATTAGGAAATGTAATTTTGGCGATGGTGATGGTCGTGATTTATCCATTTAATATTGTATCCTGAGAATACAATTGAAACCAAAAATTTGTAATAAAATTTAGATTAAATAAATTTAATTTACAAAAACTTTTTAAATATAATTAATTAATAATAATTTAATAATAATAAAACTTACATGTGATCTGTAACTGAAGCATTAATATTAGTTACATATTGTGGATTTATTAAATACATTTGAGAGTAGTAGTAGTAATATAAAATGGAAGATATATTCATATTCAAGTCCAATTTACAGGTTATGTTGATATACTATTGAAATTGATGGCACGTTGTTCGTGATGATGTTCCAAAATCTGTATCTTTATAATTGATTATACATTATAATTAATATATTATATAAACAATTAAATAATTTATTTTATAATAATAGATTACCTGCGATGCATAAAAATATATTCCATGTACTGATATTACACGCACCGGCCGGCGCCAATACTTTCTGATGAATATCTTGCGCTTGTGCATTAAAAACTATAATTTAATAACAATTAAATAAATATTAATATTAATTCTATTTCTATTTTATTATTATTATTATTATTATTATTTATTTAATTATATGTTTTTTTATTAAAATTACTTACAGGCTTTTCTTTTCCAACGAGCAAGAAAACAAAAGTCAATGAAGAATTACAAAAACAAAAATTTTTTAAAAATGTCCAAATTTGAAGTATGAAAGATACCTTAAATCAGGTGAAATCAGTGGAATTTTTTGTATGCATTTTTTTAGTACACAACAATAAAAAATTATTTATTTGTGTATGAAAAACAGTATGAGTATAAATTGAGGTGAGTTGAGGAATGGTGAATTTAATTAAGGTAATAAATCGTAATAGAATGTTTGGAAAGAGGAGAAATACATTGTTATTTTTTACTTTTCGTTTTCTCATTTATGATTGAAATAAAAAGAAATGACTTGTATTTGTTGTTTTTGTGGGTGAAGCAAAATATAAATTTTTAATAAGAATTACTTATCAGAGAAATTGCATTGTATGAAGAAAAATCAATGATATAATTTCTTTTAAATGAAAATGCATGCTAATTTTATTAAATTAATATAAAAATTTTACTATTTATTGTAATCCTAAATTAATATTAATGATTATGCATGCAAAAAAGCATTAATTTTAATACGTAGTATATAAATATTATTTTATTATTAAGAATTATCCTATGTAAACACACACAAATACACACACAATTATTTTTATAATAGCTTTTCCTTCGACGAGTATTTCTATTCGTTGAAATTTCATATAGAAACATTAATTTTCCTAATACATATGAAAATTTCTAATGAAAATTCTGAGAAAACTCATGAAAATTTCGGTGTCGTCTGGTGGTAAAAAATGTTTCTAATATTATAAATAAATTAAATGGGAAATTTCAGGGGAATCGATAAATTTTGAAGGTAAATTAGTGGAAAAATGATGGTATATATTTGGCCCAAGGTAAAAATTCTAGCTCAGCCATTTGAAGTGGTAGGAGGATGGGATTCGTTTTAAATGATAGGTAATTAAACTACCTAACTTTTTGTAAAAAAAAAACTTGGATTTTTCACCATGAATATGAAACCGTTATTTGAAAATTCCGGGAAAACCCGTAAATAGATTCGGGTCCTCTAGTGGTAAAAAACACTTCCAATATTCTAACTAAGACATCTGGAAAATTTCAAGAAAATCCGGAAAATTTTAATTTTAATCGGAAAATTCCGGGAAAACTGTAATAGTTAGGAAAAATTTTCAATACCACTCCCTCAGTACATTTACCATCTATATCCATTTATGGCTATAAGACATCTGTAAGTCTTCTACTTTAGGCTGGAGAAATTTCCCGGAATTTCTGAAAACAGATTTTTTTATGTTTTCGAAAAAAATTTATTAGGTAGCCAATTTTTGTTCCAGCCATATTATAGAGGTTCTTAATGCGCACAACAAAGCTTCTGGACTTTTTCCGTGAAAAATCTATTACTCGACTTATGACCGATTTAAGATTTGGAAATTTTCGTGTAAGCCTAACTTTGGGCGCACATTGTAAGAAAACCATTAGCCTTAGAGAGTTGTGGTGGGGCTTAAAGTACGTGGCATATAGTCTACTATCTGTGATAAATAGGGCATCGGGAAATTCCATTGGGAAAGTCGAAAAATTCCCAATTGAAAACATGCAAAAATCGATGTTTTTCGTTGTTCCTGGAAAATCCGTATTTTCCACTGGAAAATTCCAAAAAAAATCTTAGAACAAAGATTGAACTTTCCTTTACATTTCTGCATCATTGGATTTTTAAAAAATTCAATATTTCTCGACTTTCCAGTCATCGGACGATTGGTCTGCAAACGATTTTCCAAATTTTAGACACCCCTAGTTGGAAAACCCTTTTAGATAGAAAGTCGCCCCCATAATATAATTTGTAGCCCTTGAGGAGGACTATCGCTGGTAAGAAGATCCTGGCAAAATATTGGGTATTTCCGGAGTTATAGGGGTGCAAAAGTGACCCATTTGGTACTTTCGAAGCCCCATAACTCCGCCCCCTTAGGGAAATCCGGCAAAGAGGTGGACAAATATTGTTTTTTTTCCGAGCTCTACAATCCCTGAAAATCTGAAGGTCCTACGGGCAAAAAAATTTTTTCGGCAGTGGGTTATAACCCACACTTTTGAAGGTCAAAAAAGTCCAAAAAAATAGGGCTGGAAATAGGCTTAAACGATGAAGGGGCATCGTGCGAACACGAATCCGTTGAGATATTTCGAAAATTCCGCCTCTAAGTGGGTCAAATTGGCAAAACAAAAAACGTGTCAAAAACCACTAAAAAAAAAAAATGGCTGGAAATAGGCTTAAACGATCGGGGGTCATCGTCCCAACAAGAATCCGGTGGAAAATCTGGAAAATTCCGTCTCTTAGTGGGTCAAATTGGCAAAACAAAATTCGGCTAAAACACAGGTGAGTACCAGAAATCATGAGAAAAATAATGAGAAATTTAATTTTATTTTCTTTTTTCAGATTCCAATTGGATTTCCTTCAGGATATAATAATTAAAAAGACGAATGTTATTTTAATTAAACGATACTTTTAGTTTTTATTAATTAAATTGTTTATATTTGTACTATATATTTATATAAAAATAAACAACACATTACAAATTGTTTTAAATAGAATTGTGTTATTTTTTAAGAGTTAAATTAATTTTATATTAAATTTTAATAATGTCATTGAGATTATAATATAATAAAATAATATTCAATCAATAAAATTAAATAGATGCGCCATAATCATCAATTTTCAAATAACTAGTTAATAAATACCTGTAAAATCTTATGCTAAACCTACATACCAAATTTGATCGAAATTGGTGAAGCAATGATGCAGATATTCCCAATGACAGAACTGCATAGCATTACTACCCATTCATACAAACACGACAACTAAATAAATACGGAAAAAAAATTCGAAAAAATACACAAAATATACGATTTTTTGAGATGAAGTATTAGGCCAGCATAATCACATGCTAGTGGAAATGTTTTTTATTTTCATTTGTAAACACTACAAATGTCAATAAGGGATTATTATTATTCTAATACTACTGATTATCTCATATATAAACCATGTACATGTTCACCACTTTTCCCCAGCCAACCGTTTCGGAGATAATCTATTAGCCAACAGATGTCACAATAGGTAATAAATATATTATACGGTTTAATACTCCTAAATTATCTTTGATAAGTCACTACCAATTTCACCATTACCTCTCCCTAATTTTTCCATACTGTTTTTCATAACAAATTTTATAATTTTCACACAATTGACCAATATGAAATTATATAGAGATTTTGTGGAAATTTTATACAATAAAAAATGATCTAGTTATTAGAATAAAAAGAATTAGATTCGACTGCATTCATGGTCATGACGACCAAAAAACTAATATAAATATACAATATATATTAAAATAGGCATTCCGTACGAACATCATTCAGACGTGGTCCTCACATGGGACTACAACGTAACATATAATTTTCCATGTAATATAATTCGCCGGTTATGAGTACAAAATTATTGCACATGCGAGAGTAGACCTATATTCACAAAGGTTAAAATTTGTGTTTTTTACCTATTTATATAGGGCAAATTTGCCTGTCTATGAATATGAATGTCTACAATCACATGAATAATCGTTTGGCAACCAGAACAAGGGTCGTGCGCGTGCCAGGCCTCAATTAACGCTAATTGATAAGTGCCACGACCCCGGCCATAACATGGAAAACCTATTCACGATGGAAAAAAATAGTTAGATAATGTAGCTCCCAATGATTACACTACTGTTGAAATTCAATAATTTCAGCCTGAAAATTCCGCGAAGGTGTTTGAATGGTATTAAAAGCCATACACGGGCATGAATCTAACAAAATAAAAATGTGATCATTCACAGCTCTGAACGGTTTTATCGAAGAGCTCAGATTCCTTTGAATGTGAGCCCAAACCCTTATTTATAAAAATTAAAAATTATAGTTCAATCATTATTATGCTACTGGGAATTCCAAATTTTAAAATTAATATGCACAGGCGATAAAATAAAAAATTTTTTTTTTTTTTGTAGAAACTCGTTACTACAGCTTAGAACGGTTTTATCGGAAACCTCGGATATTCCTTTGCATGTGAGCCCGACCGCGTAATCACTTTGTTGGGAGGAGACAATCCCTGTACGTAACATATTAAAAGAATATGCCAAAGTGATTCCCGAAATTTAAATTTACAAAATCAAAAAGTATGAGAAAAAAATAACATTTTGACAATGTCATTTGAAAAAAAACTCATATACAAATTAAAAATTAAAACTAAATTGAATTCAAATTAACGAATAAATTATAAATACGCGATCACGAATATATTATAATCTCAATATTTTATTGGTTTGTCTAACTACACAATTATTGGCTATTATGCCTCGTGTAGAGAGAGAGACCAACAAAATTATTGATAAAATATCAATAATATCCAGAGTGCTTGTGTTTTATTATTATTTGAAAATTGATTTTCAAATTTTTTCGATATAGTTTATTAAAAACAAATATTAAATATTATTAATAAATGTTGACAATAAAACACAAGCGTCTGGTTTGATTGAATCTTAAATTATTAACCAATACAATTTTTAATCTAAATTATAATTTAAAACTTATAGACTATAGTAACTTACAAAATATTTACAAATAATTAGACACAAAATATACAATAGAAGCCTAAATGGTTAGAGATAATAGATATTCTTCCACAACGTACCAATTTATGTAAGTTATTAATTTTCCACGCAAAACAATTTCCAGGATGTGAGTGACCAGATCATTGCACATGCCTGAGAGATTACACCAATATTAAGTAACTAAACAATTAAAAACCGACCGATTTATAACCATTATATCAATTACAAATAAATAAAATTAGTACGTCTTTTTCCAATAAACCCTACCCACTATTAAGACTACCAGAATGAAATTCGTTCAAATGATATTACTCGTTCAATTTTACACACACACCCTACGGCTCGTTCATATCATAAATTATTAAGATCAGCCTCAGGAACGCATCCCCTATTCACAACAAGTGTTAATACAAATTTAATTAGATGACTTTCTACTCCCCTTACACCAACATTTTGAAGTTGAAACAATAAAATAACATGTTCTCTAAAAAAAACACATCCACGCACATCCACTCCTTGTACATAGCAAATACTAGCGTTCGAAGAGTCAAAAAATTTGTAATTGAATAAACAACCAAATAATCAACCCGTGTATCAAACAATATTCGACTGATTTTGAGTTATTCTTACGATGCGTGTGTGTTTATTGATTTAAAGAAAACATTATAATATTTTTCAACCTAGGAGTGTACCATATGAGACGTGTGCGAAGACATACGCTAAGCCACCATTTCATAATAGTGCCACTCCTTGTTGTGCACATCCAATAAATATTACAGTCAAATTAGTAAATTACTCTCGTATGTGAGTTTGTAACAATTCACCAATTGAACTCCGTAATTTTGCATTAACAAAGTTATGACGTGTGACAAAATAACCTAATCAACTACGAATGCATAAAATTTTAGTTAGTAATACTTCTCGGAGACGATAACACCCCAATAGGAATTCTTTGTATAGCGATAGGATATAGCATTGAGAAAAAAACAATATAAAACTAATTTTACTTAGATGTTATTAAAATAATGGACAAGCAAAACAGTTAATTTACTTTATTTTTGTATACGAACGATCAATGGATCAAACGCGCACTTAACACACAGAATGCGTTAGTGATAACTAGTTTAATATAAACTATGCTGACGATTTTTAAAAAAACCCAACTACTGCATATTAAGTATTGATAACTCCGAAAAATTATTAAATGAATGAGAGTGGTTTATCTGAATAAGATTACATGTTTCTTACATATTCAAATAAAACGCTCTCATTTAAAATTGTAAAAAAATTTTACATTTGACCTTAACTTGCGTTTTCGCGCAAAATTCTTTCAGAGAAATCACTACTAATATGGGGGTTAAACATGATCCGTATACGAATGAGTATAGAACTCCGAATAATACAACATGTAAATAGAATGCCAATGAAGGCAATTTTGTACATATTAATTTAATTCAATTTATACTGTGTCAAAAGACAATTTAAAAATTTGAAAATATAAATGTGTTTTTATTTGGAATTGTATACGTATTCGGAGCATGTTTATAAGCATTTAAAATATTGCCTTCGTTATTTCTATATCTAATATCGTTCAGCATGACTTTGGGAAAAACGTAAAAAGGGGACGAATAGATCCCATGACTGCGCACAACACAAGTGGCACAGTGGATAATGTCGACAATTTTCTAATTTCTTCACTTGTTTTCCATTCAAGTGAACAAATTAGTATAAAACTCTCAATTAGATTGGAATATATTAACATTAAATCTGTAATATTGGTAGGCACAACCAGGCGTAGCCAACAAGCCCAGCCAACTAGAACCATGGGGGTCCCATGATGGGAACATAGCATGCAATGTCTAAATTTATTATCCTGCAACCATAATACTCTGATCGGTGAGTATTACAGCCATTAAATTCTAAATGGAGACATGAACACACGACGCGACCCCAGGCCACAACACAAAAAGCTGTCAGCGATGGAAAATATAAACGTGATTACATAACACAAAGCCCGCGCGTAATTGATACTTTAATTTATACTTTAAAAAAACGTTATGTGGAATACCTATCTATCTCAGATATTTTAGTTTCTTAAAATCTAAATTGTGTCTTTTAAATTAATGAATTAAACTAATTAATAATTAAATGGAACTTAATTATTATTATTAGCTTAATTCATCCAATTTACTTAAAATTATTAAACTTAACCTATAACTTAAATATAAATAAATAACTTATAAATTAAAATCTTAAATTACACATCTTAAATTACACACATTATTTTCTTCATAGCAGCAAATTGTTTTTGTTTAAGTTTGTAAATTTCGATGATGTTTTGTTGTTTTGAAGCGTTTTGCTATACGAAAACAAATAATATAAAATATTATAATTAAACAAATTTTTAAAGATTACAGTTTATATAAAATATTATAACAACATTAAAGTCACCTTGTCGGTGTGGGTGCTTAAAGTCAAATCTTTCTCAAAGCTCTGTCAGGTAGATGATAAACTAAGCACTTCGAAAATAGGTAATGCTGATAACAAATGAAATTTGTGCGTCAGGTGGCAAACAGGACGACAGTGTGATGAATTCACCCTCTTCACGGAAGTAGGTCCTATGGATTGCAGGATGGACCAAATAATTGTGTAGTCGTTGAGAAATTAGTCATTTTAAGTATTTTTTGTTACTATTTTCTCGGTTTTGATTCATTTCTAGGCAAATTGAACCCACATGAGGTATACGAAAAAATGTTTGCACTTCAGTTACACATCGATGGAGCACGAAATGCGATATTGTACGTTCGAAATTGTAGAAAATACAACAAAAAAAATAAAATGAAAATTAGTAGAGTGCATTTTGGTAATGCCTGGTAGTTCTGGAATTGAACGATAAGAATTTCAATATTGATGCTGACTATTTATTGCATTTTGACTTCAGTTCAGTTGTTATTTTTGCTGATAAAAGAGTCAGAGCGATTCCTTGAGGTAGAAAGGAGTTGTCAAAAAGATGGCAAAAGGTCATCGAGCAAAGTGAATAAAGTTATTTCATAGTGTAAACAAAATAGGTTTCATAAAAAAAAAAAAACTCAACCACTTATTTGTTACACCAAAATATTCATTAAAAGAAAAATTAATTACATTACTCACTTTTGTTTATTGATGTCAGTAATCTATCAACTACGTCGAGCTTGGCATTAGGTATCTATCATAGTATTTTTACGGATATATGTAGACGTGTTGCATATTAAAGTTGCGCATCTAATATCGATATCTGAAAATGAAATATGTATTAAATTAAGGTTCTTTGCAAATATATACCATTCGATTTATATTATCACAGAATATAACCTTACTGGAGCAACACTTCATTTATATATTTACTTACATGTCTTAAAATATTTATTTTAGGCTGATGAATAACAAGGATTTAAATACACGTAAGGCGAGAAATATTTTAAATATTTACATTTACAAAACGGCATAGTTATTATGTGTGTATTTAGAACGTTGTCATTCATGAGAATCAGCCTAAAATAAATATTTCATTACATATAAGTAAATAATATATACGAGTGTTGCTTCTGTAAGGTTATCTTATTCTGTGCATTGTCTAGTCACCTTTTATATCATTATTTTATATATAAACACCAAAAATAGTTTAAATACTCAATTTTTTTTTTTTTTGCTTAATTTTATGTTTATACGAAACACATAATTTGCTGTAGCTATTTGGCTGCCCTCTGACACAATTAACTGATTAATATACTTTTCATACTGAAAATAAATCAACTTAACTGCCGTCGGTTGTTGCTCGTTTATATGAAAATATGGTCAGGTTGAGCACTATTCTTCAAATTAACAAAGTCACAATATCATATGGTACAAATTTGCATTTTTTGTAGTTTGTAGTTTTATAGTTTAAGTGTGCGAAATGTTATACATTAATTATAAAAATGTTTCTAATTATAAATTTATAGCTCGTCATTAATGTTGTTTTGATGGTTTTTCATTAAGTCATTTCTATTTATTTGCTTTTACATTACATGATGCGTTGCATTTCACTTTCAAGCAGCAATAGAAATACTAATTGGGTTTAATATTTACATATTGCGTACTCTTTAAACCTCCGGATTAATATTATAATTCAATAAATGAAAACATTTAAATAACGGCAAACTAATTTGTAAATTGCTGCATTTATATTTCATGATGTTGATGTCACTGATGCTACTAATGACGGCATATTATTTGACATCATATAATTATTTTCCAAAATATTGTAAATGAAGATGATGCTGTAATGCTGGTAATTCAATATTTGAATATTCACTTGATTGTGGTTGTAAATTCATAGACACATTCGGTGGATTAATATAAAATGTCATCAATATCATAGTAGTTGTTGACAGCACGTGTTGGTTTGTTGTTTTGTTGTTTTGCTATTGTGCAGAACTCTACGTTGTATTTTAAATTTATTGGCGCTAATGGTAAAATTTATACATTGATTATTAGCTGCTAGATATGCTGCGTTTATAATTTACGATGTTGATGTCACTGATGCTACTAATGACGGCATATTATTTGACATCATATAATTTATTTTCCAAAATATTGTAAATGAAGATGATGCTGTAGTGTTGGTAATTCAATATTTGAATATTCATTTGATTGTGGTTGTAAATTCATTGGCACATTCGGTGGATTAATATAAAATGTCTTTAATATCATAGTAGTTGTTGACAGCACGTGTTGGTTTGTTGTTTTGCTATTGTGCAGAACTCTAAGTTGTATTTTAAATTTATTGGCGCTAATGGTAAAATGTATACATTGATTATTAGCTGCTAGATATGCTGCGTTTATAATTTACGATGTTGATGTCACTGATGCTATTAATGACGGCATATTATTTGACATCATATAATTATTTTCCAAAATATTGTAAATGAAGATGATGCTGTAGTGCTGGTAATTCAATATTTGAATATTCATTTGATTGTGGTTGTAAATTCATAGACACATTCGGTGGATTAATATAAAATGTCTTTAATATCATAGTAGCTGTTGACAGCACGTGTTGGTTTGTTGTTTTGCTATTGTGCAGAACTCTACGTTGTATTTTAAATTTATTGGCGCTATTGGTAAAATGTATACATTGATTATTAGCTGCTAGATATGTTGCGTTTATAATTTACGATGTTGATGTCACTGATGCTATTAATGACGACATATTATTTGACATCATATAATTATTTTCCAAAATATTGTAAATGAAGATGATGCTGTAGTGCTGGTAATTCAATATTTGAATATTCACTTGATTGTGGTTGTAAATTCATAGACACATTCGGTGGATTAATATAAAATGTCTTTAATATCATAGTAGTTGTTGACAGCACGTGTTGGTTTGTTGTTTTGCTATTGTGCAGAACTCTACGTTGTATTTTAAATTTATTGGCGCTATTGGTAAAATGTATACATTGATTATTAGCTGCTAGATATGTTGCGTTTATAATTTACGATGTTGATGTCACTGATGCTATTAATGACGACATATTATTTGACATCATATAATTATTTTCCAAAATATTGTAAATGAAGATGATGCTGTAGTGCTGGTAATTCAATATTTGAATATTCACTTGATTGTGGTTGTAAATTCATAGACACATTCGGTGGATTAATATAAAATGTCTTTAATATCATAGTAGTTGTTGACAGCACGTGTTGGTTTGTTGTTTTGCTATTGTGCAGAACTCTACGTTGTATTTTAAATTTATTGGCGCTATTGGTAAAATGTATACATTGATTATTAGCTGCTAGATATGTTGCGTTTATAATTTACGATGTTGATGTCACTGATGCTACTAATGACGGCATATTATTTGACATCATATAATTTATTTTCCAAAATATTGTAAATGAAGATGATGCTGTAGTGTTGGTAATTCAATATTTGAATATTCATTTGATTGTGGTTGTAAATTCATTGGCACATTCGGTGGATTAATATAAAATGTCTTTAATATCATAGTAGTTGTTGACAGCACGTGTTGGTTTGTTGTTTTGCTATTGTGCAGAACTCTAAGTTGTATTTTAAATTTATTGGCGCTAATGGTAAAATGTATACATTGATTATTAGCTGCTAGATATGCTGCGTTTATAATTTACGATGTTGATGTCACTGATGCTATTAATGACGGCATATTATTTGACATCATATAATTATTTTCCAAAATATTGTAAATGAAGATGATGCTGTAGTGCTGGTAATTCAATATTTGAATATTCATTTGATTGTGGTTGTAAATTCATAGACACATTCGGTGGATTAATATAAAATGTCTTTAATATCATAGTAGCTGTTGACAGCACGTGTTGGTTTGTTGTTTTGCTATTGTGCAGAACTCTACGTTGTATTTTAAATTTATTGGCGCTATTGGTAAAATGTATACATTGATTATTAGCTGCTAGATATGTTGCGTTTATAATTTACGATGTTGATGTCACTGATGCTACTAATGACGGCATATTATTTGACATCATATAATTTATTTTCCAAAATATTGTAAATGAAGATGATGCTGTAGTGTTGGTAATTCAATATTTGAATATTCATTTGATTGTGGTTGTAAATTCATTGGCACATTCGGTGGATTAATATAAAATGTCTTTAATATCATAGTAGTTGTTGACAGCACGTGTTGGTTTGTTGTTTTGCTATTGTGCAGAACTCTAAGTTGTATTTTAAATTTATTGGCGCTAATGGTAAAATGTATACATTGATTATTAGCTGCTAGATATGCTGCGTTTATAATTTACGATGTTGATGTCACTGATGCTACTAATGACGGCATATTATTTGACATCATATAATTATTTTCCAAAATATTGTAAATGAAGAAGATGTTGTGGTGTTGGTAATTCAATATATGAATATTCATTTGATTGTGGATCTAAATTCATTGACACATTCGGTGGAAAAATATAAAATGCCATCAATATCATAGTAGTTGTTGACAGCATGTGTTGGTTATCTATCCACAATCAATATATTGTATATGTGGTGTGTTACAACATACAATTGGAACTTAAAATCTGTAAGAATTTAGTTTAAATGAATTGAATTAATACAGTAATTACATATAATTATTATAAATAAAACTTGCCTCTGTGATTTAACCAATAATAAAGTTATATTTTGTGTATATTTAATCAATTAGAGATGGGCCGTGGTAATATAAAATAGTTTAAATATTTATATTGGATGTATATTCCAAAAATGATGCATGTCCAACTAAATTACAGGTTATGTTATAGTTTTCTTTTTTTTATACTATTGATATTGATGCTGCTGTACGTGATGATGTTGCAAAATTATTTATTATTATTTTATACATTTTAATGAATATATAATGGTAATAATTATATAATTTATTTTATAACAATAGATTTTACCTGCGATGATAAACACATATTTGAATCCATGAGCTGATAATGCATGCACTGCAATGCCGGGCACCATCACTTTCTTAATATTTTGTGCACTATAAATTCAATAACAATTAAATATATATTAATATTAATTGTATTTTTATTTTTATAATAATTTGTTTATTTATGTTTATTACTAAAATTAATTGCAATATTTTCTATTTTCTTAAATGCGAGGTCCGAAACAAAAGAAAATTAATGAGGAAAACAAAAAAACTATTAAAATATCAAAAATCCGTTATAACGTAACATCATCATTTTATTCTACTACTACAAATGAAATTTTTTAGTATATGTGTTTCATGATTTTTTATGGTTTTTTTAATATAGTACAGTAATACAGGTGTTTTCTCCTTTTAAATTATTTGTCCTTTTCCAAAGTAAATAGATGCCAATAGAATAAATAAGTGTATACCCTTCTCACTTATTATTATTATTATTTGAATCTTCATTAATGTCACCATTGTTTCTACCGTCCTTAATTTTCGTACTGTTTTTACCATTCATAAATAATTGATTTTTGTTACGATATTATATAAATAGTAAAAAAATTTCACATGTCGACAGACCACCAATACACATAACGAAATTAATCAGCATATAAAAAATTGAGAATAATACACGTTTTTGCTACAAAATTCCTTCAATATTGATATCCAGGTAAGATCTATTGACCACATCAACTGGATGATCTCTTGAATTATGTTAATCAATAAAATGAGTGTAAAATTTTTCAATTGATTCACAACAAACAATTAAGAATATTGAAATGAATATCGATCAAATAATATTAGTGATTCAATTTTACATACACACACCAGTTTTTATCATAAATTATTAGAATCCGCTTCTGGAATCTAATCCTCCTTATTCACAACTAAGTAAATTCAAAATAAATTAAATGACATTCTTTCCGCTCACTTAATAATGTAAGTTGAAACAATAAAGCGGCATTTTCTCTAAATAAAACTTATCTCATATCACCTCCAGACAATTTCTAAAAAAGATACCAAACCAGATTACACGATGAACTCACAATTCACAAGATTGGACAATTGCATAATAAAACTGTGCATGTATGTATAATGTGTGTAGCTGTGTCTGTGGTGTAGGTGGTAAAATATAAAATAATATAATATAATAAAAACCTTTTGAGAATATAAACAGTCAAACAAATAATGTATGAAACATAATAAATTTGTATAAATACTACTCACTCTTCAATTCAAATTTAGTATTTCTATGATGATCTCGCCATAAATTGTTTATAATCACTGAAGCTTATATCAATATTTTTATAAACATGTGCGATAACCATCCGTCTGTGCATTCAATCTTTCTAAATAGATAATAAAACATCATAGATGTTTGTGTTTGGTAAGTCAATAAAGATACAATTGAGTTGTGGTTGAGAATTCGTATTGAATTATTATACATCAGTGTTAATGAAGGAAATATTTAATTTCAGTGTTTTGTTTGGTGACCCAACAACTGATGATTTGCCAAATAATACAAATATTATACATATCGTAATTAATTGTTGTTGTTTTTGTTATTGGAGTTGTAACATGTATAATAATTACGATCATGCAATTCAAATCATTGTATTTGAAAATTTGGATGTAATGTTGGTGGTAGTGATGGTTGTGGTTTATCCATTTGATATTGTATTCTGAGTATACAATTGAAACCAAAAATTTGTAATAAAATTTAGTTTAAATAAATTTAATTTACAAAAACTTTATAAATATAATTAATTAAAAATAATAAAACTTACCTATGAGCTGTAACTTAACCAATAATATTAGTTACATATCGTGGATTTATTAAATACATTTGAGATAAGTAGTAGTAATATAAAATGGGATATATTCATATTCAAGTCCAATTTGCAGGTTATGTTGATATACTATTGAAATTGATGGCACGTTGTACGTGATAATGTTCCAAAATCTGTGTCTTTATAATTAATTATACATTATAATTAATATATTATATAAACAATTAAATAATTTATTTTATAATAATAGATTACCTGCGATGCATAAAAATATATTCCATGTGCTGATGATACATACACCGGCCGGCGCCAACACTTTCTGATGAATATATTGCGTTTGTGCATTAAAAACTATAATTTAATAACAATTAAATAAATATTAATATTAATTCTATTTCTATTTTATTATTATTATTATTATTATTATTTATTTAACTATATGTTTTTTTATTAAAATTACTTACAGCCATTTCTATTTCCAACGAGCAAGAAAACAAAAGTCAATGAAGAATTACAAAAACAAAAATTTTTTGAAATGTCCAAATTTGAAGTATGAAAAAAGTGTATTCTATTACAATATCATTATATTTTCTACTATTACAGCGGGATTTATCATTCATCCTATATTCATAACCTTATTTATTTTCACCACTGTTTTCCCCGCAATTAGGAAATGTAATTTTGGCGATGGTGATGGTCGTGATTTATCCATTTAATATTGTATCCTGAGAATACAATTGAAACCAAAAATTTGTAATAAAATTTAGATTAAATAAATTTAATTTACAAAAACTTTTTAAATATAATTAATTAATAATAATTTAATAATAATAAAACTTACATGTGATCTGTAACTGAAGCATTAATATTAGTTACATATTGTGGATTTATTAAATACATTTGAGAGTAGTAGTAGTAATATAAAATGGAAGATATATTCATATTCAAGTCCAATTTACAGGTTATGTTGATATACTATTGAAATTGATGGCACGTTGTTCGTGATGATGTTCCAAAATCTGTATCTTTATAATTGATTATACATTATAATTAATATATTATATAAACAATTAAATAATTTATTTTATAATAATAGATTACCTGCGATGCATAAAAATATATTCCATGTGCTGATGATACACGCACCGGCCGGCGCCAATACTTTCTGATGAATATCTTGCGCTTGTGCATTAAAAACTATAATTTAATAACAATTAAATAAATATTAATATTAATTCTATTTCTATTTTATTATTATTATTATTATTATTATTATTATTATTTATTTAATTATATGTTTTTTTATTAAAATTACTTACAGGCTTTTCTTTTCCAACGAGCAAGAAAACAAAAGTCAATGAAGAATTACAAAAACAAAAATTTTTTAAAAATGTCCAAATTTGAAGTATGAAAGATACCTTAAATCAGGTGAAATCAGTGGAATTTTTTGTATGCATTTTTTTAGTACACAACAATAAAAAATTATTTATTTGTGTATGAAAAACAGTATGAGTATAAATTGAGGTGAGTTGAGGAATTGTGAATTTAATTAAGGTAATAAATCGTAATAGAATGTTTGGAAAGAGGAGAAATATATTGTTATTTTTTACTTTTCGTTTTCTCATTTATGATTGAAATAAAAAGAAATGACTTGTATTTGTTGTTTTTGTGGGTGAAGCAAAATATAAATTTTTAATAAGAATTACTTATCAGAGAAATTGCATTGTATGAAGAAAAATCAATGATATAATTTCTTTTAAATGAAAATGCATGCTAATTTTATTAAATTAATATAATAATTTTACTATTTATTGTAATCCTAAATTAATTTTAATGATTATGCATGCAAAAAAGCATTAATTTTAATACGTAGTATATAAATATTATTTTATTATTAAGAATTATCCTATGTAAACACACACACACACACACACAATTATTTTTATAATTGCTTTTCCTTCGACGAGTATTTCTATTCGTTGAAATTTCATATAGAAACATTAATTTTCCTAATACATATGAAAATTTCAAATGAAAATTCTGAGAAAACTCATGAAAATTTCGGTGTCGTCTGGTGGTAAAAAATGTTTCTAATATTATAAATAAATTAAATGGGAAATTTCATGGGAATCGATAAATTTTGAAGGTAAATTAGTGGAAAATTGATGGTATATATTTGGCCCACGGTAAAAATTCTAGCTCAGCCATTTGAAGTGGTAGGAGGATGGGATTCGTTTTAAATGATAGGTAATTAAACTACCTAACTTTTTGTAAAAAAAAAACTTGGATTTTTCACCATGAATATGAAACCGTTATTTGTAAATTCCGGTAAAACCCGTAAATAGATTCGGGTCCTCTAGTGGTAAAAAACACTTCCAATATTCTAACTAAGACATCTGGAAAATTTCAAGAAAATCAGGAAAATTTTAATTTTAATCGGAAAATTCCGGGAAAACTGTAATAGTTAGGAAAAATTTTCAGTACCACTCCCTCAGTACATTTACCATCTATATCCATTTATGGCTATAAGACATCTGTAAGTCTTCTACTTTAGGCGGGAGAAATTTCCCGGAATTTCTGAAAACGGACTTTTTGATGTTTTCGAAAAAAATTTATTAGGTAGCCAATTTTTGTTCCAGCCATATTATAGAGGTTCTTAATGCGCACAACAAAGCTTCTGGACTTTTTCCGTGAAAAATCTATTACTCGACTTATGACCGATTTAAGATTTGAAAATTTTCGTGTAAGCCTAACTTTGGGCTCTCATTGTGAGAAAACCATTAGCCTTAGAGAGTTGTGGTGAGGCTTAAAGTACGTGGCATATAGTCTACTATCTGTGATAAATAGGGCATCGGGAAATTCCATTGGGAAAGTCGAAAAATTCCCAATTGAAAACATGCAAAAATCGATGTTTTTCGTTGTTCCTGGAAAATCCGTATTTTCCACTGGAAAATTCCAAAAAAAATCTTAGAACAAAGATTGAACTTTCCTTTACATTTCTGCATCATTGGATTTTTGGAAAAGTGAGTCTCTCCCAATTTTCCAGTACTCGGAAGATTGGTCTGCAAATGATTTTCCGACCTTTGGTCACCCCTAGTTGGAAAACCCTTATAGATAGAAAGTCACCCCCATAATATAATTTGTAGCCCTTGACGAGGACTATCGCTGGTAAGAAGATCCTGGCAAAATATTGGGTATTTCCGGAGTTATAGGGGTGCAAAAGTGACCCATTTGGTACTTTCGAAGCCCCATAACTCCGCCCCCTTAGGGAAATCCGGCAAAGAGGTGGACAAATATTGTTTTTTTTCCGAGCTCTACAATCCCTGAAAATCTGAAGGTCCTACGGGCAAAAAAATTTTTTCGGCAGTGGGTTATAACCCACACTTTTGAAGGTCAAAAAAGTCCAAAAAAATAGGGCTGGAAATAGGCTTAAACGATGAAGGGGCATCGTGCGAACACGAATCCGTTGAGATATTTCGAAAATTCCGCCTCTAAGTGGGTCAAATTGGCAAAACAAAAAACGTGTCAAAAAGCACTAAAAAAAAAAAATGGCTGGAAATAGGCTTAAACGATGAAGGGGCATCGTGCGAACACGAATCCGTTGAGATATTTCGAAAATTCCGCCTCTAAGTGGGTCAAATTGGCAAAACAAAAAACGTGTCAAAAAGCACTAAAAAAAAAAAATGGCTGGAAATAGGCTTAAACGCTAGGGGGACATCGTGCGGACAAGAATCCGTTGAGATTTTTCGAAAATTCCGCCTTTAAATGGGTCAAAAATGAAAAACAAAAAAATTTAAAAAAAATTTGCCTCCTGGTAATTCTGCGCGACTGTTACTTGGTCTGAAAAATTCCTGGTATTTTAGTGGAAATTTTTATGAATTTCTTAAAAACGCTATAACTCAGCCGTTTGAAGTGGTGGGCGGATGGGTTAGGTAACAAACGATAGGTAATTACATAATTACATAATTGGATCGGACGCCATGAACTTTTTAGTGCCAATAGTTAAAGTGATTCTTTTTCAGACCTGCAAAAAGCAAAAAAGAAGTTCCTTTTTTTTCCCCAAATAATTTGATAACCATTATTTTATTTAAATTAAATTGATTATGTATTTTAATAATAATTAAATAAGTTATAATAATATTGTATTTATAAAATGAATGTGAAAAATATGTTAATTTTTTTTTGTAATTAAAATATAGATCACAATTAGTGATATTAGCATATATTTATATTAGTCTTGAAACTGTAATGACTTCAAAACACTTCGTCGTCGTTTATCATTTTTGTGGATGTATATAAATAAGTTTCTTCTTCAATCCATTGTTTATCATAAAGCAACTCCTTTAACATTAAAAATAACGAAAATAAATTGACTTAAATTGTGCTGATGCAACAGATGTGCTCCACTTAATGTAGCCTGATTTGGTGGCATGGTATTAAATGTTTTGTCACATCAATTTTTCTTGAGTGTAATACTTCATATTCTTGTGTTTTTTTTAAAGTTATCAAGTGGTTTCAAATCAATAATAATTTATAGAGCTATAAATTGAAATTTAAATAATACAACATAATTTAATATGTTCTTGCACATGATAATATTGATTATGCAGTTGTTGTTGATCTAATTGTTGACATATTGTCATCTGAAGATATTGTTGTTACAGTTGTTGGAATTGTGGAATATGATTGAGAAAATGGTGGTGGTGGTGTATCCATTATAGCAATTATAATTTGAATTTCAACTGGTTCGACTGCATTTAGCTAAAAATACATAATAGAATCTAATTTAAATTATTTTATTAAATACAATTATGATAAATAAAACATATACTTATCAATAATGGCACATGTTGTACATATATTAAATTGTAATAAAATACTTAAATTTTAGTGATTGTTGTTGTAGTTGTTGATATTAAATGTGTTGATGAATATAATTATGACAGTGATGGAAATTTGTTACAGTTGTTGTATTCTTAGTATATCAACATTACGGAATCGGTTTAGGACAGTGCCGCATCAATCACTTATAAATGTATGCTCCTTTATTGTATTGTTTACATTGTAAATGCTGTTCGGCGGCATTCATTCCCTATAACATAAAGTGATCAACTCTTAATTGATCTATTGCGGTAATCGTACAATATCCTGTAATAATGGACATCAATCTTACTTCCGTAAAGCTGAACAATCTGGTACAGTGCATTCAATCAATCCGTCAACGAAATATCTGTTATGTACGTGTGTATGGTATGTAGAGTAAATCAAACATTTGTTTTGAAATTGATTTATATTCTAATATTATTTTTTTACCTACACACCACTATCTTTGCTATTTATTGAATCATTTTATTCCTTATTTTTCTCTGTATCGTATCGTACAGTCTAAAATTGAACTGTTTTATTAGATCCGGTAATAAATAAAACAAAGATATGACAATTTCCCGTTTGGAACATCATCTTTATTATTTATTCTAAATATCTATAACTTAAAACTATAACAAAAAAAAAAATAAAATAAAATAAAATAAAAATAAAAACAATGATGAAAAACATAAAATCATCTCGTTTTTTTTTTTATAAAATTGTATTATTTTATATTCATTTATTAACTTAATTAAATAAACTTAGACTATATATATATATATATATATTATATATTGATATATATATATATATATATAAAATAAATTTAATCAACTTAGAATAAATGAAAATGTAAATTTTTCCTAAATGAAGAAAGCGTCATTTACTATAGAATAACAAATAAAAAAACTGTTTCAAAAATGACGCATAAAAATTAGTTAGAATAATTGCAAGATCAAATTTGTAATAAAATGCATAGAAAACAATAATATATAATTATTATTATTATTATTATTATTATTATTACAAATAAAACCCTGCCCCGAATTCTATATGTGTATTATTACAATAATTATTCTAGTGTCATCTGTATAATTACATATATTCAATCAAAAGTTTGTATATTCTGTGAAAATGTTATATCGACAATAAATCGGATATGAAAATCATTAATAATAATTAAATATACTACTAGCAAATTAATATTCATAATTCCATTTCAATATATTAGGTGTACACCTGTGATTCCGTCTTTTTTTCCAGTAAATAATGATATTTCGTACGGTCTTGTTTCACTACTCTGTTCAATTGGATTAATCGATGCTCTGACAAAAACGATCATAATTGTGATTATTTCATTCAGTTTCACCAGCTTCAACAGTACTTTTTTGAATAAAAATCAATGTGCTACACTTTTCTTTACAATAAAATAATAATAAATTCACTTTTCCCGCAAAGTAATATGCTAAATATGTAATCTAGATTCAAGATCATTTAACAATATTAACATACATAAATATTACATTATACAATTGAATTGAAAGCAATAGTCCTAACGACATACACAAAAAGGTGGCGTCATAGGTATACAACTATAAATTTTTAATTGAAATACAATTTTGAATATAAAATAATCAATAATACTCGCTCAAATCACTGCAAATATTCGTAATATTAAGACACTAGAAAATTTATAATTATAAATAAATACAAAATGTGAAAAAAAGTTAATGAAACTGTTATTAATATTATTATTTTTCATTTAAATGACACTTCTTCTTTTTCCGTCGTTTGACGCCATCCTCAAATTATTCCTTAAAAATACTTTTTTTTTTTTTATTTTTCATGTTTAATAATTACATACTATTTTTTTTTTCTTTTCTTTTTTTTTTTACTTAACTTTGTCTTAAAAAATATTAATTAATTAATTAATTTCATTTTGTATATAACAATTAGTATAATTTAATAAAATAAAAAATAAATTGAATCATCACAAGTAGATAAATTTTTTCGTTTGCTTGTATTTGAAAATTATCTACAAAATATTAGATCTATAAAAAAGAATTGGAAATATAATTTAATTGTCAAGAAAAACAAAAAAAAAAAAAAATAAACAAAAAACAAAAACAAAAACAAAATAGGGGGATGGCAATGAAATGAATCACCACCTTAAAATAATAATAATATAATAATAATAATAATAAATGAACCGACTAGAACTTACTCTTTTTATAGAGTTTTGTTATTGCTGGTTGATTTTGCGTCATATCTTTTGTCATAACATTTATTCACAATTTTCATTCTTATTTTAATTCAATTTAGTTTGATATTTCTAAAAAAAAAATTTGTAAATCAACACCTTCTTCCTTTCATTTACAACACAATTCATTATTACTTTAATTTCTCATATCGCGTATAAGTTTACAGACCGTCCATTTCGCATTATTAATGTCGAGCTATAAAGTATCAATAAAACAAGCCATCTTGTTCTACTTTGATTATATGGTTACCCCCGGTTTTACCTTGTCCATTGGTCCGGTCAATAAGTTCTGTGCAATGTATCCCTTGGTTTAATCCACCATTCTTCTTCACCGTGTGCATTCAACTAAAAGTACTCCCTTGATATGTTCACCGCACTACTGGTCAAAATGTGTCCGATCCATTCCAATTGTCGTTGTTTTGATTTGTACATTTTTATGTGTGGTATGAAATTTCTTTTTATGTTATTATCCCTTATTCTCGCTGGTTCTTTATAAATAATTTATACCATTTCTATGCGAAAAGTTCAAGTTAATTAATATTCAATTCAAATGTCATTTAGTGTTGGTGAAAAAAAAAAAAAGAGAAAAGATATGAAGTCATATTGATCTTGAGAATATGAAATATACCAAATATTCATTACAGTTATTTTGGTAAATTATCCCATATGTAAATATAATTCACCAATTTCACTGCCATTATTTTTATATGAGTGATTCTGTTTATCCCATAATAGTGTCTGTGCAGATATTGTTATTATGTTTGTGTAGCATCAAACACCATAATTTCAACGATAATCGGCGGTTTTTATCCCATGAACAAACAAATGGATAAATAGTAATATTACAATGCATACCGAAAAATGTCAGAAAGAGTTTCGTTGTCAGATTGGCAAAAGTTAAGGTGCCCCGTTAGCAAAAACAAGAATAACATAATTTAATAATAATTATCAAGGCACATTGAAACATTAGTCAGACTAATTGTAAGAATTAATATTTAAAGTCATTACTAAATTTAAATATTGTTACAGGCGAGCGAATTTAAATATTATTAATATATTTTTATTGTATGCGCGCATAGACAAACAGAAAACTAATAAAAAAATTTGATTAAATTTTACACTATACACTATCTAATATTAGAAAATACATTTTTAAATCTTGGGCTATTTCATAGAATCGTGTATAGTGAATATGTGAATTTAATATTGACATTTATGTATGTATGCATTTTAAATATACATATATGTCAATTCACAAGTAATGTACGCGATTATCAAATTGTTAAACTGCTTAATAGAAAAAAAAAAAGATGTAAGAATACAGAATGTTCCCGATAATAGGAATTGGACACGTAGTCGCATTTAGGGAGGTTATTAGGCAGTTATTGCACATATCCCATTAACAATCTCATATTAATAATCATTTTCCTGCGATTTAAAGCTTAAAGTTTCCTCACAGCTACATATATATATATATATATATATACATTCTATTGACTCTCTGAATACACAATTACACTAATATATGATTAACTTTCGTGTCATTTGTTTAGAATAAATGATTCATAACACATGTATTAAAAGATATTACGCAAAAATAAAATTACTGAAATTCACTCAAATATCTTAACATCATTCAACCAAATTAAAACGTTTCATTTTAATACTGTTACGCTCTGTTTTTTGATATAGAAAAAAGTCTTACGTTTACTTATAGTTTTTAATTAATTTATAATAAATAACTTCATATTAATTAAGCAAAAATAAAAAATAAAAAAAAAAAAGGAAAAAGTTCAATACTTCAGCTAGAATAACTTTTTCCAGATAATTTATTTATTCATATAAATATATCATACAGCTAGATTCCATGCAAATTCCCCATCCACACTTTTTTATGATAAGGGTTACAGTCCCACCTGCTCAATTCATTCCGATTGCTATCGATAAAATTCTTACTAACTTTACTAAAAACTAACTATTTCCTCCCCGTTATATATATATTTAATGCTGGTAGGTCTGTATGTAATAAAATCAATCAGTAACGCTTTATTTGAGAAATGACAAAAACAATATCAATAAAAAAGCAAAACCAATCCCTTTTACTTATCCCCTATTTCTCCATCTCTTCTGTACAGGGAGTGTAAAAAAAAAAAAAGTCCATAGTCCTTCATTGAACATAAGCAATTTTGTTTAGTCCTTAGGAATTTTTCTACAATAAAATTTCTAATAATTACGAGAAATCATATTTTTATAATATTTTCAACATTTTCAAAAATGAAAGAGATTCCAATAATCAGGAATTGCTTTTTATAGACGAAAAAATGTTTAGAAATATAATTTAGTCATAGACACTAACGGCATTTTTGAAAAACTCACTTTACTTTATCAAATCGATTGCGAATTGAAAAAAATTGTCTTCACTTAAAATTACATGTCGCCATCAATTAAATGTATACCCTTTATTTTTAAAGAGCTTGATCTGGATATTTAAAATTATAAACATTATGGGATTGTCATAAAATATCTCAACGCTATATTCTATATATATACATATCATAACATTGTCCGGATATCAGATCATAGTACCATCATAATTTATAGACAATGCGTTAGTAAATACGGTCGTTAATGTATATGATATTTAATGATCAATTTTTGAAAATTGCATTACGTAATTATATTCATAAGTAATAGTTTCTCTAATCTTTTTGACATGAACCATAAAATTTATCCCAGTATATATATACATATATGAAATAGGTATGTAGTATTTCCAAAATGTCATTGCAGATGAGTTCAGCCATTGGTGAACCATATTTGTTGTTAACATTTCTGTTTGTAAATTTCGGGTGAATAGTGGGAAGATATATTGAATATTTTTAAAATATTGTATAGGAATATTTGTAACGTATAGTACAATAAAATACGACGTCCGGTTGTCACACCGAATATCTATAATACTCTATACTCCTGTATTAAAATAGTCAAACAAAAAAACAAAATGCGGAACTAAATTTAATTTCCTTACACTGTCTATTGTAAAATCATTAAAAGTAAATAGTTTTAAATTGTGTCAGTATAATAATTAAATGTTTCCGTCTAGAACAGAACAAAAAACACCCACGTTCAAGGAACGACTAGCAAACTGCTGATACACCCCTGTATTATTACAATATTTTATTATTAATTTATGTTATTATTATTATTCACGTTAAGTCTATCATGTTTTTTTCTTCTTTTTTTATGTACAAAATAAAATTATTATTTTTTATTTTTAATCTTATTATATATAAAAAAAAAAAAAAATCTTAATCTACAAATGTGTTTTTTTTTTTTTTTTTTTTATTTCTTTCATTAACGCTTTTATTTTTTTTCTATACTAACGAAAACGGTTCTTATTAATTTAAATTTTTTTTTTTTTGTTTTCCTTAAAAAATAAAAAATAGTTATTTCATATTTTTCGTTTGTTTATATTTTTATTACTATTTTTAATCTTAAATTTCTGTTTATTTAATTTATTTTGCATATCTTCATCAACATTACCTTCACCATCATCACCATCATACCATCATCATCATTATCGTTATCATTTTTCAACATTCATATCATTTTTGCTTAAATTTATTTATTCTTTCAAAAAATTATTCTAATAACTAAAGTAAAATTAATTTCTTTTATCATTACAAACTACATTTTTTTTTTTTAACTTTTAAAATTAAAATGATTTTCTTTTTTTGTTATTATTGACTATAAAAAAAAAAAAAAAATACACAAAATATGGTCATAAAATCTAAAATAAATTAACTACTTATATTCACAAAAAAAAAAAAAACCACAGCGCACGTGACAACAAACGATTACAAACAAAAAAAAAAAAATAATATTTTGTTTATGGAGACATTTGAATAGTCGATAGGTTTTGTTTTACGCAGGCGTAATTTTGATGACATGCGGCGATAATTTTCTCTGATGAAGTAGAGTTATTTTAGAATGAATATATTTTGAATTTTTTTTGAAGTTCCTCCAGACAATTAAAAAAAAAAAAAAAAACAAAAAAATAAATAAAAAACGACGACACATTACATTTTTAACGAAAAATCTCAATCTAGGAACGTTAAAATTTTTTATTATTTCTTCTATCTTCTTCTTTTAGTAATCATTTTATTTTTTTTTAATTAAATTAATTAATTTTGTATAACTAATTTTAAAATAATAAAAAAAAAAAAAAAAAGAAAAAAATTACAGCCTTTGGCCATTTTTTATTTAATTGTATTGGATTTTACTGACACCACATTTTTGTTTTGTTGTTGTTGTTGTTATTGTTGTTTAGTTTTAATTTCGGATTTAAAAAAAAAAAAAAAAGCTGTTTGGTGCCCCGGGATATATTTAACATAACAAAATTATTTTTCTTTTTTATTAACTTTTTATAAACTTATTATGAAAAATTAATTATTTAAAAAAAAAAAATTATAAAATAAATAGTTTTTATGTTGTCAGTGATGTTTTTTTGTTTTGTTTTTTGTTTTACATTGTTTATTTTCTTATTTTTATGCACCATATTATTATTATTTTTTTTTCTTTTTAATTCAGATAATTTTTTTTTTTATTATTAATTGTTCTTTTATTTATTTATTCCTTTTATTTATTTATTTATTCCTTTTATTTATTTATTTATTTTTTTTTTTTTTGTTTTATTATATATTTTTAGTATATTTTGTTGACATTTGTTTTACTGTTTTTGTTTATGTTTTTTCTTTATTGTGTGTTGCAAAAAAAATCATTTTATCAGTCGATAAATTTCAAACAATTAAATATGAATTGGATGAAATTTTAGATGAGGTAATTGTAGATCAAATCTAAAATAAATAAAATAATAAATTATTGAGAAACAGATATATATATATATAAATTAACACACATTGAAGACGGATGACGTGAATTCAGGTTATTTGGAATTTCAAACAACATCGTTTAAAAAAAAAACTGCAATTATTATAAGTGAATAAAACATTACAAACGAAGAATTGTTGTTATAAACAAACATGTGATGGTGAGGGAGGTGAGGTGTGTGCATTAAATAGTTGAATGCATTATACTTAATAAATGTTAATTTCATCACATACCCCGTCTTCAATGTGTTAAAGATTTGTTTTAAAATATAAAAAAAACACTAAAAATTTTGGTTTTTATTTTTTTTATTTAAGTTTACTAACACGACTATTCGACACTTTGGATTACTTTACATGTGCACCCAATAGAGATCACATACAAGGAGATGATAGTTTAATTTAATCGTTAATGTTATTGCTAAATGAATTAACCTGCGAAAGGTAAATTTTTAATATACCCAATGTTGAAAAACTTATATTAACACATTACAATTAGTGTAGTTCTACATTAAGTGAACAATCAATAAGTTAATATTTAGCTTGTCCATAGATTTGGTAAGTTCGTATATCATCCCCCGAAAATATATTCAATCGCGAAAGCGCTGTTGCTAAATCTTCCAGTACTTTAGTAAATAAGAAATTCCATATGTATCTACATTAAGTCTGGTAGACTTAGTGTCAATAGTGCATTTATAGTAGTTAGACCAATAATTGTTTTATATGTTATCCAGCAGCTTAATTAGGAAATATTTTTTCATTCGAAAATATACGGAATGATAACATAGAATTAACATAGAATTGTGTTAATTTTATTGAATTTATTAGTGATCAGAAATATTTGGTACGCTTAGTACACAATTAATTCGATGATATTTTGATGAAACAAATATTGTTTTGGTTAGTGATTAATGCATTTTGTAACAAAAGTATAAATCTAAATTAAATAATAATATTATTTACCAAAAATTTGATCACCTTATTTTGGTCCACCAGGATGTGAATATTGAGTGTATGCCTCATCCGGCGAAGCTGCTGTACTTGCTTGTTCCGAATCACCCATTTGCATTGTTGGGATCATTGTTTGTGGATAATATGGATATGATGGTCCACTAATATACTAATATTTTTGAAATGTTGAAGTCAACGAAGAAAAGAAAATAAAATTATACAATTACATGTAAAAAATAAAATTATTTCATAAAAATTGGTTCGATAATTATTTATTTTTTCGTCTACATAAAAATAATATTGTAATTACGTGTAAATAGTAAAAACAATGAAACAAAAACAAAACGAAAGAAAAAAAAAAAAAACTAGGATCTATTCAGCTATTGTTAAACACAGTATTTAAAGTTTAACTCATACGAAAATAAATAATTACCGAAGAACCAATTGGAAATGAAGCTAATTGTGGCACCATAGCTCCATATGGAACAGCAGCAGCATCACCGCTCATAATCATCGATAGACCACGTTGTTGAACTTGTGAAACACCATCTGGTTTATATGCTGGACTAACGCCAAGATGTTGTGCTGCTGCCATTTGCATATACTAAATTATAATAATATTGAAATAATAATAATAATAATAATAAGAATATTAATAATAATACAACCACCACTATCAAAATATACCCGGTCACCTCCAAAAATTAAACTTTAATTACAATGCTAATTATCAATTCGAATGTGATCATGTCTACACAGTAATCATCATCTGATCCACAATGCATTTGCGGTAACATTTAATAAATAAAAAATAATTTTCTTTTATTGCTCTTAGTTTTATCAAAATGCGTTGCTCGAAACGGACATATTAGGTCTACTGAACAGAAAAATTATGAAGAACAAATATTAGGTGAATTCCGTGAATTCCGTGAATATTGTATTGGTATTGCATTGTCCAGAAATTATAGAATAATCAATTCATTTTGTGCGTTTTTATATAAAATCAATGAATAGTTTTTCCAAACACTAATAGTAATTTTCTTGTTTATGGTGATCATTGCTACGGGTGTTGATGTTTCCTTTAAATTTCGATGGTTTTCCACGTCTTGGATCATCTATTACTGATTCACGGCTATTCTTTAAAACGTGAATACCACTCATTTGTTGTTCGTACTTTATTTATTTATTATTTTATTACCATAATACTTTTACAGTGACAATTTGTGAGAGAATTGTAATTACATGTGTGCCAAAAACTTAGGAAAATCACACATGTATATTTTACGTGTAAGTTTTTAATTAATAGGTGACTGGGTATTATTTAATAGTAGTAGTAGTAGTAGTAGTAGTAGTTGTATATTAATCCTAATTATATATTAATAATTGTAATAAAAACTATATTTTATAATATGTAATCGCTTATTTTTTTGATTTAATAATATAATTAATAATAATAATAATAATAATAATAATAATAATAATAATAATAATAATAATAAAACGAACGCATCAATAGTATTTAAAATTCAGTAAACAAAAAGAAATCAAATAATAAATGACTGAGCGTATAAATATAAAATAATTTAATTAATTTAAAATTTAATCTTAATGTGTTTTAATTTTGTTAAGAGATAAGAATTTAGAAAAAAAAAAAAAAACCAAAAAAAAAACATAAAAACATAAAAAAATTGTCGTTACTTGATCATCTACTTGTGTCATTGGCTGTGTCATCATGTAACCAGGTACCCATTGTGAGCCTGGCATTGCATAGCTACTAACTTGTGGTGCACTAAATCTGGTATATTGTACACCTAATGGAGTTCCAACATTCATACTAACACCGTTTTGTGGCAGGGCTGGATCATAAGCCACTGGAATTCCCTGAAGAATCTTAAATGGTTCACCATTCATATATCGGCAAAAATGTATTGTGTTTGTTTTTATTTCAGAGAGAAAAAAAAAAAAAAAACATAAATAAATAATAATAAATAAAAAGGAAAACGGAGTAGAAATCAAAATAATAATAAAAATAAAATTAAAAAAAATTAAAAAATCAAAAATAGGAAAAAATAAATAAAGAAAATAAAAACGTATACGTAAAATTAAGGCATTATTCAATAGACACAACAAAAAACAATTATTTATTCATAAATATTTACCTCGGTAACATCACGCCAACCACGTGACGTTGGATCAGGACTTTTAAATGCATTCTTTTTCTTTGAACCACCGTCGGCAAATTTTACTAAAAGCTGATCCTTAGCACCACTTAATTGTTGACCATTAAATGTTTGTATAATATGTTCACATTTTTCACGTGTTTCCATACGTGCAAATCCAACACCTATACAATATATATCATGGTATTAAAAAAAAACTTCCACCTTAAATTTATTATTTAAATCTAGCGTGAAATTTTATTGTATATTAATCGTATAATACAAAGTAACTACAATATGTTCATGAAAATTCTGTCCAGCAGCTAGTATTAATACGAGAATATAAACTTGGTTATCTTTATAATTGAGTGCTGGAACAATGTCATTGCCGTAAACCGGACCAATCAATGAGTAAGAAATATTTATTGTATATATGTATAATATTTGATATGCCTATAATCTTATTTTCAAAAGTCCATATAGCAGTTCAGTCCTAAATATTCCAAATAGAACCATTCGGTTGATTGGCTAACTTTTGAACTGTATTTTATGATAAATTGGTATAATTTGGATAAAAAACACAACAATAAATAGCAAATAGGATTTATAGAAATGTGGCAAATCAATTAATATATACTTAAAAAAATTTCTCTACTAGACTGACGGTAATTTTTTTTTTTTATATTGTATATCCTTAACATCATTCCCTTCAACATTAATCTCAAATGGGTAAAATTTAAAACGATTAAAAAATAATAAAACCTTTTGACAGTCCCTGTTGATCTCGTAAAATTCTTGTCGAAATAACTTGTCCATATTTTGCTAGAAGATTTTCTAAATCGGTTTCCTTAAATAATGGCGGTAAATTTGCAATATATAAATTTGTAGGATCCTGTTCTTGTTGCTATAAAAAATGGAAAAAAACCAAAAAAAAAAAAAAAACAAAACAAAAAAACAAAAGAAAACAAAAATAAAAAACAAAAAATAAAAAATTAAAAAGAAAATTATTAGAAATTTCATTACAATTATCAAAAAACGAAGTATTTTTATAAAGTGTCTGTAGAATTGATAGATGAATGTCTTTTATTGTAAACACATTGTGTTTTTTTTTTGTATGTATGTATGTATATGTGTGGTTGTGTGTGTGTGTGTTTGCATTATGTTTTCATTTAATTTAATTTCAAGTATTGTAAATTTTGTTTAAATAAAATTTTTGAGTTTTTCTTAATAAGCAAATTTTCTATTTTTAACAAATTAATTCTGATTATTCGTTACAAAATATAACGTATTTTTTTAAAACAACACACAAATAATGCTTTTTTTTTTTTTTTAAATAAATTAAGGATCAACTAAACACGCAGGCAACTAATGCTGATAACATACCATACGTAATAATCTATAGTCACAGCCGAATCTAGAAAATATAATAGTGGATTTGTGTTGAAAAATGATAGAAAAAATTAAAAAAACAATTTAAGATTCGGAAGTTAAAGTTAGAAAATTGGAGATTTTCTAAACATAACAAGAGAAAACACTATTACAAATCGGCAGGTTGATGTGGTGATGTAAAATCGTCGATTTAAGAAGGTGTCTGCAATGACTATAAATTAAATCAGGTAAACCAAATAAAAGTATAGTTTTTGTGGTTTTTTATCGGGAAACAGGTAATTTTCTATTTATTCCTATTCTTATAAATTCATATATATGTGCTTATAAGCACTGTTCGGAAGGATCATTGTTCTGAATCAGATCTTATTCTAAACTAATAGAAAGATCTATCATATTCTGAATTTCTGAATTTACAGAATTTCTTAAATAAAACATAAATTTAGTAATTCTTTAAATAAAAATAAAAATCCAATAAAACTGGCTACGAAAGTTCGTAATTCATGTTGGGTGTGTCGATACCCTAATTGATTGTCCTAAATTTTCTTGCTTTTAAACATTCCAGCCATAATATTATTATACAATAAATATTAAATTAAATTCAGACATTTTCTCACACGTATTTTTCTTAATTGTTTACATTTGTAGTGCAAATTGAAATTTTATGCCTATTTATTTCTGATCTAAAGTGATCTAGAATTCTAGATCATTTTAACAATAAACTTATTATATATATGAATAACAAACATTATTGAAAAAAAAAAACATCATTTGTGTCCTTTTTCTAACATTCGTATTTTTTTTTTCATTTTAGTAATTTTAATAACAAATTTTTATGTGTTTTTTTTTTTTTCAATGATCAAATATTTAAAATAAACAATAAAAACATACAAAAAAATTAGTCCTACCGATAAATATTTTTAAAATAAAATTAAAATGAAAATAAAATGTATAAAGTGGATTTTTAATTATATTTTATATATATATAATTAGGTATTATTTTAATTTTAAATTAAAGTTTAATAATAAATTAGTATATATAAAAAAAATTTATAGTTTTTGGCCGGCTCATAATTTTTATAAAAATATATTACAAATTTGTACAATTTCTAAATAATTAATTATTTTAAATAAATATGGATATTTTAATAAGTTTTTTTCTTTATTTTTCAATATAAAGTTAGCGCTAAATATAAATATGATTAACTTTTGATTTCATAAATTAATAATAAATATATTATTGTGTGTATTAGTGATTAATATAAAAAAAAAAAATTAAAATAAAATAAAAATGATAAAAATGAAAAAAAAACGAAACACATCAATATTTATAAATATTAGAAATGTTATTTACTTTTGAACTATGAATTATAATTAGAAAAAAATAAATATATTTATGGAGTTTACTAACATTAATTGATTAATTAAAAAAATAATTTAATTATTTATTATATAATTAAAAAATAAAATAACACGCCAGCAATAGAAAAATTGAATTATTTTACGTTTCATTTTTTAATTAAAATTTTAATAACAAATTGTAAATATTTATTTCAACTTTCTTTATAAAATATATATAGAAAAATGAGTAATGAATAATATATAAAAAAAACCTAAATCCTAATATATAATTAATTTTTTTATATATATTTATTATAAACGAAAACCCCGCTATTATCTCTACAGTTCTAATTGTAAAGAAAATATTTTAACACTACATATAATTTTATTGTTGGGTGGTATGCTTTGTGAAAATAAAATCAGCATTATAATTAGTATAATAGAAATAGAAAACCAACAAATAATTTATATTAAACAATTTCATAGTATAAATAAAACAGTGTATAATAGTAATTTAATAAATGATAATACTCGTCTATATGTCAATAATTCAATAAAACAGACCGCATCGTGAAAACAATTAATGTTTGATTACAACTATGAGACAGCCCCTAGTAACACTGTCCGTAGTTTATCCGCAAAATTTCCGTCGTATTATATGCAGTAGTCGGTAGTTTCAATCCGAGGAAATATCTATGGATTTCTTACGCGGATGTCCGCTGAAATTTTATATTATGAGTGCAACCAGCTGTTTATGGATTTTTATAAAAAATGTCCTTGGATTATCCGTGTATATTCCCGATGATAATTTCTACGGATTCTCCTTAGAAGTATTTATCATTGCTATTATTCCACACAGAATATCCATAGAATTTATATTCATATTTTTTGTAAGTAGATCCACGGATTTTGACAAAAATATCTTTGGATCGTCCATGTATTTTATGGCAAGTAGTACCCGTCAATTGTCTGTATTAGCACAATAAATTTTCTCATGACCAAAAGTTCTATGAGAACGGAATGAAGATGCTACCTGAACAACGATGGCCAAAATTCATCGATTGTGCATTTTATGTATTGTAATAAACACGAAAAAAAACCGAGCATAAAATCCATGAAAAATCTTATAAAATTCCTAGGAAATATATCGATTTGAGTTGCTGGTTTGTTTTAAAAATTATGAAAATAAATTAAAAAGAGTGAGGATTATATCTAGGTAAGCGAAATATACAAAATTTCAACCACTGTCTTGGATAATTGATGAAATAAATTATGAATACAATACAGCGCGGATATATGTTGGACATATGTTACCCAGACAATCCAAAGATTTCAATTGATCTGTAAATTAAATAAATAAAATACTAATTCATTAAGTGAAAAATCTATGGACATTCTTTGGACAAATACTGTAATATATCTTTTCCATGGAAAATATGTGGATTGTTTTCCATGGAAATTTTCCTCATTTTCCAAAGTACGGAAAAATTGTTACTAGGGAAACCCGATATTGTAGAACAGCAGCTAAATTATAATTATATGAATTATGAATTGATAAAAAAGGAATTGATTGTGAATGAAAATTAACTCAAATTAACTAATTAATTAAAATTATTAACAATTCTCTTAAATTCAATGATACACATTTATTTTTGCGTTCAGTTGCGCTTATAAAATTTTGATTTTGTCTTCTATTTAAAAATTGACGCAATTACAATGGATCGTATAAATTTATACAATATTTTCAATAAGATCGATATAACATAGTTTAAGTCTATTTTAAGATATACAGTGAATTTATAATAAATAATATTAAATGCATACATATATTATTCGATAGATTATATTATTGGTGACACATTGGTAGTAGCTTTACTACTTTACGACGCATAGCAACTAATTTGCTAATAATGACATACTAATGGTATTCGCTCAAAGAAGCAACAAACATTTTTCTAATCTTCATAATGTTTGTATTATTAAATTTAGTTACAGTAAATAATAGCTAGTATAAAACATATTAACAAATTACATTTGGAATAATTGTGTGCGTAGTGTACTTCTTAATCAATGATCTTTTTAATAGGGAAAAAAAACCAGCGGTTTAATACTAATTGCATTACATAAAATACTTCTGAAATTAGATGTCCATACTAAAATAAATTTAAAATAATAACATAGCCGAATTGAGTTCAGAATGTACATATAAGGAATCTTTATTAATGAAGTGAATGACTTATTAACAAGTTGTGTTCATTTGAAAAGAAGCAATTATACAGATTGTGTGCCACCATATCGATTTAAATTTGATGGATCTTAACTGAACTTTGTAGATTTGTATACAGTTTATAGATATTCCGCCATCCATATTTCATCAACTGATCATATCACTGAGAACCATATTTAGAAGATGATTATTTGTGTGACAATATGCTTACGCATCAAGAACTGCATGTATAATAATATTATCGGGTCATGAAACATAATTATACTCACAACATCACCATCATAACTTTTTCAACATCAATATAATATATGTATGTTTGCCATAAGAAAGGACAATTAAATTAAATGATATCTTTTAAAAAAAAAAAAGGATTAAATTCAGAGCATACAAGGGAACATGATACACCGGTTTAAAAAAAACCGAAAATAATCTAATAATTTCCTTTTAGTTCTATGCAATATTTTCCTTATCGTGGTGGTACTATAGGATATTTTATACTATATCTGATATTTTTATATTTACTATATTTAAGTACTATTAAGGCAAATAAAAAAAATAATTATAAACATTAATATAATATTAATAATATGCCATTATTCTGGATATTTAAAAAAATTACGTAAGAACTATTTTTTTAATATATTAACAATAAACTAAATTAATTAATTACTCTGACTATTGATTAATTTATATACGATATATATAATATTAATTACTATCTATAGCACATATTAGTGTTTACCTGGCTTTTTTAATCCATTATTAAGTTTTTACTTTTATTATAATTTTTACTTTTATATTTTTTTTATAGGGCTTTTATTAATTTTTATGTTAATTTAAAAAAAAAATAATAGGAGAGATTTCAGTTTTATGTTAATCATAATAAAAATAATTAATAATTATTTGTTAATTACGTTGCAATTAAATGATAGTTTTGAATATATAAAATATAGTATTTATAATCTTTTTAAATTTTTCTTTTCAAATACACATATGAAAAAAAGTTTCTTTTGTTGTACAGATTCATTAAATTCGATAAAAATTATTAAAATTTTATAGTATTATTTATAATTTCGTAAGAGGTACATAAAATACTGATTGCAGGTATACGGACAAATCCACGATGAGTTATTATTTGTTTATGTTATTATAGGTACCATATTTATGTTAAACTATTAAATAGGGAAATTTATGGTATGGTATCGTATGTATATATTATAGTAGAAAAACTAACACTGAAGATTCCCGTATATACACTTAGCGATCTATTGACCAATTGTGATTTCCCTAAACGCCCAACACTACCCCGGCCGCACAATGCCTGTATACATTATATATATAATTTTCGATCAGGTAATACCCTTACAAACGCCAATTGTATATGATATTTTCATCTATATTCAATTAATATTTACAGATTTATAGTGGCCAGCAAATACATCGTTAAAAACCAATAAATAAAGAATTGAAAACTGCAACATTTCAATTGAAAATGTTTGTGGTATAGTGTATAAATAATTTTGTTTCCATCAAGCAGGTAGTTGAAACGTATCAATATGAGTAAAATTTCAGATTGTTAAGTTTAACTTTTAAACTTTTAACAATTCTACACTGAGTTTGCCATACATCATTTTCATATTTGAACAATTTATATAAAAAATATTAATGAGTGTGATTAAGAATACATAAACGTAAACATCACGTGTTATTTTATTGTTTGTGAATGTTAAAGTAAAAAAAAAATGTTTAATGATAATGAATTACAAGCATTATTGGATGTTAAACGAGTTCAAAGTTCCCGGAGAGAGAGAGAGAGAGTGTGGAAGCATTGAATTTTGGTCAAACAATTGTTTTTGATCTATTGAAAGCAATGGTAAAATTTTAAGAGAAAGGAAAATAGATCAGTAATTTAAAATTATTTAATGATATGCGATTGATTCATTGCTTTCACGGTACAAAAAAGAAGCCGTTTGTTTTAAATCGAATTGTGATTATCTAGAGATGAAAAATAGATGTACAACGATAAATGTAAAAGTAAAAACGTTAGATTCATGTACACCATCAAATGCAATATTCATGGAAGTAAGATTAATATTTGCATTTAGTTGGATTGCATTATGAGCTTCTAAAAATTATACACACATTGTTAGTGCTGTACGTGGATTAGAATTGATTAGCTGATTGCCAATGCTAAAAAAGAACAACAAGTAGCTAGTAAACAAAGAAAAATAAGTCTGTTGCAACAATTGTATGCATTTGTTGACGAATATCCCTTTAACAAACAAACGATAGAAGACAGTTGAATGTGAAACATAATTGAATTAATTAATTTTTATACGTGAATCATATAATTTACTGAAAAAGTATGATAAAAATATATTAATAAACGTAAATGTCAGTCAAGTTCAGTCACATTAAATGAAAATTTTTAGTTTCCTAAAATGGAAACATTGAAAAAAGAACATTATGTGCAAAGACGTACTGATAATGATCTTTTTTCAATGTTATTGAATTGATCTTGTTTATGAGTACTCAAAATTACATATATTTTTCATTGATTTTAGTATTAATGCTTCATCAATTTTAATTTTAGTAAATGTAATAGATTTTATGAAAGAATAAATTAACATAAGATTGTATTCAATCGCGTAGTGTAATATTTTGTCATACAATTATAGTTTAAAATAGTTAGATCACTCGTGTAAATATTTAGGTGTACGAGTATAATATAAGAATTAAAATAAAAATAAAAATATTATTATTAATATTATGCACTCTCTATCTAAATTAAATATATTTTTTTTTTACTAATACACTGTATTAATCAACTGAATTATTGGCTGAATGATTGGAGCAACATTGTGATCGGGTTAAATGGAGATTACAGGCTATGATGTGTATCAAAGGGAAATAAATTAGAAAAATAATGATAGACAAAACAATTATTATATAATGTACAATATATAAAATTAATAAAATAGGATATGGTGGAGATTATAGAGATAAAAAAATAGGTATAGATGAAAGAGAAATGATAGATGATAGGGGTCAGTATTACTTGCATGCAAACAAACGTACAATGGCCGGCCTATGAAGAACCCAGATACCCACTTTGGCCATCTGAGCTTGGATCCCTTTAGATTGAAGACCTTTAACGGCACCTTCTGCACATGTAGATGATTCAAAATCAACAAATCCATAACCTGTATCATTTTTTTTTTGGAGAGAATAAGAAAAATAAAACGATAAAAATAAAAAAAAATTAATTTCACAAAATAAAACCTTTTTTTTTTTTTGTAAATAAATTCCTTTACTATAAAAAAAATGAAATATTGCAAAATACCTTTACATTTGTTTGTTGTTTTATCTAAAATTGCCTTTGTTGAAATGATGTTACCATATCTGCACGCATCATATAGAAATAAACAAGAGAAATTGGTGTTAGAATTTTACACATATAATTTTAATTATTTATATATTTGCTAATAATTATGTTAGATGATGTCATTTGATATATGGTGAGAAAATGTTGTTATTATTATTATTATTATTATTTGCATTAGACCAAAAAAAAAAAAAAACGATAATTAATTACTAAAACTTAATTACTTACTGTGCACACATATTTATTAAATCCTTATCAGTTGTGCATTGTTGAAGACCTCTTATATATAAATTTGTTTTCGATAAAGTTTCTTGAATTTGTGCTGTACCATTAGGACCCATAGTTGTATTTGTATTGGTATTACTAAGGCTAGTACTTAATGTTCCACTTTGCGATCCTGTATTAGAAGAGCTACTCGAATTTGTATTACTAGGAGATGCGGCTGTTGGTACACGCTGGCCGTACTACAAAAAAATAAAAACGGATATATTATTATTAAATTTAAATATAAATTAAAATGAAATTATATATTTTACATTTATTTATTATTATATAATTTTTGTGAAGTTCATCTTCAAATTGTGACAGTTAAATTTTGGGAATCGAATCCAATATAATTGGAAATCACGAAGAATTGCCTTTGAAAGTCAACAATATTGAATAAATGTAAAACACATTTAATGAAAACGATGTCGGCTAACGATAGTAACATAACACACCGAATTCTGATTGGGTATAGTTTTCTATTTCATTTGCATTCGGAATCGCATGTTTTTGTTTAATGCTGCGTTATAGAATACAATCAAGATTTCTTTGTTTAGCATTGAGTATAGTTTTGTAATATGTCAACACTATATTATAAGACATAACTTAACTTTTATGGTTACACGCAGCCACACGTTAACATTTCAAATGAGCAAATGTGCAGGAAGGAATTAAAAATTAATCATCGGCGTATTAACACTATAGGAAGGCCCGGCCAATTTTTTTTTTGTACGTTGAAAGACGAAATACGTTTTTTGCGATAAATATTAAATAATGAAATTTTCATTTCACAACAGATAAACAAATTTGTAAAATTTTGACAAAATTCTAATGATGTTTATGAAAATTATATTATTTTGAACATTGTCTTTTCTCAAATTTACTGGTTCCATCGATGGGTGGTTATCTGGACATATATATATATATATATAGAGACACATCCGTCATTTATATTAAATATGTTACTTGTCTAAATATTTAAATGGTTTAGAATTAACACAATTGAAATCTTTATTAGTATTATTTTATTTGAAATAACAATGGATACTTTTTTTAGTGATATGAAGAAGATTTCTTATTATTATAGGATAATGTGTAAAACAAATAATTATAAAATAAAAATTATCAAATTTGTTTTCTTAATATTATTCTAAATACAATATAAAAAAAAGAAAACATTGATTTTTTATCATAATTTTAAATATTTGGAAAAAATAATAAAATAAAATAAATAAATAAATTTAAGTAAAAAATATTTGAAAATATTTAGGATATGAAAAATAAATAAATTAACAAATTTAACAATAGAGTAATATAATAAAAACTATTTTTGTGATAAAAAATTATCATTATTTTTGTAAGAAAAAATATATAAGAAACAAAACTTTTAGAGAAAAATTCTTAAAAGGTAAACTTAACATTTTTATCATAACTGATAGCATACAAAGTAATTTAAAAAGATACTTTTGTAACAAATATATAATATACATTACTTGGAAAATATTTTGTATATATAAATTAGCTGATACTCTTATACTCTATATACAGACGGCCACATATCTCATATCATAACACTTGCATTTAGATAAGCAACAAAAATAAAATTCTTTGTACTTTTAACCTTTAAACATATTATTATATTATATATATTGTATATTATATTCAATACGATGTTGACTGGTTTCAATGTTATGATAAATAGATTTTCTATAGAAATATAATATCAATACATACGCCGGTGGTGTCCAATACATTCCATATGCAGAATGTATAATCTTGTACCGAAAAGTTGAATCCAAACTTGGGTTAATGAAAAATACTACCATATACCGATTGAGTTCCAGTACAATTATGAAATAATTTGGTAAAATTATAATAAAAAAAATAATTGACACGGTGGCAATATATCAATATATTATATTCGATAAGAAATTGGTTATGTTCAAGCAATAACATATACATAAATGAATCAGAATAACACGATATGATTACCATATATGGTATTGATTGAAAACGTTCCCGAGAAACTACAGATATATAGCAAAGATCAGCTTCGGTTATGGTGTGAAAGAAGTTGTTTGCAAAAGGGACAAACTACCGCTGTGCATTTACATAGAAAAAAGAATGTTACAAAAATGAAATTTTGGAGAAGATTGTTCGTTAAAATCTACAAAATATGTATGGTATGATGACTGTTGATGAAAGGTAAATCGTTTTTGATTTAATAATGAGATTCGTTGATATTTTACATTGTATCCTTCAATCGACTTAAGGACATCGATTTTGTTTTCGATTATCTATTATCACATACAAAATAAAGCACAACTGCTGTAAAATTATTCTAACATACGCTGAACTTAAGATCAACGTGCCGAATACCAATATTGATTCTGTTGTGAAACAAGGTATATAGGCACTTATCTATTCACAATATATATATATATATATAGAATATATAGCTTAATTGAGAAGGTTGCTAGATTCTGCTGTCTTGATAGTATACGGTGACATATGTAAATGGTAGTGATGTTGAAATAATTTAATATAATTTTTGTGAATTAATAAATTGTATGGCCAAATTTTACGAAATACATGCCATACATGCCATCCATCCCAACACACAATTTATTTCCTTATATATATAATAAATTTTTATAGTAACAAACGTTTACATATACCACCTACTACTTTTCAAAATAATATTAATTAAAACAAAACAATAGAAAACATTAATATATTTATTATTGAAACATTTCCGATTGAATATATTTCACACATCATTACGGTGGTAGCTAACGTTTGTTTATACTTGAAATGAAAATAATGATTTCACATTTAATTTAAAATTTCGCATCGCATAATAATAAAGAAAATTGTTTTTATCTGAATGCACCGAAATAATAATTTCTATATTAAGTTTTAGTCACTGTAATTTTTTCAAATTAACTATTTGCGGACAATGAAAAAAAAATTAAAAGAAAAATATATAAAAATTCATATAATAAATGTATAAAAATAAATACCGACACATTTAAAATGAGAACACACACAGTAAATTGAATCATCATCGGATATCGTGTCACCAGAAAAGTTTTAATAATTTTTAGAAATATCAAAATCTGGTTAAACAATATTTGCCAAGGATGGATGATGGATGGGTGTTGGCCGCCAGGTAAATTTCTTTTATTTATATACACACAAAGCATCAATTTATTATTATTATTATTAATATTATTATATATATATATGGACTATTAACCAGAGGCTACACTTTAACAATAATTAATAACAATTAGTAATAGTATTTATCTCAACAATTTTTTGAGGTCTCTTTTAAATACAATATTTTATGTTAAAAACTAATTAATTGTAATCATTTTATATTGATTTCCAATAAAAATTACCGAATACACCAACCAGTTACATTATCTAAACGGCGACAAATAATAAAAACGAAGATTTAATATATAGAAAATATCTTAAAATTCACTTAACATAAATTTTCTAATATTTACACAAATACAATTATTCCTTTTAAATAATTTAATTAAAACAAATGGTTAAATTTTTATTAATTTAATTACAATTTTACCTATTATTATATAATTTTGCAGCTTTAGATATTTTTTTCACACTTTTTAAAAATATTTTATATATTGTTTTTTTCGTATATATGCACAAACCATTCACTATAAAAGTATTTCTCAGACTATAGTTATATTTTGTGTTCAAGATAAACGAAACAATTTTAATACATAAGAAAAAATAAAAAAATGTAAAGAAATAAACAAAAATAACAAAAACTTCACTTTAAAATAATAATAATAAATATTTTATACTAATCGTGATACTGATAAATAACTTGCTTTCTTGTGATAGTGCAACAATGTAATTATTTTAATATTATTAGAATTAGTCAAAAATATTTTAATATCTATCTATCTGTTCGCCGCCGTATATTAGTTGTTACTAATAATTGTTTTAAAATATTTCTATGCTTAATTCTTCTAAAATTTAATAATTACATATTTTTCTACTATTATAAACTTATAAGAAACGAAAGTCAGAACTGATATAGGCTGCAAAACTAAACAAACAAATAGCCTATCGAAATAAAATAAAATATAAAGTATAATATATATTGTGGGCGTCTTATCTGTGTTTCGTTTAAATGTAATTTTCATTTTTATATATTTATTTATTTATGCTGAAAAAAAAAAAAAAAAAAAAGTGGTGATAAGACAAAAATTGTTGATATTTTTAATGTTGTTAAATTAAGATAAAGCCTGTGTGTGTGTGTATGTGTGCATTATATTATATTAATATAAATATATTAACAAAAATGATAAATATTTACTCGTATTTAGACAACACACACAAATAAAAGAATAATTTAATTATTGAAAAAAAAAAACTAATTTTTTTTTTAGATTAATATTAACACATTCATTATACGAAGTTCAAGTAGAACGATCACATTATATTAAATCAAATTTACGTTTGTATTGCTACAAAACATTATGTGTTCGAAAAGACTTCTGTTTTGAAACTCTTACTAATTATACCATTGTTGACTGTTATTGCAGCGATTTCAAATTTCATTTAATTTCCCACTTTATATGCCATTAATTAAGTACGTGTTTACAATAACGATTTGTAAACAATTAAATAAATTAAATTAATGCTACACTGACACGTTAAAAAAATGTTAAACTATTATTATTTACAAAAGTAATTCTGAAGCATATAATGGAATGTCATTTGGATAAATAAAAAGCATTTTAAGTGATGATATGTTAGCAAAATTTTTAGTATTTTAGTAGTAAAATCCAACAAATACTGTTCAATGCATTCGATTTAAAAAAAAAAACCATTTAGTTTTAATAGAATTTTAAATCGATTAAAAGCCTTTCAAAGAAGGAGCAGTTATTATAATACCAGAAATATACGTAAGGATAACAAAATTCATCATTTCACTGCTATTATTATTATTATATTGATAAAACTAAAAATTATAGTTCAGTGATCAGATAAAAAAAACTTCCAAAATATCTATTGTAGTGTAGAAATAAATACTATATTAATAATATAGTTGTCATGGAATTGGAATAGTCTGGCATATATTATGAGCGCTACTGAAAATATCACCGACGATCGCTCCACAAAAATTGTCTATACCAAAAGTTCAAAAAAATAATAAATGAAACGTTCATAGTACTTTGGTTGTGTATAGTTTAACTCGCCGCATTCACTAGATATTGAGATTATCATTTGTTTCCATCGTCACTTCAATACTTTTGATGACGAATATGGTAGGAAAAATATCTGGTTGAAAGAATCATTTCAAAATAACCAAATTTCTTCTTTAGAAGGATGGCCAAAAATTGTATAGCCTTCGATGGACAATACTTTTAAATGAAATACCCATATATATATGTTATATTGTACAAGACTTTTTGTGAACCGAATATAGGCTCCAATTATGATTATAAAGTTGATCTGTTTTTCGCACACATTCTTAGAAAAATGCTTTTAAATAAATAAACAATATGCCATTGTTTTTTAATATTCAAAATTACAATAAAAAAACCTAAAAATATAACAATTAATACAAAACCATTGGTACATAATTATAGCGTAAAGAAATTCTAAAATATACTAATATTCTATTAGTTATAATTACGTATTTATACAAATATACATATCACACATGACATATTTATTTTTATATAGATAACGACACCGAAATTTAATATCATTTATACACAAAATACAAGTGTACATATAAATGAAGTCTTATCATTTTCAATGTAAAATACATAAAAAAATATGTTATGCATTCTAACATATGGCTATTTTATGTTTGATTCCTCTAATTGGGTTGATGTGTAATTTCAGTGTTAAATAATTAATATTTTATATTTAGTGAGACACCATACCGATAACATTTACTTTATTACAATCTATTAATAAATATAGAATATATAATAATAATGATAACTATGAAATGAAATTATCAAACTGTGCGACATCAATATTCTCAACGATATAAAGTAGTAAAAAGATAATCAATATTTAAATTTAAGTTAATTGAAAAAATAAAATATATATGAATTTTTTATTTAGTCACTTGAATTTTAAATAAATTCAAATTAATTAAATATGTATTTACCAAGAAAAGTATAAATGTACGTTTTTATATATAATATACAAAATCAAAAAAGATTTAATTAATTTAAGTTTTTCAAAAAAATCATTATTCCATTACATTAAATAACATAATGTACACGTGACGTCCTTTTTTATTAATTATTATTTTATTAATTTATATTTATTGAATTGAAAAACTTATAAAAAAAAAAATATGGAAAACAAAACAATTTAATCCTTTTTTTTTTTTTTTTTCCAACAAACTTACCATATGGCAATATTGAATTTTTCCACAGTAGCACATTTTATAAAAACAATTGCAATATGTCAAATTCTCGACGTCATCGTGAAAATTAGTTGTAATTGAACTATTATTATCAATATTGTACCGAAAAATTTTGATTTTTTTTTTAGAGTTAAATATAAAAAAAAAACAAAAAAGACGGCTTTGATCAAACGACTATATTACAACAAAATTATCCGCACAATATAGTTAGACTTTCCGTTTACGCGTAGAGACACATTTAGATAATCTTCACAAAATATTAGTGACCATATGACGTGATATAAAAAATAAAAAAAAAAAGCAAGACAACCACAAAATTCAAGACCACAATAGATTTGACAAAACAATTGTGTGTGATATGCTGAACGTCCAATTTATATATGAACTATGAAGTGGTGGTGATGGTTGATAGATAGATTTCGTATCAAAATATAAAATTTTATCGTCTTTATGAATGCTAGTCGTCGTCTTCATCCTCCGCGTCGTCGTTGTTGTTGTTGTTGTTGTTATTGTTGACGTCGTCCTCATACCCAGATTATAATTTATATACCGTGTTAGTGGTGCGCTATGTATATCTTTATTTTTTCTCGTCTACCACCACACATGAAAGAACACCGATTTTCCAAATTTTCGCAAATATTATATTGCATAGTGTACAAATGCTCATATATAGGATTTATAAAAACAAATGAATGAATGAATATGAATGACAAATTTGTATATGAAATGTACGCACTCACATAGGAATCAAATTGTATATGTAGTACATGGGCGTTTACTAATAACGCAAGCGCATAATTTATCGGGTGAAAATTTTCTGTTAATGGTAAATATTTGAATATAATCAATATATAGTAAAATACTACGTAAGAAGGAAAAAGGATATTTAAGCGAAAAAAAAATCGGAAAAACATGTGTAGGAGTTATTTTTTTTTTTTATAGAATTTATATTTCTTCGTTTGTGTTTCTTCATTATTTTTTTTTTTTTTATTTATTTATTCCTTTTTGGCATTAACACGAAATTTTCCATATATAAAAAAAAAAATAAAATACATAAAGCTTGTGATATATGAAAATTTATTTACGTGTTTTGTTGCACCATACAAGCAAAAATGTATGGAACGTTTGAAAATTCTGAATAAATATCAAAAATTTGTGTACCAGCCAGAGAGTAAATTTATAAATTAGACTAACTATAAAAATTATAGTCTATATATCCATAAACTATATTTGCAGAGAATGGAATCATAATAATCGACTGGTCGACAGAGGCGACAATAATTTCCAACGATTGCTCTAGAGAGATATCGCCGGTACGATATGTTGAATTTTTTTTTGTATGAAGAAAAAGATAATTATATTTTTTATCCATTCTTTGAGCACATTTTTTGAATAAACAACAAATAATCAAAACTTATCTCAACCGCATATTTTTATGATTTTTAATATATACTTTTTCTTAAGCATTTCCGAAATACTAATTATTAGATTTTGTGAGTTGATAATTTCGTTGAACGTTTTATTCACAAATGATTCTTCACGCCTCTGGTCGCTATCAAATCAATTATCTATCAACCATCAATCACGAATCAAATTACGAAATTGTTAACTGGGTGCAAATTGTTATAATATACTATTACATTTATTTGCGAATGGTTTTTATATACGGGTAGATAGGAATAGGATATATTTAATATAATTTACAATTTATATATTATATTATATTATATATATGAATATGGTATGCGCGCGAGGGTGGTGGTAAATGCTATTAGATATTTTTAGAACAATTTCTTTTTTTTTCTCAACATCCACATAATATAAATTTGAGTATACTTTTTATATATGCATATTTGTTAAATCTAAATTTAGAAATTGCCGCTGCCAGTATGCCGGCATTTCTTTTTTATAGTCATTATCGTCATTACATCCATCAACGTCATCATATTATTTTATATATTATATATATATACGTTTCATTATAGTCATTATTATTATTATTATTATTATTATTATTATTATTATTATATGAAAAAAACTTAATTTTAATAAAATACATAAGATTATTATTATAAATAAAAATATTCAGAAAATATTATTATATATCTTTGTCTGTATAAACTCGGGAATAGAGATATTAATAAATATTTATACATAAGTTAGAGTACAGTGACCAAAAAAAATAAAAATTATAACAAAGTGATTAATTGTGAAAATCCGGTATGAAACTCAAGTTCATACATATAAAAACCATGATGTTTTATAAGGGATTTGTGCATTATTTTTATGTTCTTTGTTACTGCAATCATAATGTTTAATTTTATTTATAATTCAGACAAAGTTGGCAACAGACAAAAGCCGATAAATAAAATGTTGACGTTATTAAACAATGCGGCAAAATTATGAGGATAATGTCAGACCACAACCAAAAATTATCAATATCAATGAATGTAAGTAAAATAAAGTAAATAGAGAAATAGTAAAATTCAGTTTACTAAACCCAAGTACTTGTTGTTTATAAAGTAATTCAATTTTATTTATGTTTTTAATAAATGTTGTAACAACTACCACAGCACCGTTGAGTCTACAATTATTCTGCTATATAACACGATATTTTGTAGGAACACATCAACAGCATTATATAAGAGGATTAACCAGAATTTTACAGATATATTTCTAAACAAAATTTCACGACATTTGATATTGCAACTAATATTTGATAAAATAACTATCGATAAAAAAGTCGATATTGTACATAGAGTAATTCAATCTAGATTAATTTTTATACTAAGTTCGTCTGAACTCGATAAGACTATCATCTATAATCATATCATTAGATATGTAGTTCAATGGCACAGTAAAACTATAATCTGTAACAAATGTTCATAGAATTTGTCATTTCCCTCTACAAAGCAGACAATTTAATTAATATTATAAAAAAAATACTATATATGTGGTACTTACAGTGGTTGTCGTATGTGGTGCATATGCAGCATATGCTGGTTGTGGTAATGGTGCTGTATATCTAAATTGTTGTGCTGTTGGTGCATATGCTTGTGGTGTCCAACCGGCTCCTCTATATGGTGCACCGGCAATACCGCCTGCTGGACTAGTCATTGTTGGTCTTTGAATTCCTTTTAATGATGCTGGAGCTGCAGGTGAAGCTCCTGTATAAATATTACGAGGTGTTGTATTGCCCTAAAATATATAAGCATATAAAACGTATATTAAAATTAAAATAAATATTAAATAACATTTTATCTGTGCCAGTCAGATAGCAGAGATAATCGAAATAAATGAATTCAACTTAAAATTGTCAATAACGAATTTTGGATGACTTTTTAAATTAAATTACTATCATATACAATGACACATTCACATGAGATTGTTCAAGTTTGGAAATATTTCTTCGTACATCTCAATATCACACCATTTTGTAGTAATAATACTTAGTGATTTGCTCTCGTACGTATATAAAACAAATGGAATTGTAAAACTTTCATCTAAAAATGTGTTCTATTTTATTATTATTCATTTTAGTTATAGGTATATATTAGAAAAAAAAAACAAAAAAAGTATATGTATTACTTTATTTTGAAAAAAATTACCACAGAGAAAGAAAAAAGTAATCGTTCTTTTCTATTATTTATTTTATTATACGGTAAATATTGTAATTAACTTAACAATATATATAATATAAGACTTGATTATATGTATATATTTATACTATGCACATTCGGTGTTACGGTACATTTTTTTTTTAAATACATCTTTGATTATGAAATAAAAACAATTATGTTGCTAATATTATAGAATATAGATAGGATTGTGCATAGAATAAAATATATAAAACGAAAATAAATAAAATGAAATATGAAGACATGAAGATTTTGAAAAAAATACTTATATAGACACGAAATAATGTAGGTTTCCACTGCCACTATACATCACCATCACCATCACCATCATCATCAACATATATCCACATACATATTATATATATAAAAAAAAAGTATAATAATAATAATTGAACAAATGAATGGATGGTGAATGTATTATTGTTGTTGCTTTTGATCATGAAAAATGTTAAATGAATCAAAAAAAAAATTAACTAAAGCGATATGCTCTAAATCTAAATAAATGAAATTATTCCAACAGTTCATAATATAAATAAATATATATATTAAATATATTGTTTTGGAAAAATTCAGTAATATTTAATCTAATATATATATGAGGGCAGTTTAGAAGTTTGCTGACGATTTTGCTGCAATTTGCAATTTGCGGCAATTTTTCTTTCTCCAAAATATACTTGTTTTTCGAAAAAAAAAAAAATACCACACTTTAACTCTCATTTATTCCAACGATAATAATTATTTAATTAATCTTATTGTTCAAGAATAAAATTGGTATATTTGTGTGTTATTGTTTACACATCATCGATTCTAATAGCACTGCACAAACACTTCTATGCGGTGTTTGTTTAAATTACTTTAAAAAATTCCTGAACAAATTTTCACTTGTCATAGTGTACAAAGAACAACGAAATAACAAATAATTTAATAAACTGATAATTACAATCAAATTAACATCCATTGGTAAAACTTTCCTGAAGAATATCGGACGATCATTATAAACGAAAAAGATCTGTACGACCATTTTTAATTAAGTTACAATATCAAATGAATGAATGGTAATGAATTATTCATATTTTGATTCATATCAGACATGATATTGATAGTTGATAATATCTCACTCACTTTTTTATCGCGGTCGTCCAACACCATATCATGGATTTTGTTGATAATTTGCTACTTCATTTAGATGACCTGTTGATGATATTATCTATGCTTGTATAATATAACCGCATATAAATAGTAAATCTATCGGTTTCGGTTTTCTTAAGGCAAAAAAAAATTAATTTAAACTCCATTCCACTTTAGAAGACAAAAAACTAATTGACCGTTTAAAAGTATACATAACTTTATACACAAAACGTAAATTATACTTTATTTTGCTTGTGGATAAAATGCATAATTGACCCTAGTTAAGGGGTCAATGTAGCTCAGGTCCAGGCTATATAGATAGCCTGAGCTAATAAATATAAAGTTAATGTCTACATTTCTACACGAGCTGACGTATTTATAAGCAAGTCCTCTTTGGATCTGACTATGCTCAAGCAAAGTGTTCATACCCGTTTGGACACATCTAAATTATGGTAATATATAAATATAAATATATATTGGTTTTAATTAAAAATTAAATGTTCAAATTATCAGCATACAAATCTTCTTCTTAACATATTCTATTAAAATAAATCAATATTTTAAGATTATAATATCTATAATAAATTGTATTCTACACATTTTAATGGATATGGTGTAGGATGATGAAAACAATTTGCCATAATGTTAAGATATTATTGAGGTTAAGTAGGAGAAAACCAAGTACAATAAAAAAAAAAACAATATACATTGATTTTTGTTAATATCAAACTACAAAAGTATTTTAAAATAATCACAAATATCCTTATATGGTACATCTACTATACTTTATATATTAAAATACTGAATATAAAGATAAAATAATTTCCTTTACAAATAAAATTGAATATTCTATGACGTCATTGTTGAAAAACAAAACGAAGAAGAAAAAAACCCTTGTATAGTCAGAGCTGTAGATGGAAGAAACAAAGAGAAATCCCTATCAAATAATAGAATAAAATTTGTTAAACGTGCGCATAAATCACCTTTGAATTACGTCATAACATTAATATGAAATGATATGTCGTATATTGTTGTTGTTTTTCGTTCTCTTCATTGTTATCAATTCTGATAACATAACATAAAAATTTTGATTTAAAAAAAAATAGCCTGATGACGCCATACGTATACATGCATCAGTTTTCTTATACTAAAGATTTTGTTATTTGCTATTATTTATGAACATATGAAATATAACATATTCTCCCTGGTTTATTTTAAACAAAAATTGTAGTCGAGCAAGTCTACATTTAAAACACACAGTTACCATCCATCCATCTTTAACTGTGCGAGAATTAGAATCAACGGAAGCTGTCCATGATTGCGTTTTTGATGAATTGTTGGGCGTCCAACCTACAAACCATTATTTCATATGCACATGTGTAGGTAAAATGTAATGCCTCATGACAAGCATTCTTCAGAATGACTATATGCACGTATTTAAATTTAAAACTACGCTACATAAAACGTAGTTTTCAAACATTTTAGAAAACAATAATATTTCAAACCAATGCCTTCAATAAGACATTGTTTATACAGTAAATGATAGACTCGACTGGTTACTGAATATATAAAAAATTTTAATAAGAGGTTATTTTGGCCATCCTGCATTGATTTGATACACGAGGATAATAGTAATAATACTAATTTATATTTCATTCAATTGAATGAAGTGCATAAGTGCGTATGAATTAGCATGTTAATCAATTAGTCACTACTATTGCGGAAATGAAAACATATGTGGAATAAATTAGATTGAATGAAAATCGTCTCGATTAAAAATCGCAAGTATTTGGAATAAACATATTACTGTGTTGACCGTCAAAAAACCGGGACACATATGACAAATTAATTGATTTGAATGAACCCCGGCAACATTGATTTGATAACGATTTGTAATGTTACTCCATGTAGAACATATGACAAGCATTCATTACGAGTTTCAATATAACCACCTGATTTTTCGGGTATAATTTTATTATATATATTCATTCTGGGTAGAGTAAATTTACACAGAGTAACTTAAACTAAGTGCAGTATAAATTAAACAGACCACCAATGAAAGCGCTTTTTAAAAAAAATGACATCAGTAAAATACCTTTAAATCTACTCGGTAAAAACTAAACACCATAAATTATAGATAGTAAATAAAGTATCTAATACTTTATATTCCTTAATTAAAATAATTGTCGTATTTCTACCAAATTTGTTATATTTTTATTTGTCACATGTCTAGCTATCGATCCCATTTCTATCAAATTGTTAATTTTATACTCTTAGCACTTTCGGTATTGGCGTTGAAAAATTTTATTATAATTGTTGTTGTATTATGATCTAACGAATCCTATTCATATATAGAAATTTGTCTAACTTCAATAGAATCAATTGATGAATGAAATGTCTACCTAAACTATTCCCGATTCCACTTTTCACTGGTAACTCTACTTTCAATAATTTGAATAACTATTATATTCTTTTCCAAAAAAATTTCTATAGTATAATAAAAATAAAATGCATCTGTGTATAAATGAAAAAAAAAAAAACTGAAGAAAAAAAAAGAAAAGAATTTGGGTGGGGCACTGTACTGTAATATAAAGTTTATTTTAAACGTCACGAAGTTTTCTTTTCCACATTTCATATTAAAAAGAAAACTTTAAAAAAAAAATAAAATAAAAGAAAATTGAAAAACACGCACACAACTATATCTACACATTTGCACATTATTCTATATTAAATGCATATGCGTATGTATATAATATAAATGCGCAAAATCGTAATACGTATTCATGCATTTTTCGCACACATCTAAAAGTTTACACCGAGAGAGTAAAAAAAAAACACACACTATTATACAAAATCAGCCGGTTCGATTTTTTTAATGGCGTGTAATTATTTTTCTTGTGAAAAAATTGCAGACAAAACAAATGTCAAAAATGAATGCAAAAAAAAAAAAAAAACTGAAAGAAAAATATATGACTCATATATTTTCCTTTACAATGATTTTGTACAAATATAAATTGAAAATTTTATAAATTTATTAAATGAAAATATGTATCTAAATTTTATCTCCAATTAACCTGCTGTATTATAAAATGAACGATGCCGTGTAAATTTTTATATTAGAATATAAACAATTTTTAGTAACATGACATATGAAAAAAAAAACGTCTGCAAAAAACACATTCAATCGAATAAATAAATGTTACACTTCGATTATTTTTGTACTTTGAAAACTATAAAATAATATTCATATTCATATGACATGAGAAAAAAAAAAACCCCGCCCATGATAATTTATATTTTCTATTTTATATAAATTTAAGAAAAAAAAAAAAAATACATACTTGAATTTTAATTAATTATATTATTAGTAATCGTTTTTTTTTTCTTTTTGCTTTTTGCAATGATATATTGATCGTTTCGTTGTTCAATTTTTTTTTTTAAGTTTTTAATTGTATTTATAAGCCTTCCACAAAAAAAAATCGTCAATGCAGATTATTTTTGCTACTGATAACAATTTAGTTTTTTTTTCCTTTTTTTTTTTTTCTTTCTTAAATTAAGTTTTTCTATTTAATGTGTGTGTTTTCTTAATTAAATTCTTATGTTCTACTTTTATTACAAATAAATGCACACAATCACAAGTTTTACAGTCGAAAATTTTAAACAGGAAAAATTTTTTTAAAGGAAAAATGTTATTTAATGCCACGTATCACTTTTTATCTATCACAATAAATACAACAACAAAACATTATTCACTACTATATAAAAAAAAAAAAAAAAACAATCGTTCGGACAATTTTTTACTTACACACATTGAAAAAATAAATAAATAATTATATTTTATACCTTTTTATAGATATTTAAATACCAATAAAAAAAACTGTAACAATTAATTTAATATTTATACGTGTGTATATTAATTTATACGTAATAGTTTCTAATTTTAAATAAATTTGCCTATAATTATTAATTGAATAAATATATAAATAAATAAATATAGACAGAAAATATATTTCTCTCGTAGTGCACAGATTTAAAGTTGGGCTTATGTTTAACAGTTAACACCACGAACGACGTTTATTAACTATATAATATAAATAATATATATACAAAAAACTAAACTAAAAATACTATAATAAAAATAATTGAATAAAATATAGATAATTTTTATATAAAAAAAAAAAAATCAGACGGTCGACGATCGCATACGCGATTACAATACCACTACTACTATTTTAATATTATGATAATGTATTGTACGAGAATGAGATGAGTACGAATCCAACTGTACAGGAACGGGTTACGTATATAAGTACAGCGCACAGCTGAAGAGAGCTCTCGAATCTACTCACTACGCCGACGAACACCACTACTACCACACACACTAAAAACTATTACACTACTACCACTACACACACTTATTAAATTCACTGCTAAACTGCTAGTGTATGGCAATAAAAAAAAATGTATAAAATCATAATTTATTAATTGCAATTACAATTTTAAATTATTAGTAACGCCGCATCCATGCAGTCCAAGCTACTAAATAGAAAAAATTATTTGTTTATTTGGTCCACCTACTTTGTTTCAAATAATTTTTTAAGTCCTATTTTATTTGCATATTAATAAATCCCTATTTTTATATAATTATTAAATTTAAAATGTAACATTTTTCTCTTCTCAATTGATACATCCATCATGGATATTACAAATTGCACAAAAAAGCTTTGTATTTTCTATGCCATTTGATACAATACACTTGTATAACAACAAGTATATATATGGATATGCATATGTATAGGTACTACACTACACACTGATACAGTTCCTATTGAGAGTATAGATTACGTGCGTACAGAATATAAAATTTAAATTAAGCTTTTTATGGAATGAGTAAAAGTTCAAATAAAGTTATTCTAAAAAAATATTTATTCGATTTTCTTGAAGTTTTTAATATGGATTTTAAACGATAAGAAGTTATAGTTTATTGGAGGCAGGTATCACAAATCGTACACCTTCATAAGACTTCTATATATCCTGAACATTCCCATTATAAAAAAACCATTAATCTGACCTAATACTGTGGTTATTTTGAATTAAATACTAGGTTATTTAGTTGTTGTTGTCATTATACACCAAATATATATTCTTCAAGCGTATTCCCTTCCTTTTTTTGGTTAAAATTGAACGATCAGTCTACTTTTTCCCGTTTCGGTACATAGAAATGTATATATCCGAATGATATTTATCGATTTAGAGATCTAAACATGAATAAAAATTGTTTATAATAATTTCACAAAATATCTTTATAATTGAATTTACTCATTTCATGAATCAAATCTATAAATTCTGGATATTCATAATTCATTCGTTAATCTTTAATTGGCAGCGTGTTCAATAGCGCAATCGTGCACCCAACATAAATTCAATGAAAATATATTAAATATATAAAATTAAAATTAAACCGGCGACGTTAATATAACTACTGTTAATATACAATTTTGAACTATTCAATTCAAATTTAATTAACATATTATATTAATATATGATCTACTACAATATATTTCATATTATTAGCTTTTTCTATAGAAATTCTTATATGTAATAGTAAATAAATGCGTGACAATTCATAAATATAAATTTAAATTATTACGGATGACAATTTTTTAACGATTGATATAATTATTATGACAATAACAATAATAATAAAATAATAATAGAATCAACACAACGATGATGATATAAAAATGTATAGTAAACAATAATTAATTAATGTATAGTTAAGTTATATGTTGTGTGTATTAATTGTTTAATTTTTCTTCATATAATATACAATATTATTATTATAAGCATAAACGTGCCATGGAATTTCTATTAAAATTACAATATGTGTACGATATAAACGTTAAATGTATATAGAACTTCCGTCTTTAAAATCTATTTACCATCCATCCATTGCCACCCAAACGTTAATTTCAACAAGAAGAATTAATATATAAGTATATATTTTGGATTATATAATAACATAATAGACCAATTGTATATTGTCGTAAGTGCTAACATTATTAAGTTTAACCATTTTGAATTTTATTCATCAATGATAGATAGAGCATTGTGTGCAAATTCATTAATTAATTAATTAAGCTTACATATTTTCCATTTTAGAAATCACAACGTAACCTTAAAAAAATATCAACTTGAAATAGCAAATTTATTGAATTTTTTTCCTATTCAAAACGTTGTCGTAATAATAAAATACATTGTAATAACAATTACAAAAAAATTGTTTTCTTACAAAATTTATTATGAACGTCGAATATAAGTTTCATATAAGTTCGTATGAATTTTTGTGATAACACGACGGGCCACTCCCTAACTAAACTAGTGTATCTGTATATATATATATGAATATTGCATGTGTGGTATTATTATATTATTGATAGTAAGTATAAATAGTATCATAAGAATAGCAATCGAGATAGAGAATATACTAATTAATATGTAGCCAGCCATCATATAGCATATTATAACCATATATATAACATAGTAAGTTAATAGTATACACAGAACAGATGACCAAAGAATAGGCCATATATATGAAATATAAATATTAATTATGCTTATAATTCATGCGTATGTATAGACAAGAATTATTATATATATAGTTTTTATAGTATCACTCGCACTTCCAGTTATATACATATACACCAAATGCATATGTTCATATGCATGTATATGTAAATCTCTCATTTTCCAAACTCTCATTGCAACGTACATTTTTAGCTTATATACAAATGCTTATATATACTATTAATGTTTATACTTTTATCATAGTATATGTCTACATATGATGTGACTTACTAACGAATACAAAACAATTAAGGCTTTAAAACTATAGGATACCCGGATCCGGATAAATTGTTCTTTGATCATGAACTAACAAAAATTGAGTTGAATTTAATATATATAGTCTATAGGATAGAGAAAATAAATCATCGGAAAGACATATGGTCTTTGTCATAGGGAAAAAAACATATACATGATGATATACACATTGTCGGATAATAGTAAGCTGGCAATAGTAAAAGCTTAAAGTAGATAAGACAAAAAGTCTAACATATAGGTTTAATTGACTTGTTGACATAGAATAAATATTGAAAGGACATAAGGAATATTGAACAGAATATGAATCCATCCACATATAACAAATTTTATGTTTTTAACAATTAACACATGCATAATTAGATGATGTTAATCTTCTCATTATGTTATTTTTTAATGAACTAATTAAACATACTTAATTTTAAAGAACTGAAGTTGGCATGCAATTGCAATCTTTTGTTATAAAATAAAACTGTACTTACATTAGTATAAGATTGTGGACGTGTTAACATTGATGGAGGCCTTATACCAGATAGAGGTGGAGCAGGACTATAACGAGGTTGTTGCATTTTAACTAAAAAAAAAACAAAAAAACAAAAAAAATATAACAAAAAACTAGTCTATGCATGGAAAAATTTAAAACGTATAATCAATTTTATAATTTACATTTACGATAAAAAATTTTATTAATAAATGCGAAATCATTGAACACACATGTGTGCAATCAAATGTATGGTTACTTTACTATTTGTATATAATACCAATTAAAATCCACTCCACGCTCTGAACACACACACATCTAAATATATAATTCTGAATTAATCTCACAATGTTGTATACACAATATAATATAATTAATGATAATGCATTCCTCAACCTCTTTTCCCCAAATTTGTATGTGCCATCCCGCATTCATGGTTAGTATCCCACATTTTAACACTCACACATACTGTTACCAACACACCAACTACAAATACACAGAATGTCAGAATGTATTTATTGAGTGTATGCAAGAGAGACATATTCTATCTGCAATTACCATTTTCTTGCATTCATATATCGATATGATAAAAGAAATAAAATAGTATTTGTTGCGCAGGCGCGAGAGTAAATAGAAAAACTGAACGACCTTTGAAAGTATGCGACAAAGCAATACACTTTCTTGATTATTTAATAAATACGTAGTACACATTTTATTCTTCCTACACACTACCGCACTGAATCAGCTGTGGCTAGACTACTCTGTATTTAATTTTTTTAAGTATATAGCATTTAGCATTGTTTAAATCCAGTGCCAGTTTGCCAGTTTGTAATTGTTAGATTTTCAATTTAGTTCCAGACAGAAAGATTTTAATGGAATAAGTAATTTTTTTTCCAGATTTTTAGAGTTGTCATTATCAAACCCTACCACGTCGACATCGCCATCTGAACTTATTGTATTTTGTCCATTATATGAATATAACACTTTCTGATTTGAATGATATTTAGATTCGAATATGTGCAAATGCATAAATGTACAATACATAATTATATAGAATTAATAAAATTTCAAAATTATATCCATATTTTTTAAGTGATTTTAAATGAAAATTGTATGTTATTTATCAGTTTAATGAAGATTTTAGTTAGAATTTAGATTTAGAATTAAATTCTTATGCATATATAAATATAATATTATAGCAGAGAACTCTATTGCGCATGTACTAAGGAAAACAGAACACACCCAAAAATCATATAAAGTTGAATGACATTATATCTATTCTATCGCTTCATATTTATATATGTATATGTTTATATATGCACATTCTTTACATAAAATATTTGGTTTTTTTTTCCTTATATATTTTACCATTTGATTACTTCTCACATACTTCTTAATATTGTGAATTTGACAATACAACACCCTCTTAAACATCTAAAACACGGAAATGAAAATCTATACATATACAAATTCATATGTATTTGCAGATGTGTGTAGTGTGTAGTGTTAGTGTACTACCGGTCCATTGATAATGATTGATTGTCATTTATTGCATTAACCCACATACACACAAACATGTTCTGTTTTGTATCGTTTAATTATGGATCGAAAAAAAAAAAAACAACAGCAAGTGTATAATATCCATACATACAAACAATAAAATAGCGATATTAATAAAAATTATAGCGATTTTTGTATATTTAATTGTGCTAGATATGTATATACAGTTTTTATAATAAATAAAATAATTAATACTGAACTTAATATGCAAGAATTTTATTTAAATAAAAAAAAAAAAAAAATAAACATTTGTAATTCACATAATTAGAAAAACTCGGCACACACACACTACAGCACACCACCACACTCCATGCCCACCTCTAATGATCATTAATCAATGACGAGAAAGAATAATCAAAACAACAAAAATCCTCTAAAATGGCCGATATTTTTTTATATATTTAATAAAACTACGTTTTGTAAATCTCTCTACATATATAAATTAATTTATATGGGCATATAAAAGATTTGATTCATGTTACGACTTTAATAAATATAACAGGAATGAGTTTATTAACTCCATTACATGAGATTGAGATATGGTATTTTCATAAATAAAAAAAAAAAAACATGTGATTTTTTACTGCAATGTTAAACAAAAAAAAAATAAAACGTTATATACACACATTTTTAACTACCTGTCTACCGCCGTTCGTACATATAACATAATTTATTATTTTTTATTTGTATATACGATACGCAAACACATGGGCACACAAAATGCACATGATTTTTTTAATAGCAATTAGAAAATATATTATTATTAATTATATTAAACAGGTGCTTTATTATGTTCTTTTTTTTTTTTATTTTATATTATTCTATTATCAATGTTTTATTTTACTTGTCTTCACTACTTAATTGGTTTTTTTTTTTTCATATTTTATTTAATTAAACATTAAAACACGCAATAATGTAAAAAACATGGCACTTTTTCACTTATTTTTTTATATAAAATAGGCTTGTAGGCCATTGTATTGTAATTTCTAGTAGTGTATAAAAAAAAAAAGGATGCCATTTTATTTTGATATAAATTTTACGTCATTAGAATTTTTTTTTTTTTTTTATATATAAAACAAAAATTTGCTTCAAAAATGTTATTAATTTAATAATATTAATATTGATATAAAAAGTTGACCAGAAAACGATATCAGTGAAATAAAAGAATGTATAAAAAAAAAATTAATTTGGATGTAAAATGGATGGAATTGCAACCGGACAAAAAATCGATAGAACTATCCATCATGACTAGGAAAATTTTAAATTTTTATTTGCAGATATTTTGCGCATTTAATTAGATATTATTTTTATATCGCATTTTGTGTATAAATAGAAAAAAAATGAAAAAACGAATATTTGTAATAATACTTACCAAACTATTAATTATAGTTATATTAATGTTGATTGTACAAACACTCAATAATGCTTTTGATGAGAAAGGCACTTTATCAGTCTGATTAAAAACTTTAAAACACTTTTTTTCTTAGCAAATAAAAACAATTTATTTTTTTTTTATATATAAAAATTACAATACAATTTTTTTATTACACAATATTTTTCCGAGTAAACTCGTTGGTAATACCGAATAAACGACACTAAATTAAATAGTAAAGAATGAGCGAAAAATAATGTATAAAAAACTAACGAAAATATATTATGAAAAATGTAAATTAAAAAAAAAAAAAAGAAAAACCAAAACAAAAAAGAAAAAAAAAAACAAAATATAAATGTCAAAATGCGCATACACAAAAATCTCCTCGCAGTGTTGTTGTATTTGTAATTCGTATATTATAATAAAAATATAATATAATAATTAATAAATATCTAAAAGTAAATATAAATTATAAATATGTATATACAAAAAAAAAAACCCTCTCGCTGCCGAAGTTAAACGAAATCTAGTCTATTGCCACTCTACTGTACCCATCTGCACCTAAAACAAAACCTAAACGCAAACTACTTGCGTCTGTATTAGAATTCTATTCTCTATTTCTCTTCTATTCTACTACATGCTATTAGAATAAATTGCGTTTGCTATATGTATACGAAATGAATCAATTTGAATGAATGGAATAATATGGAATATTCACGTAATACATCGTATGTATACATGGAATAAACATAATTATATGCATAATATAATAATAATTATGATTTTCATTCCAATGCACATAAGAGACATACAAATATCAACAAATAAGAACATACAGTGGAAAAGCCAAAGTTAATTTTTGTGGGTGCTTGATTTTGAACAGCTGTAGTATATTATAAAAAGCAAAACATTGTTTTTTCGTTGTGCATTTGCACTGACTATTCCTATTTCCCATCCACTATATTATCTTTTTGTGATACCTTAAATATATTTTAATATTTTACATTACAATACGTGTACCATTACAATATGCAAATCTAAACTTACACAAAATACATACTCTTAGCCCGGCATTTCGAAAAGCTTTACAAAATTAGAAATTGCAACTCGCCACCGCAACATCGATCTAAAAGGCTTTCAAAATCATATTTAAATGAATCCATTTCCCATGTTGGTACATACAAATGAATATCATTTGTCCATTTCATGTGTATTCATTTATGTGATCAAACGATCTATCTATATGTTTATCGATTCTATATTTATTTATTATGTTTGTAAATTACTATACATACAATCACACCCTCATATAAAAGAGAGCCGATCACATACCATTCACTGTGCGTAGGTGGGGTGGTCTGTTTGCATCAACCTTTATTCTATAATAATCTGCTCTTATTATTTCAAAGTGTTTATAAGTATTTGTTTTTTGACATACAAACGCATGAATCATTAAACTTTCGTACACAACAAATTACATCACCCCAGCAAACAAATTTTTTGCAGCACTTGGTTTTTTATGTCATATTGTTATTAATTTCTTCTTCTTCTTAATGTTATCCAAACTATGTTATAGTATAGGCAAATACATATGGCCTTCAAAAAAATAGTCACCAAAGAAATGTATGACTGGTCTGGCCGATCGAATGTAACTACATTTCTTTTCAACAATTAGAAGTACAGTGGCTTTGTTTCAATGCACACTAGAGATTAGAATAAATCGTTCTGCCGAGTGGCAACTTGTTAAATCATCCAATATTTCAAGTAAAATCATTTGGGAGTATTAAATTAAGTTATATTTTCCAGTAATAACATATTATGCCAAAACTTATACTTCAAATATTGGATAATTTATTATCTACACAAACTTGAATGCTGATTATGTTGACTTTAAGATGTTCGGAACTTTAATGATATATATTACAAAAACAAAAATATTTCGCACCCGTAGTGAAATTTTCTATATCAGTGTGATCATTCAATTTATTACATTTTGGATGTGAATATTTGAATTTATTTATTGCTTTTGAAGCAAGTAGTGTAAAGCAGTGTGGGCGCTACAAATTCAGTTGAATCTGATTTCTGTACTCCGATGTAGACAGGAGTGAGTATCTATAATGATAATTAAGAAAAATCAAGATGTCTAGTAGTATTTAATATTGGTAATATGGTTAATAAATAAAACATGCAAAAATCAATCAACCGTTCCATATCAGTCAATTTTTACGTTTACATGTATATATTATGCATTGTCTTGGATAATATAATGCTAAACATTCTTCTACGAATACCCGTCTTTCTTTTGAAATTCTATAATCTATATTTCCAAGCGTTTGTTCTGGTTGAACTGCTAAACATAATTTCATTCACTTAACGCACAGTCGAATCCCAAACTTATTGATTATATTCTAGAATTAAATACTAACAGAAAAAATATAATAAATCTTCATTTAAAAATCTTATTTTATTGAAAAAAGTTGTACAAAACATAAATAAAAATAAATATTAAAAGCGAAATAAATTAAATATTTAATTTAATTCAGTTAATAATTGCTTTGTAATTTAAAGGGAACAATAAAACTGTTTTAGGACAGACATAAACACGATCATTGAAACAATTTTTGAATATAATTTATTTTTATAATTATACATACTATATTTCTTCGTGCCATGCCCAATTCGGTGATATTGCCGCAAAATTCCATACATCTGGATGACCGTAATGTTGTACATTCAAATGTGATTTTGACCAACGAAATGGTTCACTATTTTTGATTGCCAACTTTTGATTTTTCATTAACGCTATTGCACGTAGATCATCACGAATTGAACGACGTTCAATATAATCAATGTCATCATCGTCGTAATCATAAAATTCATTGTTGACGTCACGACTATTTTGGATGGCATTATGACCAACTAGTTCAGAAACTAAACCACTATTATTTTCAAATTGTAATTGTTCCTGTTCCCGTTGTTGTATTGATGATGTCTGATATAATGGTCCCGATAAAACACGAAATTCAGTTTCATCTAAAGTTGTTGCCGCATATAATTTCATATCAATATTACCAAATGCAGTAGAATTTTGTCCCATTAAATCACCACGATATCCATGTGAATGTAACAAATTTGAAATTGCATCTAAATCAGTTATATTTGTAATATAGTTTTGGAATTGTTTTTTATGTTCATCATTATCATCATCATTCATAACCCTATTGTGGCTATCTTGAAGTGATTTCTGAAAATAGTAAGACGTATAAAATTTATAATTGTATAATTATTAGTTTGTTACTCCAAGTGGAGTTTATGGTATCTACCAAACATTCATTACAGTCAAGTTGGTAAATTATTCCGTATAGCAGTACATACAAATTCACCAATTAGTCTGCAACTATCGAAAGATAGATGTTTTATTAATTATTTTTTAATTGAATGATTAGTCCATAATGGAATATACATACATGCATTATAACATATATATATATATATAATACACGTATTTATTAATGGTTATAGTACAGGTAAAAATTACTCACCATTTTTTTTAATATTATTTTCCAATTTATACGTAAGCAATGAAAAAAAGAAATATTAAAATTTGTTTAGAATGCATTATGTAAATTATTGAAATTCGATTGATAACATAATTTATTAAATTATAGGAATAGGTAATAATATGGTATATGGTTTTCTTAATTTATTTAAAATAAATGTAAATTTAAGGTCAGGATCATAGCATATATAATTTAATTAATGTAGACATTTCTTATTTATCATATAATATATAGAGTCCGGTGTATATCCCGAGAACCTTAATTTTATTAATAACTTTTTAATATAAATATATTATAGATTTATTGACTGCTCAAGATAAATCCAGCCAAAAAAAGTGGAAATTATTCTCAGAATCTTCGTATATATTGTTATATAAAAATCTAAAAGCTATATTTTTATTGTGTACCTTCCTTTCATTGAAACGTTGAACATTAGTATTTTGACCACCTTATAAAAATTGTATGTAAATTATGAAAAAATTATAAATTCGATTTTGGTAGTGTATAAACAAAAATTCGTGGTATAAATCCTACGTAACATTAAAATAAAATTGTTCAAACGAAATGCAGTTCCCCAAACAATGAAAATAAATTATTATTGTAAACTTCCTCACTTATTTTATATAAATTAATTATTATAAATTTATATCAATGAAACTATGGCTCGGGGAATATTCCAATATTGCTTTCATGAAGAGTTTCCTTTTACAACAGGAACATTTCATTCCAGCTAGAAAGCTGTTTTAGGTATGTTTATAAATAATAATGACGTAGTATGAGAATTTGGTGGCCACTCTAGTAGTAGCTAAATTTTACTATTTTAAATGAATTCCAGTTTTCTTAGCCTTATATACTTAAGATCATTATATCGCTTACGTCAAAAACCCGACGTTGTTTCATTGTATATATTTTAATTTTATAAATTGATAATTTTCTAACATCTAGCAGAAATTACAGAAAGATATCAAATTAAATTATATAATAATTAGTACTTATTTATATATAGATGTCTAAATTATTTTTTAAATTTACAGTAAATAATGGAATTAAAATTAGAAACAAATAATTTAATTACCTTAAAATATGGAATACCAGTCCCTAACCAATAACCAGACCCAAATATAATATCAATTGTCATATCTTCAGCATGTAATCGTCCAGGTAATTGATCAATGATCCAAATAGCATCTTTTTTCATTTTATTTGGTAAATTATTTAATTTAAATTCATCGATTGTAATAGCATCAGTAACGGTCGCCGAAGAAATAATTGTAGATGAAGGAGTATTAATACTTCTGCCTTTATCATTTATATCGCTTTCGTTATCAATATTATTATTAATAAACTTTTTATGATCAGCATCGTTGATGATTAAATCCGAATGTATTTCATCACCATTATTATTATGATTATTATTATAATTATCTTCATCGTCTATTAATAATGTACGATTTAAATTTAACGGTGGTTTAAATTCAATAAAATGTTGTAAACGTTTAACATTTATAATAAACCATTGCTTTGCACCAAATTGGGGATGGCGTGACATCATTTTAACCCATTTACGACCACTGTATGCTAAACGATTTGCTGCCATTACACGTGCTGATAATAACATTAAATTTTCCATCTTAACTGATTTCCATAAAATTAAATTATTATTTTTTATGCGAATGCCACCAATTGTTAATTTAATTTTATCACCCGTTGTTATATAGAAATCATCAGATGATGCTAAATTACCAGGATAACCAGTAAATATTATATCGGTTCCAGGCACTTGACGATGTCCACGTTCCTTATGTAAATGATAATGAAATCTATATTTTTTTACAATGCGTAACATTGACGAATAACTTCCATCTGAACTATGGCCGAATAAGATTTTTCGTTTTAATAATGCATTATCGTCAGCGTGATCACGGACATCACTATTATTTGTAAGTTGTTCATCTGTTATATTCTTTTCTGTATCATTTAAAAATTTAAATATCATTGTGGCTTTTGGTGTTTCTAACTGATAATATAATAGCGTATCTATTCTTGATGATTTTCCATCAACAAATATATCATAGTAAATACGTAAATCTAATAAATCAGAAGCCGCATTTAATAATATAAAATCTGTCTGTGGAATTTTTATATCAGCACGTGAACGTTTTACACCTTTACGAAAACCATATTCTAAACCTTCTAATTGATAGTAAAATAAACGTATCTGATGATAATATGAGTCATGTTTTCCTCTAGTGTCAGCATGTTTTTTTGATACACGAAAACTCTCCGATAATGTCTTACGTGCCCATTCACAAAATATTAACGACTCATTATCCATTTCACAATATCCTTTGATTGTACTAAAATTATAATAAAATATTGAAAATTAGTTAATTATAGATAATAAAAATTTTATATATAAATAAAAAGGACCCAAGGCAATAGCTCAATATTGTGGTAATATATGTATTAATTGAATCAAGTGAAATTTCTCAGTGACATTTCTAATGAATTATGTTTGAACAGACTCAATTTTTGTTTTATTCAGTGCATAACATAGCGACCAAATTTGGGATAAATAAAACAAAATAGGTCGCATAATAGAATAAAGTAATGCTCATGGGACTGTTAAAATTTAATATTTTATCAATAAACAAGCCAAATTGCAAACAGCTCTTGTCAATATTATTTTAATAAAGAATAAAATTAAATAGTATTAATTTTTCTAGCAAAATTACAAATTTTCCAGTTGTTAGTCTTGCATAAAATATTATTTTGTTAATATCGCGTCGTGCGTATACGTTATAGATACTATATAAAATAAACAAATGAAATCGAAATAAGTTTTAGTCTTATAACTAATTCAATATATATACACTTACTTTAACCAATGGTTATAGATATTATTCCATGATAGTGCACCTTCTAACATACCAGCAGAAAATGCTTGTATCCAATCGGGATATTCTGGTTGTGTTTCTATTTCAATTTGTGACCATCTGTATTAAAATTAAACAATAGTATAAATTTAGTTATTTTTATATAAAATTAGAATTTATTAATGATATAGATTAGTAATTTTCGATGTGGTTTGATTGAACAAATCTATACAGACAATAATTCAACCCCGAATGTAGAAAAAATTGTTAGCCACAATACTTTTTCCATGTTATTGACTGTATGTCAACATAGAACTTTAGATTTTATTGAATTTGAAAATGATTTCAATATTGAGCGTATTTTCTTATACTCATGAAAATCCATTAACTGTATTAAATTTACATAAAGTGAAAAATTAAAATGATTAAAAAGTGTGTATTGATTGAGAGGGTATAAATTAATTATCTTTAGATCTGATGAGTCAATATACCATAAATTCGGTTGCAGTGTGCAGTACACTTTGCATCATATTGACCACATCATATTATTTGCGAACTTTTTGTAAAACTAAATTAATTTAATTAGCATATAATTATATTAATTTATACTATACCCATTTTGTTGTATTGAATCTTTATAACATATACGTGCAACACCTTTAGCAATGTCATTTAAATCTGTACGTTGTCCCCAATATTCAATGCGAAACGATGATTGAGAATTCCAATATGCAGTTGCACAATATGTTCCATCATATTGTGGACGTTCCATTCCAATCATAAATAGGGCAGAAATTGCTATTAATAAGGCACCAGCTACAATTAATGTACTGATACGTGTTTGTAACCATGAGGCACCGACAACTTTTAGCATTTTTAATTGTTTTAATATATATATATATTTTTTTAAATTATTAAATAAACAGCAACCAGTAGTTAATTGTAATAACAAAGAAAATGAATAATTTATTTTTCAATTCTCCACAATCACTGCGCGTTCTCTATTTATTAATTGTATACATATATGGCAAAATATAAAAAATCCTTAAGAAATGTACGATACACTCCGACGACGACGGCCAGCAATATAATAATAAATTATTTTGTGAACCAATAATCCAAATAATTTAAATCAGCAATAATTGTATAAATCATAAATCTTAAGATTAATGAATAAAATTGTAGAAAATTGTGTAAAAATAAGATTTCTAAATGTACGTGCGACGCCAGTGTATTAAATTTTTGAATAATTTTCATCGGAAAAGTGAATGAATTTTGTTAATTTGTATTATAATTTTTATAAATTTTCGCCTACTCACTCCGACTTCTCTATTCCTTTATATAATTATTATATTTAATCGATTTAATTCTTGATTTAATTTTATAATTTGTGATACCGCTTTGCTATTGGTTTTTTTTCTTCTTTTAAAAAAATTTGATGAATTTGTGTCCTGAAAAATAAATAATAATTAATAAAGTTATTTTATTTACTTATTTCTATTGGATATTTATATTTTTCTATTTTTCTGAATTACGTAGTAAGCAATTTTTAATCCATATATATTATTTATTTCATATTTATGTATTTGAGTATAATTTTTAAGTATAACATCATTTTTTTTTTGCTTTTATAAGATACTATACAGCAGTAATTTCGATCTGTCATTAAAGTAACTTCCAATATAGCGATTTTAACAGATAAATTAAAAATATTTGGCAGGCAGTATTGTAACTATACAGACAAATGACTACTGCAATTGATAGTTCAGGTATTATACAAAAGCTGTAAAGACCATCATTAATTAATAGAGTAGACTTTCACGAAGAGTTAATTTGAACTGTAATGAAAACAGCTATTTCTATGTAGTGAAAACAAAAATTGATCATTTTTCATCATAATTGGTCGACACCTTCGAAAATTATATTAAATTGTGGTTGTGGTGTATTATGCGGGCGAAACCAAGATTATACAGATAAAGGTGTTGTTAAATGTTGGTCGTAAACGTTTCGTTTTTTCTTGTTAATATCCTAATTGTTAAAACACATACTAAACTAATTCGCATATAGCAAGTAAGTATAAAAACATATGAGACATATGAAAATTGAATGTTTATCATACAGATATTATTATTACACCTTTTTTATTTTTATAAATTACAAAATATTTTAGAAGCTTTTTACAATTTAAAAAAAAAAACAACAATTAGCACATTACAATTACGCACACGCTATTTAATATACGACATTAAGTATATCTATATATGATATTGTATATGCATTTAATGGAATGAATTAGATAATTTGATATACAAAATCACAGGAACTTTCAATATTATTGTATATAAATAATTATTAATAATAAAAGTCACCCACATACAGTACTATACCAATTTTATAAAGATTTGTGAAAGTTACAATTCAATAACAAAATTGATTATTATTTTTCAATTGACTTTATAAAAATAAACGATAAACTGGAAATGAAACAGCATCGATAATACAAATGATAGGGAGTATATTAATTTCTAAAATCACTTCTTTAAATATATGTATAGTATAAATAAATCGGCACTCACTAGAATTTTCTCTATATAATTGTTATGTGTTATGTTAATTTAAACGTTTTTAATGTTCAATTAATACTGAAGTAGTAAAATTCAGTCAAACACATAAAATATTTGCTACTTTAACAAAAAAACCAACATTCATATGTTAAAATTATAATTTATAATATATATATTAACATACTTCTTATAACTATAATATTGTATAGATGGGAATTGCGACACACACACACACACACACACACTATTCATCATGATCATATGGTATTGCGAGTTGTTGGGATGATGAATAATAAGATAAACACATATATTTTTGTAGATATAATGGATAAAGAAAATACCAATATTTAATTGATAATGAAATGAGTAAATAAATTAAAAATATATCGAAAATGTCAAAAAATAAGAAAAAAATTTTAAATCTGAGATGTGAAAAAAAATTTTAATTGATCAATTGAATGTATGGCAAAAAAAAAAGTATATTATTTATTACATTGTTTTTTCAATATATTATATGATCATGATCATTATAATTAGTGAAACACACAATAATAATAACAATAATAATAATAAGAAATCTATATGATAGAAAGCACAGATAGTATATTTAGAGACATCCTTTTAAGTAATCCTTATTTATAAAGTTTATATATAAACGCGGTATCCAAAATATAGTTTGACAACAGTTGGAGTAAGATTAATAATCAAATCAATATTAATTTCTATGGATGAGTACTGTTTTTCTAACTTAAATTATACAATAAGCGACAAATTTAGAATCTTATTTTATAATACATATTAATTTATATTAAGAATTTCAAATTCAATACATTATTTTGTAAAAAATGTTGCGTTTACTATTTATATGGTGTTATTGGGAAATTGCAGAGAAATTACTGCTCCATATATATCAGTTTTATATCAGTTATTATATGTTCAACCAATAAATTGTTATAGATACAAAAAAGTAATTACATACAAATACAAATTTTTCCATATAAAATATGTGTACACTAATTTGTAAAAATTATAGTTACATATTAAGTCATAGATTGCTCCAAATGGAGCTTTATGTCATCTAATAAACGTTTCATTACAGCCAAGTTGGTAAATTACTCCGCACGGGAGTATATAACAATTTACCAATTGTGTACTGTACTGTACTGTAATTATCAAAAGATAGATGTTTTCAAAATACTATTATTTTATATAAATGATTAGTCCATAGTGATGTGTGTGTGTGCAGACATTGTTAATCTTTGAATAGCGTCCAACACCATATTTTCAAAGATATCCCTTTTTCCTTTTTATTCCATAAACGAACAAATGGTCATCCAGCAGAAAAATTTAAACTTCATAATTAAAAAATTAATTAACCTTAACCTAATGTGGCGATTAATAATACAATGAAGTAAACAATTGATTAATGATAAATGAAACTCACATAAATAAATTTAAAATTACAGAATTACACTAAAAAGTTTATGTTTAGTAATTCTATATTGATTTTAAAAAACTAATTCCATTCCCAATTAGGAAAAAAACTTTAATAATTATTAGTATTATAATATAAAATATTAATGTTAATTCTATGAAAAGAATAAATAGTTTCTTAAATTAATAACTAATTAATCCATTCACATGAACAACACAAATTTTGTTCGCAATAGAAAAATTGACACACAAAAAAAAAGACCTTTCTTGATTTACAAAAAAAAAATCAGCACACTTTTGAACTTTTTTTTTTAACATATTAAATTTTTAATAATATTTTCATGCACAAATAAATAATAAAAAAAAAAATAATCAAGTCAAAGTATCGATTTTAAATGATTAAATATACAGATAATTCTGTAGATCGTGAACAATTTATAAAGAAAAGAGTAATTAATACGCACAGTTACATTCAGCCACTAGGGCCACTAGGAAACTTAAAATACGTATTCATAGATATGTTACCGACAGTCACGACTCTATAAGTTTTGTACCATAATTAATTAATTTGTGGACGCGACACATCAATGGCACGGCGGCGATGGTAATAAATGACAGTATCATCATGGCAATAGCAACGCGAGGCGGAAAACACAGTATTTATAGTAATTAAATTATAAATACTCGTAGAATAACAAAATAAAATCTTAATATTTATAAAAAAGAAAAAAAAAAACCATTAAAATTATTCACAAACATAAATTGCACTAAATTTCGTGCTTATAATAAAAATAAAAAAACGAAAGGAAAATAAATAAATAAAATAAAAATAGAGGCAAATTTTTATATATCCACTTGAGAAGAAAAATTTGCGTATTAATTTTGTTATTCGGGAGATAAACAAAAAATTTACAGCAAAAAAGAAAAATATGTAATTAATTTAACTCTTTTTTTTCGCATTTTTTTCCAAGTAATAACATCAACTCTAAAAATACGGATACAAAATATTAAAATATAGTATTAGTATAAAAAAGCAGAATTTAATGTGAAATGTTAAAAACAATCAATAAAAATATACGAATATAATGTTTGTTAAATAATTAATTGTCGTTTTCATATATTAATTAAACGCCCTTCAGTCTATCTTCTCGGTTGGCTCGGTTTGGATACCACCTTGCCCATATATATTCAAAATAATGGAATTTTATATTAATATTAATAATAATACAATAATTATATTTAAGTCATCACATATTTACAGAAATTTTGTAGGCGAGATGTGATCGCATAGGTGATATCTTCCAAGATTCACATGCGCAAAATAAAACACATATGGTATTTGAACTGTTAAATGTAACCCATAGCCTTTTCATATTCGATTTCATATTTCATATAGTGCAGGACACCTCAATGAATACGGAAATAAAATTAAAAAAACCCATAACAAAGAACATTTTAGGTGTTGTACATAACATGATAAGTTCTATAGTCATCGTTACGAATGAGATCATTCTTGACTGGACGACGCTAGAAGGCTTTCTATATACTTAACTATAAATACGTTATACGAATTTTCTTCCCTATCCTTATATATATCGATAATTTATTATTTAATATTATTATTAAAAATACACACATATACAATATATTAAAATGAGTTAAGTTGGATTTCATCCTGCATCCTGCATATGTCCGCACAGTTTTACGACAATCATAATGCATAAAATATAAATTTCAATTGCAATTAAACAAAACAAAATTAATAAATTGCGATTCATTTGCGTACGCACATTGATGATGTTATATTAATAAGGTACAAAATACGCATATATATTTATAGGTAATTAACAGTCTTAAGTCAATTAAAATGTAAATATACAATATATAAAACTATATTTAAGTAAGTTTCTGTTTTCTGTCTCATCAATATATTTTTAGTATATTATTTTACTTTTATTTACAATTTATAATATAAATAGTATTATATACTTTGTTATATAATAATTATAGTATATATATTAATATTGTAACATTCTAGTAGATAAAATATAATTATCATATATAAAATAAAAAAATACATCAGAGCAAAACGATTAAACAAAAAACAAGAATTCTGTTCCTCATTCCATTTGCTATTATTTTTTTTTTTCCTAATAAATTGATTTATTTAGAATATTTCGATTTGTATTCAATGATTTTTTTAAGTATTTGTTTTATATTTTATTTATATTTATATATTAAAATTTAATTAATAACATAATAGTTATATGTGGCAGTGGCGTTACGTGAAATGTTCAATTAGCAAAGCATATTTATTCTATTTTCATCCCATTACATATAGAGGGAATGTGTTTAAACACACGCATTATCTGTGAGAATTGTTGTTACATTATGTAATTGTCTTATTTATTTTAAATACGATTCCAAAAGATTAAAAATATCAGTTGTTTGAGTGTAAATGAGATGAGAAAAATCTTAAGATATGTTCAACTACTTTAACATTTTAAACAATATCGAATTATTAATCTAAAATTAGTTTTTTGTTCTTGTTTATTAAAAATGCAGAATCATTGAATTTTTGCCATCGTTCAGCATCTTCATTGCATGCTCATAGAACCTCTGGTCTATCGGCGATAAAAAAACTGAATCAAGCAGCGATTTAGCATCATCGTCATAAGAAATAATTCACGGGTATTACTTGCCAAAATACATGGACGATCAAAAGATATTTTTGTCAAAATCCTTGGATCTGCTCACAAAAAATGTGAATATAAATTCTATGGATATTCTGTGGAATAATAGCAACGATAAATACTTCTGAGGAGAATCCGTAGAAATTATCATCGGATATATACGCGGATAATTCAAGGACATTTTTTAATAAAAATCCATGGACAGGGTTGCACTCATCATATAAAATTCCAGCGAACATCCGTAATAAATCCATAGATATTTCCTCGGATTGAAACTACAGACTACTATAAATATAATGCGGAAAATTTGCGGACAAACTACGGACAGTGTTACTAGAGATAATAATATAATTTTTAGTTGAGAGCATATAGTAAAAATTGTTAACTACATAGGAAATTGTATCTATATATATTATATATACTAATGGTAAGAAATAAGGGATATAATACATTAATTACAATAAATAATTAATTCAATATTATAAATACTTGTATATAACATATTATTATATATAGCTTTAATTTATGTAATTTAAAATTAACATTTTATTATTTATTGTGAAAATTTTTCAGTATATAAATTATAAACATATTTGTACAAGTAAAATATGCGCATATATTATTAAAATACATTACGAATACATTAATTTAAATATATATAAATTAGTTTGTATTGGTATTGGTATATCAATTATTAATTAATATATATATAATATTATAAAAATCAATTTGAAACTCAATAAATAAAATGAATAAATTATAATATTAATTATTATTATTAATTAATAAAGTATATAATATACGCAGTATATAATAATTATTTACTATATTTATATATACCTAAAATCTAATATATAAATGCAAAACTGCAGTCGAATTCTTTAAGAATGTTATATAAATATATAATAATGTATTAATAAAAGCTAAAGTAATATTGGTAATATGAAATAGATTTGCATTTAAGGCGGAGAAATTGAAATGGTGAAACAAGTCTAAAAAACAGATATGTTAATTGGAAATAACGTTTTTAAAAATTAGGTAATGTTGTCTTTATTTAACTTTTGAAACGTTTTTTTACGATGACGAATGTACACCAAGCAAGATTCTTAAAATTTCCCAAATTTACGTTTGATACATTGATTGCAACTGTATAGGCAACTAAATGTGAAAATGCAAAAATTCGTAAATTTATCCTGATAGAAAATCATTCATTTTTTAGTAATATATTGAGCAGTGTTACAATTACTGATTTGAAAACAATTGTACCTTACGGGTTTTACGTTAATTTGGACATTGTTTTATACCACAGCTAATGGATATATATCGTATAAGTTAAAAAAAATATGCTCTACCCTGAAAGAATGACAGGGCACATATATACAAAAATATATTTAAGCAAAATCAGCTATGCCGTACAAAATTCCTTGATAGCACAGCTTTTATTTCCATAATAATAATTTAATTAATAATTAACAATATTTATTGAGTTGATGAGTTATAACCAAAATTAGATATTTGTAATGACTGAAATACCCAAAAAACAAAAAATATTATTATTTTTATATTTTGACACATTTACTGAATTATCTTAATGCATTAAAAAACATAGACCATCTCAAGGTGTGTTAATTTAATTATTATTATTTTGTAAATATATGTGAGCACACATATAAATAAAGATAAATAAATTATATATATATATATATAGGCAACTAACGACACCACATCATGCGGCACTAATATTGGAAGAACACATAGAAATTTCAAATTGTGATAAAATTATTATTTCCCTGTGTGAATCAACACGTATGTTTTGTATTTATATGAATAATTTATTTCGCATATTGTCGAACACGATCTTATACACGTCACTGTAAAGCAATTTATATTTTTTTATAGTTAATTAAATTATATTTAACAAATAACAAGACAACAAATTATATTTGAATGGCAAACATATTAAATAAAATTATGTTATATCGTCGTATAACAAATAAATTGTAATTATATAGTAATATTTTTGACATGTCTCGTTTTTTGTTTGCCAGCAATATTTTCACATTTATCAACTATAGGAAAGAACACGGGCTATGTTACTAATGGCGAAAGTGTTCTATATATTATATATTACATCTAAGTAATACAATGATAATAAAAAAAAAATATCTTACCGTGTGTACCCTGGCTCCGGAAAAAAATAACGAAAAAAACTTCTCAACCCATTGAATTTGTATATGGTCAGATGGGGTTTTGTATTAATGATAACTATTTACAAATAACTGGCATCTATTATTATTGTGCGGTGATGTTTGTAAAAATCTGTAATAAATAATAAATAAAATTAAAATAAATATTATTAAAAACTTAATTAATTTAAATTCATTTAAATTGGATTGTACAGAAAATTTGGAACACTCTTGATAAGGTCATTTATCAAATAATTTTTTAGAAAAAATATTATTATATTTTATTTTTAACAATTGCTGTTCTAATTAAAGAGACTTACCGTCTCCATTGCAAATAATATATAAATAACTTATTATAATTATTAATATTACTATTATTATTATTATTATTATTATTATTATTAATAATAAAATGCACATTATTTCAGATCTGGTAGAATAATTTACAGATCTATTTCTAAAAATGATGGAATCTTTGAAGTGTTTCTACGATGATTTGTTAAAATATATACAAGACATTAAGTATGATTTTAAAATCGACAGTTATCACTATTGAAAAGTGTATCACACTTCACAAAACACCATATTTATTGTTAGTTATAATTATTATTATTATTTAATTTCAGAACAAACAAAATAAAATACTTATTATATTGTTTACGAGAAATAATTAATCTAAACAAATGTGACAGACGGTCATATGAACTTTTATTGTAAAATGATATTATAGTAAATTTATTAATAATATGTATTATTATTATTATTACAGAATAAACATCTACTACATTAATTGATCCCATAATCTGATTAAAAAGAAATTTTGAACTTGAATAAATAATACGATACAGGTCAAGTTAATTATATACTAACTGCGTACAGTACGCAGATCAACATCCCAAATAAGACCTTCTAAATGCACATATGCTGAGACAATATGCATGTTACAACTGCAAATGTTAATGGCATAATTCAATTTAATGTGTCTTATGGAATATTGCAAACGAAAATTGTAAGAATGTTATGTATATATTATTTTCTATGAACGATAAAAATTATAAAGTTATTCTAAAGAAATACTCAAATATGTTATCAGTTGTACTTATGCTTTTATATCGTATAAATATATCTTTATACACATACGTATGCAGTACATAGTACATTCTACAAGAACCACTGTTAAATTTTATAATTGTTAAATATTTATATTTTATCTTATGTAAATAACACCAGTTTCTTACAGAAATACTATAAAAAAAAATTATATTAATATATCAATGTTCAATGTAATTATAAAAAAAAAGTGATAAGAATATGACAATATCTGCATGATACGAAGATAATACGTTTTTTCTTTATCTAATCATTTATTATTAACTAACCATAAAAATTTATGATTATTCAAATTAATATGTGAATATCTGGGACACACAAATTTTAAAGTAAAAATAATACACCTTTCAAAATTTTCATGTGCAACACGGTGTACTTCATTATTGACTCTTTAATGCTTTTAACAATGGAAGTCTATGATTTTTTTAATGCAATTAAAAGCAAAATTAATAAATCTAAATAAACGTCGTCGTTACTATTCCATAGGGTTGAATATCATCAGTGCAAAATCAATGTTACTTCCCAACAAATATAGAAAATGCATAAACTGGTTGGCTGTATTGTTTGTAATTATAAAATGTAAATATTTCATTCATTCAATTTACAAAAATCAAATTCCATTGTTTTTGTAATTATTATAGTTATATTACCATAGATATATAAATTTTCAATGTCAAAATAGGAAAATATAAATACAATAAAAATAAAAACATATAACATATCGAGTATGTAAACAATATTTTTATGAATAATTTATCTTATTTATAATAAATAAATTATTTATTTTAAGATATATATTTATATGCCAATATTATAATTATCAAATTAACAACATAGAATTTAGTAACGACTGTTAATTGTTATAATTTATATATAATCGTTTTATGTTTTGGATGAAACGAATCTGATATGAATTTAATCGGTTCCGAGGGTATAAACTACGGGCTAATAAAAGAAAACAAAAGGAGAAAATTCAATAATATTCATGGTATAGAAAATGCGAAACACAAACAATCATATAATTTTCATATGTAATATGAAAGGACTCAAATGTTAGATGATTTTTTCAGTGAACTTTGAAAGTGTGGTAACATAATACTATGATGGGTCTACAAAAATCTGCTTAATTCCCGACAATTAACTTAAACAAATTCAAGACTTCTCTTTCGTTAGATCGTTTGTATCAATACACGTTCGGTAATAACATTCGTATTATATTATACATATATTTACATATGGAAGAAATTACTTGTTAGGAGGTACATTAAATCTATATACGATACAATAAATATAACGAATTACTATATACATCTAAATAATAACACATTAAACATCCCATTTATAATATAAAAATGACCTTAAAACCAATCCTATTTTTAAAATCAATCAAATTTTCTTTCTTTTCGTAATAAAAATTATTTATAGGTTTATTTACCATAATAAAATTTTACGTAAAAAATTATAAATCATTCTCATTCACAAATTGATTCATACTTTTCATATACATTATTTATAATTACAATATATGTGCCAACAAATGAAAATCATATGTAATTTTTATATGTACTCGTCGTATATATATATTTATATATAGGCTATTAATCATTTTTGTATTCTAAGTATTAAGTAAAGTATACAACAAAATTCTCACAAATTATGTAGTTGCAAATAGTAATTATAATAATCATCATATAATAATTACCATATTTATTGAAACGGCACTCATTAATCCGAATTCTCCTATATAACGATACCAGTTTGGTATCGATATTTGATACACGCTATACATATATAACACGTATCCCGCACCCAAAATAAATTTCTTGTGAGGAGGTTATTGATGTTTTTTTTTATAAAATTTAAATAAAAAATCCAAGAGATTTTGAGTTAATATTATACAATAAAAAAAGTAAAGTACAGGATAAACTATTGATAAAAATTTCAGTATACTTTGATGAATGAAATAAAAAGAAGCAAGAATATGTACATATGAGTCTATTTTACGACAACACAATTTATAAAATTAATTTTCAACAAAGATAAATAATATTTAAATATTGATTTGTGAACCAGCACACGTATTTTAAATGATTTTAGTTTTCGGTGTTTGTGAGGTATAACATATGAATGTTAACATTTTATTGTCCTGATTTCTAATTTATATGATTGATGTTCGCAATACCCTTTTTGAATAAATTGAAATCTGGTAAACTGAAGAGTAGCATAATAATTAAACGAATAGACACATACATAAAATAATATAATATTAAATAATTGTAACTAAAATTATTTTTTTAAATAAATAAAATAAATATTACGTAGTTATATTAAATATTTATTGTGTACTTATAGTTAGAAACTATATTGATGAATAACTATGAAGGCTATTACTGCGCACACATAAATGTAATATAATGAATACTTTATTTATTTATTTATTTCCTAACAAAAATGTGATTATCATACGCAGAATTCTATTATAAAAGAAAAAGAAAAAAAATTAATTAATTATTTTAAATACTGTGCAAATTAATTTGTCATTCGTTTCAAAAGTTCATTAACAGTCATAAAATTTGCATTCAAATGATTTCTCATTTTACACAAATATTAAATTTCACCATCAAGCATTTAAAATGGAAAATCAATTAACAATATTAATTATATTTATAACGTGTAATCGTAATGCTATGGGAAATGACAGAGCTGCGATATTTTCATATATGGGGTACTTTTTTAAGAGCGATACAATTTTTAATAGTTTTATGATAACTCTGGCTTTACAAATCATCATGCTTGATGAAAACCAAGCTCAAACGAGCCATGAGAAAATGTGAAGTGCATTTGTGTTACACAAAGTGCATCATATTTGCATTTACTATTACAGTATAGTTGATAAATTACTATACCAATGGGAGTATAAAACAATTCAGCAATTAATCTGAAATTATCGATTCTATTATACCATATATGAGTGATTAACCTTATGTGCAGACATTGTTTATTCTTTGAGCTGAATCCAACATTATATTTTCAAATATATCTATTTGTTTTATTCTATAAACAAACAAATGGTAAACCAGCTGAAAAATTTCAGTAATAAAATACTACAAAATTTCACATATAAATTATGTATCGAGATGGTCCAACGGACAGAACACGAAATATTGTATCACGGATGTTAAGGTTATGTACGAAGAGGAAGTTAATTGAAAATGAATTTATTATACACAAAATTGGTTTATAAAATCTTATTTTGATGTCAAACAAAAGAATTAAATTAAAGAATTTCTACTCTTGAATAATACATTTTATGAAATACATAAATATTTTTAATTTATTCGCGCGTGGCAGAAACTCTTAAAACATTTAATGATTTCATTTAAGTGTGTATAAGGTTTTATTTTAAATGCAAAGATGTTATTAAATATTATGATGAAATTTGTATCAACACATACATTTTAATGAAATATATATTATTATAATAATAACAATACATTTAAAATTTTTTTAAAAATGTTCCGCTTAACATTAGATGATTGAGCACGTGTTTTTTTTTTGTGAGATATTTCTATTTTTTTTTTTAAGTAAAGAATTTACTTTATTACTCACTTGTTTTTTTTTTTTTCTATTTAATTTTTCACTTGAATGAATTTTGTACAAATAATTTACTAATGTAATAATTAGAACACAACAATTTAAATATAGACTATTAATGATGAAAACAAATATTAACTATAAGATATATGAACATAATATATAAATAGTGTAGTCGTACAAAAAAGCACGTTTGAAACACCGGTGGCTACATTGGAATTAATATTGAATTTATATTTTTTTGTTGGTTTCGTTTAAAAACACTTCTTTGCACTGTATTTTCTATAAATATTTTAAACAAACTTGACGTGTACCATTCAATTGACATCAACATTCATACTAACTATAAATTATAAGAAAATGAAATATAAAGACGAGAATATACAATCGCATATTAAATAAAAAAAATATATGACGAAATTTACTTGACAACAAATAAATAACATACTATAATTTTACAGTCGCATCAATTTAAATGTATTCATCTTATAGAATAAAATAAAATACAAAAAACTACTAGTAGAGTCGTAGCGACAGTTCTATAATATAATCTATATTCTACTAAAGCTATACTAAAATTACAGATAAGTCTCGATGTGATGCGATCATCTTTATTCGGTCTATTAAAATATTAGTTTCTTATTGTTAGCAGTATAGCATTCAATAAATTGTTAATGAAATGTACATAATAATTGAAACCTTTACACGATATATCATATATTTATGATATAATGAAATTACTATTCGCGTACACTATTAGTATAACCTCAACCTTTCTATTGGTCAGACTATAGAAATATTGGTGATACCAAGTATTTCCCACATAAAGAACGCAATACAATTATTCCATTAATTTTGTTTCCTCACCGTCAGTGATGAATTGTTATATACTCTAATGCCGAGTCATTTATAAGCTTCACTATAATTAATGTATCACTTGGAGAAACATAATTTGATGATGATGATGATAATAATGATTCGAAATAGGGAAGAATAATAGATAATAGAATATATTAAAATGTAAATAAAGCTCTCTATATACGGTACGCCATTAATTCTGCATAGTATTAGTACATTATTTTATACACTCATCAGTAGATTTAGTAGTGGTGAGTTAACTGTAGTGTGGTCATTACCGTACACAGATTCAAGTTTAGTCACCTTTTTAACATTAGTTATGATAAAATATATAAAAGCGCTGTCGTTTGTTACTAAGTGATATTTGCATGTATCCTTTTTATTCTATTTAGAATATTTTTACATTAAGAATAAATAATGACGATATAAAATACAGAAATTAAATGAGAAACTAAAAATATTCATAGTGTTATTTATGTATTTTATATGTTACCATTTAGTTCGTTTATCGAATAAAAAAAGATATCGTTGGACGCTACTCAATGATTCACAATGTTTGCACATACCATTTTAAGTGATTATAAATTAAAGGAAACATTACTTTTCGATAATTGCAGATCAATTGGTGAATTTTTATATACTCCTGGGCGGAGTAATTTATCAGCTTGACTATAATTTATATATCACCCTTCATATTTACGTCATCATATTCAATTATTATTAAGTATTTAAGAATTTAAAATGTAAAACATTTTCAAAAATATGTAGGTATTACAAAATGTTATGCAGTTATTCATACTATTTATTTTATTTAAACTATTAAAACACTTAGCCATGGGGCTTAAATGTATTCAATATGTAAAAGTTAAGCAACACCACTTAGATGAATGATCGGTGTGCTGTTAGTGGGTTGATAAAATTACAACAAATACAAAGGAAAATATTTTCTATAGTGATCTATATTGATCAAATAGGTCAGAGACTGTAATATAATAAAAAAAAAAAAATTAAACTTACTTTTGGAATAAATAAACTAATATATTATTTACGAAATTTTGTTTGTATCCAAACACGATACATTTTTAACATTTTTCCACGATTAATCTGTAAACGACGATCTACTAAATTTTGTACTTGTTTAAAACCAGCTGTTTCAAATAAATCGGTAATTTCTTCTATAAACAAAGTAAATGTAATTAATCTTTTTTCAAATTTATAAAAAAAAAAATAAATAGAATCTTTATTTTTAAATTTACCTTGTGTGAAGAAATAAACACGTGTTCCATCACCACGTACATAAAAATTTTCTTGTAAACATTTACCAGGTTTAAAACGTAATTGTGCTAAATCATAACGACCATAATCACGCAATAATATTAAACCATTTGGTTTTAAATATTTATAACATTTTGTAATAACATGTTGCATTTTATTTGGATGAATAGCTGATAAAACAAATATTAATATGATAATATCTAAACTATTTTCTGAAAATGGAACTATCCATTCATCATTAGTAACATCTAAAACAAATGCTGTACATTTTGCACTATTAAATTCAACATTTTCTTTTAAAATATCAATTGCTTTTGATGAAAAATCGCAACCATAAATTTGTAAATTATCACTATTTTGATTATATTTTAATATTGGAAAAATGGTATTACCGACACCACAACCAATTTCAAATAATTTAAGTTTTTCATTTTGATTATTTTCCAAGCAGGTTATAGTATTATTAATTGAAGTTGATTCTGAGACTGAGACAGATGTATTAGGATGATCAATTACATTGTCAGCAACAGGATAAATACGTTTTGGGATTGCTATATCAATTTTATTTAAAGTTAATTCTGGAAATTCAGTGAATAACCAATGTCTGTCCTTAAAAAACCTACAAAATAATTTCATTGGTTTAATTGTTTTAATAGTTATATTAGAAAAATTACCGATTTTCATGAATATCATAAAATGAATTCCAAAATTGATTAGATTCTTTATCATATTTTTTTATCTCATCATCTGTTAAAGTAACAACAGAATTTTTAGACACACTTTCTTTAGCCTGTTGTTCTTGTTTTTCGTCCCATTTTACATTATCCCTAAAAATAAAAAAATTATAATAAAAAATTCAGCAAATTATAATTAATTTTTTAAGAAAAACTATTTGAATAGTAACAGAAAGAAATGCACAATACCATGCATTGAAATCCAATATATTTGAATTTTTTTTAATAAATCTATCACCACCAGTGGGTTTTTTACGAAATCTTGTATATTCGTAACAATTTTTACTATTTTTCATAATCATAAATGAAAATAAAAGTCTGGATAAATAGCGGTTATTACGGCTTTGCCCACGTATAGGACACGAGAGTGAGTATGAAAAAATTGCCATTAAGAATTATTGCTTTTATGTATGTATGGTGATTAAATATGTTAATATTTTATATGCAATTACCAACAATTATGTTTAAAAACATCTTCATCGACATTACAGTATCGATTTCCAAATTGTGGACGTTTTTCTTCAGTGTTTTCCATATATTTTTATGATTTATCTTTAATGCTGATCTTTTAAACAGCCAATTTTTGTTGGTTTGTTACTGAACTGAAACTGAAACTGACTGAAAGTCAAATTGTGGGTTAAAAATGGCCCACATTTTCAGAGCCTTACCAAACATATTGACCATGTTGAAAACAACCCAACTGTTGCTAACTTCTGATTTTACTTAAAAGTGGTGACATCTATTGATAGACATTATACTTAGAATATGACAAAAAATGAAGCTTTCCAGTGAGAACACAAAATAGTGACATTGTGCTAGATATCTCAAAAGTTTGACGTATAATGAGTTCGAGTTTCTGGTTTGGTTTTTTTTTTTAATCATCTCATTTATTATTGTCTTTCTTTCTTTACTTTACATGCATTTGAAAAAATCAGAGATGCAAAATTAATTATATTTTGTTAAATATTAAATATTAATAATTTGTTTTAATTGTTCATTAAAAAAATTTAATATATATTCATTTGCAAATAATAATAATAAAATATAAACATGACAGATGAAGTTCAGTGGCAATCAGTTCAATTTCGTACAACAATAGTAAATAAAATTCATGATGCTATACAAACATTTGGAATGACTACAACCCGAAATGCTACCGATATGGAAAACCACGTTTTTCTAAAAGCTCGTAATCGGGAAGAATATTTGGGTTTTGTTGCAAAATTAATAATACATGTACGCGAGACAAAAAGTAAGAATCTACAACAACAGCAACAACAACAGCAACAACAGCAGCAACAACAACTTCAAAATGTTGGTGGTGGTGGTGGTGATCTTCTTAATAATAATTCATCAGGTGTTGGTGGTATAGCAGGTGCTAATAGTGCAGGTAATGGTACTGCACCAGTTGGAGTTGGTAATATTAATAGTGCAAGTGGCAATTCTGTAACAGGAATGCCTGATCCAATTAATGCATTACAAACTTTGGCAAGTCAAGGTAGTCGAAATGCAATGCAATCACAAATGCTGGCTATGGGTGGCGGTGGTGGTGGTGGTGGTGGGGGTGGTGTTGTCGGTCCCGGTGGACAATGTATTCCAATGGGGTCAATTCTTCCAGGACAACCAGGAAACGCTTTACATAGTTTAGTTCAACGTAGTGGGTCACAACAACAAATGCAAAACTTAGTAAACATGCAAAATAATCGTAGCGTTGGTGGACCCTCTGTAATGCAAACTATGCAATCTGGGAATATGCAACCTAGTAATATACCTGGTGGAAATATGCAACAAGCAAATATTCCATCAAGTGGCAACTTAAATATAGGATTGAATGCATTGAATGTAGGCGGTGTAAATACTGCAGGTAATAATGGAAATAATATTGGTGGGCATATGATACAAAATACTTCCACCGGTCAAATTATGAGTGGTGGTGGTATTGGAATAAACGGTAGTAGTGTCGGTGGTGTTGTAAGCACAGCAGGCGCTGGTCCCATCGGGGTAAGTATAGGCAACATGCCTGTACAAGTTAACCAAATGCCTGGACAAATGACTACAATGTCTCTGCAAAATCAACAAATAAATTCAATGGGAAATAGTGGTAATATGATACCAATTACAATGAATGCAGTTAGTGGAGGAGGTGGTAGTGGTGGTGTTGCTGGAATGGTTGCATCAAGTCCCGTTAGTATGCAATCTCAAATAAACCAAAATCAAATGGGTGCATTAATTGGTAATATTACGCCAAATGTTATGAATCATCGAGGAGTAGGAACAGGTGGAATTGTTGGAAGTAATATCGTTGGAGGTGGTATTGTAAGTGCTAGTAGTGGTATGGCAGCTAATCAAATGATAGGCCAAATGAATCCAAATGTTATGCAACAAATGAATGTATCAGGAGGAATTATTGGTGGTGGCGGTGGAATGACTGGAGGAGGACCACCGATTGGATTAGGAAATAGTGGTGGGGTTGTAGGTGGTGTTAACATTAGTGCCCAGCAGCAGCAGCAGCAGCAGCAGCAACAGCAGCAGCAACAGCAACAGCAACAACAACAACAACAACAACAATTACAACAAAATATGATGAATAACGCTCAAAGTAATATGCCAAATCAAATGGGTGCACCAGGACAAATGAATTTAAATCAAATGTTAAACATATCGCATATGGGGGGCGGTGGCGTAGGTGTTGGTGGACGTAAACCAACATCACATCAGGAAATGCTAATGAATAATCCAACAAGTATGTATCCAGTACGTCATGTTGGCAGTGGCGCTGGTAATATTGTACAACAACAGCAACAACAACAATATTTTAGTAAAAGTCCTAGTCCATCAGTTCCATCACCAGCTAATATGGGTGCTGTAACTAGTGGTAACGTACCATCATCAGTTATAGGTAGTACTCATCAAATGGTAGCTAGTCCATCAATGGCACCGTCACCACAATTGCCTACAACAATTTTATCTCAACAACAGCAGCAACAACAATCTCAACACCAACAACAACGAAATATAATGGCACCATCACCATCATCAACGTCATTAAATACACCAGGACAAGCAGTTGCCGTACAAAGTCCATTGAATCCACATGAAGAACAAATGTATCGCGAAAAATATCGTCAATTAACAAAATATATTGAACCGTTAAGACGTATGGTAGCCCGAATTGGAAGCGATGATGAAAAATTACTTAAAATGAATAAACTATTAGAATTATTATGTAATCCAGATAAACGTATACCATTGGAGACATTATTAAAATGTGAGGTAGCGCTAGAACGTATGGATTTTAAATCAAATTTATTTGGATCATCTGGTTCACAAACATCTAAAGAAAAGCAAATTAATAATTCATTATTAGATGCCGTAAGTGTAAATTTACAAAGTCCTATTTGTAATCATACATTTCAAAGAACATTTCGTCCAACGCTAGAAGCCTTTTTTGGTCCTGACATAAAAAATTTACCACCACCAAATAAAAAATTGAGGCTCTCTACAGTAATTGTTGATGATAGTGATATTAATCCACCAATAAATAGTCGTTTTAGTCAACAGCAACAACAACAACCACATCAACAACAACAAGCACAGCAACAATTAACGACAAGTGGCAATATTGAAATTTCACATGTATTGCAAGGTGAAATTGCACGTTTAGATAAAAAATTTAAGGTTTCTTTAGATCCATCGACACCACAGGCTGGAACGAAAATTGTTAAATTAGTGTGTTGTTTAGATGATAAACATTTACCATGTGTTCCACCAGTTAGTGTTACCATACCCGATGATTATCCAACGACATCACCATTATGTAGTTTAATTGCACATGAATATAATACATCACCATTTTTAATACTTGTTCAAACGGCATTAACCGATCGTATATCAAATTTACCATTACAATTTTCTCTATCAATTTTACTGGATACATGGGAAATGTCTGTTAGACAAGCATGTGCATCAACTAAATTTAATAGACAACCAACGGCTCCAAGAACAAAAACAACTGTTTTATTAGGTATTTAATTTGGTATTTTAATCTAATCTAATCTTAATATAAGAATTTATTATAAATAAAAAAAATATTAATAAAAATTTTTACTAATAATTTTTATAAAATGAAATTTTTTAAAATCGGATTACAAGTCTTGGATATATTGCAAAATTTCTACATTGTTAAATAATGTGAATCTATCTATTTTTTGTGCAATAAATTCGCAATTGTCTTCAAATTAAGGATATGTAAAGTAAAAAGGCAATTAACCTTATTATTGATGTGAATGTGAAACAACGACGTAAAAATTGTAAATCATTTTATAAATTTGTTCAATTCGGAACGTCAAAATATAATGGAATTTTAACAATTTTGTTGGAACACTGCCCCGTACATTTTGAAATTTTGACAGTAAGCTTAGAGAGTGCCAGCGCCAAGCCAGTGTATATGTGCATTTGTGGCAAAAAGTCAAAGTTTTTGTTTTTCTATTATAATTTATTTCTTTTTTTTTCTGATTTATTTTATTTAAAATTTTAATAGTATTAATTATTTGTTATGGAATGGCAAATAAAAATAGAAATAATACTATAAAAAAATCAAAAAATTGTTTAAAAGTTTATGGTTATCAAATAGCAATAGATTTAACTGAAGAAGATGATGATGTCAATAAAACAAATATTTATCATGTAAATGACGAAGTGTTATCAAAAATTAATGATGATCACCAAACAAATACAATTAAAAATAATTATAATATAAATACTGAAATTGATGATGAGAGCAATAGTGATGATATTAAGGAATTATTTACAAATGATGCCGGTAACGTTTTAGATAATCATTGTGATGAAGGGGATTTTGTCGATAAAATTATCATTAAAAAGAAAAGTATAGAAAAATTAGAAAACAACACCAAAAATGAAAAGCTAACAAGAGCTATAAAAGAAAAAGAAAAAGGACCATTTTTATGTCATACATGTGGTAAAGTAATGCAAACAAAAAATTCATTAAAACAACATAAACGTACACATACAGGTGAAAAACCATATAAATGTAATATATGCAAAAAAACATTTGCTCATGGTTTGACATATCACATACGAAGTCATACAGGTGAAAAGCCATATAAATGTACATCATGTGAATTATCGTTTCGTACAAGTTATCATTTATCATATCATAAAAAATTAATTCATACAATGGAACGTAATTTTATATGTGATTTATGTAATAAAAGTTTTATAACAGGATATTATTTAAAAAAACATATGCGTAGTCATCAGGGTATACGTGATCAACTGTGTACAATTTGTGGTCGACATTTATCAAGTAAAAGTGCACTGACACGCCACATTAAATTGAAACATATTAAGAATAAAAATAAAAAAGACAAAGAAATAATTATGGGTAATGAGAACATTACAACAATTGAAGAAATTGCATCTGATACTTTCGGACAAATAAATGAAGAATTTCAAATACAATCTATATCAATAATGGAAGTAATTGCAACCGATGGAATTCTACAACTAACAGAATCACATACATTACAACAATAATTCCACAACTATTATTGTTTTGTAATATTAATATTAAATGTATATTTGGATTTTGGACATATAAACAAATTTTTATAATAAAATAAAATGTTTAGTCAATTATTTATTATCGACATTTCGATAACATTTTATCAACATCAGGATATAAAAACAATTACATAACATAAATCGAATTAACAAAAATATTAAGGGTTGCGTAACTTTTTTTTTTTTATAAAGTAACTTCGATAATAAATTAAAAATTCATACAAAAATTACGTGAAATCCTGTTAATATTAAAAATAAAGAATCTTATTTTGATTTCATTTTTTTTTTAAATAATATTTGAATTGCATTTCGGATCTACATATAATCAGTTAAATTTTTTTTTTGATTCTTCATCAGCATTTAATTAATTAACTAGTAAGTATAAATAAATTCACTTGGCACAAAAATGGTAACGTTGAATTTTTGGTTAATTCATAAATTCGACAATTTGAAGTGTCACACTACGATGAAAATGCCACGATTTTCGGATTTAATAGAAGAATACTAAACAGTTTCTCTTCATAATTGAGTACTGGAACGAAGTCTTGCGTGACCACTAAATTTGAAGTGTCACAATTGTTGGTTCACCTACATATGTCCACAAACACTTTATCCCAAATTTGAAGATATCCAGATAAATGTTAGTAGAGCAACAATGCTATGTTGGTAATTTTTGCGTCTTATGAAAGCACCCGTAAGTAGTGGGGATAGTGTCAACTGTTTCCACAATTACTTAGAACCTATTATTAAACATTTTATTTCTTTTCAAGATAATCGGATAAATGATACTATAGCAATACTTATCATTAAACACTTCTGATAATATTTTCTTTCAAAAGATGAGAGGGATTTTCAAATCTAATGAAATCTGAAGAATAAAATGCGATCTATAAAATATAAATCGTGGTTATACTACTATTGAATTTTCATAATTACGAATACTGAGATTATATGATTCGGTGCATATTCATTACTACGAATCTAAATCTACCTCTAAATTGTATACTGCATAAAATATTCAAAGGATGAATTTTTTCATTTTTATTATTTGGTCTTTATTTGTGTGGTGTTTAAATGTGTGCATGTTAATGTATGAGTACACAGTATCAATTATGAAATAAATCCTTTGTTGTTAACTTAATGATAAAGAAAATACAAGAAATATAATCAAACATGATGTTATAATTAAAGTGATTAAGCAAAATAATTCAATAATTCAAGTTCACGAACACAATCAAATATAAAAGCATATACGTGAGACGTTCACACACATTTCTTTTTAGAAAATGATTTCTATACGTTATTTTATCAATCATAAAAATATAATTATTATATATTTTCTTATCATTCTCGTTATAGTGGTATATTCATATATTTACGGGTATATATATTTGTATGTATAATATATTATTATATATCGATAATAAATAAATAACTTTTACCTGATGGCATACACAATATCTAATGGCATTGGATCAGTGTAGTAAACTCTTTTCTTCTGTTATTTTTGTAATTATATACAAAATATTAGAAATACATCAATATCACTAAAAAGAAAGAGAAAAAAATTGAGGTGAAACACACGCAACTATTTTGTTTATTTTTGAATTAATGGATAATGGAATGGCGGGATCATCAAATATGAATGGCAATAATGGTAATGATAATCATAATAATATAGTCAATTCACATCAGAAGCAGTTGCAACAACAACAAGAGCAACAGCATCAACAATCACCACCTGCACAACCGCCACCACCACCTTATCATCAACAAAAATATAATGAAGAGAATTGGTGTACAACACAGTGTCGTGAAAGTGTAGCTAATAAAATACATGATGCAATACAATTTGCAAATGTTAGAGGAAAATATAGTGGAACCGATATGGAAAATCATGCATTTCAAATGGCCAAAAATTATGATGAATATGTACGTTTGGTTGCTAAAATTATAACTCATTTACGTGATACAAGAAATTAATATAGCTAAATTATTATTAATATTTGTATATATATTATAAAAATAAAAATAAGAATATTTTATGCTTGTGATGTAATTACTTAGAAAAAAAAAGGAATAAAACGAAACAGAAAAGAAAAGTTATAATTATAACTAAAACACAAAAACATCTAATAATAATAATAATAATAATAATAATAATGATTGTGTAATTTTTGTAAATAAAATTTGTATTGATTAAAAGTAATGTTTCCTTATTTAAAAATTCATTGAATGTTACAAGTGCTCCGTTCGTTTTCTTTTGTAAGCGTGTCCAGCATCTTCACATATACGAGTATGTAATAATTACATAATGGTATATTTTTTCTAAGTGCATTAGTATTACAGAAATCCTTTTGATATTGGTTTACAAAGCCATATAAAATCAAATGAAAATTAATTTCCCCTGGAAAGGGTTAACAAAAACAAAAAAAAATTGTCTTTGCGAAAAAATTTATCATTAAAATAAAAATTGTTCATTTTCAATTAGATTAGAAAGAACACACAACCAAAATTAATTGTATGTATATATTTCTTATATGATATTATATGGTGTATACAGCAATATATAGCAAATGCTGATGATAACACCGCCAATACATATACATTTGCATTCGTCTCTGTTTCTATTTAATTTAAAATCACTATATTTATAAACAGAAAAATTTGAAAATATTAATATTAATTTATTTATTAACAAATTATTTAATGAAATCATTTTTTTACTGTGTCATCGTCATATAAATGTGAAAAAAAAATTAAACCACAAGACAAAGAAAGAAAATTTAATAATTAATAAATTAATTAAAAGAAAACAATTGAAAAAATACATATAGAACTTTTATCAATAAAAAAAAATTTGTGATTAAATGATATGTAATAAATAAATAATATATAGATTCATACTGCTGAGGTAAATCCAATAGTAGAGAACTACTGTACAATATTAACATAAACGAAATGCACATAGACGGTTGTTCCTTTGATAGGAAATAAGAAACGTGTAGTTGAAAATGCAAAAACAAATTCCCTCGAATAAAAAAACAACACTAAAATCGTACATATCGATAATTGCCAATTGTCACATATAGGATTAGCAAAATGTACAGCTACTGGAAAAGTATTCGAAACAAATAGGATCTTAGATCGCAAGATAAGTTGAAAATTAAATTGCTGTTGTTGGAATGTAGAACAGGAAGTAATCAAAATCGACATAATTGAGGAGGTGGATGAATTCTCCTACTTCGGAAGCACGACGGTAAAAACTAAAAATTCAAAATAGAATATGTAATGTCCGCATTACAATTGAAATACTTAATATTAATTTAAAATATAAACGTATTCCACACATAATAAGTTGGTTTTCTGATGTGATCTTCTACACTTGTTGAACCTGAATTTAATTTTACTTTTACAATACAAAATTAAACGATTTTTCTGATCAAAATAATTATCTTCTAAATTTTTTGGATAATTTTAATTTGCCTTTACTGTTAAACTTAGAATGCACATAATTACAGTTGAGGTGTAGCTTTCATCACAACTAAAATGAAATGTAGTTCATAGTTTTGTGGTTCCACATCTGGCAAATTGACATATTATCTCATTCGAATTCATCATTTATCTTCTGTTTAATTGTAAAAGTATTTTGCGGAACATCATCATTATAAAGTAAATAAATAAATAATAAAAAGCTCGGATTTTAATTGTGATAATTCTTTTGGCAGTATAAAGTCAATTTTCGATTTTACAGTTGATCTAATGGAAACTAGACAAATTAGTGCTTGTGTGATTTTGTCATATTTTCGTGTAAATTCTTTCAAACAAATATTGTACATATGAAACTTTTCTGCTCTATGTAATAAAACTTTATGGTATAAACTTAATATTGTAATTGCTTTAGAACATAAATTGTGTACTATTATTTTTTGTTCTTTTTCGTGAGATACAATTCCTAATTTGTAACAGTTTTATCGCAAAAAAATGTATATCACATGATAAATTCACCATCATTTCGTCGATGTTCTGTATTCATTTTTATTCTTTGTTTTGATTTTTCTGTAATAAGCAATGCAAATGTGCATTTTAACGAAAATATGTTACTTCAGCAATTAAGTTTTTCACAGAAATGGTAAAATAAAAATAAAAATAGAGCGTCTGTTTTTTTATTTGTTATTATCATTAGTTAAACTGGTTTTTATAGAGCATTTTTGGTGACATCAACATCTCTGATCAAAACATAATGCAAATGATTAGTTCAAAAATTGGAAACATTTTATATTTTGTACAAAACCAAAACAAAATTAAAAACAACAATTTGTGGAAAGCCTGGGAAAGTTCAATCAGAATTGTGAATGCTTAATTTTTTGCAAGTTGTTCATATTAATAAATTATGATTATATTGAAAAATTATTATTATATTGACTGAATTTAGTATTCTAGTCACACAAAATAAACACAACTGTGCATTTTTTTAAAAATAGTTAAGAAATAACAAAAGAAAAGTACCTTTCAAATTTTGTTGAACTATAATCTAATAAACCAAATGCAAGGCACGATATAATTTTTAATAAATTTATATGCAATAGATAATTTGATATTTTATAAGCAATTTTTGGAATTTTATCATAATTATTAACTTTTTTGTAGAACTTCTAATTACCTTAAAAAGTTACTTGTTTTTTACGTAAAATAACAATTAAACGAAGCATCCGGCAAATAATAATATAAACATATTTTATCATTTCTGATTGCTTTGCATGCATTTTAACCGGATTTTTTTTTGATTTCAGCAAGCTGTACCAGCTAGACTGCATATTAAATTTAATATTTTATAATCAATGCTGCCATCAACGGTTAATACTGGAAGCAGTTAAGCTGTCAAAAATGATTGTCAAAATCTTGCCATATTTATGTCAATTCCCAAATTCCAAAAATTTAAATGCCAAATATTCCAAGAGAAAAGAAAAACAAAAAATCGGCGAGAGAATGTGGTTATTGGTGATGAATCATTATTTCAATTTAATGTTGGTATTTTAATCTTAACATTTTAATGGAATTAAATTTAATTTTTAATAATAAATAATGTTGGTTTTGGTTGTTGAACGTGCAATACATACACAGCATCACCAATACAAAGCACAAAAAAAAAAATCTGAATTTTTCCATTTACATATTTATTATTTTCTAGTTTTCCTTTAGTTTATGTTTGGCTTTTGGCAATTTGTCGGCCATGTTTGATAAATTTAAAGATTTGTGAATTTTATGTGAATACCAGTGAATATCATAAATACAAAAACGAATGAAATAATAATAAATTTAAAATAGTGTATTTTTGTTGTGTTTTTTTCTTTTTTTTGTCGTTTCTTTTTGCGTGTTCAAAGAGCAAATCTTTTGTGTTGTATACGAAATAAATTACAAATGAAAAATTATATGTATTTTTTTAAAGTGAAAAGTGATCAATAAATGTTTTAAATATTGAATATTTGTGCTGATTTTGGATAAATTACAATTTCTGAAAACAAGAAACCATGAATTGGGGTACTGAACTTTGGGTAAGTATAGAAGAAAAACAGGTTTTTCTATCCTACGTAAAAAAAATTGGCGACTCGCCCTTTTTTTTTTTATTAAGTTTTTTCCATAAGCAATCATCTGAAATTGAAATAAAACTTCCATAATATTTTTTGATCTGCCAATACATTTTGTATTTGTATCTTTTTTCATTACAAGAAAAAAATATCGCTTACATTTCCAAAAATAGCCAGGTGAATTTTTTCAATGCTACTCTATATTACTATATATTCTTCTACCTATATTTTTATATTTGATTGTTTTTTTTTTGTACACGTACGTGTGTATGTTTTTCTTTTCTATTGAATGTGCTTGCTGATGTGTGTTGGTATGTTGTGCATGTGAATATATGTGAGACTGTGGAATTGATGCAAAATGCATGTCATTTTTTTCACATATTAAATTCATAAACTCAAGCTCAATTAACCACAACCACACGACACAACAGAGACAATTGTTTTTATTTATTAATTGATCAGGTGTTTATTTTAACATTTTTTTTTTATCAATTTTATCTTATAATAAATTCATCAAATAAAGTGTAAATTATTGCAAATAATACGCATAATACATAAAAAAAAATGTTTTGATTCATAAATATTACAATATTGTGTATAGTCGTATACGAAATACGTATACACATTTAATTAAATTAATATTAATAGTTACATTTATTTAAAAGAGGCGGAAGGGAAGTACATAGTACAGTAATAATAATATATTAAAATAATAAAAGACATGAATCATAAGGAAAAAATTCTTGGATTCTTTTAATTAACATACTTATTTAATAATATAAATTATATTCATGTGGATTAAATATTTACAAACAATTCAGTACATATTTTAATAACAAATATATTATTTTCTATTGATTCGCTTCAAAACTCATATGTTTTTTTATTATGTTCTTGTGGTTTTTTTTTCTCTTTGTCACATTTTATTGTATCTTTGGTTACCTAATTTATTTGTTTTTTATTTCAGTTAAATGCCTTTTCAATTAAATGCATTTTTTATTGTTTACAAAATAATTTCTATTTCCTTGCATATTTCGTAAAATTTTTAGGAAACAAACAATCAATTTAAAATGACGTAAAACGTCATGTGCGATTTTAACAAAATAAATGCAAAACGTTTTGATACATTCAATGCGTTCAATAGGTTAAATAAAATTTATCTCATCGGATGAGTAGGCAGAGTAGAACCCTACAAAAGCGAAATATATATTTGCATTGTTATGCTAATCCCTAGAAAAGGTAAACGTGATAAACGCGTACCAGTTAATGAAAACTGTCACATAAAACAGGCATACTCTGATAAGATGATCATCTCAACAATTTAATTTGATAACAAATAACAATTATAGAATATCTTTGAGTTTTGTTATAATAAATAATTATTTTATATTTTATTTTGGTTAAAGTTATATATATTTTTATTGTTGTAACGGTCTCTATTATTCTATATACACGTAAAAGCAGTTACTATGCATTATACATAGAAAAAAATCTCCTATTGTCACATTATAATATGTTTTCGATGACATGCTGAATATATTATAAGAATAAGTGGGTTGATATACATATTATTATAGATATTTCCGGAGTATCAAGATAACAATTATTATTTGTATTTTGTTTCTGTTTTTTGTTCTTGTCCCTATTTCAGTTCAAATATATTCTTAGTATATAACTGCGGACTGCATGATAACAAGATTTATATAAATAACAATCGAATAAACTTGTACTCTTATGGTTTTGTTATTTTTCTTTTTATACAATAACGTAAACGTAGAATTACGTTTAAACGAAGATGGTGTGCCTTGGCATATTATTTGTAAGTTTGACATTGTCAATAATACAATTAGATATTTAACTGTTCAAGTGATGTGACGTCTATGTGTACACAGCGGTACGCAATTCATTTTACGCCAAGAGGTTATGGTCTCTATGAAATTCTATTCTATTCATTGCGTCAAGTTGGTAATTTCCTGTGCATGGTAGTATATAACAATTAACAAATTGGTCTGCAATTATCGATAGGTAGATGATTCCTTAATTCCATTATTTTTATATGAGTGATTAAACCATAATAATGTATGCAGACATTGTTAATCTTTGAGTAGCGTCCAACACTATGTTACTGCGCCACTACATAGCATTACATAGTATTAAAAAAAAGAAAACAATATCGAAACATAATTGCAGACCATTTTGTAAGATACAATAAATATGTAGAAACAAGAAACAGTACAAAATTTAAAATGTTTAGTATTTGGAAAATATAAAATTGATAAAACTACATCACACAAATACCAATGATATTGTTATATATTTGTTTTAAAAATAAATATATGTATATTATGCTTCATTTCCGTAATGGACCGATAATATAAATTAGAAGACATTAATGCATGGAATTATTTTAAACATAAATATGTGTCCATCTAAATCACATACAATTTATTTACTTAACCTCTTAATTCATGCACCAAGTACCCGTGAGCTAATAGATTAATATATAAATAAAAAGGGTAAGTTGGGTACACACCCAGAACAGTCGGCACTGGATTGTGATATACACACAAGAAACCGTACCTATGGGTAAAACCACCGTACGCCAGTACTGAAAATGGAAATTGGGGTTTAAGTATATAAGAAATTGAAATTTACCTTTAACGTTTTTGTGCAGAATATACGTAAGTTATAAATACATTTCAATAACATTTTGCATAGCTGTTGATATATTTTCAAACATACACATACTACACTCGGTATGGATACTCTCAAACGTAAATTGATTTGTCAATCAATGTGTTAATATTATTTAATATTATTATGACTAAATTTTTTTGTTTTCTTTCTTTTTTTTGGGAACTTTTTGTTATTACAATGTTACAATTTATTTGTTTACAGTCCATTTTGCAATGCACGTATTACGTACATAAAAATGTATGTATATTTATTTTTTTTCAAGTAACTAATTATTTAATCGTGATTTTAACACTGATATACATTTCTTATATTATTATTATACGTAATCTGATGTTGAGCCGTATATTTAATATGATGTAAAAAAAAAAAACATAAAATAAAATCGAAAAAAGAAAAACTAATTTGCTTTTGTTTTGTGATTTGTTTTATATTTAAAGTTAGCTTTCTACTTTGTGTGTGTGCGTTTTGTTTTTTGTTTTATTTTGTAATAAATAAGTTGTTACAGCGGGTTTAAAATTTTTCGATCCAAGTTAATACACTTTATAATATTATAAAATGAATGAATATGGCTAAAGTCACTTATCTTCTCCCAAACATTCATTACAGACCAGTTTGTAAATTACTCCACCACATAAAAGTATATAACAATTCACCAATTGGTCTGCAATTATCGAAAGATAGATGATTCATTAATTATTATGACATCGTACTTAATAAAGTGTGGTATGTAACAGAACTAACCAAAAGATTTTTCAACAACAGCAGAAATTGTAGCTTGAATTAACGATTTGAATATTCTTGATTTCATATTTGGCAAATGGTTGTGAAATTTGATACATACACCTATCAATGTGTGATTAGAAATCTTGATTTATCAATAAAGATTTTTGAATTGGTTTACCTGTTATGTTACCCACCTATGGTCTTATTTGTATACATTTAAAATGACTAGATATGTCGCCGTTAATAATATATATATTACTGTCTGCTGTCTTGCCTTATCATTTTACTACAAAATGCCAGAAAAATCATTCAGAAACGAAAAATTTGATCTACAACTTTAACTTAATTGCAATATTTTATTTAATTAATTCGAAAGTAGAAAATGCATATACAATTTTTTATTTATCAAAATAGGATTTAAAATAATTGTTTATTTATTGAAATATTTTTTTTGTTTGTTTACATACAACATGTGAGAATACGTGTAATGATTGAAATACGTTGTTTTTATATTTCCTGTATCGTTTTTGCAAATGCAAACTTTTTATTCTTTTGTATACACAAATGAAATCCCAAATATAATACAGCGTATTTTAAGATAACTTTAATTTATACAAAACTTATTTTTATAATCTATATTTTAATATGTAAATATTATTTCATCGCAGCGCAGCGTTCATATGAATATTTTAAGGTCTTGTTTTGGTTTAATCAGCAAAAATATGTTGATATATCTTGTTTTTTTCTTTTTAAATTATATAAAAATAAAATAATTGCTATTCTGTTTATTATCAAAAATACTATATAAATATTTATAGTTAGTGGTGGTAGAATTTAATATAATAATTATAGGATGTGAGACAAAATATTAACACATTGTTGACCGGTGACGAGTTGTGTATCGTCATTGCACTTGCATTATCTATTTTAATTTATGAAACCCTGGACAATATAGAATATTGCCGGTCAATAATATGTTAAAATATTTAAAAGAAACTGCCTCTGTTTTTGTGATATTTTAATTTAATTATAATTTAAATCAAATATTAAAATATATGTGCAACCGCCGTCAGTCAGAGAGCTGTGGGATTTGTAATTTGTAATTTTTTGTATTTGGATTTTATTTTATGAATGGGAATCATTCATAATCTCTCATTTTTCAAAATATGACGGCCTGAATTATCATAATATAACTTTCTATATTTAAAACGGACGGATGTCTAAATCATTACAAATTAATTAACAATTCATGCATCCATATGTAATTTACAAGGGGATCACCTATACGGTGTCATACTCAGATTTTAATCGAATTTTGCCGTAGTGTTCAACTAGAAAAACTATATGTATAAATTGCAATATTTCTAGTGGGATAATCAGTTTTAATGGGGGTAACAAACTTGCCGAAGTAACAAATAACAAGGCATTTTATGATCAAAATTAAAAAGGTATTATCCAAAGAAAAAACTTATTTTGCTACATATGTTACCAATGTTAAATACAAATGAATTTCAAGTTCATCCAAGATCACTCATACATATCCCTCAACCTTCCTCCGAAATTCACTATCCATACTTCTATTCAACTAATTCCATTACTAATATTAAGCCATACTGTTTAACCCACCCTGTGTATATATTGTACAATAACATTATTATATGCGTGCTGAGTAATACAAAGTCTATATACTATAATAAATAGAACTATTAAAATATATAATGATAATGATGACGATGAATAGTATTCTGTTGTCTGTGCAGAGTATACAAAATTAAAACATTGACATTGGAATTTATTGCATTTGGTTGGTATAATTAATTTTTTCTACATGATATTCGTGTGCGTGTGTGTATATAAGCACTTATATATTATTATATTAACAAACATTAAAATATAGTGAAATTCATTGACCAGTGTTTTGTGAAATTACTCTGATGATGGTGAGTTTTGTATTTGAATATGTGTGTATGTTTAAAAAGTGTAGAGTAAATTGAATTTTGCTTGATTTGTTCGGTTATCTTGGTCGAAGAAAAGATTTCATTATAATAAAAATACAATACATAAATATAAAATTAAGATTACATTTTCTGCTACGTTTTATGTTTCTTTTAGCAATAACAAATTCATAAATCGATAATGAGAAAATCAACATAAAACTAAATAATACATACTTTTATATAATAGTTATATATTTGCATATATATATAATATAATACATGTAAATAGAAGAAGTATTAATTTTGTGATTGTGATTTTAGTCAATGATGATGAAATAATAATTTTAGGAATTAAATTAATTAAGTTTTAAATAGTATAAACCATTTAATTACTCCTTAACCAATTATAGAAGTTCCAGATAAACCAATACCCGGTTAGCACAATTATATTGTCAAATTTGTCAATGGTTTATGTATACATAAATGAAGGAATTTTATTTCTAATTTTATAAATTGTTGAAAATGTAATTATTTTTTTAATTATATTAAATTCACTAAAACACATGCAACTAAAAAACAAATGTATGTACCTACATATTTATGTTTTCATATTCATTGTTTACATTAAAATGTAACGTGAAAGATGTAAAACATACAGAAAATATCGGAACCTGATACAATAACATTTATTTATTTTCTTATAAATAGAAATAACCAGAAAAAAACTATATAACAAATATATACAAGTTCATGAACTTATATTATTTTGTGTATACTTATGAGTTCGTCTTTAGATGAGTAAATAATTATACTCCGAAAGGTCTTGTTTCAGTGCTCGAAGCCTCAATTAGATTAATTGTTGTTTGTAAAGATCGCGGTTGTGATAGTTTCAGTGAATTTCAGCAGTTCATAGTACGATCCAATAATCAATTCAATAAAAGTCATAAGACATATACAGAAAAAGGATTGAATCATATGTATACACACCCAAGATTAAAAAAAAAGAGATGCTGATACATATGCATAAAAATATTTTCCATAAAAGAGAATAAAAAACATTAAAAATTATAAAATAATTTGAGACAATCCACATGTTAAATACTGATATTAATGTCTGATTTATAACTTATCTTCATTGTTTCATTAATTTTTCCTTTAAAAATTTATTTATTATTCGAAACATTAAAAAAATGTTGGTATCAAGTATTGCAATATGATATCAAATAATCTGTCTACATTAAAAAATATTATACTTAGCCTAGCCACTGTATCATAAATTACAGATAAGCTTAATAATTATTTGAAATGTCGATGACTAAGAAAATATTTTGCAGAAATTAAAATTTTTTCAAATTAAAAATATGACGTGTATCTGCTTATAAGATGTAAAGTCATGTGCATTAATGCATATTATTTGTGTCTCAAAAGCCTATTTTTGATTTACCATACAATATTTTTAAATTGTCTTCATTATCATATTTTTTTGATATAATAAATTTTAAATTGAATATTTCGTTTCGGTGTTAATGGTTCCACCTTACCTATAGCTTCAGCCATATGCGCCTTCGGAGGAATATTAGAATTATTGTATAGTGATATTTATATATGCATTTTAATCAAAGCAATTACATTTATTATATGAGAAATTTTTCTGTATTCATTTTCAATACTTGAGTTACTATTTGTGGGTTTTTGAAATAAAAAAACGGATATCTTTGAAATTAAGGTATTAGACTATATTCAAAGATTTGCAATGCACACCACACAATCATAAAATAATAATGCGGAATTAATGAAACAGCTAATATCTGACTTTCGATAATTGCAGATAATTGTTGAGTTGTTATCTACCCTTATGCGGAGTTCCTCTATCGAATGTAATATAGAAAATTACTTTTTAAAAACTAAATGTATTATATTAACGTATTTCTACAACTACAATTATGTATAAACAACAAAAATGTATGCCGATGTGGTAATAATAAATACTGAATGATTGACAATTTATATAGACATAACTAATTGCAACCATTATGGTCATCAACTGAAATGATGGAGTATTATGTTTCGTTTTTTCTTCTTTTAAATCTAATTTTAATTTTTAATTTCTATTATACTATAAAGCTATAAGCTGTTGATCTCGATTTCGTTTAAATCTTTAAAATAATGTAACTTATAAAAAAAAGTGAAAACATTTGCTTATATATTTTTATTTATTTATATAATCTTTTAGAATTAAGTTAGTCTTTCTCAAATATTAATTTAACATATTATATTTGCTTATGGAAATTATAATTTTTGTTAAATTAGTTTAACAATATTTAGTATTTATGTATGGTGTCATGTAAAATCTTTACGCCATAGAGCATCATATATTTGAATAAAAGAATATGATTCCGATGTGAAAAAAGAAGCCACAGAGCGATACCAAATTTGTATAAATACACTTTTCGTATGTGCGGTTTGTTTTTCTTTAATGTTTTCTTGTTGTTATGTAAAAGGAAAAAATAAAAATAAAAAATCATTGCGTAAAACAATGGAACCACTTTCAATTATGCGTTATATTGTGTTTCGTTTAGCACTTATTATTATTATTATAATAATTTATATACATTTTCTATATATTATAATGTATAGCCCAGTATTTCCTCTCAATTCTCATTGTATATTGTAATGCAACAGATCTTCTATATAGATATATATATACTATTCAGTCATATAATTATTTATATATACCTTTGCGGATTAAAATCGGGATTCTAATAACTTTATTATACGAACAATTTTTATGAAATTCCAAGAAAATGTGGATTGGGTCATGTATTCTGATAATGTTTCGGACACCTGACAAATTTTTGGGAATTTCTTCTTCAATTGTGATAGAATTTGGTGAGCGTAGGTTTATAATGGGATTGTATAGTGGGATTTTTAAGAAATTCATAGAAAATGATGATTGCCTTGAAATGTCGAATTAAACAGAGTTCACTCTCTGGTTATTATTTTTAGTGAAAACATTATATTCTATTGTGATTTATAATCTAAATATTTTATTAATTTTTATTGCACTGTCTGTTGTATATAACACAAAAACTGACTAATTGTATGAATTATCACTACACAATTATAAGTATATAATATATAATGTGTATGTATATAATATGTATATAATACAGTATATAAGTTCATCCATAAAAAAATAGTTTGAATATACAAATTTCTTTTCTAATAAATAATATTATATATTATACGCGAGTAACATATAATTTTCAATAAATTTCTTTAACCATAATTGGAAATAAAAGAAACAGGTAATATTAAGAGAAAAAAAAAGTTATGCATATACATAATTTAATTTAAATTAATTAAAAAATATTTATGTTAATAGTTTATGGGTGTTTTTATGTATATGTGTATCGATTTAAAAAAAGAATGGTGATAATAAATGACAAATAAAATGTTTGTATAATTGTATAATGCCGGTGTGGATAGATGTTTTTGTTCATTCAGATGGAATAATTATTGTGTAATATAATAATATTATAATATGTGGATGAAAAGTATATGGTATGGTTTTTTTTAAACGGAAATAATCTAATATACAATTCTTCTCCTTTTTATATTTTGTAACAATTTTTTTTTTGTATTAAATAATTCTTTCCTATTATTTTTAAACTTGTGTATAAATATAATAAAATTTTAAATGGTTTCTGTATATTTTTATAATAAACATATGTTAATGTATGTAGTTTATAATATCATCAACCATATACCTACCATATTTTTCCTTATGGTATACACCTGTGCGATATATGTTTACAATATATGTGTGTGTATATATAGACAAATAAAATATGTTTTTAAATACGCTTATAAATATTTTACTTATAATATAAAATTTGAAAAATGTATTTCATATAAAAGGTATTTTAAAAAATATAGATGTTTTAGTTTACCGAAAACATAATTTAAATTTTTAGAGAAAAATGTTGTTATACGAGTATTTATATTTAGGTAAATAATAAATATGAAATTATTCAATTGAAATAATGCAAAAATTATTAATAAAATCATAAAATTCATATTAAAATTTGGAGATTATTATCAAAATATTAAAACATTAATATTGTAAATAATAAATAATAATATAAAAATAACCTAATATTATTGAATTCACATTCAACACACCGCACAGTCCCTAGTAGTGATGCTTACATTCCTATTCAATGTATTTGGATTAACTATAAGTTAATTTATCTGAATACATCCCTAGCAACACTGTCCGTAGTTTGTCTGTAAAATATCCGCATTATATTTACTTGTCCGTAGTTTCAACGATGGCAAAAATTCATCGATTATACATTTTTTTATAGTAATAAACACGAAAAAAAAACCGCGGATTAAATCCATGAAATGTCTTACAAAATACCTCGGAAATATATCGATTTGAGTTGCTGGTTTGTTTTAAAAATTATGAAAATAAATTAAAAAGAGTGTGGATTTTTTTCTAGATAAGATATACAAAATTTGAATCACTGTCTTGGATAGTTGGTGAAATAAATTATGAATACAATACCGTACGAATATATGTTGGAAATATATTACCCTGACAATTCAAAGATTTCAATTGATATCTAAATAATAAATACTATTACATTAAGTGGAAAATCTATGGACATTCTTTGGACAAATTTCAATATATGTTTTCCGTGGAAAATATGTGGATTTTTTCCACTTATATTTTCCTCATTTTTCAAAGTACGGACAAGTTGTTACTAGGGATGTGCTACGTTTATATAGAAATATATATTATTATAGGTAAATAAAGAATATGAAGTGGTATTCAATTTTGTTATTTGGTACAACTAATATCATTTTAGGAGTGCATTATGCGGGACTATAATCAAACATAGTGTTTCATGGCCTTTTCACTTGCTTTGTAAGCATACAAATTTCTTACATGTAAAGCTAAGTTTTAGTATTGCAAAAAGCAAAAATATATACATGAACGACATAAACAACACTCATTTCTTATCTAGATATGTTGTTGTGATGCCGCGCAGATAAACGTGTTGATATATTTAAATAATCAAATATTTGCAAACATTATTGCGAACGAAAATATCGTTTTGATAAAAACAAAATGACTAAAATATCTTATTTAAAATAAAATACACATATTTAATATAGGAAATATTTTAAAATTGTATATGTTTATATTTGTTCGATAAATACGAGTATATAAATAAAATATTAGTTTTGTTTTGCGGAGGTGTATTAAAAAATCTGATTACAATACATAGTGTTATCTTTTACCTGTTCCTGATTAAATAACAAAAACAACGATTCGTTAACTTAATTATTCATTATCGATACCATTTTTTTTTTTAGTATACATATTATTTTGTATAAAATGTTGCTACTTATATCTTATATTTTATTTATTATATACATGCTGAAAGACATAATATTCTATTTGATAAGATAAGAAAATATATACACTCTGTTAATGTACACTTATACCACTTATACTTGTTTTATTTTTATATATTCCGTATAAAAACTATATATAATTATTCGTATCAAATAAAATAGTTTGGTTAAAATGGAAATTAAAATGTTCTATGTGTAATCATCCGTGTTGTAGTTGTCAAAATATTTCTATAGTTTCTTTCTAAACCACTTGCATACATTGCTATCACCAAAATATTATAGCATATAGACGCATACCATATGAGTCTATGTCTATATAAAAGTACACACTATACTAGCAGTGGCTTAACTTCGGGATTAATATAATTTATAATTACAACATGTATTACTAATTCAATCTCCATTTTAATGCGAATAAAAATGTAGATTTTAAAAATTGTTTTGCCAATAGCATGCAGAAATATTAATAAGTAATGTAACACCACAAAAAGTGTCTTTGTTTGTTTGTTATTTTGATTATGTTTCACTAACGAACATTCTTAACTTAATTAGGAGGTACTGGTGATCTAGGTGAAATAATAAAAATATTTAAAAGATGATAATTTAAGCGAAAAAACAATCTACGGTTAAAATTGTATGCAACATTGAAAGAGTAAACTAAAATACATTGGTTGTAAAATTTTTTAAATGTCTGATAATATAATTAATAAATAGAAACAACACACAAACTACACATTCATTCACATAATATAAATTGATAATGTATAAACAAACATTAATTTCTTTATTAATTTATAATATAGGAAATGATTTATGTGTATATTTCAATTTGTTAAACATATACCATATTGAATTTTTTGTGTTACAATTTTATTACATATAGTTTTAAATATTGTTATTATTGTTTATTGATTTGCGGCGCCTAATTGTAATTACTGTTGCCGACGCCGTCGTTTGCCATTAAGAACAGCTTATATATAAATAAAAACATTTTATATAATTCTTAATTAAAACATAAAAATAAAAATTAAATTTGTAAAAAAACACATTATTTAATAACAAAGTCAAAAAAACTCTAGAATAATATAAATCTAAAGAACTAAAAAAAAAAAGATTATGTCGGTGTTTATTTTTGGTACGAAAAGAAAAAAAAAAGATTGTTGTTACCAGAAATAAAATCTATTTTTAAGATCTCTGTTTACTTTTAGTAATTATTTTTATTGATATTATATTAATATTTATTTATTTATTATTTGTATAATTTCAGGATCAGTATGACAATTTAGCTGGCCATACACAAAAAGGAATAGATTTTTTAGATAAATATGGAAATTTTGTTAAAGATAGATGTAATATTGAAATAGAATATGCAGCGAAACTGAGGTAAAATTGAATTTATATAAATTAAAAACAAAAATTTGCAATTGTGTATTTGCAATTTGTACAATCGATATCACAGAACATTTGGTTAAATTGCAATGTTAAAAATTAATTAAATTCATGTACAATATAATGACGAACCTGCTGATATATAGAAAATCGAACACATTTTCACTAAAATACCAAATAGATGAACATTATATTTTGATAATTGATATTCTCTCGTTTATTATGAGGATCATACTTTTTCCACTGTTATATGCATTATATTAAATTGGATTTTATGGTATAAAATATTGTATATACAAATTAAATTAACGTCAATATATTTAGCAAAACAGTTCGTTCAATTCAATTAATATTAGAATAAAATTTAGTAGATAATTGTTGTTGACTTGATTATTCAGATATAAACCATGTTATCTCCCGCAATGGTGACCCTCGTTTTTATCTAGTAATAAAATCAAGTTGTTAACTTACTCCGTATGTGAATATATACCCATACCGACCGATTTGTATCGGAATTAATATAATTCTTATTAGTGTATCGTCCATAGCGTTGTGTGTGATACACTGTGTCATTGATTTAATATAGTGCTATTGAATAACATTAAGTCAACAGAATATACCATCAAATACTGTATACCAAAATTACATAATTTTAAATCCATATTAATAATATTAATAAAATGGAATGAATGATTTTTATTAATATTTATTAAATAGCTATAGATATTTTTTTTTTTTGTTGGTTCAATAGACTCTTTTGTTTTATATTATAATTATAAATTTGTATAAAATATATTGTATATTCTCACAATATAATAGCGAATGTATAATAAATAACTATAATATCATATTGTATAAGGCAGAAATTAGTATACAAAAATTAAATAACGCATATTGTATAAATAGGAAATAATGAAAAAACAAAATACAGTGAATCTTGTATTTAGTTAGTCCAAACTGACCGTGATAGAAATATTATATTTTGTCAACGGTTTTCCATTTGCTGTAAATCATATATTGCTCCAAGTGGAGCTTTATGTCATCTAATAAACCTTTCATTACGGTCATGTTGGTAAATTAAACCACATGGAATTATATAACAATTTACCAATTGTACTGTAATTAACGAAAGATAGATGTTTTCAAAATACTATTATTTTTAGCCAATAGGTTCTCCATTTATCTACAATATATTTTCGTAATTAATTTATATGTGAACCTTATTTTTAGTCATTTATCACGATCCATAGAAATCATAAATTTCTTTAAAGGCGTTAATATTAATGCAATTGCAATTACAAAAATATATATACCTCAATACCTGAAATTATATTATGGCTAACTAAACTACATATCAAAACCGAAGAAACTTATTCATACATCTAATAATACCAAATCTATATGGTAAACTTATACATTTTGGCATTATTATTCATCGTATTAATTACACATAAAATTTAAATAAAATTCTGTTTAACTTTCTTTTTCTCTATAATTTTAATTTATTTTTTTTTCATAAATTTATATATATTTAAATTTTTTATATTAATACAAGAAGTAATAAATGAAAAAAAAATAAAAAAAATTAATAAAATTATAGAACAAGAAACTGTTTTAAGAACAAATAAATGACCTCAATTATGTTGTTTTATAATATCAACCGATAACATCTATATCTACTACTCACAGTATTGTCGTACAAATGTTTACGCATCGAAATCACAACTGATATTTTATTAATAAATAACAATTTAGTAAAATAAAATGTTACACATCATGTGTAAAACTAGTATTTTTATCGATAAATTGACAGACAGAACTTGTGCCAGAACTTGAACCAATACGAAGGATATTCGATAATAAAATATTAATTTTATTTCATATCTATACGATAAAACGCAGCAATATTTATCGATCGATAGTGATTTATCATCACCGACTAAATAATTATTTATTCCTAGAAAGAGTACATAATTTGTATCAGTTAATTTCTATTCCATCAAAGGGAACAATTATTTATTAAATTTATGATGTTCCCTCAGCAGAGACAGTCGTTGTCACACGAGGTTATTTTTTATAATTATAATTTTTTTTTATTGTAGTTCTCCTCCGCTATTATTTAATTGTACATGTAAATGTTTTGCATATATAAATAAATCAGTTGAATGAACTTGTAAAATATTCATCCTACATATATTTTTTTTACTTTTATAAAAATAATTTTTTAATAGAGATTTTTTTTATTATTATGATTTTTTTAGGCGTCTTGTTAAACAATATCAACCAAAAAAGAAAGATGAAGAAGATTCTTATGAGTAAGTATAATACACTGAATTAATATTTTATTTATTTTCCAGTAATTAATGATGATTTAAATTTATCTATAAATGTTATATACATGGCATAGGTACACATATCGTATTAGTAATATCGAAAATTGTTGAGAGGTTCCTACTTCTTCCTCTATAATATATGCAAATAAAATACTTTGTAATTTTTAATATAATTTCCGAAATTATTTCTTCATAAATTCATTATTGTATATATATAATATGTACTAATAACATAACAATTCGGAGATCATTTTGAAATATCAGGGAGTGACACTATGTTGATATGTTACTAACATCAATTTTATTCAATTTGTAGAATACTTAAACATGAAATAAAATTTTAACTATAGTTTAATAAGATACGAAAATGAAGCGGCTCATCAAACCGCTAGATGGATATTCAATTCCAGTTCATTTTATTTTTAAATAATATATTGTAAAATGTTCAATTAATGTAAAATAATATAATTAATTTATGTGGGTATCTCATTTATTGTTGGTGCTAGATTGATTGCTATACAGAAATCAGTAACCGCATATACATACCATATATATATACGCATGTTATGTTGTATTACAAGATAAGTCTAATAACCACATCAACCGTTAAAATTTACACTCTTGTAGATATTATTTATAATATTGTAAAAGTGTGCTCTGCATGTTAAATTAAAAATAAAAAAATACTTGCAACATTTGTATTTATTTATTGATAAAAAAAAATTATTTCTGTATAAAATTTATGAGAATTAATTAATTAACACATATAAAATATATGTTGTTAACTGCATAAAAAACTTAAAAATAATTTTTTACCTATATATAGTGTCCAGTAAAAGTCTATAAAATCTAATAATTTATTAAGTAATCGTTTAAAACTTTAAAAGCACTTATAAAACAAGGAATTTTATTATTTGAACTTATTTAAGAAACTGCTGAAAAATAGAAATAATATTTTACGTCAACATAAATACGAGTATAAACGTATATTGTATAACTAAATAAATTGTCATGGAGGAGGTGCCATATGAAAAATGTTTTATAAATGATTTATGTATCTGATACATATCTGCTATGTTTTCTCAAGGATATTTTGTCATAACGTACATATATGTGTATGGCGCTCCTCTAACAATAAAATCATTTTTATTTTGGTCATAATATGTCGAAGGGATTGTATATAATAATCGTATACTATAAGATAAACCACTATCATTATAATCACTATAATCTACAGTACACATCATCTATTTACTAACATATACTATATACTATATACTAAAATATATATTTATATATAAATTATAATCGCATAATTTGTTACTGTACAACAATTTGTCAGTTAAGCGTGTCAAATAAATTTATTAAGAAAAATAAGTTGTTATTATTAATACTATTATATTTTTCTATAAAATATTAATTAACAAATTGTGCATTTTCTATTTTTAGGTTCACATCGTATCAAGCATTTAAAAATGTTTTAAAAGAAATTGGTGATTTAGCTGGTCAACGTGAAATTGTTGCTGAATCATTTCAAATACAAATATGTAATGCCATACAATTATTAGCGAAAACATTACGAGATGATAGAAAAAAAGCTTTAACCGAAGGTACACACTTAACGCAAAATTTGACCACACAAATAGGTGCTCTGGAACGGGCCAAACGTAATTACGAAAAAGCATATAGAGATTCAGAAAAAGCATTAGAAAATTATCAAAGAGCAGATGCTGACCTAAATCTAAGTCGTGCTGAAGTTGAAAAACAACGACATAATATGACAATGAAAAGTCAACAATCAGAAGATGCTAAAACTGAATATGCTAATCAATTACAAAAATCAAATAAATTACAGCAAACACATTTTGAAACTGCATTGCCCGACGTAAGTAATAGCTTTTAGATAATTGTATTTTGTGAATTACATTATAAAATTTAAATTATTTTTAGGTATTCAATAGATTACAAGAAATTGATGAAAAACGTACAAGAGGACTTAGAGAATTTATTAAAGGTGCTGCTGACGTAGAATCATCTGTTGCACCAATTATAGCTAGATGTTTAGAAGGTGTGTGCAAAGCCGCAGAATCGATAAATGAAAAAGAAGATTCTCATAAAGTAATAGAACGGTAATAGAAATATATTGTTGTTCACATTATAATTCATTAACTTCATGAACATAATTTTTTACATATTTTAATATATATAGATATCAATCAGGTTTTGCACCTCCACTTGATATACCATTTGAAGATTTATCAAAATTAGATCCAGAATCAACAAATAATACACAATATAGTAATAATAATAATATACCACAAAATCATTTGACAATGAAAGGAACTATGGGTGCTCATAAAATGAAAAAACGTGTAGGAATATTTGGAATATTCAGCAGTAATAAGGTATGCGTTTATATGTTATTGTGAAGATCATTCACCTTTCCTCGTCCGTCTCATAACGTTTTATTATGGTACATAATTTTTAAGATCTCATATCAATAATTTTAATATAAAATTATTAAAAATGTTATAGAAATTTTTTATTTATTTATTTATTTATTAATTAATTAATTTATTTATAATAGAAATGCTTGGTAGTATTTTTTTGCTACTCGGTTACGATAACGGAATACAATAGTCGCCAATCGTCGTATAATTAATAACGATTGTCTATGTTTGAATTTTTTTAAAAGATTGGTTATCCTAACCGAGTAACGAAAAAATAATACCATAATGGATTTATCCGTGATAGTATAATAAGGCTTATATTTTTTGTTTTAATTGTTAAATTTTTATTGCTCTTATATATAACTTCTGTAGTCTATCTTCTTCTATATTGACATTACGGAGTTTGTCGTTTTGTAACAATATTGTAATGTAATAATGTGTTGACTATAATTATATTAATCATTTAATTAAGTTGATGTACGGATGTTATTTGAGAATATGTGTGATTGGGGTATGTTTGTATGAGCCTATATAAGACTGATATGTTCATTATGTTTCATAAAATAAAATGTTTTTGTTTTATTAGTATTTATTTATCGATTTCAAAATAATAAAATTAAAATTAATTTCTTAAATCTTGCACTACTGTTGTTAATATGGTTGATAAACTGAATACCACTATACTTGATAATAATATTATAGTGGCGTAGTGGATACGGTTTCTGCAATACAATCGTGAAATATCGGGTTTATTTTAATACCTATCACTATATATCTTTTGATGAATATGATGATGAACACTACGCAAAGATTAACGCAATATCTGTACACACAATGATGTCTTAATCACTCATAGAAGAATAACGAAATTAAAGAAACAATCAACTTTTTGATAATTGGCAGACCAATTGGTGTTTATAATTCGGAGATGCTTTTGATGTAAAAATTAATTTTATAAATTGATTGCAAGCACCATCAAATTAATTTACATGTACCTTATTATTTAACTCACTCGATTACCGAAATAATCAAACTGTGCAGAATTGAATTGATATAGAACTGAAATTATATTCGTTATTATCCTAGAAAAAATTAGTATCCATTAATTAGCGACATTTAACTATCTAATATTACCATGTAGTGCAAGAATAAGTTGTTGTTTATCGTTAATAATGTTTAACATTTACTTAATATATATTTCCAAGCAATTATTTTCTTATGATTTTTTTTGTTTGCAATTATACAAATTTTCTAATGTTATTATACGTTTTTTTTTTTTCTTTTAACGAAAACTTTCATTCATTTGGTGATTGGGTTTATTATTATTGTGATTTCATCTGTGGAACGATAAATTTAAAATTTTAAAAATTATTAAATTTACATGTTTTTAATATTCCTTATTATTAATTCATCTCAACCGCCCCCACTATCACAAACAACATCAACAATTATAATTAAAATAATAATAATGAAAACAACAACAACCAACAATAATAATAATAATAATTATTATTATTATTATTATAATAATTATAATATTATTATATTATTATTGTTTAAACTCAACAAATATGTACATATGAATAAAAATTAAAATAATAATAATAAATGCTTCAAATTACTCGTAAGTATCACATTTGCCCAAAAAGTACACAAAATATTAAACAAGTATTATTGCAAAAACTATAGAGGACATTAAAATACTGAATGTTTTTTTTTTAGTCGTATTAGTGTTGGTTTTTTTATGTGTTTTTTTTATACTTTGTGTTTGTTATATGTGAATATATTTTTATAATTTGCTTGTCAACATTCGCTTTGCCAGGGCAAAGAAATTCTTTAACATTTGTTGAGCCAAGTGGTATTTTAATATATTCAATTTTATTTTTGATTAATTTATTAGTTTTTATATTGTAAATAATAGGTAATATTATTGGGAAATTATTTTCTTTTCCATATTTTATAATTGTTTATAACTTGATTAGAAAGTACAAATATTTAATATGTAGCTGTAGCAAAATAGTATCGTAAATTAACTTAATGTAATGCTATTATAGTTGATCTATTTTCTATTTAAATCAAAGGTAGATTAAAATATAGTTTATTTTAATAAATACAAAAAAATTGAAAGTAATATTTTGTGTCTCTAATATAAACGAAAAATATGTTATTCTTATTAGATATTATTTATATATGGTTCTATGGTGCTCTGTATAAAGGTTATAGTATACACTTATTAGAAAATGTCATTTAGAATTACGCATATTTTCAAATAAATTATTATCATTTTATTTTTAGAGATCAACAAATTCACAAATTCAAAATATTATTACATGCTATAGAGTACAGTATAGGAATATTATTCAGATACGCATAAGACATAAGGGTAGCAAATCTCCAATGCCATTTAAATTATTATGTAGTCTGTGAAAAGATATGTTCTAATTAACTTTAATATTATTATATTGTACATTTTTCACTAAATCTATTGTTAAATAAGAATTGTAATATGGAAATTCTAAGAATATATGTTGTAAATTCGTGTAGCAACAAATTCGATAATTGCTAAAATGTTAAGTATTTCCATGCAGATTAATTTACCATTTGGTAGGTGCTATAAGCTCTACTTTGGAGTTACATGACTTGCGCGTATATTCATACAAAGTATTATTTTTTAACCTTCTATGTTAATTCGGGGTTATTATAAATTATCACCTCAAATTAATATTTAAAACAATCATATTGCTATTAATTAATAAATTATGTGTATATGTTGTAGTTGTAGTTCGTAGTCATCTATGTGTTATGTATTATGTGTAGCCTGTAGATATGCTTGTGAAACATGTTTCAAACAAAGTTGTAATGGTAGTATACACAATTGAATTGAAAATATATTGTAAAACTTAAACCATATTCACTTTCTTTTAAATTCAATTTATCAAAAAGCGTACATATTGCACATATATTGCAACTCTATTTATTAGCATCCCATGTTCCATTATAAATATTTCATTGGTGTACTACAATTCTTCAGTAGATAGCTTTTAAATATACTGTAAATTTAAATATGCAATCGATTCATTTATATACAATGAACGCACAGAAAAGTACTATATAGAAAACGTATTTAACTAGTAATAAAAGTAAATTTAAATGTACACTTACTGTAACAGATAGTTATGAATTATATATAGTGAATTTGAATATGCACATAATAAAATATAGATTTTAAAAATAATAAATACGTTTTTTAATAACCTATATTTTTTATGTTTAATCATTTATAAAATAATTACTAAATTAATAATTAAATATAATAATATATTTTTTTTTCTTTTAAAATTCATTTAATGCTTTCGTCTTGTGTACTATAACAAAAAAACTTTGTAATTGCTTATTTCATGCTGTTCACAATATAATAAAATTTCAAAAATTTTCGAAACAAATAATAATAATAACAAAAATTGTAAAAAATAAAAAAAAAAAAAAACCAACAACAATAAAAACATTTTATTAATTTATACTTTTATTAATAAAATAACAACAGAAGTTACTTGAAGCCTGCATCACTGTAAAGGTACGCTGCTGTTAATTATTCATATACAAATTTACGTGTAAATATTTGTTGTATTCTTTTAAAAACTTTGGTTTCTAGATTTTATTTTAGATTATATAATTTTTTTGTTTTTCTCGTAAATGGTTATTTATTAATTGTACAATTTGGAAAATCTATTGTTTAGTTATTTATTTTTGAAAGGTGGAAGTTGTGTTTTTGGTGAAAGGATTTTTTTTGCTAAAATATATATGTATAAAAATAGTTGGAAAATTGTTACAGTTCTTCCACATGTTTTTATAAATCAATTTAATAAAATTTTATAAATATTATATAATTTTTTTTTAAATAAATTTTACATAAACATAAACATAAATATAGTTGCATGCTTTTAAATTATATTTTAAGATTAAAATTTTGTAAATATGTATACTAATTTAAACAAAAAAAGAAAAATATGTATATTTTGTTACAGTAAACTATTTGAAATTAATTTATATTTCGCGAACAAACATATTTTCCCTATCCCAGAACATTCATATTGCAGATATGTATGCCAGATCCGATTAATTCTATATACTTTTATAATATCAATCATAAATATTGACAGAATATTAAATTTATGTATAATACTTGTTAAGTTAAAATCGATATTACTGCAGTGCTATTGATCACGATTTGATTATTTTTCTATACTATAACAGTTTAAAATGTAATGTACTAACGAAGGTACGGTAATGAAAGAACATCTTAAACTATAGTAAATTTTGGTATTATTAAAATAAAAACTTTGCCATAGAATTTTGATAATTTTTTTTGAAGCTTTTACAAATACATATTTTACATAACTTTTTAGTGACACGCCATTTTTCGTTTGTTGTTTTATTGTTTCTTTTTTTTTTTTTGTTTTTTTTTTTGTTTTGTGGTGCCTTTATAATTTTATCGTTTGTTAGTTGTTGTAATACTAAAAATTGTTTTTTTTTTTTTCTTTAAATAAATTCTTAAATTCAATTCAATTATTATATTTAATTCTTTCCTTTTCTCGATTCAACTATGCACAACAAAAAAAATTAGAATACATTATCAACGGATGGTATGAAGGAAGATTACAGTGATTTACCACCAAATCAACGACGTAAAAAATTACAATCAAAAATACAAGAGTTACAACAAAAAATTACCCAAGAAACAGCGGCACGTGATGGTCTTATGAAAATGAAAGTTGTATATGAAGGAAATTCATTGTTGGGCGATCCAATGACAGTTGAAGGTCAATTAAATGAGTCTGAACATAAATTAGAAAAATTAAAAGTGGAATTAAAAAAATTTCAAACCTATTTAGAGCAAGCAAATAGTGTACAAATAGCTCAACATAGTCCACAATCAAACAGAAATTTACATAATGGTCAACGAGCATCAAGGTAATTTATTAATTTTGAAAAAATAATTTATAAACATGCGTCAAAGAAAAAAGAACGGATGGATAAAAATAAATTATTTTTTTTCTATTTATATAGACATTCCAATGGTAGCGGTGAAAATGACGAAGGTGAAGATCATCCAGATGATGCAGGAAGTCTTAGCAGGTCAGCATCAGAGGGTAGTGTGGCGCAGGCGCAAAATGAAAATGGGCTTAATATTAATAATAACGGGTATACCTTTAGTTAATCCACAAATAAAAAAAACCTAATTAGTATTCCTTCAATTTTTCTATTAATTTTATAAAATTTATTCATAAATGGAATGATAGATTTTGTAAATTTAATTTTTTTGAAATTTTAATTGTAATTTTTAATTTGTTTCAATCACAACCATAATTTCATTTATGAATAGATAATTATAATTGTTTATATTTTATATATATATATTTTAAATGCTTTATTTTATGTACTGCTTATAATATTTGTTAGTTATTATATTATAATATTACATATATATTTATGTGTATTATAATATAGAATATTTTTATAAAATATCATGCTGATTCTGAACAATATTCATTCTAAGTTAAAAAAAACTATTAAGCAGAATTTCATCAGTAATTTTCCATATTTAATCTATCGTAGAATCAGAATTTGATGGTTAGTACTTATTGAGAAACACCTAATTAAAGAAAATTGTAAATTTTGTGTTGTTGTGTGTGTATTCCTATTATACTACCCTTAAAATTACTAGATAATATTTATTAATATTGAATATCTCTTTGCCCTAAGAAAGTGTTATTTATAAAATCATTTTATTATGACCGTTTCATCCATCGTTAAAGCTGGATAAATTGTTTGACGAACAAAGGACAAAAAAAACCATTACAATATAAACATTGCCCTTTAAATACATAAAAAGACTATGTACACAATTTTTTTAGTAATTAAAATATGATTTTATATTATTCGTACATACATTAGTTAATAGTAAATCCAATTTCTAAATTGAAAGCATCATATAATAATTTTCATGATTAATAACTTTCGTGGGAATAAACTAAATCACATAAACGAATTATCAAATTATATTTAGAAATATCCTATAAACACCTTGTATTGTATCGCACTCAAGTTCTTTGTTAGTCACACGTAACGAGATTGTTAATATTTTTAGAACATAATATATGTTTCAGCTGGATGACCATTTGTTCGTTTATGGAATAAAAAAAGAAATACGAATATTTGTGAAAATATGGTGTTGGATGCTACTCAAAGATTAACAATGTCTGCGCACACATCACTATGGCCTAATCGCCCATATAAAAATAATAGAATTATGAAAACATCTATCTTTCGTTAATTGCAGTACAATTGGTAAATTGTTATATGCTCCCATGCGTAATAATTTACAAACTTGGCTGTAATGATTTATTTATAAGATGCCATAAACTCCACTTGGAGTGACTTACTAATATATGTTAAATTTTATATGATGTGATTAACAATTTATTATTATAATGTTATGTAAATATTTTTATAAATTTGTCTGTATATTTGGGAAATGAAAATAATTTTTCACTGATATTCACTAAATATAATAATTTTTGTATTCATTTAGCATGCAATCTATTACAATATATGTATTATAGAATAATCGAACAAATATGTTAAAAATTTTTCCTTTTGTTTAATCACGCATTTTTAGTAGTTCAGCCAGTCCTGAAAGTGGTTTAGGTACATCACACACATCGTTACCAGGTTCTGGACAAGGCAGTGCAAATGATCAAGTTATGAATGAAGAAATGTATTATGAAGCTGAACTTTTACAACCTTTGGGTACATGTAAAGCATTATATCCATTTGATGGTAAGATTTAATTGGTTTTTTCTAAGAATTTTTATGTTATTTTCTGCAATATTGCGATTAGATAAATCAAATTCTTTAACCAATCAATTTTCTCTCGATTTCCGAAACCGACAACGTTTTCCTTTGCGCACATTGCTTACTTCTCAATCAGTAACACAAATATTTGTTTATCACAATTAATAATAACTACAAAAATGAACAACGAATGTTCAAAAATTACTGTCCTTCAAATAGGATTTATTGATGGAGTAACATTTTACTTATAAATGAATTGCGCACTTTTATTTCAACTGTTATGAATAAATAGTGATTGTTTTATATTAACTGTAATTAATATATATTATTTTTATTTCAGCAACAAGTGAAGGTAGCATTCCAATGTCTGAAAACGAAGAGCTACAAGTTATTGAATTAGATCAAGGTGATGGTTGGACCAGAGTACGACGATTGTGTGGTCCAACTGGTTGGGAGGAAGGATTTGTACCAACAAGTTACATTGAAAGTACGTTGTATGCGTAAGAAAATATAAGCTAAAGAAAAAGTAAATTAAATAAAAATAAATGTGATTAAATGAAAAAAAAAAAAATACAAAAAAATTGGAAAATGAAAACTACAAATTTTTTACAGCAGAAAAAATAATAATTCCTCCCTGAAAATCCTAATGCGATAGTTATTAATAAATAAAAAATTAAAAATGGTATAAGATACAAACGCCACACCATGATTCTACTCTTCAAAAAACCAATTATGTATATTTCTCTCTTCTATTATCATCATAAAAAAATATCATCTATTTGGCTGAATCACAATTAACAAAAACAATTAAAGCAACCAACAATCAACAACAAAAGAAAAAAAAAAAAATGTATAGAAAAATATTACAAAAATATCATACGCTTTTTATTTTATATATCACTAGCACTATATCTTTTAAATTAAATTAATTATTTTTTTAAAAAATTATATTTAATCGACGTGTATTACAAATATAAAAAAAAAATTCTTATTTTTATATTTCGTTGTATTGCTTATTTTGTGTTTTGTTTTGTTTTCTTAATCAAATTAAATTAAAATAAAATATCGCAGTAATTATAATTAACTAAATAAATTTATTAATAATTAAGTATTCCGCAATTTAATAAAAATAAATCATTTAAAAATATTTTTGATTTTTGTTTAACTGGACTGATTTCAAATCATAAAATTAATTATAAATAAAAATGAAAATATTATTTAAAGTTTATTAAATTATAATATTAAAAAAACTATAATTAAATTTAATTTAAATTTAATTCATTTTCAATTTTTCGTTTATTTTGATTATTGTTTCACAAAAATGAACGAATTAAATGCATCATAACTACACTATTGTATTGTATAAAACCCGAAAATACATATGATTGTTTGATATTTAATAATATGAAGAAAAATTGTAATTAAGAATAAGTCATCACGATATTAGCATCGCGATATCAAAGATTCTGGCACTAAATATATTTTCAACATATAAATAAGTGCAGTACATTTAACTATTATTATAAGTATTGCATTTAAATATAACTGAATTGGGTCAGATTATAAAAATGTTGACGATGCCATAGAGATTTGCTATACACAACGAGACCAATAAATATATTGCAAAAATCGGATGTTGTTCTAACATCACGGAGGAAGAAGATGATTTGTATTTATTGTTTTTCAATACTATCACAAAAATTTTTAACAAAATATCAGATATAAATCAAAAAACATATAATTATATTACAATGTGCTTATCTTTCCCTCGTGTTTAATATTTATGTAAGAAATAATATACCATTCATTGTTTACACATCCAATTCTATAAAGTGACAGTCAATCTTTGATAGGGAGCAATGTTAAAATAAATATTGATCTTAAGCGGCCGACAAATGGCAACGACTAGTAAGTTCTATTCTATTCACAAAACACTTATATGAATATTTTGATTGAGAGCTCTTCCGATAAGCCAAATTCGTAATAAATAAATAGATATTGTCAGCGTAAAATTAAATAAATAAAATTATATGTATTAATAAAAAAACAAAAAGGGTTATTTAACATTTAAATGATAAGCAAGTATTATTTTCAATAACAAACATAAATAAAAGAAATTAAAAATTCGCCTTTATTACCTTTTTTAATTAATTAAATAATAATATTAATTAATATTATGTTGTTATTATTGTCATTCAAATTTTTAGTAACAGTTAAAAATTGCAATTTATAATAAAATAGTCAATTTTTTGTATTCAAAATAAAATATTATAAACAATTTATAATATTATTAATAACTTAAAAAAAAAAGTATATGTTCAGTGGAAAAAACGCTTAATTATTTTATATTATTTTATTAAAACAATTTTATGTATCGCATAAAAGAATTAATTTTTTTTTTTTTTAGTATGTGATGTGCTCTTTTTTTTTTTATCTTATTATATTAATTGTAATTTATAAAATAATAACATAACAAAATTTGTTTATAAACATATGAAACACTTAAACGGACGCACAAATTGTCTTGTGATTTCAAATGAAAACAATTGTATGTAGGTAAATAAAATATTTAATTTAAAAAATAGAGTTGAATTTTTCCAATCCAATCCAATAATAAATAAATGTATACAGATAAATATTAATAGCACATTAAAAATTTACAAAATATATTGTAAAAGTATTCTAAAGTTCGTCCGTACATGTGTTTTGTTACACTAAATCATTATATATTGAAATTGTTGTTGTTAGTTTATTTACAAACATTCTTGCAGGACATTAATTCAAATATATGTTGTGTTGGTTTATATATACTCACAAGAATAACACGGTCGTAATATTAAAGACAAAAAAACAAACAATAACAGTATCGAAAGGTATTTGGAAATTATATGCGTGGGTGGTTAAATTAGGAAGGTAAAAATCTAAAATATAGTGCCAATCAAAAACGATATTATATTTAACATCGGTTATTCTTTAAAAGGCGGCATACCATAGATTTCAGGCATAAATATTGTTAACATATAAAAATGACATATTTTACGACTTCAGCTTTGAGATTTATTATTAAAATGAAAAAAAGCTGCTTTCGGTTGTTGATTAAAAAAAAAAATCATCAGACTTAAATGAAATCAATCAACAAAATCCCTATTATCGTGTTGCACGACCGCATATTGAAATTGAAATCACAGGAGATAGACGACTGCGCCGCGTTTACTCCCAATTGAATCAACCACAACTCAGAATATTTTGGACTTAGATTTCATAACCGTTGGTGTAATTGATGATTATTTCATCACTATAAACTAGAAACAAAAGAACATACGAAGTAGTCTGTACCATCTTGTGGTGGTGCACCTAAGTAGGCAAACGCAGTTAAAAGCCTTAGAAAAAAAACGGAAATTGTTGTATTAAGTGTATCTATCTAAGAGAAGACAATATGTGTTGTAAAATATATCAATTCCTTGTATTATTTTTACCATCGTCGTTACCGAACCGACGTCCTCGTATATACATATATGAATAAAATTAACTTTACTAAAATTAAGATTTATTTTAATAATTCAAAATGTTAATTTTTGTTGTATTAAGCATTTATATTTTATATAGTTATAAAAAATACATTTAATAGTTATATTTATATATTTTGTAAATAATAATATTAAATAATAATGAGGCAGTAAAATATCTTTTCACATACGCTTATTTTTATCGTTATCAAAATAAAAAACTATATCCACACATACAATCCCTTTTAGAAATAATTGAAAAAAGGTCATTTTAATTTTAATGACTTCCAATTGTCCGCGCTAATTGATAAAAAGCAAAGAAATCAGTTTTCTAATAAATTTTATACATATATAAATTAAGCAAGCTTTATTTCTAAATAGATTATACTATAAAAAACATGTATTTTATAATTAACATGTCTATAATTACGTAGTGATAGTAATAATTTTTTTAAAATCAAAATCAAATTTCAACATGGTCGCAATGTAAATTTTTCGTTACATTTTGATAGTTATGAAAAAGAGATTATTCTATTATAAATGCTGTCTCAACACCATAATTTCACAGTGAAAATTTAAATGCTAAATTGATATCGATTTTTTAATAAATCACAGCAATTTTTCTAATTTTTAAAGTTTTGATAGATTGATTGAAAATAAAATTCATTGTATCTTAAAAAAATATTCGTCTGCCTCTTTTATTAAAATAATATACAATTAAATTTTATGATTAAAATAATTGTAAATATATACATATATATATTTTTTTTTTATCTAATTTTAATAATTAAAATAATTAATAATTATTTTAAACTATAAAATTAATTATAATAATGTATAAAATAAAATAAATAACCCAACACACTACACACACACATACACAAACACACGTTTATTCTTAAATATTACTAGAAATTAATAATTATATTATTATTTGCCCAACAATCAAAATCATATTTCTAATCATTAAATTTTATTGTTGTATGTAATTATTCTTCTTTAATTTTAATTATAATATTTTATAATAAAATATTTTTTATTTGTAATAGATCAATATATTTGAATATATATATATATTTTTTTTTTATCAAATTGTTGTGAATATTTGTATATATAAAAAGTTAGTAATATGTTCCTAAATTTTACTGCAAATTTAGATTATTATAAAATATCTTAAGCTACATTTAATAGCCATAAGTGAACTTGCTAACGCTCTGGTATTTTTATAAATTTTGAACTGCTGATATGCAAGCTTTGAGCAAATGTAAATAGGAAGGCATATATTAGCTGAAAGTCGGATTATATATTACCAACTTACTCTAATACAGTTAAAATCAGTTTAAAGATGGGTAAATTATAGAATGTTTAAGGAAATAGCAAATGAAATTGAATTTGATTTTAAATAAATGACAATTTCCTTGCCTATTGCATAATTTGTAATAAAGAAACACATTGTTTTTACTAGTTATAAAATTGTATTCAATTAATAATTAATTAGTCTTATAATTTATATACATTTAAACATATTAATTATATCTAATTACGAATCCTATCTGATCTTTGTATAAAACATCCTTTAAAACTTATTAATCGAACATCAATTTCTCCCTCCTCTAACTGAAATTAAAATTATTATATTTCATAGATATATATATTTCTAATATATCAACTAATTCTAATACATCATAGAAAGTCTAATGGGGTAATTTTCGTTAAATTGAAGGGAAACCATGTATCATATGGTAGGACAGCTTTTACTGGACATCCCAGTATTTAAAGCAATCGAATACTCATTGTTTTTGCATCATACATATGTTAGTCAACCCCACAGCACAATATGCTTTAACCACTGAATCTCATTTCGCAGGGTTAAAATTAATAAATGAAAACGATATGGTAACTATGGCAAATTATTACTATGTGGAAAAAGATTCTTATATGGTCGTTCCGTTGGTAATATAACAAAAATTGGTTGTTACTTAGGAAATGCGAGCAAAAACAACCGCACATTCTATATGATTCACTTCACATTATTAATAATTATTGCAGAAAATATTATTAATCGTTATCTATTCATACCTCATCAAATCTGTAAATTTCTTGATAACATGATGGTGATATACAAGCACGTATACAACGTATTTTTGCCACTCTTGTAAATTGTTCACAGTGATTACTTTGGTCACATGCTGATTCATATTCTCTAAATGCAACTTCCTGTGTAATATAGTAGAAATATTTTATATTTCATAGGGTATTGAAAAATCAATATAATCTCAACTAATAACATTTATATTTCATAACTAACATTTTTACTTGTTTCTTTATAATCAAATTCAGGAAATTGAAAAATTACATTACCATCATTGTTTTCACAATAAATATAAATTATACATAAAGAAAATAATAAAAATAGAAACTTTTTTAATTGATTTACTAATAAAAAATTATTCACATGATGATATTTCATATTGAATAGGAATACGATGTATATATATATGGAATTAAGGATAAGGATATACGAATACGGAGAATGTATCAATAATCAATACATTTGTACCTTTTTTTACATCAGTTGCAGTAAAAATTGAAGTCGATAATAAGGATTTTGCGATATGATGTTTGAAAATGTTTTAATGTAAATATTGTACTTACTATACTTGTGAATAGCGGTGAAAGTAATATGTGATAATAATATAAGACTTGACAATGTAAAGGAAGAAGATTTTGACAATATTCAAACCAAAACAATATTTACTACCGATGTTAATTGCCAAAAGTGTGTTATTATAATCAAAATATAATTAGTTTTGTTATGAATTTTCATCCCGTGGATTAAAATCACCAGCAAGGCTATAGACATATTTTTTTCTATCTCTCACTACGCCTTCAATTTATTTATATTTATTTATTTATATTTTGACAAATCAAGAGAGTTGGGTGGGATGGAATTAGGATTTACAAGATTTGCTTAAGGGGATATGAATGGAATGTGGAGAAATGTCATTAATTCATGACTGACGGAACGAAGGAAAGGAATGAAACGAAAAAGTCATTTTCAATAATTCAATTATTTTTGTTTGCAGTTTGTACGCATATTTTAATTCTTTTCATTTCTTTATTTTATTTTTTCATTTCAATAAGAAGACTGGTGCTGTGACGGTAATAAAATGTTGAAAACAATATTTTTAATTAAAAAATTTCTAAACGCACATAATTTATAAAAATTGTAAACACAATTAGAATAATAATAAAAAAAAAAATGAGTGAAATAAATGTAATAGACTGGACATCGTATGATGTTTATATTTGGGCAAAACGTGAAAGTCAATCAAAAATTATATTAGATTGTATTTCGTTGGAAGATATTGATGGAAAATGTTTATTAACTTTAAATGAAAATGATATACGTGATTTTCGTGATAAATGTGGTTATAAATTAAAAATTAGTGATATTAAACGATTTTTAATATTAATACGTAATTTACAACGTGATAACTATTCAAGTCTTATTTATTTAGGGTTAGCAACAACAACAACTACTACAACAACAACAGAACATTGTAGCGGTAGTAATAGTTGCAGCAATTATAATATCAGTATTCCATGTCATAATAATCCACCACATCATCAATCACAACAGCATCATCATCATCACAATTCGACCCAGCATTTACAACATAATACAAATAATAATAATATAGGCTTTCATATTCATCCGATAACATCAACAACAAGTGATTTTTTACATCATTTTCATCATGACATTGAAAGAATATCACCACCTTTATCAGTTGATGGACGTGCCACAAGCATTCAACCGGAATTCTTTAAAACCATGATAAGTTTAGGTAAATTATTTTTTGTGTTTAATTAAAAGAAAATAGTACTGAATATATACATGCATAACTAGTTCTATAAAAATATATTGTGGTTTCTGCTCATTTATAATCATTTTTGCTTAATTTAAATTTTCTTTCGATTTGGCATTTTTCCCATAACGACATTTAACTAAAAACTATCGATAAATAAAATGATTTTCCTATAAATAGCAATATATAGTACCCGAAGAAGTCATACAAAGGTCACTAATAAGACGCAGTAATATTTTCCATATATTTAATTATATGTTTTGAAAGTTAATTTAAAATAATTTAATTGACTGAAAGTATTGTCCTCACTGCATCTGTAATTGTTCTATATAATCCTGTTTTTTGTTTGGCTATGTAAAACAAAAGCAATGTTATTATATGGTAAATAGGCTTTATCTATAAAAAAAAAGTCTTTGAATTTTAATAGGTATAATTTACTTAAAATTGGTCAATTAAAATTTTTATCTTTTAGCTTCAAATTTCAGCTACTAAACTATTTTTGTAAATTCAAATTTTAAGCTCAGGTAAATTATTTACTGAAAAATTATAAAATGAATTTATCTGGAATACAGATTATTTTGGTATTGCTTTACATTGTGAATTCAAATTTATAAATAAAAAGCAATTTAAATTTATCTAAACATTTCTGGAATAGCTTTGTATACAAAATTGTTTGTCTTATTTTTATATGCTATGTAATATTATAATTAGTATAATACTTGTGTATACAAATGCCACATGCTCATGTTTTTATATTAATATCAGACCATTCGCTTTAGTTTTGAATAGGTCGAAAATTTGCTATAGTTACGCATTATAATTTAGTTCTATATTTATTAATTTAAATCCAAAATTTGTCGGACTACAAAAATACACACTTGGAATACGAATGACGGATGAATAAGAAATCTATTGATAAGAAAATATATCTACACAAATAATATATAAATAAACATAAAGAAAACAGAAAATGTATATACAACATTTTTTATTTGTTATTTAATTATAATCATTTGAATAAACAAATGATAAGTTTATATTAATAAATTTCGCGATCGATATCAGTATTAAATTTCGTCTTTAAAAATATTAAGTATTGTACGTACATAGTTGCGTTCTGCATAAAATGAATTTACTTATATAAAATGTAGCCGTATCTCTCAGTGGTGGAACGGTTATTGTAGTGGTTAGTTATGTGATTTAATTTCTTGTATTGTATAACGGCTCGATTCCAATTATCAAAAACTTGAAAATAAATCAAGAAATATAAATAGAGTAGAAACTACCGAAATCGAAATGAATAATAAATGTACACCGATAGGCTTGATTTCCCTACATATCATTGAGAAATTTTTATATACTGGTATTGCGAACCAATATACAACAATTGGAGAGAAAATTTTAAATTTCTTATAGCTAAGCAAGAATACTTCTTGTTTATTCGAGCAAATCGGTTTTATATCAATTTTACTATTGGTATCACCAAAATTTCACGTTCAATCTCTGCATCTACATCATAAAAAGGTTCTATCTCTAGTTGTAAATACATATAATACATACAATATTATTATTTTGTAATAATACAAATACATTTTATATGTTTCTGTTATTCGTTTTGTTTTATATTTATCACATTGTAACATATAAATGTTCTATCTGGTGCCATTCTGATGTAAACCATCTTGTATGATTCATTTCGTTTACCTTCTCATATTATGTCTGATGTTGTCGGTAGTGGTTTCCTCTATAATGTAGTCAATCTACCCTATTGAAAATTCAGTTTTTCACCATTATATCGGTTGCGAAATGATCAAATTACAAAGTGCCTTTAAAAATATATTATAAAATCTCATTCCAAACCAATATATAAAATTGGGTCAAAATTGGATGGCAAGTAAGCTAGCTAAGTAGAGAATAATAACCTTAGAAATTAATTATTTATTTTCAATAATTTTTTCTAAGTGTATAACAAATCTTAAATACGTATTATTCTATAGTAAAATAGTAAACAACAAAATGTAGGAAACAAAATTTTGTGAACCTTCTCATTTCATTCATCATATCATTCGATTATATTATTATAAATGTGTATGTATAATTTATATATATATAGTACTTAACTCCGCTTATAAACATGAATATTAAAAAATTTGTACGATTTATATATAATTAATAATTTTCAGAAGAAAAAAAATCCACGAATATTTGTGTCGAGTCAACGTCGGTAGGTCTACCATGTCGAGAACCTACATATTTGTTTTTTCTTTTATAAAGTTTTATATATATTTCTTATATATTTCTTTAAACAACTTAGCGGTTTTTGGCTGTTTCTGTGCATGGTATTATATATTCACTTTTTTTTATTATTTACATATATTTACCATACGCGTGATCTACTTTTTCAAAAATTGTACAAATATTTTGTGTTATATTATTTTTGAAAAATTAAATTTATACTCGTATGTATTATATTAATATATTTATATAATATAATTTGTGTAAAATTTTGTAAATAATAATAATAACAATAAAAAAGTTGAATGACATTAAATAAATATTATTAAAATTAGAGAGAAATATTCATACTCGTAAATATATTTTTAATTGTTTTTTAAAAATATTCCACACATTACTAACTTTTTATTGTGATTCATAATAAGTTTCTGTGTACGATCGCTGGTAAAGAATAAATTCAATTTAAATTTCATATAATCTTATCTATACTAGTTACTATCAGTATATTATAAATAAACGCATAAAATATTGCACACAAATTAACAAGCTACCCTATAGACGAAATATTTCATATGCGCTCTCTATACATTGTTAAAAATTATGTTAAAATATCGAAAACGATATAGATATCTGATTCCCAATAATTAGAGCTCTGTGTACAAATCGCATTTACTATAAATGATTTCAGGAATTCACCTAGAAGATGATATATATAATTTCTAGTATCTAAGTAACAAAATTAAACAATTATCCTATTATTGGAATACTAGATTCAACTTATGTTTAATACTGCGATATATTAGCAATCAATAATATAAAACTGTCACTTCTATTATTAAAGCAGCAATTGAAATTTTCCTATAAGTTTTTATGTTTATTAATCATTTTACAAAAAATTCCTTCGAGAACTTAATAACATTTGTTTTTTTTTATTTCAAGTACAAAATTTAATTCAAAATCCTAAATTTCATTACTATTGTATTGTATTAAAAATTACAAATTCAAAGTCTGATTAATTTTCTAATAAAAAAACTTAATAAATAAATATAAATATAAATATACAAAATATTTGTTTACTACTTTCGTAAATGTTTACGTTTTTTTTACTATTCATGTCACAGAGTTCATATTGCAATGAATATTATCATTTATTATACGAGTTATAAATGTTTTCCATTTATTTATTATTATTAATTATATTATGCCATAAATACTATATTAACATTTTTAGCAACCGAATAAAAATTATCAATCTTGAATTTAAATAACGCGTGATATAATTCAACAATTTCTGTGGAATATTTTTTACTACATACTCGTATAAAAAATGTTTTTTAATACAACATTGTGTTTGCAAAAATGTGTCGACAATCCTATAAATAAATTAATTACGAATATTTGATTTGTTTACTTTTACGGTTTTTGCCATATTACACAACTGCTGTAACATTGTGTAACATAGTAACACATAATTGAACCAACAAAATTAACGAATGCATGAATATTATAATATTTATTTGCGTTTTAGTCTTGAAAATTGACTTCATGCTTGCTATAGTAATAAAAACAGGGCACCTTTATTTAATTGCACTGTAATGTTTCCTCAATTCCAATCACTAGGACTCGTAGCGCCAAACGTAAGCCAACATCGCTTTAATATAAATAAGCATTTCAAAACTTGCCTTGAACTGTAGAGAGGTATTACACTCCTAAATCCTATCAACAAACTACTAGCCCCATTTGTTTTATTGATACTCTCTATATACTATAGCTCCGAGAAATCCGCATGTCATAAGCTGACAGTTAATTAAAATTTTTAAATAACATATGCTATTAAAAACTACACAATTGTGCGATATTTATTATTTTTTCTATTTTTTAGTAAGTAAATGTATTTATATAAATATCGACTGATTGAGATGTGATGATGTGATCAATGGTCGTTATTCATTTAGATAAAATAAACAATTGATTATATTTTCTATATTTCTCTTTCTATACATATTATTTACAGGTTATGCATTTTTAGTAACATGGATTACTGCATTTGTGATGGTTGTTGTACATGAACGTGTACCAGATATGAAACGTTACCCACCGCTTCCAGATATTTTTTTAGATAATGTACCACATATACCATGGGCATTTCATATGTGTGAAATAACTGGTACATTATTATTTTCTCTATGGTTATGTGTATTAATTGTGCATAAACATCGTATGGTATTATTACGTAGGTTTTTTGCTTTATCAGGAACTGTATTTCTATTACGTTGTGTAACAATGTTAATAACTTCGCTTAGTGTACCTGGAACACATTTACAATGTAATCCAAATGATTATAAAGTTGATGATACAAAGTAATTATATTTTATAATATATTAATTTTAATATTTCTAATTAAATAAATTTGCTATTATCTAGTTTAACTTTAATGGAAGCCGTACTCTTACGAATTTCCAGAGCTTATACAATTTGGAGTGGACTTGGAATGTCAATACAAGGTGTACGAACTTGTGGTGATTATATGTTTAGTGGACATACAGTGGCTTTAACAATTCTTAATTTTTTTATAACTGAATGTTAGTAAATTAAATATTAATTTATGATTTCATTATTATAATAATTAAAATTATTGCACAAGAAAATGTTGAATTTTTTATTTAGAAAGTTTAAATTATTTTTATAGTTTAGAAATTTTAGATATTATCTATTATTATTTGCAATTAATAATTCTACCTAACTATAATATTTATATAGATTAGATACAAAATGATACTATTTTAAAATTACAATTTAGTTTATAATTTATATGATTTTATTTTTGTTTTGCTTATAGATACACCAAGAAATTTATATTTTTTACATACAATAACTTGGCTGTTAAATATGTTTGGAATTTTTTTTATACTAGCCGCACATGAACATTATTCAATAGATGTATTTGTTGCATTTTATATAACCTCAAGATTATTTCTGTATTATCATACATTGGCAAATAATCAGGTAAATATTTTAAAAGTTTCTACAGAAAAATGGAAAGAAAATTGTGTACCAAGTACAATTGTAACATAATTTTGGTTTTGATACGGGCTATCCTCAAATGAAATCCTACTTGCAGTACTATACATAGTACCCAAAATGTAAAAGTTATTTCTCTGGCGATACGTGTTTCATCATAAATTGTAAAATAGATAATGATAATGTGTGTAATGAATTGTAAATACTCAACAAATTTGTTTATGTTACAGAGATAAAATATTTCACCAATTTTAAATCCCTTCAATCATTTTTATTTGTAGTTCATTTTTATTGAATATTAATTAAATAATTAAATATCTCAATTTCAGGCGTTAATGTCACATGATTCAAATCGTACACGAATTTGGTTTCCTATGTTTAGTTATTTTGAAAGTTCTGTTGATGGTATAATACCAAATGAATATAGCACAATAAAAAATGTTTGTTGTAATATATTTTCATGGATAATTAGTATAAAAGATTGTTGTATGTTAACAGCACGAAGATTTTGGATAGCACATAATCAAATGACACCAATTCCATTAACAAAACATTGGCTTCGTCAATCATTAAAACAACAACATCAACCACCACCACCACCACCACCACCTATTCCACCACAACAACAACAACAACAACAACAACAACAACAACAAAAACTAAAAAAACCGATAAAATCTTCCAAAAATATAGATCTAAAAGATCTGAATTGTAAGCAACAAATTAGTTTATTAAGTAAAAGTTTAAATAATTTGCAAGAAATAAATAATAGAAAAGTACTACAAATGCAAGATCAAGAAATAAACAATAATAATATTGATAATTTAAAAATAAAAGCTGATGCAATAATATGTAATGATATTGATGTAATTAAAAATAATATTAATATTGATAAATTCAAAAATAAAAATATTACAAAAAATGATGATAGCAGTGAATTAAAGAAAATAAATTAATTAAATTAATGTAAAAAATTTTTAAAAGATATAAAAAAGATTTCCATTTGAGAGAGACCGTGGATATAAAAACAAATTTTATACTGAAATTAAAACAAAATATATATATTTATAATATAAATTAATTAGTTAGTTAAAATTGTAAATATAATTATTTGCGTATTAAATAGTTAAATATCACATTCTTCTCAATTTTATCCAATAATACTAAATATTTTGGATAGAGTTACTTAATATTAATTCGCATTAATTATAGATTCATTTTCATTCATTTTTTTACCAGCATACGACTTAAATTTTAAAATTCTTTGTTAATTTCATTAAAAGATAGAGAAAATATACTGAATTTAATGAGGCTGTTTATGTGGCTAATAATTATTTATTTATTAATAAAACTATCTATTTAATTAATTTTCAATTCTTGAATTTTGTAAAATCTCATCAAAAAATTGAATATTAATTAATTCATAAAAATTTATTTCATTTTTATTTTGTTTTATTAATCTAACATTAAAGATTAAAAATACTGAAATAAATTAAATAAATTTATACTTCCTTATTGTAATGCCACAATTATAAGTTTTCCTTTTAGTATAATTATTATATAGTATTAAATAGAAAGAATAAAAATATAATTGACTAAAAAGTGATACACTTAACAAGTTTATTTTCAATTATCTTCCGTATTATGTAAAATTAATTATTAAAATTTCATATAATTACAATTTAGATCTTTAAATAAATTAATGAATAAAGTTTATAGTTTTTTAAATTAAGACAATTAACTAAAATTTAAAAAAACAAAGTTTAGTATTATATACACAACAATATACCTAATATTTTGATAAATTTGGATTTAAATAATTTATAGATAAAGTCAAACATAATTTTAACCTTTTCTTTAAAAAAAATTAGCTATATAATTAATCGAAATTATATTTTATTTTAGAATTTGTATTGTTGTTAAAACGAATTGAAATGCATTGCATTAAAGAATTTTAAGAATTATAAATAGAAGCTATTCAAAGGCTATAGTTATATTATACGTATATTAATAATGTTGCAGCCACATTTTACTTTATGATTCTACAAAATAAATTTCGGCGCATTTGTTAATGGTATAATGTTTTCGAAAACTTCCAAAAAATTATTATTATATGTCTTCATAAAATAATTTAGTTAATTATTAAAATAATATAAAAATATTTATTTATTATTAAAACAAAAACAAAGTGAACAATAAAATTAACGGTCGCACATCTACCATCAATTTCAATTAATTTTATTCAAAGTAATGTTTAGAAATTTATGTCTACAGACTTATAGTAATTTTATAAAAGTATTAAAATTATTTTTGATTAACTGGTTAAGAAAACCTAACATACTCGCATTTATTATAATATACATTGTATTTATTTCGCATTATGAGTTTCTGGCAAAGGGGTTGTCCATCTCTGGTACACATATGTGTACCATTCGTATTAATATTAAGTTCACCCTCATGTGGTCAGACTATCATCTGTTTCGGGTCGCTTATACTCATCTGCATAAATTGACTGTTCAACGAATTTTTAAACAGCAGCATTCAATCAAGGCAGTATGTTTTGGATTATTTGCTGAAATATTGCAGTAATATTCTAAATACTATTGGCGCATATTTCCACATATAAAAATTATTTCATTTTTTTATGTGATCAAAACGTTAATGTATTCAAAAAAAAAGAGGATAATTACTTTGTACACCAAAAATTATAAAAGATCCAATGGAAATATTCGATAATATATTAATAAAACAATACGTTAAAATGAAAAGACCATACAAATTAGAAACATTACTTTCAGTACAGTCAAGTTGGTAATACTCGGCTGCATATATAACATGAACGTACAAATTGCAGAGTTATTTTCCAAACTTGACTTTACTAAATGTTTGATAGACGAAATACGTTCATGACCCACTTGAAATAACAATCACTTGATGATGTGATATGTACATTGTATAAATATCTATACAACCGATTTAAAACTAATTTGCAATCATCTATAATTATTTACATATTTGCAAAAGCTTGCACAATGTTAAAATGAAAATGCAATGATATAACATAAATTTAATATAAATAAATTCAATTAGATTTTACATATGTAGGTAGATACGTTTCCAAAACGAAATGTTCTTTGTCCTACGTTCAAAATTTATGTGTATTGTTTTCAATGATGATGTGATAATATAGTGTATTAAAATTAAAATGTTACATAAAATGAGTACTTACCTTCCTATGTCAAATAACATCACATCGTCACAGCTAAACAATGGTTGGATGAATAAAATTTCGATTCACTTTCTTAAAAAAATGTATTTGTACAACAAATGCGAAGGCTATGATTGGTCTAGCGACCCACTAATTATTCATTTTCTTATAATGATAGTAAAATGTTATTTTAAAATTTTTTATCGGATTACACACATACACATAATTATAAAATTTGCGAAACAAGAAACTATCATTTCTATTCTATTATATATAAGCTTTTCTTTTAATTAACATTTAAAAAACATTGCATTTTGTAATTAATCTTGGTGGAAACAATATAATAATATTTTATAGACAATAATTATAACAAAATCAAATCAATATTTAACGCACATTAAAAAGATTCTAATAGAAAACAATGAGTAAATATAATAAAATATTTTTTACACACAACACGCACGGAACTACTAATTAATACATAGAAAAATAAAACTATTCAATTATTATTATAAAGCAGATATTTAAATAATATAAATACATAGAACAATTATTACAAATTATTGATAATTAAAAATATAATTGTATCTTTACATAAATAACTACTTAACTGCGTCACAAACAAAAACATACTGAAAAAAAATAGAAAGATTCAATATGAAAAACGAAAATTGTTTAAAAACAAAAGAATATCAATTTCATTAACCGCAATTCAATATTCGAATTCAAACGGTTTTCTTGGTTAAATTTCTTATGATATTAAATTAAAAATAATTATTATTGTTTCTTTTCTAAAATATAACGTTTTTTAAGATTTCTTAATTTCCAATTTGTTATTCCATTTATGCGCCAAAATAAATATAAAGTTTATTTTATTTTGCTGTCTGATATTATAAAAAATAAAGCGATTTATTTGTACACCTGAGACCTGACGGATACTATATTTTTGGTTTTCCTTGCGTAATTAGATAGATTTACAAAAACAGTGCTAATGTTAAATATTATATAACACCCATATAATTATTAATGTTTTATTCTTGTTATTAATTTTTATTGATTATCGAATTTAATATTATTGTATTTATTATTATTATTATTATTATTACTAATTTATTATTATTATTATTATTGTTATTATATTATGTTATTTAATAATTAGAAATGTTTATAATTATTATTAGCAGTTTTTGTTTAGTAACTAGAATTTAATAACAAAAAACATTGAAAATATCTATATTAAGTAAAATAAAAAGTATTTTAATGAAATTCTGATCAAAACATAATTAATTTACCTATAACACATTTCCATGTATCATATAGATTCCCCTATTAATTTGTACTATTTGTAGTTATTTGCAGGTATATATAGAATATAGATATTTTGGATATTACGTTGCAAGGATTACAAAAAGAAGAAATAGATTAGATAGATATTGATAGTAATTGTCAATTATCAAGTAATTTCCAGGTAATTTCATATAGATAAAAACGTGAAATGAACACATTCATGATAATATCCTTATTCATTTGTGTTTTGTATATTTTTGTATATTAGAACGATTAGGACATGCATGCACAATAAATGAGCATTACATATTATCTTTACGTGTTTGTGCGTAGGTAGGAATGAAGAAGGATGCAGAGGTTGAGATGTTCGTTTGCCCAAAATTTTAGCATACAAAGATGAAGAAAGTCCACCAGAGTACATGTATGATATAAACAGATGATTGTGATGAAATGACAAATGAAATGAAATATGAATCGCACCCACAAGCACATCCCACTATGAGATTGGAAAAGAGAGCATTTTATGCATCATTATATTATAGATATCATTTTTTTGCACATTGGGATACAACATCAATATACTGTCATAACATGTCATATCATGCACAATCATATATACACAAGAATAATATAGGTTAATTGGAATATTGGAAAACATTGGAATTTCAATTTTGAAGTAAAAAAATGCAACCATGTTGTTGCTTGTGTGGTGTCATTCTTGTTCTTGTTTTGCATTCATTTCGATTCAAATCAATTTATTATTTTATTATTATTACTACTATACTATATTATAATTTTATTATTCAACAAGTTAAAGCATTGTCATCGTTTATTTATATAAATATAATATTCATTTGTGATTATGAATTAGAATTTTAATATTATTTGTTTATTTTGTCTTAAATAATAAATATATATATACATTTGAAACAAAATAATGCTGTGAGTAAAGTGAATACAATGATATAATGAAAATAAATAAAAAATATTTAGCAAAACAATTTGTCATAAAAAAGTACAATTTAACAAAGATGCATAACAAATGTTCATATTGTATGTGAAATTCAAATGGGTTATGTTATTTAGTTTAGTTGGTATAATAAATAGCCCATTGTGATCATTAACCGGACTGGAAGTTCACCCTCCATATGTGTATGTTACAAATAACAATTCATCAGCTATAAGTATATTTATTAAATTACTATTTAATTAATTGATATTTTAATTATTAACTTTAACACTCTTAATTTAGTTATTTTAATTGGTGTGCATCATGTGTAATAATTAATATAGTAACATTTTCTAGAATTGTAAATAAAAAAACATAAACTTCTATTTTAATATATACTAGAATTCTATGTATATATGTAGAATACATATAATAAGTGCCTAATTTTCACTAGAAAACCGTGTGTTGCACTCTTCTGGATTATATTTCAAAATCTTAACAACGAACCAACTGATTTTAAAGTTTATATACACTAATATCATTGTAGCATCTATCCAAGACCTGTAGCATGGCTTTAGACATCTGGTTATTCAGATAACTAAAGGAACGTTGTCAAACCGACAAAAAAAATTCATTAGGTAAGGTTGATCAAGATTTAGTTGAAAAATCACATAATAATACCTTTTCTTCCAAAAATATAGCTGTACAGCGGACTAATCGTATAGATACAAAATTAATATGAGTACATGACATAATGTATTTTTATATGAATTATATTTTTTGAATCATATTGTTATATATGCTAATCGTCACATATGTATTAAGCTGTGAAATTGTTATCACTAACAATTAGTTAAATTAATATCTTACAATATTAATTATTATTGTAATGTAATGTATTGAAAAAGATACGAAAATATTACTATCAACAACGATTCATTAATTTACTATTATTATTATTATAATTATTAATGATAGAAACAGCTACAACTCATCTGCGAGAATGATTTACCTATTCTTCAATTTTTATTAAAATAATTATGATTCATTATACATATAGGAAATAATATACCGCAACAATAATTGTTATATATGTGTATAATCCGTCTAGGTATATATATATCTATTAATACAACACATATTATGAAAATGCGATAAAAAAATAGTAATATGATCGAGAAATCTTATCAACATTGTTATCATGCATGTTATATTATTTACGTGACGCCTTAAAGTCTTCCAATTTACATCGCATCTCTTTTTTTTTAATATTAAACCAATTATAACAACAGATTGTGTAACGTAACAACGAAAGTGTTTTAGTATTTTTTCATACTTACTCGGAATGGCTGGCCATATATCTGTGTAATAAAACCGTATAATCCACTCGTTGAGGTGCGCAATTTATAGTTTAGATCGCAGTGTTTTATACTCTCATATCCTATCTGTTACTCTCATATCCAATCGGAGTAACATATCAAGCTGACTGTAGTCTTGTAGATGCTATTTACTCCACTTGAAGTAACATAACATGATAGAGCGCAAGATATAGAATATCTTAATCATATCAATAAAACAATAAGAGCCCTGCGTGATCGATCGTGCCAAAGATAAACATGTCACATGGTTATATTAAAACCACTGTGCATACAAGCATAATGCTTAAGTAACACGTTCATACTATTACAAGGATTAATATAGTAAAAATGCATAAATAAAGCGTCTTATAATTACATTTATATCACATATGTGTATAACATTATATATTATAAACAATATATTGTTGAGATTTATAATCGTCAACCCTCGATAATTGTGCCACTAGATTTAAAGTTATAATGCATTTAACAAACATCACAATCAAATTGGCGAATTACATCTAATGTGATCATATTAAAATTTACCTATCGGTCTACAATGTGTTTCGATGGAATACACTATACTTCAACCAGAGAAGTAGAACTGCTACGTACACAATTACTTAACTTGTAACTTGATTATTGTAAAACAACAGCGAATACCAAGTTTTAACTATGTATGAAATATTCAACGGTTTTCAGTATCACGATCTAAACAAATTAAATCAAATGGCTACTATGTCATTTCAATGACATTCTATTCACTTTCAAATATTAAAATATTCCATCGACGCTCTTCACAACGATAAATTTAATTATTTTGTGTCATAATTGGAGGCATCAGCGGGCATTGAGAAAACAACAATTCACTATGTAGCCCCAGCAGCTTCCTTCAATAAAAAATATTTTAAATAATATCTCTTCGTCACTGTTTTGTTAAATCATCTAGCATTAAAAATTATACAAAGAAATAATATTTGTATATGGAAAAAAATAAGTATTTATAAAGTCATATGACCGAAATATAACACACGTGATTTTATATAATGTGTATTAGTATTTTTTATTTATTTATTTATTTATTTTTTTATTTATATTGTACAAAATAGACAAGAATTTTTTTTGTATACATAACATCGAACTTTCCTAATTTTGTTGATTCCGTTTTATCAATGTGTATTTCTCTGTATATATACGTATTTATGGAGTATGTATGTATTTGAGATAGTATAAAATAAATATAATAAATAAATGTGATAATATTAATACAAAAATAAACTTTACCTCTACTACACATTTTCAAAAATACGTTGCTTAAGTTAATCTATAGATGGAAAACTACACGCTATGAAGGAACATCAAGAGAACAGTCAAAGATCCATTGTTTATAATTTATAATTATGAAACTTTATACGAGTCAAAGACGATTTGTGAAATATCTTGATCAATGGGACAACCAGGACTAATCGGCTCGTGAGTTATCTTTTAGATATACCACAAGACACAAGGCATTCTGTTTTTTATAAGGATAACGATTTATAATTGATGAATGGTATTATTTAAAAATGTTACATACATTATTAAATATAGACTACAATTGTTTGTAATATTGTTTGTTGTTAATGTAAGTGTAACACATAAAATTTAATACTATAACGACAATTTTTCAATTACTAATATTATGAATATGTAACTATATTAATTTAATTTAATGAAAGTGTTAAACACAGCATGTACGTACTTAAAAAAATATGTGTATATAAAAGTATTTATTTTTTCTCTTGTGCATATTATTATTATTGGCGAATACCATTTTGCAAAATTTTATTCTTATATAAGTACCATGATATAATTTGCATAATGCATTTTTGACATAGTATTAAAGAACTAATTTATCATTATTTAATTTCTCGCACTTAAACTTAAACTCAACCTAACAATAGATCATCCTTTAATCTTCTACAAACAGTTCGCGTTTCAAATTTAGACGTGAATGTGAATATACAATAATTTTGTATACGCGTAATATACATACACAATCATACATTTATTTATACGTTCACATTTGAAATTTTATTAGCGAATTTATAAAATAAATACTAAATGACTCTTACACCTTCTTTGCTCTTCGTCTTGTGTATATGTTGTGCAAAAATAACTTAAATGTGTATAAATAAAGTTATAAGACTACAGTAAAATACGAAAAATGTTACTTTATGAATCTTTTATCATAACAATTAAGTTTTCTCAACAAAATGTGTTTCCTTCCAATTAAATCGTATCCGCATACAATATTTGATGATGCATTCGTGCATAAGTAATTTATTGAATGTGACATACTTTTATATGCACTTGCATGTTCGATTTTGAACGATTCGAAATTTAAATCTAAATATATACTATACCCTTTTATAGTAATTTATATTACATTAATGATGTTGCCGTATAATTGTAACATAACATAACATGTTGCTGAAATTAGTTTAGTCCGGGTTCTTTATATGATGGAAAGTATTCAATTTGTTATTTTATTGAAGATACTCAATATCACATCATATTCTAAGTTCAAACATATTGGAATGCGTTAGAGATACGTGCAGCAATAACTGAATATTTTAGAAACATTGATAAGAACGTTTTTGGAACAATTCACTGTACCTTTTTAAGTAATAAATGTTGTTTGTTATACATACAGTGACACAATTGTAAGATTATATACAAGTAACATATTATATATCAATTAAATGTATATAAATTATAAATAAATTGTTATAATACATACATTCACAAAAATCAACCAACACAACACTGATTTTGCGGAACAAAAATTCACAAAAAAACAACGTTTTGCTACATTGAAAAGTTCTTTATTTATTTTTTATTATAATTATATTATTATTAGTTCTCTTTTACGTTTCACTCGGTAATAACATTCAGTTCAAGTGATAGTATTTTATTAGTAGCTGGAAAAAAAGAAATATTTTGTGAAAAATGTTTTTTTTTTAGCACACGAGATCGTAACGTTTTATATATAAAATTGGGAAATCAGTATTTTTGGAGAAAATAATTATTTTAGATATAATTTTCAATTTTCCATTCATATCGTTTTCACCTCATAAATATATTTGGTATATGTGTATGTGTGTGAATGTATGATTACAATATAATCTAATATGTTTTTTATCATGTGAAGTTTTTAGTTAATCATTTTAAATTAGTGATTTAATTAAGTGTACAAAAAATAATCTTGTTTATGTCTGTAAACATTAAAACACTGTAATAAAAATCGATACAATGAAAATAATATAGTGAAGGAGGATAAATAAATAAAAAAAATAAATAATATTTCTATTATTAATTTAGAAAAATTAGCGCATAATGTGTCATTATTTATCTATATTCAATTTAATTGTAATAAATATAATACCAATAATAATCATAATAATAACAAAAATATTAAAAAAAAAAATAGCATGTGTTGAAAATAATTATCATAAATATTGTAGTATTGAAAATAGACAACCAGAAGAATTCTTAACATTTTTTAAAAACTATAGTATTTTTACTATAGTTTCTGGTAAAATAAAAGTGTTGTTTAATAACTATTATTATTATTATTATTATTCGAGAAATGGCATTATTCAAAATTTTTGCATCACATAAGCGCAAAATTGCAACTCCATCAACATCGTCACCATCGCATCAAACAACAAGGTAATTGATTAATATTGTTTAAATTTAAATAAAATAAAATTTCCTATTTATTTTCTTATGCTAAAATCCTAATATATTATATTTATATATAAAATATAAAGAGTCTATTGAGATCTTTCACAGAATGAATATAAATTATATATGGATGTTGTAAAATTTCTCCAAATTTTTGCTTTTTTTTTTATAAAATATATTTTTTTATAGTTAATTATATTTCATAATCACTTCAAATTTATTTTGATTAGAATTATAAATGTATTGTTATACAAATATATTATATATATATATATAATTAATACATAATAAGCGCAGTTACTATATGTATTATAAATGAATACTAAATATACAAATAAAATTGATATTAAATTAGCATAATTCAACATCATGATGATCAGATCGCGAGCAACGCGATCGTCGTTAACGTTTTCTGTTTTCTGTTGTATATATAATTGAGTATATATATTTTATATGGCATACAATAATTTATAATATTTATATATATATATATATTTATTTCGATAAAGCTTCAACCAACACCATCGTCGTCATCATCATCATCATCGCATCATCATCCACATCATGTCATGTGATTTAAATAAAGTTTTTGTTTTTAATCCATTATATATTCATTCATTCATATATTCATTCAGGTTGTCATGTGATTTTGTGTATATAGACTCGAGGTATAGAGAAGAGGTATATGTATATAGCAAAAAAATTATATGTAATTATGCTATAAGTATTTAATGAGTATATATATTTATTTTCTAATTATATAAATGTTTTAAGTGCGTATAGTATAACTATTAAATTCTATGAAAATTAAAATACATGAATATTTATATATAATCCGGTAATTGGTATACTTATACATATTGCGATACGCTATATGCGTGTTTTATATGCATATTATATTGTACGTGATGGAGATTAAATTAATTAATTTTCTCATTAATTTATTAATCTATTGAAAAGTATTGATAGATTCTTGATAACAATCAATCAATTTTTGTGAAAATTCTATATTTTTGTGTAGTATATATGCGAGTTCAAAATACTGATAAACTAAAAATGCACAAATTGTTTCTGTTATATAATATTTTTCTCGGAACTGTAATTCTAATCATTACCATCTACCAAGAACACAGATTATACAATAATAATATCGAGAGAAAGACGTTTCCCTAATTATAATTCCATTATTTTTATATGACTGTTTTGAAACCTCATTTGTTTCAGTTATATGTCTACTGATCGACAACAAATTTCAGGATTCATCAAAGAAATCTTTGTTTGTTTCAATAAATTTTACTAATACTTTCAATTTAAATTAATAATTCTGTAATGGGCCTTTCTTTTTCTATACATTAAATATATATTTTAATAAAAAATTTGTTATTACACATGTGGGTATTATTAACTATTTTACCTAAATATACTATATTAATTATTTAGTAATAACGCTAATTGCAATCTCAAATAAAAGTGTATTAGCATGTAATTGAAATGATCATGTTTTATAATCCAAAAAATCAAAATACAAAATTTTAATTATGTTTACTTTTTATTTAGTCAAACACACAGTTGCGAAATAAATAAATAATTAAATAAATTAATAATAATAAATAATGAAATGTAAGAATAACGTTGACCGATAAATTTGATATAGGTATAGGTTATGGAAGAAAAAATGAAAAATGAATAATCGTACAATTAAAGATAACGCATAAATACTTAAAATATCATGTGCGTTTTGAGATATACTAATAAAATTATAATCTCATATTTATGTATATAGATAATTTATGTTATTCACATTCAAATTGTATTATACTCTGTGATTAGAAACTGCAAAAAATATTTTTGCATTTTTGATGGTTTCCCCATTTAATTATGCGTTACTTACAATACAATGCATTTTACGAATTTATGCATTGTTATAAGTATGCATATATTAAATTAGACTGGATACACAAACTCACACATATTTATTTACATATTATTAAATATATTTGTTCTTTAAAATTTTATTATCCAGATATAATACCTTAGCATGCGATAATTTTGAATTTATAATCACTAAAATAAAAAAACCACTTACATAATATTCTTCATTATTAACAACAGGCTTGAGTGAAGAAATGGTGAAATAATCAAATAAATTTAGAAAATTGAAAAAAGTGTTATATTACAATTACATTCACCAATTGTTTTTTTGTCAGTATTTAAAACAACCACAATTCTTCGAATTGTTTCTAAATCCACAATATTCTCTCTTTTACTTCTGTTTCTGTTGGGGTTTTTTTAAAAAGATAATTGCATTCTGAAGTTACATACCGGGCAACATAAGAAAATGTAATATCGGTGAATTACGTTAAACTTAAAGAGATTTGATTTGAAAGATGAATAGATTTAAATATAATGAAAAATTAATTCTTTGTTTTGTTTTTAGCTTCTTTGTCGAATCGTTCCCGTATATTATTATCTATTTACCATAATTGTATTGCTATATCACACTATCACATCATGCTATAAAATTGACTCTCGCATTTATTATGCATTTATTTTTGATCAAATATTTTATATTATAATAAATTTGTAAAACAAATTCGCTTTTGAATGGTAAAAAAAAACGCCAATAAATAAATAAAATTTCACCGAATTAATTTGTACACGCGTAATACCATATTATTGTATATTCACGAGCATTTTTATTTACTTTGAAATTATAAACATGTATATAATACATTATATATATAACATTCCTATAATATAATAATATCTATATATATTGTATTACACTAAAGAAATTAGAATATCACATGATAATAATGTGACAAAAAAAAAATTATGATTTTAATTAAATATAAGATTTTTTATCTTAATATACAAATAAATAAATAAATAAACACATAAGACCAACAAACATCTTGTTAGCACAATAATTAATATTATACCATACCATTTGAGTAAGGGGCCCAACAAAAAATAAACTTATATAAAGATTATAATTTATAATATATTTACATTGTAAATAATTGTCACACATTATGTACATTATGGTTTGTAGATGACATGAAAAGAAATTTACGTCTAATTATCACCTTAGTCCTAAATATATATATATCTTTATAGTATTTACTTATTGCTATTATTATTATTATTATTATTATTATTATTATTATATTTATTGTGAATGTATAAAAAAAACTCCCATAAGACTCAGATCAATACTAAATAATATGTGTAACAGCAGAAAAAACAAATTATGCTAATTAGATTGTGAGAAATTTAAATATTTTATTTACATACTGGGATGAAACGTGCAGAATTATAATTATAAAATATTACCTATACGGCTACAAATGTAAAATAAACTTAGGTTTAGTTGTAATGCACATTTTCATTTAATAAAATTTTTGTAGGTACATTAAAACATACGTAATTTAGTGTAATGTATTTCTATCAGGAGTTCGGAATATAACTCTGCAGTTTACCCTATCTCATTATATTAATTATCTATCAAAATTGAGAACGATTTTTAAGTTATATTTTAAAAATATTGTTTATTATGTGATACAATATATGAATTAACTGATGAGAATAGTTACTCTTTTTCCTTATTTCTTAGATATAATCTTAATATAATATAGGCAAATAAATTTATAAAAAATAAAATAAACTATATTATAAATAAAATGTCATATTTATTTAGTTTAGATAATTTAAAAGGGGCATGCGTATTTTTTTTTAAATTTATTTTATTATATTAATATTGCGTATACGTGCGTAAATGAGGTGAAAATTAAATTAAATATTAAATAACAATAGCGAAAAAAAAGTCAACAATCATATATTAAATTTTTTATTTATTTTATTATAAATTAAATTATTATTATTATCAGTTTATTCTAGATGTATAATTGCGTATATATAATAAATATAATTTAGTTTCAAGGAAAAAAGTAACTTATGGCGGCACGTGTACCTAAATATTATAGATATAAAGAAATTTTTGTTTATTATAAGATAGTGTTAGTTGAAAATCGTTCGTTTGCGAATTGTACCACTGAGTCCATTGCTATAGCATCAAAAATCTGATATTTTTTAGCACAACTTAGTCAAATATCTATAAAGTATACGTCGAATCAAAATAAAGTTACTTTAGGATTGAAAATAGAAATGTAATTTATTTCCATCCATTTTTCTTTTTAAAATATTGTACCTAATTTATATATTCAAAATAAACTAATACATTTCCAGGAAGAAGTTTTATTATGTCTAATGTGAATATAGCTACATATATTATAATGCATTTATTATTAATTAATTACTAATTATTAATATATAGGTTACAAAAATCTATGTCACTTTATGTACCATTTCATAAACTCTACTATTTATTTTACACAACAGCGTGTTTATATATAGTACATATACTAAAAAATAATTTATTACACCTAATTTGATTACGCAAACGGCAAACACATATAAATGTATATTTTATTTTATATATGTAATTATTTATATTTGTGTATAAATACTTAAATAAATACCAACTCACATCGAACTATATATTATTTATAGAAAGTGCAAATAAAGCTCATTATGCAAAAACGTTTTTTTTTCCTTTTTTTTCTCTAAAAATATAGCGTTTCCAAATTCTGCATCTATCCATTCGGCAATACTACTGCTGAATTCACCTACGGGTAACAGATAGGCAAGGCTTAGCACCCCGATGAAGACGGATCGTGTAGCATATCGTATAAAATTATTAAAAAAAAAAAAATAATCCATCTTGACACTTAAAATTGATTGAGTAAATTCAAATTAACATTTCATTTCAATTTTTTGTGCAGATTTTAGATTGCATTTATATGTTAACAGGAAAAAATAAAATAAATACTTTCCATGTTTGCCGCTCATAAATAAAATAAATAATTTTTTAAATATAATAAATAAATAAATAAACTTTATTCATTTTATACAAAATAAAAATTTCTTGTTATATTATTATTATTGTATCTTGAATGTATCAAAAATCAAACCACAAACACCACAAACACAGAAAATCATTTATAAGAAATCCGTACGTTGATCCAAAAATAAAAAGCACGTGAGCATTACTAATGCAAATTATTTGTTACTGTGTGTATACGTTTTGTTGTTGATATTTTATGATATTATAAAGTCGTTCGTATGGTCATCGTCGAAATTAAAAAAATATAATATATAATCTCAAATAATAACAACAAAATATGAATATACAAAAATATACTTTTAACTACACGCTCACAACATACATTATTTATGTAAAATGTATTTCATGGTGTGGTTTTTGTAACACTTTTCACACAAAAATTGCCACTGTGATTGAAACTAATTTTTGAAAATGGAAAAAAAGTAACTACTTCAACCGTCGTTCGTCGGATTAAAAATTAACTATTTTCGAAACGTATTGGGCAGTTTAAAGTGAATTACAAGTGATTTTTCTGAAACTTCATCGCATCTATATAGTTATGTGTGTAGTGCGTACCAAACATACATTACGCAGGTAAGTTGATAAATTACTGGCCGCATACGAGAACATAACAATTCACCAATTGGTATACAATTACCGAAAAATGTATAGATATAGTAATGGTAAGTCGCAGCCGAAAATATTAAAATAAATGTCAAAACATTTTTCATGTAAATTTCGTTTGGTTTTGTTGCATGTTTATTTTGTATTAAATGTTCTAATATTATTCTTTGTTCTCAACGACCCGGTTGCACATTCCAATGAATATATGTATGTATCCCGTAAATGAATCATATCACATAGCTATAGCGTGTGTAGTTTTCCACTTGCAGATTTACTTTGCTGCGGTGATTATATGTGATTAAAAAATAATAATAAATGTGTTTGTCTAATGTATATTCGCCAACTTATAATTAATTTCAACAAATATATATTTGAGATATCGCAACAAATTTTATTTTGCAAAAACTAAAATAAGCATGTATTTATTTTGTTAAATAAAATGTGATTATTATTTTGTTATTTTTCTTTCGGGATAAGGCTAAATTCAATGATGATGAAGTAAATAAAACGATTCGTCGGATATTATAGCAATTATTTTTTATATTTTTTAATTTTTTTTTTTCACAAACATTCTGTAAATAAAAAAAAAACATGAGAAAAATTAAATTGATTTTAGTCATTTTATCACAATTTATTTATATATTACATGTTTTTACACATATATTTTTTAAAAGTTATCCTGAATATGGTGGAAAACGCGTAATTACTATATGTTGTTTTGAAATATTTTGTATATAATATTTTTAACTATTTAATTCTATAAATTTGTGCTTCATTTTATACAGTATACTAATTATAGAGATATGCCACATAAGTTGTGCGATTCACTTCCTATCAAAGCATCAGAAATTAGCTGAATTGTATGTATCGCCTCAATAGAGGTGGAATACTTTAGGCAAGGAATCCAACAATAATAAACTGAATTATGGGCAAAGGTGATAGGTCTCAATGCAGCATATTAAAATTGATTGCTCCACTTGTACCCCATAGTATTTTTCTGCCAAAATGTATATGATCTCGATTGTCTTATAAAAATATAGATTTCCGGATGTGCCAAGTTCTATATGTGGGAAAAAAATGTTTCAAGATTTCTCTCAATTTTATTTGTTTATGAAATCAGAAAACGAATTGATTAACAATGTGTTTATTTACACACAAATGCTATATGAACTATTCACCTATCTAAAGATAATTTATAAAAACATAGTTACAGATGATCAATTGGCGAATTGTCAAATAATTACATATGGAATAATTTATCAATTTTACTGTGTGGTTGACTGTTGGTATATGATTCACATAGTTCACTCGACAGAGAAATGGGCGTTCAGTGTAAGCATAAAATGACAATATATGCTTATTGCGATTTTTTCTGTAATATATCATTGTACGTTAAACCTATAATATTTAAATAAAGTTTTTTACTACCAACTGCTATCGTTTTCTTATTATATATAGCCGTGTGGTGCAAAAAAATACCGTGACAGCCAACGACATATTAATTATAATAATATATTCAATGTATTTTGCACATATTTGTTTATATACATATACATTTATGTGTTTCTTTAGCAAATAATTTTTTTATTCCGAAAATCATGTGACAACAAATTACCAGATTCTGTTGTTTCTTTTTAAGCATATTTTTTATTTCTTTTAAAATTTATTCATATGATTCGATATTATTATTAATTATAGATATATATATTTTAGAGAGACGACGATTGACGTTATTTAAAAAAAAATGTATTACAATGTATAAATTGTAAATTCATTTTGTATTTTATAACCGAAAATAAACCAAACAAAAGGTTTTGTTATCGTATTTAATAATATTAATAATATATAGGTAGAAATGATGAAGAAACGTTTAATTTATCAATTATTGTTAAAATGTATAATTATTTATTTTGAAGGTAAATTTGCATTTATTTTTTGCTATTTTAGTATTTAACATTCAATATATATATTTGTAATAACAATGAGTCATTTTTTTGAGTAGTCCTATAACATATTGTAGTGTAAATAGTATGTAGTACATTTTTTTATACGCAAACACCAAATTAAGCTTTTCAATGTAATATTTTCGAGTTAATATAATTACTGCGAATTATTTTAAGCTCGCATTTCATAAACCTAGCGGAACAACAGCTTATTTGCCATAGAAATTAGAAACTACCTCTCGGTTTGCATTTCAAATTTGTTATAAGGTAAAGTGTCGTCTAAATGTATATTTTTTATACATGGTTTATATAAACAACATCTTGCAATTCTTATGATATTTGTTTATAAACGAAATTTTATTGATTTTATTATTTAGCTGCTAAATTTTAGCAATATTATATATATAATTAATGTTGAATCATTATATTAATATTTTCTTTAATTATCGCAGATCGGCATTAAATACAAATATATACATATATTATATAAATAGAAATTGATCTCATGACCGAATTTATATTTTAATTTAATCGATAATGTTAGTCAATCAAATTGTAATAAGTCCACGGTCATTTAATTGTTCTATATTTGAAAATATTGTTTATTTGCAGTCAATGAATTAATTTATACATGTCACATGTTTCTCCAATATAGATTATAGAATGAGATTTAATAGATAATAGTAATAGTAAGTCTAACCATCTCACATGCGATCACCGTAACATTTCATTTTACAGAATTTCCAAAAAAATGTATTAAAAAATTAAATGTTTAGTAATCTTATTTGTATATTTTTGTAAATCACAAGTTTTCAATTTAAATATTGTTTTTTTTTTTCGTTTATATAAATATCACAGTCGCCGGCATTGCAGACGTAGTCTTTAATTTGTGTATGGATTTTGTAGTTTTTTTTTTTTTTTATATATAAAATAGTCATTTTTTTGTAATTATTTATTCTAACTAATATTTTTTATGTTAATCCATAATCTCATCAAGATTATATACTCATTATAGAATTTAAAATTCATAATTTTATTTTATAGTATAATGTGTTTTTATTAAATTAAATTTTAATTTTTTCCTACAAATTTTTATTGTTACATTTAAATTTTTGTTCCTGTGGACCGTCGATAGTCGATATGTTAACATGGGACGCTTTGTTGGTAGCTTTGTATAAATAAATCAATACAATTAATCAATTAAATATACTTTAGAAAATTAATCTTATTATAATTTAAGTTCTAATTGTACATCAAATGAAATTATAAAATTGTTTCAACATTTGATTGCTGCTTATTCATCAAAGGATCAGAATAGTTCCCAATAAGTAAAATTTACGCATCAAAATTATTATTTTTTTTACACTATTCGATTGGTTTTATGGGTCATGTCAATTTTATATCGGTTTTAATATTGAACGAATTAAATTTATGAATATTTGGAAATTAACTATATACCAATTTACACCCAACTATAAGATTTTAAATGAAAAAAAAATAAAAAACAATAATAATAAAATAATAATAATAATAATAATAAAGAAATCCAGTATTGGTATGAAAACTATATAAAACTTAAAATATATTTAAATTTATTCAAGTTATAAATTATATTGATCTGCATATACACATTTACAACAGGTAAACAAGTCACGAGATTTTTATTTTAAATGCGCAAAAAATAGTTTTTTTAGATACGTTATTTTTGGGTGGAGGGAGGCGATGGGTCCTTGTAATAACATTTATATGCAAATCATGGCCCATATTAATTTTAAACACATCCATAAGTATATATAATACAGAAAATTAATGTCCATTTATATATATAAAATAAATATTAAGAAGTCATTAAACTTTACCTGCGTCCTTTCCATCTCTTAAACTGATTAATTAATTAAAATTTCATTTAATCATTATCTTTAGACATTTTCGAATTTTAAATCCACTTCTGATATTCTGATTCTATATACAATTATACATATTTTATATAATATTATTATACTAGCGGCGGTGCATTACTTTGGTTTTGTCTATTGTCGTTGTTAAAATCTGTAAAAATAAATTATTATTATTAAAAAAACATATACTGGTTCACCACTACTACCATTAAAACAAAATGCCACACACATTGACCTTATTTCGAAATATGATGAAATTGAAGTTTTGCGTCTCTAAACAAATTTTGGTTAATTTATTTATCGCACATAATTTTAAATAAATTGTATATTCCAAATAATTATTTTATTTTTAATTTATTTTAAAATTCATTTTTATGTTCAAAATGAAATCAAATGAAATCAAATGAAAATCATTGTGTTGATACTTTGATATGGCCAAGAACATATATTATACATAATTCATTATGGTCAAATCAGTGTTATAATATAAAAACAATTTAATTAATTATCTTTCGATATAATTCCAGATAAATTGGTAAATTGTTATGTACTCTTATGCAGAATGTTTTACGAACTTTTGAATGTATGGTATATAGATAACATATGCTTCACTTTTGGAGTAACTGACTTGATTATTATTATGTATAATTGGTAATCTTATATGGCTATCATTTTTATAAGTATTATATATTAATTAATTTGATTTTAATGTGTTTTTGTGTCTGTGTGTTGTATTCAACAACTAATTAACTATATTTTTTTTTCTTACCCTACGCATAATACTTTTATTACCACAAAAAAAAACAAAAAAATTAATATAAATCTATTCGCAATAAAACATAGATAAAGTGTAAATGATAAAACCGGTAAAAAATTAAAAATAAATAACAATAAAATCATCGATCAATTATTAATATTTAAAAAAATTAAATAATAACAAAAATGTTAATTATACTCATGTGATTATTTTAAGTTTTCAAACATTTTCATCACGTGAAAAAATAAAAAAACAAAATTTCATTATCAATATTTATACTTCTAATGACTTAATAGGTACATTGCGGGTGAAAATTATATATGGTATATATATGTTTATATGTGTGGGGTGTTCAAATAGTTCGAAAAGTTCGGTGTGTATACGTACGTACATATCAAGAAATCTCTATTTATTTAATAAATAAATTAAGTTGTAAATGCGTAAATCATATATTGAATTATATAACATTTAGTTAAGATAATTGATATTTATTTCTTTCAAATTAACAGTATATATATATATATATATACAATATATATATATATTTTATTTGATATTATACTCACCAAGTATAATAAAAAAATGAAATCAATTGAAATACTTGTAAAATTTATATCGATTTTAAAGTATAATTGAAATGATAAAAAAAGAATTGACATAAATTAATGTATTGTAATAACAATATTACATGCCGAATAAATCAGATAGCAGCAGATGTAATAAGATATTTCACAACAATTGACAATAAAATATAATAACCGAATTAAATATCTTTAAAATTATGTATATAAATTATATATATTCGTGTATTGTTATTTGTAGCGCTTATTTGTAGTTTGATACATTTTTCAATATTATTTCTAAATTAATAAAATACTCCGATTTATCATTATATTCTATATATATATTCGATATTCTTCTAAAAAATTAAGATAGAAGGTATTTATATTTTTAAATTACCTAGTTGGTGTCTACGAGTATATAATATTGAATAAAGTTAAATCTTAAATTGTATATTATTTTAGTAAATTAATAACAAAATAAATTAAATAACAAATTCTTATATTGTATAATATTTACATTATAAATAAAATCGATTAATTTAATTAAAATGATGCGTGCGGGTACGAAGTAAAAACACATTTAATAAATAAATATTAACTGTATCAATTTCTTGCAACATATAAAAATGATAATTATATATTTTATTGAATATTATTTTATTATTATAGAATAGACATTAATATAAAATCGGAACTAGAGATTAAATAACGTATTGCGTGTGTTATTACAAATACATATTCATAGACTATAATATGCTATAATAAATATTACTATTATTACATATATATGAAATCAAATACAATATATAAATTGGTTATGAATCAATCATTTAATTTAAGTCATATGATTTCTTATCGTATATTTTCGTTCACTTTATAATAAATGTTATAAGTAAACAACTAATTGTTATGTTACGTATATAGTGAATTTTAAATTAAAATATTATATAACAACACGAATTTAATCGTAAAAAGTTAAAGATAGATAAATAAACAATTACAATTAATGTCAAATACTGGTTTGGCTTATGTCTGTGGCTGGCTCATCAATTGATGGTAAATTCTGAAAGCTTCAATATAAACTCATCTACCACCATATCATACCAACCCTCTGATTTACAATCAGTTTTAACATTTATAATTTTAAAAATAATCTACCGGCGACCAATTAAGTTAAAAAACTTTAAACACAAGATAACGTGTAACTATAATTTTTTTTTTAGTTAAGTAATCTATAATAAATCGACTATTTTCGTTGACCTTTCATACTTTGTTCCAGCAATATTAATAAAAAAAAACATGTAAATACAATATTTGATTGTATCGTTATTTTGTGAATAATTAAATATAAAATAATCAAAGGGTTAATATAATTAATTTTTTGGGTAATTTCCTAAATATAACGATTGAAATTTTTAGATTGCAAGTAGCGAGACATTTTCTTAATTGATTGTTGTTTTTTTTTTATATACATAAGATAAAAATGGTTTATTTATATTTTATATAGGATACGATTCATATTTTGTATGTGTATTTATTTTTGTTATTATCAATTTTGATAAATTAATATTTAATTAAAAGCAATGCAAAATAATATGGGTAAACATAGCGATGCGTACAAATTCGATGTCTTTATATGGTATATATAAATATATTACTATATTTGTTTCACGCCTCTTGCGGACATTTAAGTGTAAAAGCCAGTAATAAATATATAGTCCACATATTAGCATATTTAAGTAATAGCGACTAATCAACTAATTAGAAACTACTGTATACACCAATTTGATTTAACAATGAACGTATAACTAACTATTATAAATATTATAAATCTGCTTTGGGATATTAAATTTCCACATGACCATAAATTTAGTCTAAATTTATATTATTATAATTAATATGCGATTGTTTTATATATAGTGATGACGTATTACATTTTTGTGTAGAAATGACCGATTGATTGTTATTGATTTCTTATATATTGTATTTTAATAAATTTGTAATCAATCTGATGGTAATCAATAATATAACAAATTGTTTCCAGAGTAATAATGCTTATAACTTTCATATACTTTTATAAATGAAAATAGATAATACTGTTGTTTATTGAACAATATATTATTTTTCAGTTTGTATTTGGTGTAGGTGTGTGGATATTTGTAATAAAATAAATAAACAAATTCAATACTCGTGATATTTTTTTGTAAATATAAAAAATAAAAACAGACAAAAAATAATAGTGATGACTGATTTTTAGCACGTATTCGGTGCGGTGCGTTTTAAATAATTAAAATTCTTATTTAAAGATTCATATCTTTTTGTGTAAATATGTTATTTTGTAATCTCTGTTTATATTATTATATTTACTAATACTATTTTTTGAGTTATGATAACCTAATACTAATCGTATTTATTTATTTTTTTTTCTTGCAGTCAATTTCCATTTTCAAAGGAACAAGTTCGTATATTATTATATAAAGAATGTGATTCAAGAGGACGACGATTATTATTTGATTCTAGTGCAATACAAAAAGTTCATGTGTCATCAACAAATAAAAGTGCAACTGTATCATCAACGACAACGGCTAACAATAAAACACCATCTTCATCGCAAAATCAGCAATCGAAAAAAGATGCTGGCAATTTTGTGGAAACATCTAACGGTTATGGTTATAAATATGCACGCCCCGATAATGATTATAATAATATTGGTGAAATGGTATTTGGATCCGTCGCCATGTCTTATCGTGGCACATCATTAAAAGTATAATAGCATTTTTTTTTGTTTTTATTATTTTACTGTTTCTGCAATGGTAAGAGAAAATAAATATTTAACACATCTCATAAAAAAAATGCTGATATGATTTGTGACAATTTCTTTTCTCATTGCTTCAAAAAACTTTAATTTGAAATTAGGGTAAATTTAATAATTTATTATAAATAATTTTAGGTTCATTGGCTCCAATCACCAAGCCGCATATTATGCTCACAAGTATTTTTGGCACCATTACAATCGAGTTCATTGTCAAGCACAACGCTATTGGATACAGTAATTAATAATACTGACGGAAATTCAACAACAGATACAGAATCAATGAATTCACTATCGTTATCGGTATTAAATTTAACGTCATTAGAAAATGGAAGAGGCAGTAATGCAGGAAACGATCAATCACATACAAATCCATTAGATGTACCATCATCGTCCATTGTTGATACATCATCAGATTGTGGACATACATTAGCCTATAGTGCTGGTGATTCAGGTTACAGTGGAACAGATCCATGGAATGTATCATGTTCATCATATTGTCCATATTCATCGACGCGTAGTAGTTTTGGTTCAGTATATAGTGATCGTGATAGTTGTCGTAAATTAAGTATTGATTCATCAATGAATACCGAATCTGGTGGTGTAATTGAACGTAATAGTGATGGTAATTTACAACGCCGTGTATTAAGAAATATATCAACATCATTTGAAAATCGACACTCAACAAGTGATTTTATTGGTTATATTGGTGATAATTTGCAACAAGGTAATGGTGTTGGTAGTAATGGTACTGGTAGCGGTACCAACGGTGGTAGTGATGGATGTGTAATACGTGGTGGACGACGTTGTAGTGAACAAGTGGAGAGTCGTAGTAATCCAGAAATGTTTAGAAAACGTGGTACAGGTACACATTTTTCAAGTTTTGGACCCCATCATCGTATAACAACTGGTACAACAATGGGTGGTACATCAACAACACGTCGCCCAAAATTAGGTCTAGCTATTTGTATTACATTAAACGAAACCGATGCCAATGAAATGCAATTATTTTGTTCAGAACATATATGTTTATTTGAATTAATGTTGTGTCGTTTACGCTCAATAGCTGAAAATGCATGTATTAATCGAAAAAAATTTTTAAAGGTAAGTTTATTTAAAACAAATTTTAAATTGATTTTTTTCATTTCAAAAAATCATCAATTATTATTTATATTATTTTTTTTATTATTAATTTAATGGTTCTAAAATGTTCACCATCAGAAAATAGTTCAATCAAGCTATAATTTTAGTATTGGTAAAATTTATGAAAACACAACATGAAGTTAAACTGCATATCATCACAATCATTACATTCAAGTTGATAAATATTAGTCCTAATGTAAATATATAGCGTACGACACATATTCTGCATTATACTATTTGATTTTCTGCATTTCTAAGAACATGAA